>LR991090.1:897500-2147500 GCA_905163515.2 Lymantria monacha | reverse complement strand
GACGAAGGATTTCACAAGATTATAGATGACGCGTAGGAGTTAGTAATTATTTTACACAGGCTTTATAGTTTTTGCCCTGCCATAATCGACTGGGCAAACAGCTGTGATCGACCAGTCGATCGCGATCTATTGGTTAGCCACCACTACCCTACAGTTTTAAATGTTTCACCACACTTTTGAAACAAACTACACTTCTAATGTACTTGAATCTAATTGTGAAAATATAAACTAATTTAGTTTTTATAAATATAAAAAATAAATTAGTTTATAAATCATCATCATTATCATCACAGCCCATATATGTGCCACTGTTGGGTTCGGGCCTCCTACGTAATGGAAGGAAAATTAACCTACTATACCGCGTTGGTCAGACGTGTTGGTATAGGGTTTTGTTTCGAGTTTATAAATATAAAAATTAAATTAGTTTAAGTGTATTTTCACAATTATGAAGAATTTTATGTTGCATATATATACCTAATTGTAATTTTCTGTGAATGTATTATTTTATTTATCTAATGAAAAAGAGTAGGTACATTCACAGAAAATTGCATAGAAATGCGGGTTCTATCAATAGTATAAAGTAGGGGCGGTTAATGAAATACACATGAAGGGAATAGGTTGATATAATCGGTTTAACATACCTAATGACTGAATATAGATTATAAATATTCACATTAATGGGTAAATATATTTCTATAACTTGTATTTCAACAACGATCGTCGTCAACACGAGGGATAGAGCTAGGCCGCTGCCTACCAACCGAAACCCACCCAGATGGGCTTTCGGCTAGGTACACACATAGCAACTAAACATTAATTTCACCTCTTTTTAAGAGATAATAAAGACTACTATACCATCTCACTAAATAAGTTTCATAGAAAACTAGTCATGTCAAATATTTAATAAACAATCTTCTAGCCATTTAAGAACCACTATTGGAGAAGGGCCTCCCACACAACGATTACAAAATAAATTTAGTACACCATATTCGTCAAAGTTACCTACTATAGAATTTCCAGTTTTCTTTCTCTTTTAGTATATATATTATCCGTTTATATTCCTTAGTCGTCAGTATTCGTCTTTTACGACACCCACGAGAAAAGATAGGCTGGTGAATTATATGGGTCACCACAAGAGATTATATAGATGAAAATATTAGTACAAAAAAATTCAAAATGTATTTATAGATACATTCTTACTCTAGTTATTTTCCCAATAGTCTTACCGCACTCAGCTATTCAGCTCCATGATAACAAAGTAGCGTGAAACCTTATAATGCACCGTATGCCTTTTTCCTTTCTTTGATGAATATGATGAAGCCTTATTTTTTGGATATAACGCTAGATTTATTCTTAATCCTAAATTGTGTACGAAATATTAATAATGATTTTTCTTTTTAGAGAACAGTAGAATTTCAAAATCTTTAAGAATCTTCAAGAGCATCAAGAAACAATGCGAATATCAAGATATTTCCAAGCGAAAGTAATCTGGAGATATTTTACAAGCATCTAGAAGATCTCCAGACGTACCTGGGCTTGGTAACTCCACCACCGTTGGCGGTGTTCATGCGCCAACGGGGGCAGAGTTCCTAGACCTAGTTGCGGGACTCGTCGTTCAGAAGAAACTGAAGACAATTTAGAACAGAAATGTTATGTAAATAATTTAATTCGAATACTTACCTTTCTTACTGCTAGTGGCGGACTAATCCCCGCTCCAACTACCCGCCCAACGATGACGATAAATGAATGAAGCTAACATTTTTATCACCAAATTATTTTAATTGAACAATCTGATATGAGATCTTGATATCATTAAGTGGAGAGGAAGGGAATAAATGAAAATAATTTAAACAAATAATATTGTTTATTTCACTTGTTCAATATCCATTCTATTTATCATGTTAATAAGCTTAATTGTTGTTGATATTACGATAGAAATATGTTATCTGGAAGATAGCTTGAGGGTACTCTATACCTTTAGAATTATTCTTGTCTCTTTCTTCTTATTTCACCAACTTATACAAAACAAAATTACAAAGAATATTACCTACTCTTAATTACACAGTAAATAAAAAGTAATATAACTTTATTATCACTATTTTATAAAATAAACTATGAATATTGTATTATATTGCTATAGGAGAAAAACAGACAAGACATAGAACTATAGCTGTCTCGTTCTTTCAGGAATAAAATGTCTTCAAGTGACACGTCGATAACTACTTAACCGTTTTAACTTCAAAGTTTACTTACACAGTTAAATCCATATTTGTATTGTTAAAATCAAAACAGGTATAGAAAAAGGTGGAAGTTCCACAGATCACTGATTTTGCTACTTAGTTGCAATGTATTAAATGTAAGGTAGTTTTAAAAATGGATTATAAATACTGCAACAATTCTAACCTCAAATAAACGCTAATAATCTCAATTACACGGACCTGTGGGCCCTCCACCAATTTTTATAAAACGGATTTAAAAAACGGATGTTTATATAATGGTCAGATAGTTTGTGGAGGATTTTAGGTGATAACTGCACTGCATAAGAAAGCATTGAAAAATTGTATACTTTTATGAATTGAACAAACATAAACTATGGAAACCATATTAAATTTTCACTTCACTTTATAAACGGTTCACGTCAAATTCTTAAAACGCAAGAACGCTTAGGTCGATCGTGCCTCTCTATCGCTTGTTTCGCTCTTGCTTGCCCGCTTCGATCAGGCGGAACGTGACACTTTTCGTGCGTGCAGCCGGCGTTCATCGATTTATTGCGTCGAAAGTTTTGTTTTAACCTTAAAATAATATTACTCAGTTTTGAAACATGCCCACTAAAAACTAATATTGATTTATACAATAAGTTTCTTATTATATTTCTGCTACAATGGGAATGGGACATACCTATAATTTCACATTTCATTTAGCTAGTGATGCCACAGATTTTTACTTTGCTTTCGCAACTGTCTCGTTACAGGTTTTTTGTTATCCGTTCCTGTTTTGGCACCATTTATAATGGCAATTTATACGGAACTTTACGACTTTTGAGGGTAGAATGAAGTCCAATCTACGTCGTCATGAATTATCACTTCATCGTTATAAATTTTATAATCCATCATCCATATTGTTTCGTATAAATGTGGTCAAAATATAACTTACTTAAATTGAAAATAGCATTAATAGAATTAACTTTTACTTTTTATTGACACTTTTACTTCCGTTGCATCACTAGAATTAATAGTTCTGCCTCGTTCACTCTAGTATAAAACATTTAAGGAGAAGTTTCTTATTTATTAGATTAAAAAAAAAACCAAAAGTACCTTAGTCTATTGCTGGTACAATAATGTATTATAACACAAAATAGACAAGAGATGATAATCCCTTAAATCTTGTACTCTGGACAAAAACAATTTTAGGAACTCCAATACAAATAAGAGAGACTACTTTGTTTTTTTACTTTACCTTTAACAGTTAAGTGAAACAATTTCTTGGCAACATGCATAGTATGTGGTTTTAGCCAAGGCATCCGAGCTTGCATGTTAATACAAAATCTATTATAACTCTAAATAACTCCTAGATTTAATGTTAATTTATGTCGGAAAATCACTTTGAAGTATTATGAAAAAGTAGCATATGTAAAAAAAAATCATATAAGAGCAGCGCTTCTCTCATCTGTGCCAAGATCTGGCTACACCCGCCCTCCTAAGTACTACATTAATTAAATATTGATCTATTAAACTACACGATATTATGTATTTTTTTAAATAATTTGCTTGAATTCCATAAATCAAGGCAAAATCGTTTACAATCGAAATCAATACGGACGACAGTAAATAGATAGATACAGCAGCGGTCGATAAATATTGCACATCGAGCGTTGAAAAGAGAGAATCTACTAATTTCAACTTTGTAGAGCGTTGTCTTTGTCGCACACATGAGTGACGTCGCACGAAGCACTGACGGACTCATTAGATCTGTTAAAACTATTACGACTTTTGTTACTAAATAAAATACACTTATTTTCCAAGCTATTCTTTTCTTAATTCTTTCGGTTATAACAACTCCATGTGTATCTTATGTGAATGGACGCAACTACACTCTCTCACACTTGTATAAAAACTGACAAACGTAATACAGTGTGCGACAGAGACAACGCTCTACAAAGCCGAAAGTAGTCGATTGCCTTTTTCTAAAAATCGAAGTGCAATATTTATTACCGAGTACTCTATGTTAGCAATAAAATTAATAATTTAAAATATTAAAACATCTTAAATATCATATAGAGATGGCGGATTAACGATTGAATATTAATTTCGAAAGTTTTGACGATTTCATAGCTTACTATTTATCTATAGAATATACGCTGAATATGTTTATGATATATAATAAGACATCGAAGAAAAGAAAATATAAAAATAAGTCTATATTATCTACTTAGTTTAACTATTTGCTTGACTATATTTAAAATTCTTAGTTTACAATTGAAATAAGGTGATTATTAATTATTTTTTTACATTACAATTATCTATGCATACATCATATTACTTATATTACCACAAGGCTAAAGCACTTTACATATTAATGCCTCGTATCGAATGCCAGTTTACTATATGCCTCAAGTCAACGAATCATTTTATATTATACATTATAAATTTTATCTCGATTATTTTACTAGCACGTAATATCATTCGGCAGGGTTACTCTTAATAATGAATGAATTGGAATCGATTTCATAAAAAAACAAAAATAAAAAATACGCTGAAATCGATGTTAATTCGATACGAATGACGATTTATCGAATATCAAGAATAGCCCTGCTGAGCGAAAGTCTTGACCTCGGTTATGTTTAACGCTCAATTCAAACGAACGCCAATGAGGCTTCGCTGGACACCGACCATGTTAAATTAGAGAGACTTAATTCTTCGCTATGTCTCTTCCTTAGCGACACATAAATCTCTCGCTTTTAAGGTAGCACATACAACCTTCGTAACATTTAAATAAACTTACTAAATCATATAGTAGTAGACTAAACATGATTGACAGTTTCTCGCGTTTCTCATTTATAACACGACAAAATAGAAACAGATAAACCAAGAAAAACCACAGAAAAACCAAAAATTAGGTTTGTTATGCAAAAACAAACCGTGATCTTGAAATAGGTACTCGAGCACGTCAGATTAAGATACAAATGGTCCAGCTTGCTGTTCTTGTTATGCTGATAAATAATTTGAAAATTTTGTAAAGAACTTTCCTTAATCTGAATTAAAAGAACTTTTGTAATTTATATTTTTTTAATTATTGAAGCTATTGCAATACCTATATAAATCTTTAAGAGAAAATGGTGATTAAAAAAATATACTGTTTTAATCATCATCATCAATGAAATCATCTTTATGGAAGTTCGATTCCATTTGTTCATTTTTATCTCCATCAGCTGTGATGGCATGGAGAGTGAGAACGGTGCGAGAGAGTAAAGAAGAAAAACCGTTGTCTTACAGTGGGAAATAGTTCTTATGATTACTTACAACACAATTTATTAATGGTTTTAAATAACGGCTAATGAACATTTCGTGTGGTGACGGAGTAAGAATACAATTCACCACCCCCTATCTTACCCGTGGGTGAACGTAAGAGACGACTAAGGGATGTAAAACGCATATAACATCTATGCGAGAGAAGGAAACCACGAAATAAAGCCCTATACCAACACGTCTGACCAGGTAGGTCAATTACCCTTCCATTATGGAGGAGGCTCGAGCCCAACAGTGAACACATATGAGCTGAGATGATAATATATAAATCGTCAGATTATTGAAACGCACAATTTTATGCATGATTAACTCACTTTATCCAGTCCATCTGACGCTAGGTGAGACAGAAAAAAATAATAAAAAGAAATCAAAAAAACCCGACTGTATAAAAAGTAACCAAAACTACGTACATAATAAAAAAACTGAAAAGAAAGAAACAAGCACTTAGATGTCCGGTGGTCTAGAATTCCATAATATATTATTGAATAAATACTATTGCAGAAAATAAAATATATTTTAATAATAGAACATGACAACTGAACAGTCGGGATCCATTATTCGACAGCAAATCTAATTTTTCAGTGGATCCCGACTGTTCAGTTGTTCTATGTTCTATTATTAAAATATATTTTATTTTCTGCAATAGTATTTATTCAATATATTATGGAATTCTAGACCACCGGACATCTAAGTTCTTGTTTTTTACTTTTCAGTTTTTTTATTATGTACGTAATTTTGGTTACTTTTTATACAGTCGGGTTTTTTGATTTCTTTAATTATTTTTTTTTATTTTATACTTTTTAGTTATGAATACCTAGGTAGCTATAGTTATCTTATTTATTAATAAGTAGATAAGTACCTAACTATATATAGTTTTTCGACTGAAGTTGAGTACTAAATCGTTAGAAATTGGAGATGGGCGACCGCGTGAGACATTAGATACTTTAGGTAGGACTACCTATGGTATATTGGACAATATACCTACTAGATACTTCAGCATATGTCCATCCACATCCAGTTATATGAACTTTTCGTCTTTTCATCGTAAATTTTTACTGTCTAAAATACCTATATGTGAGAAAGGTTGTTACGAAACTTTAAATCGATATAGATTCTAAACGGACGGTCAGATCGAAAAATGTTGAGAGAAAACTAATAATGATTTTTAAATACCTATTCAACAATGCCCCACTCGACATAGTTTGTTGACTTTATTTTTTTAATTTTCACAATATGGCGTACAGTAGTCGCCATATTGAATTTTCATTAACGTCATATCTTTAGTGACACTCGCCGGATTAAGAGGAATCGATTGACGTGCGAATCATAAAAATCGGCCCAGGCGTTTGGTCTATATAGTACTTCAAAGGAACATACATACATAGACTGTTAAACACAATACCACTCCTTTGCGTTACGCAGTCGGGTAAAAATCGATAAATAGAGAAAATTGATCGAGTTTTTCTAACATTATCAATGTTTTTTACTATTCTGATAGGCTGCCCTCAGCGCAATTTAAAGAGCTCATGTATAGTGAAGGTATTTAACAAGGTCACGCTTGAGTAAATCCCAAAATTCCTGCTTGGGTTCCCTTATTATATAAAGACTGACAATGCCATGTTTGAAAATTAAACAAATAGTGTAAAAATTGAGCATGAGGTTTAACCTCATATGCTCAATTTTGACTCTTTAGAGTAACGGTGAAATTCATCAAGTCGTGATAAAAATTTAACAAGATGACGTGAAATTAATAAATTGGACGAGAACTCATTTATTCGTAACTGCAAACTAATCAGATCGAGATAAGAAATAAAACTAAACCCACTAAAACGCCCCTAGAATTCTTTTGGGCTAGGTAGAAACTGGTGAGCCGATAAGAGCTAATCTCTTCGATGTGAAAACTCATCAGGTTGAAATAAAAAGTCGTCTGGGCTAAGATAAAAAGGTAATTTTGAAAATAGTTTGAGGTGAAAAACTAAGAATCTCGTGATAACAAGTTTTCAAATTAGCATTCCAATAAAAATACTAAACCAATATTTAAAATATAGTTCTGTAGAAAGAACTCGTGAAAAGTCTTTGTCGTTGTATTAATTTTAAATGTTGTACCGGCACAGGTTAAGCACGTAAAATTAATATGACATTTTTAACGCCAATATCTATATCGCCAACTTGTTTCTCGTTTTGAATAAATAATGCACCCGTGGAATTTAATTCTACACAACTTATAAGATACTAAGCGTGAGACAAATCTATTGAAAATCTCGCGCTTTATATGCTACTGTAACAAAGACTACGTTTATTTACTCTATGGAAGCTAGATATAAGGATCATCTCTTATGGGCGTCGATCAGAAACTCTCTGGTGGCAAGCAGTAACAAACAGCTCTAAAAATATCCAAAATGGCGCTTGAGTAGATATACTTGCGTAGACAAAATATTTTATAATTGTAATATAGTAATTATAGTTCTCTCCGCTTAGCCCAAAAGTGGGACATAGCCCAAAAGTGGGACATAGCCCACTTTTGGGCTCGAGTCACCACCACAATTGCAGTAAAATTTACCAACGTTACCATACCACGCTGCTTAGATAGATTGGCATACTTTTTATTTCATTTTTCCTTTTCTTTCTATTGCAAAGATGTCATATAAGTCCTTTAGTCGTCTTTTGAATTACAGCATCTACGGACAAGATAAGACGTGGTGAATTATATTCTTATTCCGTCACCACGCGATAAAATATTTGCAATCTTCCTTTTGTGACAGACTATAGTCTAGAAACGCCTCAACAAGTTCGTCCTATTTTTTTTTCTGATTCACTGATTTGTATTCTTTACTCCGTCACCATACGAAAGTGATTCATTGGAAAGTAATTTTATAGTAGTTGAAATTCGGCAATGGAAGGAATGGTAAACTAAACTACACCATCTCAAGACAAGCGAAGCGAACTTTTCCCTTCATTTCTCTATCCGACTCCCAACGGTTTTGGAATCACTTTGATGCTACTGTAGCGCCACTCTAATTTAAGACATTTCAACATACATTTCTCTATAAAAAAATCATTCTCTTTTTCTCTTACATCCAAAGTTTCCTCGAGCCTGTCAAGTTTCATATTCTATCACTCGTTAGTGCTTTTGTTTTTGACGGCGGGCTACGGTACGTCACGCCCCTCTAATCCATCCGGGGCGACAGGAAAAGCGGCGCACGACCCCGTAGGGTCTACAACATACGTCTCAACGCCGTGCGAGTGGATCACTTGTTAGTGCTAATGGTCTTATCTACATCCCTAATTATGTACGATATTTGATATAATCACATAAATTGTCAGATTAGAAAATTATTGTATAGTCCATACTTCATGAAGAAAACATTTGCTTGATTTCGACTTTTATTAGTCTCTCACTAAATTTCATATACAAAATATTCTAATATAAATCATAATCACGATTGTAAAAGAAAAGTTACAATGTAATATGGCGAGGGAATTTTGAATATATTTTTTTGTTTTACGCAAATTTGACATTAAATACTTCAGTCAATCGCTTTACAACAATTTTGGAAATTCTTGAAATGCACCTTGAGAAAACAAAATTATAGGCGCTACATCTTTTGTAACGTAATCTTCAATGCTGGGCCGTTACAATGGTAATATAGCATAATAGGAATAATATTTGAGTGTGTATATGTACATACATATCACCACGCCATATCACTTGCAGGCTAGGCAGGGAGTGTGTATATGTACATACATATCACCACGCCATATCACTTGCAGGCTAGGCAGGGAGTGTGTATATGTACATACATATCACCACGCCATATCACTTGCAGGCTAGGCAGAGAGTGGTATATGTGTTCGAATATAACTGAAGTTTCACTTTAAAGTACCGATAACGTAGAAAAGATTTACTCTTTTATATAAATAAAGATACACTATATAGCCTTAAGTGAAATTTAAAAATCATGTATTCTGAATCTCTATCTCTAGGATCTATATCGAGCTTTCCTTCTCTGGCTTATCATTTACCTTAGTCGCCTTTTACGACAACCATAGACAAAAAAAGAGATGCATGGTCATCAGAGTCAGAGTATCATGTTAAGTCTACTGACACCGGAGTTGATTCGAACCTAATAGTGAGACATGATTAACAAACTGAATCTTTCTATTTTTTTTATATTATATATTTGTTAGCAGATTAGTGATCATATCCTTTAGTTTAAGTATCTTTAAATAATCGTTACCCATATATTTAAAGTAAATAGGTGAACTCTATCAAAATATATAATTATACAGTAATATCCTACACTACTACAACACGGTAGATTGGTTCCGCCTTATATCCTATAGTTAAGGAGCGCGTTTAAGTGTATTCTCGTATAACACGCTTGTATGACCCCATATAACGCTTTATGTATAAATGATTCACGTTTAATTTTTTTTGTTAAAGGTAATTCAAATCGAATATTAAGGACAAAAGAATATTAAGGAAGATGGAGTCAAGAGTCTCCGAAACCGGCGAGCGTGTATGAAGAGAATTATGAATGTTGAGGAAGCGAGTGAAGTATGCAAGGATAGAGTTCTCTGGCACTCTGTTCTCTCTGCCTACCCTGCAAGGGATATGGCGTAATGATATGTATGTATGTATTAAGGAGAAAAGCTATGTTATAAACGAAATAGTACATATTTCGTTTATAACAACGAAATTATTTCATATAGTACAATATAACGTATGAAATCCCCGCATCATGTGGAGGAATATCCGTATTATACGAGGAACTGAAATCGCGTAATATGAAAATGCGTTATAAGAGGATTATTGTATTTTTTTATAATATACGAAAAATTAATTTTAAAATACCTATGCAATAATAATTAAAAGAAAAAATATGAAAAGATGTTACAACCTTCGGAAATATTAGTGAGAGCATGATCCAAATTTTTCATGAAAAACTATATTTATGTAAGGCACACGCAAATTAGTATGGCAATTATGAAGCTATTATTATTAAAACGAAGTATGACGTCATTTTTATGTATAGTTCTCTCTGTCTAATAATTAAATTTGTAATGCTTATATCTAGCTCAATATGAATATAAATGCGATATTGTTTTCAAAATACACATAAATTCAAGTTTATTGCCATAAAAAATGTTTTTATTCCCTTTGGCCAAAATAATGTTAGTAACTTTTCCTTTGCAGCCGACATCAAAGGCACTACAATGAAATTCGAAACATTACTAACAATATAAAAAATACTAGACGTTATCGACCTTTCGTTTCAAATGTAGAGTTAAACGAATCGTATGGATATTCTAAGCCTAATGTCGGATAAATATTTGGATGTTAAAACAAATAATATCGAAACCGTCTTCGTTCGAATTTCACAGTAGGACTCTGTTCATTCACCTTTTTATTTTTTAAACAAATACACTATCATAATATATAACACTAATTATAAAAACAAAACATTTATTCACAAAAACTCATCATAGGCTGTTACAAAATATACATAATAGAACAGAAATCTTGGCACCATTTCCACTAAGAAATTTTAAACGGACAATAAGGTTCAGCGCACACTTATATAATGAAAATAAAAATATTTTGTAATACGTTCAAAGCAAATTTAGATACGATTTACACCTAATAGCGTACATTAATACGTGTAACATTTGACAAGCAGTAAAGAAAATCGTTCGGTCAGCTCTGAACGAGATCAAAGCTGAACAGGTTCAAGGATAAACAATTTAAATGCAAAATATATACTAAATAACAATGAAACAGTTGGATATTCTTTACCGCCTTGAAAAACGTATTTTACTATACTAGTGTTAGACACTTATATCTAGAGTCTTACTGACTGAAAAATTCTATTTTACAATTTGCATAAACACTAAAAATAGTAAAACTTCGTCCGCGTAGAAATCATGTATGTATTGTATAAAAAGGACAACGTTTTATTAAATATGTTTTTTTACGTATCAAAGCAAAATTCATTCCTTATTTTATACACTCAGGGATGAATGCTCTGAGAAGCTGATTTACAGAATATATCTTAGGGAATCTTTACGTTACAAAACTAAGACGCTGTTTGGTATTTATACTATTTTTTAATTTAATACGAAATAAAATATGACTACAAAATTTAATCCCCTATTTCATACCCTTGGAGGATGATTTTACTAAAGAGTAATTGTGATTAATTTGAAGATAATGTACATTTAGTTTTATTTATTTCTGTATGGTAGCGGTTACGAATATCATCAACCCTTACTTTGCTTGTAGATGTCATAAAAGACGACTAGTAACTTTATGTCGACGTGGGCCAATCTGATGCCGTTTGCTAAACAATAACATTCCCAATGAGGGTTGACATATAGCAGGCGGCTGGTCATAAAACTAATGCCAATAACTTTTACAATATGTTCATAAAAATGAAAGTTAATATTTTGTTACCAGTTTCAGTATCTTTGACTTAGCGTTGATGAGTCAACCAACCAGATTATTTATATTGTACATAGAAAGAATATGTAACCTAATAATAAGCAAAGCCAATGCAACAAAGGAACCAATGTTGTCAGTAAATAATGACCATAAGAAATGATTATATTTAAAAATATAGGCAATATACTACGTGCTATCAAAAAGCGACATAATTTATTGAAGTGAAAACTTCTTTTGGCGCACCGCACACATATTTTTTCATAGACTGTGAGGCTGATCCGTCACGCTTTCGGGGAAACTCGGGACCGCCGCATGTACCCGAACGAGAAAGATACAGTCAGCTGCTCATGCACGTTTACTATATTCAATTTATATATTATAATTGTTATCATTAATTATTATTCAAAAGAAGTCGCTTTATATTAACATACTAACTACATAGCTATGAAGTTTCTTAAGAGTAGACTATAAGTGCGCCTGATGCCGCCATTGCCGAGGCCGCGGGCGACTGGACCGGGGAATAGTCCGTCACCAGCAGAGAGGCTAACCGCGTGAGGGCGACGCCACGGCAGTTAGCTGGAGCGTCGACGAAGGATGCTGCCCCACTGGTACCTTTCGGGTACCGAAAGGTACCAGTGGGGTACCGAAAGCGATACCAGTGGCCGGGGAGGCCATGGGGAGGGAATAGGGTGGGTCATGGGGCGACGCGCTGCCCTTCCGTCGTCCCGGACCGAACGGGCGACATGTGTCCGGGCTATAGCCTACCAAATAATAATAAAAGAGTAGGCCATAAGAATATATAATAACCACCGCCACCGTAGTCTTTGTCGCTAGCGTTCTAAGAATGTAAGAGTTACACACTTATCTATACTGTGTTTTGGGAGGACAGCCTATGGTCTGGTACTCCATAGCTTGTTTCACAGTACGTCTCTATTGCAATATAGACGGGGCCAACTTTATCAAGTCCTTGTCTTAGGAGGCCAGTTCCCTATACCTTATAATACCGAATCTATTAAAATAATACTTTTAAATTATATGCAATCATAATTTAATATTTCATCATCATCATCATCTCAGCCCACATATGTCTCATTGTTGGGCTCGAGCCTCCTCCATAACGGTAGAGAAATTTACCTACTATACCACGCTAGTCAGACGTGTTGGTATAGATAGGGTTTCATTTCGAATTTGCCTTCTCTTACATAGACGGTATATGCGTTTTATATCTCTTAGCTGTCTCTTACGATCACCCACGGGTAAGATAGGGGTGGTAAATTGTATTCTTACTCCGTCACCACACGGAGAATATTTACTTGTGTGAAATCTACACTAGTTATATCACTAATGCTAAATAGAGACCAACTATCAAAGTGTAGGCGGTTAGGCCAAGAAAAACACATTTCAATTTATTTATAAAAAAAAAAAACAATCTGCTAAGGAAATAATTCTTGTTACCAACAAAAATCATTGCTTTAGTGTGGGATGTAACTTTACAAACATATAATTAACGAACTATATATGGATCACATAAAAGATTTATCTGCGTGAGAATCAAACCCGTAACATTTGACATGATACGTCAGTATCTTAACCAGTACGCCATCTGTGCAATCACTGGCGAATTAATTAGGAAAATCCAAAGTCCGAACTAAACTCAAGGCGTCAATCTTTACTACACACCGTTGTCATTGCGACACCAGTCATAATCATATCATAGTCTTATCCAACAGCACTCCAGTTAAAATTATTAACACTTATATAAGTGTGCACTTACCCTTATAATAGTTATAAAGTTATAATTATTTAAATATAACTCACTGTAAAATAATTATACTAGCCGCTTTATGAAGAATAGGATTTTAAATGGCGGCTCTTTGGATATATTTTATCAACATCTATATTATAATTGCAAACGTAACTTCGTTTGTTACACTTTCACCCCTTAAATAACCAATTTAATGGCACTTAAAAGGCATAGAGTACCCATACAAGTACAAAAAGTGCTGTTTGTGAAGGACAAAAAAATATTTTTAGTATATAGGTCGTACGGTATAATAACTCGGTATAATAACTATGTACTGATCGTGAATAAATTGGAACATCATGTCTGGAATACAGGCAAAGCAATATAAACCTGTGTTATCCTAGGAATACAAGCTGGATATCAAAATTACGTAGACGTAGTAGCGAGGAGAGGTCATACAGTTCACGTAATGTCGGGGTTGAGTTTTCTCACCTAAGTAAAGTATTATTTCTATATAAGTATACCAAATTTAACTCACTATTTCTATAAGTATATACCAAAATTTAAAATAGTTTTCTGGGGGTCAGCCCCAGCAATTATTATTTGTTCATAAAAATTAAAAAGAACTGCGTGGAAAATAATAACGACACTGAAGAAATACAATCGGATATTTTGTCCTATTTCCACCCCCTAGACAAATAGGTTTTTTTTTCAAGATATAAATAAGTTATACGACATATATAAAAAAGTTATAGATCAAAAATGTATTAAGTTAAATAAATGGAGGAATAAAAAGAAAAATAGTTTAGTTTCATTTCATCTTTCTTCCCTGTAATCCCGCATTCTTCTTGACCTCTTCTCGTAATAACAAAATTGTGAAAGTTACAAAGTAGCCCCAAGCCAAAGCAAAAGTGGCGGTGAACCACCCAAAGAGAGACGGAGACAAGACGCACGACGTGTTATATAACCACGTACTGCCCTTTCGTCGCCTGAGACAGGGACTGAGGACAGGCAACCAAACCATAGATGATCCAAAAAAAAAGTAGAGACCAGATAGGCAAAGGAACCAAATTTTAATTGAAGACGGCTAAAATTAAAATTATTTTCTACATTTATTACAAGTTAGCTAAAACATTATATTAGGGAAAGTACCCATATTACGTACGTGATACATTTTTTTTTCAATTTTTAAACATCTTTTTTTCGATGACCACCAATATATGCAGCCGAGACCCAATCTTGTTCAAACTTGGTCTTTTTGAAGACCCCTTCCTCTGAACATGTCACATAGTATGGGTTTGTTCCCTCATCTATATGTGCCAACTTAAAAGGGCTCAGTTGACATATGACAGTGGTTTATATAGTCCTTATGCACTGCTGTCTAACAGATGCGATTTCCGCACATATTTAGTGTCATATTTTCTGTTCATAAATTATAAACTAGCAAATGCATAATTTCTTATTTAATTATAATTATTGTTCATTCTGAACCGTATTTGTAACCTCATCCGCGTGATGTAACCGCAGTCCGTGTAAAGACGGAGTAAAATAATAATGGTCAAACCCTTCCCTTCTAACCATCAGATCGATGTCAGAAGATAATATAGCAATCCGTCTCACCAGCATGGTGTAGTAAGTATACGACGACAAATTTTGCACATCGGCTCTTGGAAAGAGACAATCGTATAATTTCATCTTCGTAGAGCGTTGTCCCTATTGCACATTAACTTTGTGACGCCATACGAAGCACTGACAGTCTGCTATCAATCACGAGCTGTTAAAACACACTACAAGCTTTGCTTTATGATTTTTTTTTTCAGCTTTAACAATTCTATATGTAACTTATTTGAATGGATGCAACTACACTCTCTCGCACTTGTACAACGACTGACAAATGTCATACAGCTAGTGTGCGACAGAGAGAACGTTCTACGAATACGAAATTAACCGATTGCTTCTTTCCATGCATACGATGTGCAATATTTATTTACCTGGTACTTTAACTGAAACTGTCGCATAATACTTAATAATTTTAATTCCGTATATGAAAACGGTATAATATTTTTATATTGGTAACGTAATTTAATGTTCGCATAAAATGTGTGGACATAGCCAATTTACAAAAAAAAATGTTGATAAGAGACTACGCCATTTATTATCCTTTTCTTTATCCAAACGGTTTTATTTATAATATATTTACAATATTCTTGTTACGATTATATATTTTTACATACACGTTTCTATGATGATTATAAATTATTTAAACGTATCCATATTATTGGAATTACCTGAAACAAGAATTATATAATAAATTTAAATAAATCTCTAAATCCAATCCAATAAATCATTTTATTATACTTCATTATCTCAGTTCATATTAGCTGTGTGGTAGCGGCTACGAATACTACCAACCCTTACTTTGCTCGTGGATGTTGTAAAAGACGACTAAGAGCCTTATGACCTGGGCCAACTCCATCTGATGCTGTTTGGTCAACAATTACATTCCAAAGGAGGGTTGACGTCTAGCAAACGGTAGGTCATAAAACTATTGCTAATAACTTTTACAATATGTGCTATAAAAGAAGAATACATATTGTATCGACCACAAGCAATTAGGATAAAGGTAGGAGAATGATGATATCTCAGTTCATATAAGTCCCAGCGCTGGGCTAATGGGAAGAGAATTGAGCTACTATACCACGCTGATCAGACGAGTTGGTTTAGTTATTTCGAGTTCTCTTTTGCATAGAATTTTTCAGCATACTATAAATCCTTACCTGTCTTTTCAGATGCCACGGACAAGAAAGGGTGTAGTGAATTGTATTGCTACTCCGTCATCACGCGGAATGAATTTTCATCATGCAATAAGAGATTCCCATGCTTATGTCATTGGAACAATAGTTTTTGAAGTTAAACATTTTTAGGCACGCCAAATGAGGGATAAATATTGACATTACGAATTTTGTAACAGTCAGTTGCGGTGGGCTGTTACAGTATGCCACCGAAGACAAAGATCGTGTACCGGTGGCCCGATCGCACGGCGAAGAGAGGCGCTTTGCAGGGTAGTGGGGCGTGGCCACTCCATAGCCCACCGCAAAAAAGAAAGAAAAAGAAAATCTATTACAGTACTATAATAAAATTTTATTATTACGCGAATAATGAAAACATAAAATATATTAGAAAGAATGATAGAAAAATATCTATATTACCTCATATAATTACAAAATTTTAGCTACTACGCGTTCACTTCGAGATTGCCGTGGGCGACTATGTCACAGCTGTTAACACCGTTGACAAAACAATAAAATTATTGTTAATTGATTTTGTTACACAGAAATGCTTGGCAAGTTGATAAAATAAAATACTATGTGTATCCTAACTAATATTATAAATGCAAATGTGAGTTTGTTCGTTATTCGTGTGTTATTAGTTAACTCGACCCATTATAACGAAATTTATTACAATTTATTATCATTATTAGATGTTTCAACAGTACAGAAAAGGAAAAAGGATACTAAGACTTATATTAACATACCACGCGTGCAAAGTTGCTGGTGGAAACTATTACTTAATAAATAAAAAACAAACATCAAGAATTTGTTCGTTTAATATGAAAATATATATATTATACAATAGCGTTGCTATCGGTACTGAGCGGGCGATGTTGGCGGTACGAGGTAGGGGTATGGGACGGGAGGTAACGGCAATCCTGAAGTGAACGTGTAATAGATATGTCAGCACATAAATTTTATTTATTATACGCAATATATATCATCATAATTAACATATAATCATTATTCACCTGCTCTTGTCCCAATTACTTTAGGATCAACGATCAATATGTACTATAATTATATATTATATTGCAAAATTTATTGGCAATATTTATATAACCGACCGCTTGTTTGACATCAACCATCCTTGTGAATGTAATTGTTGATCAAACGGCACCAGGTGGATTTCACCCAGATCGATATAGAGCTCTTAGTCGTTTCTTACGACATACACGAGCTAAGTAAGGATTAGTAGTATTTATAGCCACTATCACACAGCTAGGATGTAGCAAAAATATATAAAAATGCTTTACAAGGTTTTCGTTTTCCATCAACATCTTAGAAGATATCATTAGCAGTGTGGCCATAGCAACGTTGAGGGTGACGATTTGACATACTAACGGACAATGACGACTATCTCTCTCAGCTCATATATTTGTCCCACTGTTGGACTCGAGCCTCATCCATAATGGGAGGGAAATTGACCTACTATACCACGCTGGTCAGACGTAATGGTATAGGGTTCTGTTTCGAGTTTTCCCTTTTCTTGCATAGATGTTATATGCGTTTTATATCCCTTAGTCAGCTTTTACGATCACCCACGGGTAAGATAGAGGCGGTGAATTGTATTCTTACTCCGTCACCACATGGAAAAATGACGACTATATACGCCTGATATACGCAATGTTAATTAATAGGCGATATCCCGCGCTAAATTACATTCCCAAGGAGGATTGACGTCAAGTCAGGCGTCCGATTGTAAAGTCAATAACTTTTGCACATAGATACGATGGAAAAGGAGTACATACATATTACGTCATCCCTAAAGAATTGGGATAAAAGTAGGATATTGACGATTTCCCGCTAGATTACAAGCGAATCTATTTTGTTTTTTTTTTATTTTTAAAATACAGACAACTTAGTGAAGTTTCAAACACAATTTTATTTTTTAAATGCAACATACCTATGTAGGTCTACAGCCTGGTGAATGTAAATCCCTGTCGGCTCCACCCGCGAAACTTATATTGAGGAGCATAGCCTCGAACGGATCACTGCGCATCCGCTGTTGATTCGCTTGCGCCGCTGAGCCACTGTCACGTATCACTCTGGACTCTTCCTTACCATCCTAATGAAACAAATATTATCATTACAAAGAAAAATCTGTAAATACCGTTTTCCATGTGGTGACGGAGTATACAATTTACCACCCCATATCTTACCCATGGATGGATCGTAGAAGAAGACGAAGGGATAAAAAATGCGTACAACATCTATCCAAGAGAAGGAACACTCGAAATAAAACCCCATAGCAACGAGTCTGACCACCGTGGTGTAGTAGGTCAATTTCCCTTCTAGTCTGAAGGAGCCTCGAGCCCAGCAATGGGACATATATGAGCTCAGATGATGATGATGAAGGGAAAAGCGGTTATTTTCTTGATTATCATTTCTTTCCGCATATGTTCCACTGCTAAGCTTGAGGCTCCATAATAGTTGGGAAATACTATACCAAACTAGTTACACGGGTAGCTATAGGATTTTATTTTGAGTTTTTCTTCCAATCTATAGATGTTATATGCATATTATATCTCTTAGCTGTTTATAAAAACCCGATTACGAAACGAAAAATGATGTCACAAACGGGGTTCGAACCCGCACCTATTGGGAGTCCGGCCCAATCGTGTAATTTGAATAATAAGGTTGTATCATCGTTTAATACAATTCTAACTGTAAAGTTTGAAGTATTAAGCCTATACAATGTGTAAACATTGTCCGGTAGATGGCACACGTCACCTTAAAGACGTAAATATGATACGAAGCGAGATTTGCATGTCCTACAATAGTTCACGGTGGTGTAAGTGGCACGATTGGGCCGGACTCCCAATAAGTGCGGGTTCGAAACCCGATTGTGACATCATTTTTCCTTTCGTAATCGGGTTTTTATAAATAATTAAGCATATTAAATGCTAAATTTCAGTAATTTTCTCTTAGCTGTTTTTAGGTCACCCACAAACAAAATGGTAGTGGTGAATTCGGTTCTTATGTCGTCACCACATGGATTATTTTACAAAGATCTAACGGTTATTATCAATATTATCATCATCGTCTCAGCTCATATATGTCCCACTGCTGGGATCGAGCTTCGTTCACAATGGGATGGAAATTGACCTACTACATCACGCTGGTCAAGACGTGTTGGTATTTTAATCAGTATGCCGTCCATCAATCTATTAATGTCTACTGTTGGGCGTAAGTCTCTTACCAAGGAGAGCGACAACGGCATTATTACCATTGCAGTTGGTAATTTAAATTTTCCACGGGAATGTTACTGTCTACTTCTACTTCTATGGGGCACCATGTCTGGTTTTACGATTCCCGCGAGCAGTTAAATGATGGCCATCCATTATATTTTTAATAAATCACTACATGGAGAATGTGAAAAATCACCATTACGTAATTAACAAAAAGTTCTTAAAATCGGTCAAGTAATTACGATTCGAAAGGAATTATACATATACATAAAAAGCACTTCAGGCAAACGCATCCATTTTATTTTGATTGCAAAACAATGAAAACACTACAAAAAAAATAATTAACGTAGGCCGTCTATAGGGCACGAATTTAGACTTTAATCTGCTGTTGAAAATACCAATGTACGCCCACTCCTGATTTGGAAACCTCATTGAACTTATGCCATAATACAAACAAACGACTTCACAGATGGCGTAATGGTTATACCGACATTCCGTGCCAGTGCCGTGGGTGCGATTCCTACGCAGGATAATAATTTGTGCGATCCACAAAGTGTTGTTCCGAGTCTGGGTGTAATTTGTCTGCGTTAATTGCATGTTTATAAAGTCCCCCGCAATACAAGGATTATTTCCTTAGTGCAAGGTGATGTTATTGAAAAGAAAACCGGGATGTAATTTAAATTAATAACAGTTACCTCGGGACGTGGACTCCAAAGTCTTACAACGGTCTCAATACCGCTAGTTGCCAGCAAAAACATGGAGGGATGGAGTTGTATACAGTTGAGTATTGAATCATCACCGCGCAGACACCTGATGATATTACCGGACTTCCTACACCATATAAACATACTGCCATCGTCGGAGCTGAAAATATAACAACAATATCCTTAAAATAATTAAATCAAATAAGAAAGCCGCCTATAAGAGTACTTAGATCACCATTATCATCCTGTTCTTATCCCAATTATTTGGGAGCGACGCAATATGTACGATTCCAAAGTTATTGACAATTTTTTTTTTATTGTTTTTGGTGGCAAACGAACAAGCAGCAGACCTGATGGTAAGAGTTACTGCCGCCCATGGTACTTTGCAATACCAGGGGTATAACTAGGCCGCTGCTTACCAATACATACCCCAAACCCCCCAGTTGGGCTGCCGGCTCTCTCGCTCACCGAACGAAGCACAACAGTATATTGCCACTGCTCAGACGTCGAGTAGTTGCGGGTACCACTATAAAACTTTTGTTATATTGCACATCTTTGTACCATATATTTTAGCAAATAAACGGCTTGTCACCGTTTCCTCTCTTGCCGCAGCATCCATCGATAGAGGCTATGGTTCTTGGAGACATTTCAACGCATACTATAAAGAATGACGGAGATCTCGAACTATCGACTCCCGGGTCGATATTTGTTGCATATGGTATCGGCCTATGCTCTCTCACAACTGGTGACACAGCCCACCATTGCGCCGGATATTGAGAACCCTAGGTCTTCCTTAATAGATTTTCAGCTGACACACACACCAGTACAGATAGTGAGTAGGGGCTGGTATCCCTCTTGAGTCATCTGACCATTATCTGGTCTCTAACGACAGGGACTCACAGTCTTACAATGCAAGTCAGCAGATTGGCGTGGATTTCGTGAGTTTTAAGTATCCTACCAATGAAGTCAGCTGTATTTCTTTTGTACGGATCTCGACGTTTTTGCGGACTGCTTCACTGAAATGGTTATTACTGGGATGGAATTAGTTATCCCAATACTACAATACCTGTTGGCAATCATAGCTGTCCTTAGCTTACAAAATATACAGGGCGGCGGCACGACAGGAGTAGTCGGCATACCAAACTTGGAATAAGGAGTTACCCAAATACCAAAGAGAAACAAATATTCAATGACGCTTCTAGACTATTACCATAGCCAAAGCGAAAAATATTGTCAGACGTGGCGAGCCATTGAATAGGTATCCTAGTGAAGTCGTGTATCACGCGCTATGGGAACTTCTTCCAGTCCAAACTTTCACCGACGCAGAAACGCGCCGATAGTCTGACTAACAAAACAAAGGAGAAGTTCAATCTGGGTCAACTCTTTGCCTCTAAGTAGAGTCTGGACACGGAAGGTGCTACACCACTCATCATCCTGTGATGTGAACTACTATTAGGTCACCATCCCTTGCTTTTCCATGGGAACTATAAAAACCGGTTGATGGATCACTATAAGAATGCGCAGTAGCACTGTCCTCGTCAACTTGCAACACCAATTGCGATCGCTATTGACGATTAATATCTTAATTTTAAGAAAGGCCTGCATCCAAAAGAGAAATTAACAGGCTGATGGAATTTTTTGACAAAATTAACTCAGACTTACCCAGCTGCAATGTAATTAGCATCAGGTCCAAGGAAGTTTGCTTCTTTGATATCTGTTGTGGTATTACAATGACCCAGGAATCTTTGCGAATAGTCCAATGCCGAGGTTCTTAGCTGCCTCTCTAGTAAACTAGTTGGCTGGTTCTCTTCTGTGTCACCAGCTGCTGAAAGAAGATAAGACCGGATAGAAGTAGGACTGTCTTTAATATAGACATTTTTCTTGACGACATATTTACTAATTTATTAGATTCATTCTCATACATGGATCAAGGTCGCCAAGTCCATTATTGTGCCGGGGTCCCTAGGGGGATAATACCATAACCACCACGCTTAACATGCTGGTTAAGCTTCGTATTTGGAGTTATAAGGCTCCCAGGAATGCTGTAATATGCTGACTTTCTGGCCATTCAGGCTACAGAATTTCTGAGAAAATTTCCAACGAACTATCAGTAGATTTTCCGTGTAAAGACGAAGTAAGAATACAATTGTCCACCTTCTACCTTACTCGTGGATGTCGTAAAATACTACAAAGATATATAATATAATCAAAGACGCTCAGATGACGTCAGCCAATTTTTACAACTACCATAGCAAAACAAGGGATTGCTCTGAATCTGGATAAAATATTATTTCCATTTACTGTATGTTCATCACTCTCCTGTTACACAAGGATATGTTACTTAGTGTATAGTGTGGTTGTTATGCACTACTGAAGACATTGACACTATGGTACTTGTAGTCCAACCTTCAAAGAGAAGTGAAGGCGCACTCCATGTCCCGCATAACAGTCCCGAACAGAGACACACACACAACACAGAAGGTCGGTATCTTAACCACTACGCCATCTGTGCCGTCAATATATATAATAAATAAAACACAATAGGTGGTTAAATTTACCGCGTGGTTACGGTATAAGAATACAATTCACCACTCCCATCTTAAGACATGGATGTTGCAAATAATGAGCAAGAGATATAAAATGCATATGACATCTATGCAGGAGAAGAAAAATTTGAAATAACACAACTCTGATCAGCGTTGTATAATAGGTCAATTCCCTCCTAATGTCGAGGAGGCTCGAGACCAGCAGTGAGACATACATGAAGTGAGATGACCATGATGATGTGATCACCAAACTGCCTGCCAAGATTGGCTATTATGGTATCAGCCGCACCAGCTTTGTCAGGAGACCTATATCCGTCAATGGACGTCGATAAGCTTCTGGATGGGTGGATGAACATCATACCTTCGTCCGGCTGTGTTTCCATACTCTCGAGAGCAACATTAATATCCTTCTGCAGCAGAAATACAGCATGGCTAGTAGCATGCCGTGGGAATTTGTCTTTAAAATATAATAGGCATTCGTGTGCTTCCCTCGCCTTCTTCAAGTCCATAAGGCCTTTCGCTAATCTGAAGTGGGATTTAACATGCGAGGAATCCAGCTTAATAGCTTTATAGCAGTCTTTTATTGCAGCGTACGTATCACCAGACCTGAAAATTAACAAATTAACTTAAAACAATATCTCGTAGTTTTATCCGAATGGCAGACAAGGAGTCTACTGTAACGGTAACGGCCATGCTAGATGTTACTGACAATATTGTGTGCTCAGGATGAGGGTCTATGTACTATACTAGTATTACTAGATTTTTCAAGGGCATTCGACTCGATAAATATAAATCTTCTTCTATCTAAGCTGTGCTATTATGGTTTCGACTTTAAAACTTTAAAATGGTTTGAAAGTTATTTGTGCCATCGTTTTCAATACGTAGAGCTCAAATGTCAAGATGGTTCATTAATGATTTCTGATAAAGCTGCAGTACCTACAGGAGTACTTCAGGGCTCTATATTGGGTCCAATCCTTTTTATTCTGTACACATCTGATATTGGACAAAACATTCGATACTGCAAATTTCATATATATGCAGATGATATTCAGATATATTTTTCATTTAAACCATTGGAAATTAATAACGCAATTGCCAAGGTAAATGATGATCTGTCAAGTATTGCAACATGGTCCACTAATAATTGCTTGATGCTTAACCCAAAAAAGACAAAATATTTACTGTTTGATAGTAGCCACCAACTTGCTACGCTTTGTCCGTCCTTGGATGTTATATTACTAGGCAAACCAATTGAGCGTGTAACTGAATGTCGAAATTTGGGTTTGCACATGGATACTAGTCTGCGGTTTGAAAGGCACATAGCTGATTCAGTCAAAACCTGTTTTTATAAACTGAAGGTACTATATAGAGCAAGACACTTTATACAAGAAGGTTTACGCATGCAGTTGGTAGAATCCTTGGTTTTATCCAAACTGAACTACATGGACATAGTTTTTGGACCACATCTCCTGGCTAGAACTCAGAGACTTGTTCAGCGAGTTCAAAACGCTTGCGCCCGTTTTTGTTTTGACATTCCGTTGAGGGCTCATGTCAGTCCATATTTAAATAAACACAGCGTTTTAAAGATGAGACACAGGCGTAAACTCCACCTAGCCTGTCTTCTTTTCGGTGTGCTTAAGTTTAAGGTTCCAAGTTATTTATATGGCAAATTGTCATGGCTATCAAAAAGCAAGTCTCACGGTCCTCGACGGTGTGCGGGGCAGCTTTCCACTCAATGTCATAGATCTGCTGCATTTAGGGGTAGTTTCCGATATGCAGCAACAAAGTGTTGGAATAATATTCCCCCGCCAATAAGGAGTCTACAAAATTTACAACTTTTTAAAATAAAGTTAAAAAAAATTATTTACGATCATCAAAAATTGGAAGAACCTTTAAGACATGATACCAGTGCTATTTAAGTATTTTAATTTTATGCATTATTTGGTTACAATTATATACATACATTATTTATAATTTAAGTTTTATATTTTCTAATATTATTTATTTTTACTCACGTCTCTTGTACCTTAACTATCCCCTATACTCCTTTGTACACACACACTTTAATTTGAAACAGGTATTTCTAATTTAAAATATCTCACATGTGTTATTTTATCAAGTTAAACTTTATTTAGACCTAGTTTATTGAATTCACATTACATGTTAGTTATATGAATTTGTTAACGTACAGTCATATTTAATTTTTCATTTGATATACAATCTGTCGCAATAATGGAAAATCTGCGCTGTGGTCACTGCCATGACGCATGTGGCATGGCGCGTATTCACTGCTGTGTCACGTGTCTTTGTGATCGTGTAAGATACTTATACATTTTACCTGTACATATATTTTTTTGTTGTTGTATTTGAACATGGTATATTTTATGTTTATTTTATGTTTGTTGTTCTTATATTTTGTCTGCTTTAATTATATTAAAATTTTAGTTCGTGGTTTGTGGCAATCCGTAGTCTCTGTCTACCCCTCTGGGAAACAGGCGTGAGGCTATGTATGTATCTATGTTAAGTTCGTTGACGTCCGTGACGTCAGCAAAGCGTTTCCACGGAAGATCAGTGCAGATATTTTAACCTGCAACATGCTGAGATGGAGGCGTTTTGTGACGGGCAGCTTCTCATTTACATTGTTACTTTTTTTTTATATCCATTTTTGTATGTCCGTTGCAATAAACAGATTTTTTTCTTTCTTTCTTTCTGTGTGGTAGCGGCTACGAATACTACCAACCCTGACTTTGCTCGTGCATGTCGTAAATGACGACTAAGAGCCTTATAACGACCTGGGCCAACTCCAGATGATGCCGTTTGGTCGACAATTACATTCCCAAGGAGGGTTGACGTCTGGCAGGCGGCCGGTTATAAAACTATTGCCAATAACTTTTACAATATGTACTATGATAGTACAAATCGTATCGGCCCCAAGTAATTGGGATAAGAGTAGGAGAATGATGATGATGGCAGACAAGGAATCTGTACCCAAATGGTCCTAAAGAGATAGATTACGGTAGATTATAAGCAAATACGCCATTTCCTCTGCCGCTATGAACAATTTGAGCAGGTAGTGATCGGACTACAGCCTGTTCCAAAAGAAAAGATTACTAGGCAAAGGTCTCGGGATCGACCCCATAGTGTACATCTACGATTTATGTTTATATTTGTATAACACAATGTTTTAATTGATTTCTGGGAACACGGTGGGTTATCGGGCCACACACCGCCCTTCCCTCAGAACAGAAAGGGAGGAGTGTGTTTAGAACATACCCTATCATAAAAAAGGAGTACTCATAATAAGACCTTTCACTGCACATCAATTTGACCCAAAAACGTATGACGATTACAAGGAAAATACTCCTTTGTAATCACCCCACTCAAACTCCCTCCAAGTTTATTTGCTTCAGCAATATTTTGCCCTTCTTTCATTGTACGTGTCCAAACTACTTCAGCATACCTTTTTGAATATTTGTGATTTTAGATTGGTGGCAATCATCTCCATCCTATTTTCATCCTAATTACTTGAAGTTGGCGCAAAGTGTCCTCTTTTTCTATCGTAAATATTGGATATACTTTTGACAATAGTTTTATGCTTGACCGCCTGCCTGCCGTCAAGTTTGCTAATCTAATTGTTGAGCAGACAGCATCAAATGGAGCTGTCCCAGGTCGATGTAAAGAGCTTAGTTGTCTTTAACGACACCCACGAGCAATTTAAGGGTTGGTAGTGTTCCTAGCCACTAGCACATAGTAGTTAATTGATCAGTGGCAATAATAGTTCATAAAGAGTAGATGGTATACGTACCAACCCCGCCTCATTAATGCCGCGGCCCTATTTGAGTAGAGCATGGCGCAGTCGGGGCAGGCCGCTAACGCCTCATTGTAGCACTCGACGGCCGTCGAATAATTTCCTTTATTCACGAAGTCATTCGCCTACAATATAAATATTTACTAGTTAAGTCTCATTGGTCTAATGATACAAGGATATAACTATTTTTATTGGCTATGGTGGCAAATGAGCAAGCAGCACACGTAATAGTAAGTGATACTGTCGCGTATGGACCTGCCTACCATGAAGAAAGTTATCTTCTTAAGCCCCATTTGAAGATGGACGTATTAGTGGTCGGGAAACAGCAGCAGATAATTCATTCCACATCCTGCACCTACATAGGAGGAAAAAACGCTGCAAACTAACCATAATTTTGGCAGGTGAGATGTATGAACCCTAACACGGTGCCGAGTGGTGTCAAGTCAAACAGTTTTTCAGAGCACTACCCGTGAAAGTGCCGATAAAAAGAAAGACCCAAGTGTATCCGCAGTTCCAATGACTCCACACCCAAATCCTTCTAATAAGTACATGGGTTTAGTAGTTTCATCATTATCATCATCATCATCTCAGCTCATATATGTCCCACTGTTGGGCTCGAGCCTCCTCCATAATAGGAGGGAAATTAATTTACTATACCACGCTGGTCAGACGTGTTGTGTGTTTTGTTTCGAGTTTTCCTTCTCTTGCATAGATGTTATATGCGTTCTATATCCCTTAGTCGTCTCTTACGATCACCCACGTGTAATGATGAATGAAGAGGGGGTGGTGAATATATTCTTACTCCATCACCACACAGATGTAGTTATTAGTTTCGTTGGGTCTTTATCCATCTATCCGTTTGTCAGTGTATGGACGTCCACTGTTGGATATAGAATGAAATGACGTCATAGTCGCCAGGTTTAGTAGACGGATTAGCGATCGCTATTGATGTTTTAAGTTTCCCAAGAAAGTACTAAAGCTTTCCACAATGAACCCTTAACAGGTTTGCACAACTCCCATAAGATATTAAGGGAACACCAGTGTATTCTTGACCTGTTGCCATTAAACTATAGCTGGGTGCCATTGAAATAAATTAACGAAATAGCAATTCGTTCATCGTCGTCGAAGTTAGCAAACGTCTATAAAAACCCAATTATTACAATGTGTAAACAATATCGGGTAGATGGCACACGTCTCCTTAAAGACGTAAATATAATACGATGCGAGAATTGAATGTCCTACAATAGTTCACGGTGGTGTAAGCGGCAGCACAATTGGAACGGATTTGTGTGTGTGATATTTTTTGCGTGGGTTCGAAACCCACTTGTGACAATCACTTTTCGCTCGTAATCGGGTTTTTATAAATAATCAAGCATATTAAATGCTAAATTTCAGTAATTTGAATTAGCAAACGTCTTTTAATGGTGTGACATATTTATCTCAAAATAATCATCAAACTGCTTATCAATAATCACGGATGGGTTAGGAGGAAGGTAATATTTGCGTGATAGATTTGTCTCACCACTTCCTTAAGTTGCCTGATTCTATCCGGTAGTTGTGGCTGGGCCTCCACAGTTCCATTTGTTCCATTTGTGCCGTTTTTTGCCTGATACTTGCCTTCACCCTCCCTGTTACCGTGATTATGTTGAATGATGAAACTTTCCACCAGTACCGGTAACCTTGCAGAGTTTATATCGAATAAATATACCTGAAAAAAAAAACAATTATACTTTATACCATTGCCTACGAATTTATGATGTTCTAGTTGAGAGTTTTGGTAAAATATCGTTTATCTATAGAGCTTTCTAACCTCTACAGCTTAAGGAAGTTAGCAATATTCCAAGTTTAGACCAGATAACGCGATATTTGAAAGTACTGAATGCACATTTAGATATTTTCTCTGCACTAAGAAACATCCTTGTACTGCGGGGGACTTTATAAACATAATTTCATATACACGAATTACACTCAGACTTAGAACAGTTTATGGATCGCACAAAATGATGTACCACGCAGGTATCCAACCCACGAGTCATGGTATGGTAGGTCAATATCTCAACCCCCTACACCATCTATGCAGTCAAATCTACTTATAGTTTTTAGTTCTATCACGTTTTCTTATACTTTTCTTGAAGTATTTGTTAATTGTAAGCGCTTTTTGTATCCTCTCCATGAAGGAGTATAGAGAGAGAACCAACAGACACTATTATTTAGAAATCTAAAAGAAAATAGAATTCTTTAAAGTCGATCGTAGCGCGGGTCTAATCGTCTCTTCTAAACTGTTCTTGAATTCACCTTAGAACTGTTAAGTCTGTTTTACCAATGAACCATAATGCTCGGGCAATATATAAGTAACGCATAAAATTGATATTAATGATTATTTATGTCGCCTTAGGTCTTCTATCTAGAATTTAGGAGTAGTTTATGAATCTGGATATTCATATCTCAGCCTAGCTATGTCCCAATGTTGGGCTCGGAGCTCCTCTACAACGTACGGTGTGTGATATATACTGAAAAACTTATACACTGCAGATAATTAACTATTTTTTCACGAAAACATTAATTTGGAAATTTTACGTCATTAGAGATATTAATAATCTTCCAAATGGTATATCAAAAATTAATATGTATATCGAAGAAAATTCATAAATTTAAAAACCAACGGGACCAATACGGCAGGGGAAATGAAGCTCCGATTTGGCGGGGCGAGACGCATCAATAGTCCACCGTAAAAAAAAAAATAAAGAAAAGGGGAAATGAGCTACTACCCCACACTCGTCAGACATGTTGGCCATAGAAACTGGGTATTAGATAAACAAATTTCCTTACGATGTTTTCCTTCACAATTAAAGCAGAGCTATTACAATATAGAATATATTAATGCTAGAAGTATAAAAAAATAGATATTTAGAAAGGAGAACTTACTTGTTCAGAACCAAGGTTGACTAAAAGTTCATTACCATCATGACTGAATGCTACGTATGTGGTCGCTTTCTTAGGGAATGTGTGTTCATTAGGCTCCATTGATAAATGTCCTGAACGATGTGAAAAATAATAAGTTTATTTTTAAAGTAATACGAGTAACATAACGAGTTTTGGCGGGAACACGAAAATATCATGTCATTCTTTTTAGTCATCATCGTCTCAGCTCATATACGTCCCACTGTTGGGCTCGAGCCTCCTCCACAATGGGAGAGAAATTGACATGCTATACCACGCTGGTCAGACGTGTTGGTTGTGGTTGGTTGAGTTTTGTTTCGAGTTTTCCTTCTCTTTTATTGATGTTAAATGCGTTTTACATCCCTTAGTCGTCTCTTACGATCACCCACGGGTAAGATAGGGGGTGGTGAATTGTATTCTTACTCAGTCACTACACGGAAAACGCTTTTTAGTAATAGATACATACTCTCCTGCTCTTATCAATTGCTTGGCGTCGACGCCATATGTAATCTTCGTACATCTTACATATTGTTAAAGTTATCGGCAACAGTTTTATGACGGACCGCCCGCTTGACGTCAAACCTCCTCGGGAATGTAATTGTTGACCAAACGTCCCGATGAAGTTGACGACCAGATGGTGTTGGCCTAGGTCTATATAAAGCCCTTAGTCGTCTTTTACGACATCCACGAGCAAAGTAAATGTTGGTAGTATTCGTAGCCGCTACCATAAAAATTGTGTTCTTATACCATTAATGGAAAAAAAATAGATACATAAAATTATAAACTTATGAACCCACCTGGTGCAAAATAATGTACGGCTCCTTTAGGGATATTGTTGTCGGGGTCTCCGTGGCCAGCTCGAGAGCACCTCAAGTTCTGGCGCTCCCACGTCTGACGCGAAGGTGCACTCACCTGACCATCGTACTGTACATCAATTAATCATTTAAACGAAGATTTATTTATATACTTATATATGTATAAAGAAGGGATATGCCTTTATGAAAGGGCCCTTTGCATGCCATAATATGTGTCAAAGATATATATAGAAAACTAACCGTTGCCTGCGACTTGAAATCCAGTTCGCACAATTTGTGGAAAGATAAAAATTTTGAATACCTCAAATTACTAAAATTTAGCATTTGACATGCTTGATAATTTATAAAAACTTGATTACGAGTAATCAAGTTTTTGTATACCTCTTAAAAATATACACAACATCATCATCATTATCCTGCTCTTATTCCAATTACTTGTAGGCGATGCAATATGTACTCCTCAACCATCGTGTACATATTGCAAAGTTATTGACAATCATTTTATGACCTGCCGCCTGACTGACATCAACCCTCCTCGCCAATTTAATTGTTGACCAAACGGCATCAGGTGGAATTGGCCCAGGTCTCATATAAAGCTCTTAGTCGTCTTTTACGACATCCACGAGCAAAGTAAAGGTTGGTAATATTCGTAGCTGCTACCACACAACAAAGCTGCTTTGCGACTTTAATCTAGAAATATAGAAAATATGGCCCACTATTGTCTATCTTACTGTCCTTTCATCGCCATCATTATCTGAGCTCACATATGTCCCACTGTTGGACTCGAGGCTCCTCCATAATAGGAGGAAAATTGACCTAGTATACCACGGTGGTCATACGTGTTGGTATAGGGTCGTACGTGTTGGTTATTTCGAATTTTCCTTCTCTTGTATAGATGTTATATGGGTTTTTTTATCCCTTATTCATCTCTTACCATCACCCACGGGTAAGATAATGATGAAAGACGAATTGTATTCTTACTCCGTCACTACACAAATGGCCTTACTGTCCTTAATTTTTTTTTTAATAAAATATTAAATATCACTACATCATTCTTCGTAATAATGATTTCTCATGTTTACGCGAGTATTACACATTCGATATCAAACTTCTTTACGGATTTAACCTTTTATTTAATTTGTCAACGTATCGAATACTACAGCATTTATAGTCACGGGGGACAGCAATTTATTTAACATACTCCTCCGGTGACCATGAAAGTCGGGTTCGAAACGTCGGGCTTTGATTGTCATACGTCATCTCACACTAGTCTAGTTGGTAGGACTATTCGAACGGATTTGCAATAAGTGAAGGTTCCAATCCGACGTTCTATGGGATTGCGCGCGGCCTCTTTCGTCGCCCCGGATCGATTTGGCGGGGTGCGACCACGTCCATAGCACACCGCAATAAAAAAAGGGGTTCCAATCCTACGTATAACAATAATTTTTCGCTCGCAGACAAGTTTTTTTATATTATTATACGATTTTTACACTAGCAAAGTAGGAGGATGATGACCATTGCATTTCTTCTCCATCACCACTCGGGAAATTGATATTATTTGAAGTAATTTATTAAAATTGCCTCACCAACTGCATCTTCGCCGGTTTTATCATCCTGGTGTCGTACAGCCGGACGTAGAAATCGTTGGCGCCCACCGCCAGCTGGTAGGGCCGCCTGGGGTTAACCGCAACACACTTGGCTTCAGCAAACCGACCCAAGTGATTCAGCAAATTAACCAGCACGTTAGCAGAGTCTAGGTTGCAAGTATGAGATGTTCGAAGATCATGTTGGCTGTTGAGGATAAAATTAATACATTGATGCGTCTTTGTGCTTTTCTTGGATGCAATTGGATTATATTCTGGCCTAATTCCACCAAACTAGGCAGGGTAATGGAAGAGTGGCATAGGATACCCTCTCTCTGCCTAATAAGTGTGCCACCAGCACCAAAGTCTAAACTTTCTTTAATATTCAAATTACTGAAACTTTAGCATTTAATATGCTTAATTATATATACACTACCGTCCAAAAGTTTGGAAGCAGCAAGGTAAAATCGAATAAAACCAAACTAAGTCATTTAAATTTAAATGTATTGATAAAAAAATAAAGAACAAACAGAAACTAACTTAAACAAAATAAAAAAATAATATACAATGGTAAATTAGATTAAATTTTAGCTTCATCAAAGTGTCCACCTTTCTCCTTTATAATCTTCTCACATATTCTGGGCATTCTATTAATCAATTTTTTAAAATAATCTTTATCTAATTTGTTCCATTCGTTCTCTAATAGCTGCCACAAATGTTCTGAGCTCGTAGGACAACGACTTTTCACCCTCCTGTCAAGTTCATCCCAAACAAGTTCAATGGGAGAAAGATCAGGGGATTGAGATGGCCATTGCATGATGTTTAAAATGTTTTCAGCTTTTTTCTTGTTTAAAAAGTTCTGGCACAATTTAGACGAATGCTTAGGATCATTATCCTGTTGAAAAATGAATCCAGAACCAATGAGACTTAGTCCACTGGGTATGGCAGAATCTTGGAGAATTTTTAAATAGCCTTCCTTGTTTAATTTGCCGGTTATCCTCACAAGATTGCCGGGTTTACTGTTGCCAAAACACCCCCAAACCATGACATTACCACCACCATGTTTGATGGTAGGCACTGTACATGCCTCTGAAGCCCTCTCTTCTTTTGACCGGCGTACAAAGACACGTCTATTGGATCCGAAAATCTGAAATTTTGATTCGTCACTCCAAAGGACATTTTCCCATTGTTCTATAGTCCAGTTTTTATGCGCTTTTGCCCATTCTAGTCTATTTTTCTTATGTCGATTTGTTAGTTTGGGTTTTTTAGCAGCAACACATCCTCTTAATCCCGCAGACAGTAAGCGTCTTTTAACAGTAGTTGTTGAAATGGGTGTTTCTCGCGTATCATTCAGAGCTGCAGTGATCTGTGGTGCAGTTAAGCGTCGATTCCGTTTAGAAAGAACTCTAATGAAGTTGTCCTCTTGATTTGTTGTGGATTTGGGCCTACCAGATCTCTTTCTATCTTCATTTTTCCCCGTTTCTTGTTTTCTAGCAAGGGTATAGTGGACACCTTTACAAGAAATTCCGAGCCTTTCTGCGATTTGACGTTCACTGTATCCTTCCTCGCGTAGAGTGCAAATAGCGCTTCGCTGTTCAAGCGTGATTTGCTTGCGTTTTGCCATTTTCAGAAGAAAAAATACGGTCAAAGTAGTAGCCGATATCTTTCGAATACAGACAATGTTAATATCACAACTTTCACGTGCCAATGCTCAAGTGCGACTGAATAAGGTCTAAAAAAGTTAAAACCAGCAAACATTATCAATAAAACTACACCATTGCATAGGATAAAGTAGCCGACGGATTAAGTCATAAAACACGTGTTTCGTCAATATTAAGGAATTCCATAAAACTTGATGAATGTAGGATAATAATCCTTTTGTGTTTGTGTAGACAGTCGTAAAAGGTTGTAAAACTTAAGATTATTGCTAATTTTTACCGCTATTAGTCGGCATTTATTTGTTTTGTTTGAAAACAGGTGTGCTTCCAAACTTTTGGACGGTAGTGTATATATATATATATATATATATATATACGAAGTTTGAAGTATTAAGCCTATACAATGTATAAACATTGACGGGTAGATGGCACACGTCTCCTTAAAGACGTAAATATAATACGAAGCGAGATTTGAATGTCCTACAATACACGGTGGTGTAAGTGGCAGCACGATTGGGCCGGACTCCCAATAGGTGCGGTATCGAATCCCGCTTGTGACATCATTTTTCGCTTCGTAATCGGGTTTCTTTCTTTAATACTTTATGACTTATTATTTCTAAACTTTGGCTCAATCAATGGGTCTGAATACTAGATATCAAATTAGTTCATTATCATCATAATCTTAGCTCCTATACTCCAAATTGATAGGCTCGAGCCTCTTCCATTATAGGAGGGAAATAGACCTACACTCAAATTCATTTTTTAATGTATAAATCCCGCGAGGGTACTTACATATTGTCAATTTTAACAATCAATTAACACCGGATCGTAACGTAACCGGTAGTGAGAAATTCCGACAACAAACTCAGCAAGTTTGTCTACTACTATAATTTCATTAGTGGCTTTTTTAAATAGTACGTGTTTAGTAATTCCACGCTGACAGGCATACAAAAAATTGAGCTAATAAAAAAAATACGGTAAAAAACACATGCTAAAATATGGTACAAAACATGGCAACATAATAAAAAGGTGCAATTTCGTTCAAGCGTAGTACCTATTCTTTTAAGAAACCTCTGAAGAACCTGTTCAGGGTTTGACTACAGAATGGAAATGTTCCCTAATTTATTATACTTATATAGATTATACTTACAGTATGAGTCCATCTTCTCCAGCTGACCATAACAGATGAGGGTTGTCCGGTGCGGTGGCGAGACGTTTGACTCTCGCACAGTGACACGTACACTCCAGAAGTGGTGCACTCCCTCGTATATTTCTTACGCGTACCGTGGCATCAGCGGCGCACGTCGCTATCACATCGGGCGAGAGGAACTGCAAAAATATATTTCATTAAATAACTTCAAATAAGAAGATAGTCGTCCCCCGTGACCGTGAATGCTGAGGTAGGTACTCGAAACGTCGAGAAAGTAAAATTGCACTGTATGGTGGCTACGAATACTACCAACCCTTGCTTTGCCATGAGCAAGATGTCATAAAACACGACTAAGAGTTTTACATCGACCTGGACCAATTCCATCTGCTGTTGCTTGTTCCAACTACATTGCCAATGGCGTTCATAAAACTACTGCCAATAACGTGGCCTCTAAATGTAGGCCTCATCAAAATGTTCTAAGTCGCTCACTGTGCTATGAAGAAAGAAGACTATGCCTGGGATTTCTCTACGTAATAAAATTCTGAATACAAAAGTCCGTAGAAGAGCGAATATAACCGATATAGCCCAAAGAATTAGCATGTCACATCACTCGTCGGACCGACAACCGTTGGGAGGAAAGGTTCTCGAATAGCTACCACAAATCGTAAGGCGTGTTGTAGAACGCCACATTAGGTGGACTGATGAATCTCAAAATCTATTTTAAATAATTTCGTAAACATCAGAAATGCAATTTAAAATTGGTTCATTGTATGTTTGTAAGGTGTAAAATTGGTTCATTGAATGTAAAAATATAATTAACAAAATAATAAACTTTTTTTTGCATTACTTTGTTAAGTACCTAAAACTGAGATTGGAAAAAAAGGAGTTAATTATAAATAACAATGGTGTAAACTTTTTGAAAAATCGTCAATTTTTTTTTTGCACCGAGGTTTTTTTCGTTCATGTGTCTAGATTACACCATAATTTATTCAAATTTTTAAATTGTTATTTAATACTATAAAAAAAATATTTTAGGTGATATACCGGCTTTTAGATGGCGCGCCTATACCGTAACGATCTCGCGAAGACTTGTTTTCAGCGTTAAAAAAAATTATAAATAATAGAGATAGAGTTCCGGGAGTTGGGACTTTTTTATTGGAAATTTCCTCCTCTTTAAGGATCTTTTTATTCAAAATGTCTTAAATAGGTTAATTTTAGATATTATTAACGAAAAACTAAATACCTTTATTTTTTATCTTATTTTGTTAATAACAATTGCATTTTTTTGTGTGCTAATAAGCCCTTAAAAAACATTTTTCTAGACGTCATTCCGAATCGAATGAGGTATCGCACATATTTTTAAGGAGCTTTATTTCTATTTAACACGTTTTTGAACTTGTTGACTAGACTATAGTAGTCAATCTCCCTTCCGATTATGGAGGAGGCTCGAGCCCAACAGTGGGACGTAATGAGCTGAGATGATGATGATAGTGAGATGAAACGACATCGCTTTATTATTAGTTAATATATGGTGTCTTTTTTTTAAAGGAAATGTTAGGATGAAATGTAGGGAGGTTCAAAGAGAGCGCTGTGAATGACTGAAATAGTAACAAATACCAAAAAATGCCATGTTGAAATGGTTTGGATACATTGGGAGAATAGATGGAGAAAGCTTCGTCAAATATTATTTCCCCCTTGAGAAGTCCTATGTTCAACAATAGATACCGATAAACTGAATAGATAGATAGATGATAAAGAATATATTTCTTCTATGAATAGATGGCGCGACATTCGCCAATGTTATTTTATGGTAACCTCGTAAGACAGATACAAGGCTTGACTGTACTAATATATAGATAAAAAATATGAGTCAGCTGATTTATCAAAACAACGATAAGCGCAACATTAAAAAAAAACACAACTAAGCAATATAATGAGGACACCAGGTCAATGTGTAAGGTGTTATTAAAATTAATAACGTAATTTTACATGACATGTTCAAATATTATATTTATGACATCATCATCATTCTCCTGCTCTTATCCCAATTACTAGGTGTCGATGCTATATGTACTCGTACATATTGCAAATGTTATTAGCCATAGTTTTATGACCGGCCGCCTGCCTGACGTTAACCTTCCTTGGTGTGGTGGAGGTGGAGTTGCCAAGTTTGATATAAAGCTCTTAGTCGTTTTCTACGACATCCACGAGAGTAAGGGGTCGTAGTATTCGTAGCCGCTACACCACAGCATTATATTTATACTTATGACATGTACAAATATTATATTTATGACATGTACAAATATTATATTTTTTTCACAATTTATATTTTCCTTTTTGGTAAGCCACGCTTTTTTTGGCAGGCTATAGTTTAGACACACTCTTTCCATTTCGTCCGTGGCGGCGAAAAGGCGGCGTACCGCCCCATAAACCAACCTGTTCCTCTCCAACGCCATTAGGCCGCCAGTAATAAATGGATCTGTTGGATCGGGGTAACACTGCAATATCGCGGCAAATCCATGTCCATATAGTAGCTATGATAGTATTACTGCTATATTCCTTTTGGTGAGCGAGTAATCGAGAGACCCAAATCCTAACAACAGTTAGCAGCGTAACGTAATATCAGGGGCATAATCAAATTATGCCCCTGATATTACTGTTAACATAAGTTGGATTTTACCTCATCGTCATCAAAAAAAATATACTTAAATATAAATCTCCAAAATCAAATGTTTGTGTCACAAGAGACTTCACAAACATAAAGTTGCACCCAGATCAAGTTGTACAAGTTGATTAGAAAAGGAAGTTCGAGTCCAAATATAATATGTACATTGTATTTTAATTAATCATTTGAGCACCAAACTCCTTATTCACAATTTAGTACTAAATAACTATTAAGAAATTATTTACATTCAAAACTTAAATTTCAATTGAAATCATTCACTAATTATACAAATAGTAGATTATGAAATATTTGGTGTATGGTTATTATCTCATTTATCATCATCACATCAATTCACACATGTCCCACTGCTGGGCTGAATCTGCTGCTGGTCTCCTTTGAAGTAAGAGGTGAACTAACCTACTATATCACAATGTTTGGGTCGGTATATAATTACAATACAAATGTGTTGATTAGGTATCAGCTATATTATATCTCTCTTGGAATTGGAGACCTTTAATAAATAATAAAGATTTTAATAATCATCATCTGATATTCACTGTAATAATGTAATAAATAATAAAGATTTTAATAATCATCATCTGATATTCACTGTTATAGTCCTCATAAATAGCACTCTCATAATAGTGACAAGGGAACAATACCACACCCATCCATCCATCAGCCCGTAAACGTCCACTGTTGGACATAGGCCTCCCCACGTGAATGCCATTCAACACGGTCCCGCGCCACCTGCATCCAGCGGTTTCCTGCGACCTTGATAATGTCGTCAGTCCACCTAGTGAGGGGTCGTCCTACGCGGCGCCATCCGATTTGTGGTCTCCACTCGACAACCTTTCTTCCCCAACGATTGTCGGTTCGTCGAGCGATGTGGCCTGCCCATTGCCACTTCAACGCGCTAATTCTTCGGGCTATATCAGTTACACCCGTTCTTCTACGGATTTCCGTATTTCGGATTCTATCACGTAGAGAAATACCGAGCATAGCCCTCTCCATAGCACGCTGAGCAACTTTGAGCCTTTTGATGAGGCCAACATTTAGAGACCACGTTTCAGTTCCGTAAGTCATCGCTGGTAGTAACATACACTGGTTATAAACCTTTGTTTTCAGACACTGCGGAATATTAGACGAGAAGATCCTCCTAAGTTGCCCGAATGCTGCCCAGCCGAGTTGGATTCGTCGGCTGACCTCTTTCTCGAAATTGGATCTACCTAATTGGACTGTTACTACAATACCACATACCACCCTTATACCCATTTTTAAAAAACTTAAATTCAAATTCATTTATTATGCATAAACCCTGCGAGGGCACTTACATATTGTAATTTTTTTACATTTAAATTTAATCTAATAAACTACCACCGGATCTGAATGAGACCGCTACTGAGAAGATCCGGAAAGACACTCAGAGGGTTTGTTTTTTTTTTCTAATTATATTTTATCTTTGTTATTATTATATTTTACATTTTTTATTAAAAAAAAGAAGATAGTACATGTTTATTATTTAATTAGCTTCAGTGCGATGCCCTTCGAACGCAATAGTTTAAATACAATAAAAAAAAGGGACCATGGCTGGACCGGATCCCACAAGCGGCACCCGATCACGAGTTAACTACTAGAGCAGCCATCTACTAGAGCAGCCATCACTCCCCTCAACCACCTTGGAGGGAAGGGAGAGATCCGCTCCACACAGCTACTGCAAGCGGACCTTTCAGTGAGCATGACCAATACCATGTACTACAAGTGCAAAAAAGTCAAAATTCGTCAGGCATTTGTTCTTATCCGTAACCTGTCCTCATATAGAGATCATTCTTACAGTCACTACAGAGCACTTTAAAGATTAATAAAATGAAATTACATACAATATCTTTTTAATTAGTTTCACAAATTATTAATGGGGAACTAATCATTTCTTCGTCCGTGTGGTGACGGAGTAAGAATACTATTCATCACCCATTCATCTTACCCGTAGGTGATTGTGTGAGACGACTAAGGGATATAAGACGCATATAACATCTACGCGAGAGAAGTAAAACTCGAAACAAAACCCTACACCAACACGTCTGACCAGCGTGGTATAGTAGGTTAATTTCCCTCCTATTACGGAGGAGGCCCGAGCCCAACAGTGGGACATTTATGGGCTGTGATGCTGATGATGAATCCTTTCTTAGAGACTCCTACTTATTTTAGAGATACTTGTATATAAATTTGTAGAAGAGTTAATAATTGCAATTACAAAGAAATAGACAAATCTGCCAACATCTGTACCTAGTAACACAAAAATCACAGATTTTCATCTTTGCTAATTAATAAATTGATCGAAAGAAAAATTCATGACTTTTGTTTTGAAAAATAAGATTAATATTAATGTATACAGGAAAACAGTATTATGGTATATTAACATATGGTATTTTATAAAAACTTGATTATGAGCAGAAAAATTATCGTCATAAGTGGGATTCGAACCCAGACCTATTGGAAATCCATTCCAAACATGCTACTACGGAGGCGTACGTGGCAGCATAATTGGAATGAATTTTCAATAGGCGTAGGTTCGAATCCCACTTGTGACAATCATTTTTCGCTTGTTTTCCGTTCATTTAGGTATGATGCCAGCGGAACGCTGAAAAATGGTAAATTTTTCCGTGGTCACAGTTCTTCTAGCCATTTTAGACAATATCAAATGAAATTACAACCTCAAGTAGTAATGAAAATATTGCACAGGTAGGTAGTCAAATATTTAATGGCGGTGCCGGATAAGTTAAGGAGTGAACGTTTGATCTGGTATGGACATGTGATGAGACGGGATGAGGGCAATGTTGCGAAGAAAGTTATGGGCATGAATGTTGAAGGCTTGAGGGGTAAAGGGAGACCGAAGAAAAGATGGATGGACTGTGTGAAGCATGATATGTATAAACAGGGAGTGACTACAGAAATGACGTCTAATAGGGCTGTATGGAAAAAGAGGACATATTGCGTCGACCCCAGGTAGTTGGGATAAGAGCAGGAGCATGATGAGTCAGTATGTGCACATGTGACTCATTGAACTTGGGAATGATTTTTGTTTAACCTACGCCCATGAGTCATATATGGATCACAAAATCAAATATATAAAACAAATTAAAAACAATAACTGTGTTTTATGAAATACTGTTCTTTTAGGTAATATGAATGTTTCTTAATCTAAAAGAAAAGAAAATATAATGGATGTGGGGTAGTCGTACACTTTATTGTATGGGGGACAGTTAACTTGTTAATGTGTAATATTATTTTTGTTTCTTTGACTATTAAACTAAAACCAGATTTTAAGGCAAAACTTGAAATGAAAATGTAGTTGGTACGTATAAGAATGAAAAGAGTAAACAATAATAAGTCATCAAAACAAAACCCATGTTCTTATCAGTAATTTGTTAATTATTCATATGAAGTACAAGCATTGAAATTTCTATCATATTATTAAAGAAATATCATTTAATAAAATGTAAATAGACAAAAAAATATTTAGATGGTATGTAATCTGTCTAACAAAAACTTGACAAATTTGTAACAGAAAATAATAGAGTATTATAGATGGTTAGTAATTGCTGGTATAAAAACTGAAAATAGATAGCATATTAAAGTCCAATTTTAAATAGTATAACATTGATAATTACATTTTCAATGCTATAATATTAATATCTGTAAATGACTTGCAATAAACATATTAATATGTATGACTCATTGTTTTACATAGTATCTTTAATATATTCAAGTTTAATACGATTTTTAATGCTATTTAGTTATATCTATATGTTACAATTTTAATCTAAGATAGTTATCATTGTACATAGGAAGTATTTTGCATACAGTAATATTGATTTGATTTTATTCTACTTTCCTTACCTTAACAGAGAATATATTGCCGGTGTGTCCAGTTGCAATGTTAAGAAGCTCTTTGTAACGGAAAGGATCCCATAGTATGACGTGCAGATCGTCTGAGGCCGATGCCAATATTCTGGAATTGTTCAATAACTATAGAACAAACAATCACAATGAAATATAAAACAAATTATTACAATATTTTTCGATACATACGATCCATCACGGTTCCATTCAAGACAATTGACACATCCCATATGTCCGTGAAGCTCTTTCTCGAGCCCCAATCTGTCTATCATGGGTCTAGTCACCGTTAGCCTATATTGAAATTTTCTGTCGATATCACCGCGCTCCCTCGCGGTTGCTAGCCCTACAGTGCCGCTAGCCCAAGCGGGTTCCTCTCTCCTACCCATTTCTGCTAGCTACCTACTCAATATATCTGATCCACCATCACAATCGGACAATTTATCAAACTAACTGCGGCTCGATCTATAAATAGGGTTCAACATTTCACTGCACATTACTGTGTAATATACACGAATCTTGTAACAACAATAATTTAATTATTAAAAAACGAGTTATAGAATCAAAAAAACAAATACAATCAACATAAAGCTTTATTCTCCGATGGGTAGAAGATAATTCTTAGGAAAATAGAAGTAGAGCTGTCAAACAGCTGTCAACGAGTTGCCAGCATTTTGTTTTTCGAATTTTTAACACAGATTAGGTATGTATTTATAAGTAATAAAAAGGTTGAAAACTCTCTTTACTTTTAGGGGCAAGAAAGAACTAGAAAGCATTTATGCTGTTTCAGAAAAAGTTTACGGCACTGCTCTGCCCGAATGAAATCAAATCATTTATTATGCATAAGCCCCATGGGAGCACTTACATATTGTCAATTTTTCATTATTTTAAAATTAATTTTAATTAATCTACCACTGGATCGGAAAGCAGCCACCCGAGTCGCCAGCGGCGACGCGACGAGTCCTCATGAAAGAGATTCTCCCAAACTCGCTCTGCCGCTTCTTTCTGCGAGATGATTCAGATGAGTCTCAGTTCCTTTCACTCTCGACCATCGCTTACACGACCGCCGACAGCAAGAGGTCAGCACTGATGGCAGCGACAAGGCCACGGCGCTGCCAAGCCCAGGTTGTACAAATCTCGAGCGTATGCTGCGCCGTGTCCTCGTTATCGCACTGTTGGCAGAACGGCAATGACTATTAAGGCTACGCAATATAAAGAAGTGATAAATAATGTATGAAGAAAAATTTTCACGTAAGACAAGGCAGTATTGTAGACAGACTATAGCCTGCTCATAAGAATAAATAAATAAAATAACTCTTTTTTTGACATTTTATAGCAGTCGCTGTATTTGATATTTGCTAGACGACTTTTGACGGGGATTATTACTTGAGATTCTGCGTTCGAAAGCGTTAGCGACTAAACGTGTTGGAGCAATTTGACAAGTCCGATAGTCATTTTTTTTATTTTTCAAGAAAAATCATTTTAATTTAGTTTTTAGTTCATTTAGTAGCAGATTGTGATAATTCAATTGATGTAGGTAAGTTAATATCATTATAATTGAATTGGGGGCTCACCAATCTACAAATTTTTTGACCATGGATCCCGATCCTAAACCTCCTGATCCTCCAGATCAGGTTGTATCTACCACAGCTACTAAGCGCCGCCTAATTACTGACGACCAATTACCGGCCAAAAAAACTATCACGGTACCGGAGTTGGCTTCAGCTTCCATTGACACGGTTTATACAGACGCATCTATTGTTATTACTGGCTTGACGTATTCCTCAGCAGATAAGGGGCCATATATTGTACACGTATCACGGACGGAACCGGATTTATCAGCCGGTACTACCATCAGGGCAATCAAATTTGGTCAATTCTTAAAAAGTAACAAAATTACAAATATTCGTGCCGATGGTGTTAAGAGAGTAGGTAGAAATAAAATCTCGGTAGAATTTTCCTCTGCAGACATGGCCAATAATTTTTTAAATAATCCAATCTTACCATTACATAAATATACAGCAGTGATCCCAACTTATAACATTACCCGCATGGGGATTGTCCGCCAAGTGCCTGCCGATATCCCTATGTCTGAGTTTGCAGAATTTTTAGAACTCCCTGCTGGCTGTGGAAAAGTCCTAAAAGCTAGACGTCTTAATAGGAAAACTGTCAGTGAAGGCAATACTACCTGGATACCTACTCAGTCTGTAGTAGTGACATTCCAAGGACAGACATTACCATCAAAAGTATTTTTGTTTTACACATCTCTCCCTGTAGAAATTTATCACTTTCCAACTATCCAATGCTATGCGTGTACCAGATTTGGTCACACTAGAGCTCAGTGTAGATCTAAACCTAGATGCTTCCGTTGCTCTAAAGAACATTTAGGAGATAGTTGTGACATTGAAGAGAAAGAGGCTACATGTTTGCATTGCTCAGGAAAGCACTTTGCTATCAACAAATGCTGTCCTGAACAAGAGAGACAAAAATCCATAAAAATTGTAATGGCACAGGATAGTATTTCCTACGAGGAAGCTGCTTTGCAATTTCCCAAAGCTTCCCGTCTGTATTCAGAAATTCTTCAGGTATCAGTACCCAATAATCCTTCTCCTAGTTATATATCATCTTCACAATCTTTCGCCCCAGCTCAATCATCTCACTCCATCCCCAGAAGTTCCCACACAAGGGGTATCCGCAAGCCCTCTCACTCAAAGCCAGTAAACCAATCATTTGATAAAGTTGCACACAATAACATTGTTTTTGACCCTCCATCAGCATTACCAAATGGCTGTGCTATAACCAACAGTCAAACAGGTGACATACATAATGAAAATATGTTAGAATCTCTTGTAAGTTTAATTATAAATATGATATTAATGAATCCTCATCCTTTACCGTACAACGTAGCCTCTAAAATTACACAATTAGTCTCTTTATCTAATCAATATGGACCCAGCAACAGTCATACAATGGAACATTCAAAGCATACATCCTAAGAAACATGAATTATTGTTTTTGATTTCCAAATTTCATCCATCAGTCATTGCCATCTCTGAGACATGGTTGATACCGGGTACACATTTTCGTGTACCTGGTTATGCATGTCTACGGGATGATAGAGCTGATGGCTATGCAGGTAGCGCTTTATTTATAAAACACTCTCTTAACTTTTCACAAATTATCTTTCCCCACCATTCTCCTGACATTAATATTATTGGTGTCAGATCTTTAAATATATCTTTTGTTTCCATATATATCCCTCATCCTAATTCATCATTAATAGCTGATATTCTTCTTCTTCTTTCATCCATCCCATCTCCTATGGTTGTCATGGGAGACTTTAATGCCCACCATACTCTATGGGGCTCAGGACACTGTGACTTGTTTGGCCTCTCTCTCTTGGATATTTTTGATGAATGCAACTTATTTGTTGTTAATGATGGCTCTCCTACACGCCGAGTTCTTCCACATCAAAACCAGAGGAGTGCTCTCGACCTTTCTTTATGCTCTCCATCCTTATCTTCTGTTCTATCATGGAAAGTACTCTCTTCTACATATGGTAGTGATCATTTTCCTATCCTTATTTCTATCCCTAATAAAATCTCACCCTATCGCAATCCTTGCCCTTCTTTAAAATATAAGCTGTCTTCAGCAGACTGGCAATCCTACTCTTCTTCTCTTGATGTAAAACTGAACTCTTCCTCTATGTTGCCCTTAGAAACTGATCCCATTAAATCTTACAATATTTTTGTTGAAAATATAGTCTCTTCTGCGGCTGTTCATATCCCACTTAAAAAAATTGATAAAAATTTTAGAGTGTCTCCACCTTGGTGGGACTCAGAGTGCACAGAAGCTGTTACTAAACGAAAACGAGCTGAACGTAACTACTGTTATCGCATGACTGAAAGAAATCTTCTAATTTACCAACAAGCAGCAGCAAAAATGAAAAGATTGGTTAGGAAAAAGAAAAAAGTTGCTTGGTTAGACTTTTGCAAAAACTTGGCCCCAAAAACTCCATCTACCATAATATGGAATCAAATAAAACGATTTAGAGGATATTATAATACAAATAATATTACACATAATGACCCATCATCCTGGCTAGAGGGCTTTATGGACAAACTAGCGCCCCCTTTTGTTCCTACCCAAGATTCCATTCCTTCAAATCCATATTTCCTTCCATTGCTCAACAATTTTGACTCTCCATTTTCTTTTTCAGAATTAACATTAGTTCTTGATGGACTTAGGGATTCCTCCCCTGGTCTTGACGGCATACCTTACTCCTTTGTCATCAATTCTTCCAATAAAATTAAACAAACATACTTAGAATTATTAAATCATTTCTTTATACATGGCATAGTCCCTGAACAATGGAAGACACAGATAATTATACCCATTTTAAAGCCTGGTAAGGATCCCTCTGATCCATCCAGTCGAAGGCCCATAGCTCTGTCATCGGTATTAGCCAAGATTATGGAACATCTGATTAAAAATAGACTGCAGTGGTTAGTAGAAAATAGATCCATATTAGCCGAATCCCAATTTGGTTTTAGGAAAGGCTTTAGCTCCATTGACAGTTTAAGTTTATTGATAACAGACATTCAAATTGCACTCAAAACTAAACATTTATTGGTGGGAGTTTTTCTTGATGTAGCAGCAGCTTATGATAGTGTGCTGCTTCCAGTACTAAGAAGGAAACTCTTTCAGCTTAATATTCCTGAGAGGCTCATTCGTTACATAATGAATATGCTAATGGAACGATCTATAATTGTAAAATGCAACCAAAATTTACTACCACCCAAAACTGTCTGGAGAGGTCTGCCACAGGGCTCGGTTTTGAGCCCTTTACTCTACAATTTGTATACCTATGACCTGGAAAGATCTGTAAATTCATTCTGTGAAGTCCTCCAATATGCCGATGACCTCGCTCTATATGTGAGAGTGAAATCTATAGAGGAGGCATCAGGTAAATTAAACTCGGCCTTATCATATCTTGGCGAATGGATGGTAGAACATGGTCTCTCCCTGTCAGCTTCTAAGAGTGCAGTAATAGTCTTCTCCAAAAAAAGACTATCTCCTCCCATTAGTTTAAATTTACATGGTGATATTATTCCTCAAACAACCAATATAACATTTTTAGGTATCAAACTTGACTCAAGAATGACAGGCTGTCAACATTTTGAATACATTGTACAAAAATGTCAAAAAAATGTAGACATTCTTCGTTCTTTGTCAGGGGTCTGGTGGGGTTCTCACCCCTATACCCAAAAATTGCTATACAACGCAATAGTTCGTAGCCACTTTGATTATGGTTCTTTCTTATTAAATATTTCTAACAAGTCAGGCCGTGATAAACTAGCAAAAATTCAATCTAAGTGTCTTCGAATTATACTTGGTACCATGAAGCCAACTCCCATAAATGCCATGCAGGTTGAATGTGGCGAGCCGCCCATAATTCTACGATGGCAATATTTAGCAGATAGATTCCTTTTCAAATTAATCCAAAATTACAACCATCCACTTCTATCAAAATTAAAGCACCTCTCAGATTTACATTCCTCACTGGATGTAGGCAATATTCCCTGCATTCTTCACAGCTTCATTAAATTCACCAAACTTCCAGTTCCTGTTTTTCAATTTCCTAAAAACCCTTTATATTCAACACCTTATGAAGTGTTAATTTACAAACCCATGATTTTATTAAATTTTGGAGTAACTAAGGATTCTATGTATCCGAAAAAACTTTTTAATGAACAACTTCACTCTAAATTTTTTAGTTGGAATTGTATCTTCACTGATGCATCCAAACTTTCTCCAAATAGCTTAGTTGGAGCAGCGGTTTGGATTCCTTCAACTAAAATATGCCTGAGCTTTAAATGTCCTACTTACTCCTCTGTATTTACCGGTGAAGCTATCGCTATTTTAGAAGCAATACTTTTTGTCCAATCTCACAATCTTGACAAAACTATAATCTTTTCAGACTCAAAAAGCTGCCTCCAATCTATTCTTTCTAACTCCTACTCCGTATCTCCTATAATCCTCAAAATAAAACAAAGCTTGTTTAATTGTCACAATCTAGGCATCAACATAATCCTTGCCTGGATACCTGGACACTCTGGTATACCTGGTAACGAAACTGCTGATTCATGTGCCAAAGCGGCCATACAGACTGGTTCTTCTGAGTATTTTAAGATATTCTGTAGTGACCTTTGTCTCCTCCCTAAGGCACACCTCCATAACTCTTGGTTAAAGGATTGGGAGTTCACCAGAAAATTAAAAGGTAGTTATTATGGGGAGATTCAACCAGATATTCCTCTCAAACCATGGTTTTTTAAGATGCGTCAAGCCAGTAAGGACATAACTTCCACAATCTGTCGATTACGATTGGGTCATACTTGTACCCCAATACATTTAGCCAAACTTAGGATCAGGGATCATTCAATGTGTGAATGTGGGCTAGATGAAGGAACCGTTGATCACATTTTTTTCAGTTGTCCAAAATTGCAATATTCACTGTATGATATTCTCCCTTCTAAAATCCCTCGTCCAACTTCCTTAAGATCACTTTTATCCCTCGTATTTTCACCAGTAATTAATCGAATTCTATGTAAATTTATAAATAGAAACCATATTAAACTGTAATTATGTATCTTTCATATTTGAATTGAGTCTAGTATTTCAACTTAATATAATTTCATTAAGTAAAGTATTTAGAATAGTATATTTTTGTCCTTAGATTAATCATCAAATCATAACAGCTGACGTTTCTTCCAAATTACTGATCAAATTCTTAAGCACTCTCCACCTCATGTTTATGATACTAATGTGAACCGGACATTAGCGGAATTGTATCAAGTGCAACTGAACAAGCCAATACAAGAAAATATAATAACACAAGAAAATCAAGTCAAGACAGTTGCACCTGTTGAAGCACTGAGCATATTCTCTAACCAACAAACATTGGCAGAATGGTGGCTTATTGAAGCTGCTTTAGCCATTAAAGCAAGAAGAAGAAGAAGAAGAAGACTTTTGACGGGAATTTGAAAACGTCATGTGGTGCTCTTGTATTATATTCGATATCTTAGTGTTTTAACGTGTTATATTAGATAATTTTGATGGCATTTTATGTAATGTGATGTGCGGAAATACTGGGATGTAGTGAATATCATATAAAAGTGCTTTACAACGTTTTCGTTTTCCATCAAAATTCCCACAAGATACCATTAACAGTGTGGCCATTGCACTGTTAATGGTGACAATTTGACTTAGACAACGACTGACTTGAAAGACTAAAAACGTGAAAATATTTATAACTTGACACTGGCACCAATAGCTCGTATATGTAGCTGATTGCCAATACATAAGAAGAAGAAGATATTTGCTACACGCTTACCTAATCCAGTTTTTCAAACACATTTATTGCCTCCATATTGTACAGATTATAATGTATTAGTTTACCATCCGAAAATAATTCTCAACTTTGGTATTGACAAAAGTACAATTGAGGCCAACCAAATTTTCAAAACTAAACTTCATTTGGAGTACAAGGACTGGTTCACTTTATATACTGATGCTTCCAAATCGTTAGGTAATGTGGGTGTAGCGGTATGGATACCTTTCACTGGGGTTATACTAAGCTATAAATGCCCATCCACCACATCTATATTTACTGCAGAGTCCATAGCCATTCTAGAGGCAATTTTATTTGTGAAATCTCATCATTTAAATAACTCCATTATATTTTCTGATTCAAAAAGTTGCCTTCAGTCCATCTTGTCTAACCCGTTTCGATCAAAATCTAGATTTCCAATTTCGCTAAGAATAAGAGAGGCATTATTTCAGTGTGAAGGACTTGGGATTAATATTGTTCTAGCCTGGGTTCCTGGGCACAAAGGTATTCCAGGCAATGAAACAGCTGATTCTTGTGCTAACTCTGCTATAGATATAGGTTCTTTGGAATACTACCAAATTTATTCTCATGATATTTGTGCCTCTTTAAAATCGGTTTTGTTTCAAGAGTGGTCCAAGGTTTGGATAATTTCTAAGAACGTAAAGGGTAAATTTTATGGCGATATACAACCTGATATTCCACATAAACCCTGGTTTATGAAGTTTCCAAAAGTGGAGAAGGCTATTACATCGACAATCTGCCGTTTACAACTGAATCATGCCTGCACCCCTGTCTTTCTGGCCAAACTTAGAATTAGGGATAACTCCATTTGTGAATGTGGACTGGGTCAAGGAAATGTGAACCATATTTTTTTCAGTTGTTCTAAATTGCAGTATTCTCTATATGATATTTTACCACCAGAAATTTGCCGTCCTACTTCTTTTAAATTTCTTCTTACTCTTGCATTTACTCCGTTTATTTATACTCTCTGTAAATTTATTAAAATTAATAAAATTAAATTGTAGATATGTAAATTAGTTAAGTAGTTAGAATTCATTTTAGTTGTGTATATTTCAGACTAGTTAGAATTGTTTTTTGTTTCAGTATACTACTTGTCACCGTATTTCTCATGTAATCTTAGAGTCATACTCACCGGCCCTTTACATACTATTTCGTACCGTACAATCTCATTCGTTTGACGGCCTACGAACGAGCCTTACGGGACATTGGCGAAGTTTCGGTTAATCGCTAACAGAAGACATTCATCAAGAAGAAGAAGAAGATATTTGCTATCTCTGTTCTCTCTGCCTACCCTGCAAAGGATATGGCGTGATGATATGCATGCATGCATGCACTGTATTTGATTTGAGTATTTTGTTCTGTGATACGTAGTATCTCTTACTATAGTCTTCTTCTTCTTATATATTGGCAATCAGCTACATATACGAGCTATTGGTGATTTAGTGCCAGTGTCAAATTATAAATATATTCACGTTTTTAGTCTTTCAAGTTAGTCATTGTCTATAAGTCAAATTGTCGCCATTAACAGTGCAATGGCCACACTGTTAATGGTATCTTGTGGGAATTTTGATGGAAGACGAAAACGTTGTAAAGCACTTTTATATGATATTCACTATCCCAGTAGTTCCGCCGCTTCATATTACATAAAATGCCATCAAATTTATCTAATATAATACGATAAAACACTAAGATATCGAATATAATACAAGAGCACCACATGACGTTTTCAAATTCCCGTCAAAAGTCCATTACTATCCCTACTTCCCTACTAATATATAAATGTGAATGTAAGTTTGTTAGTTACGCTTTCACGCTAAAATTACTCAACCGATCATCATGAAACATTGTACACATATTCTTGGAGGTATTAAAAGTAACATAGGATACTTTTTATTAAAAAAAAAATCAAAATTTTTATATGAAAAATAAAAAAATTGTTTGTCAAGAAATCTCAAAATCTAGCTTCTTCAACGCCATCTAGCAGTCCAGTAATGAAGTTCCAACCCTGAGTATTGTAATACCGTTGCACTGTATTACCGACGGTCAAAAATAAAAATAGGGGATCAAAAACTTTAGGAAAGTAACCTTTTACGCGGGCGAAGCCGCGGGCAGAAGCTAGTAGTCTATAAACTATAGCATGATCTCTGTAACAGTTCTCACTAGTGCCGCACGCTTACGATGCAGTCCGTATTTTTATTGATATAATTCCTTATCTATTAAAGTTATTTGCTACTGCAATTGAAAAATAGTGTATGAAAATCTTATTGCATTTGAATCAAATGGATGGATGAATCGATTATAAATTTAAAACAATCTATGAAAATCTTATTGAATTTAAATTAATGGATTTTATTTAATTTAAACTAAAACTTTCAATTATTTTTTTTATTATTCGAAAGGAATACATCCAAGTTCATCGTCACTATTATCATCATCGCTGGAGCATTCCTGTAGGTTGATAATGAGTCACAGATTATTTCATAAATGTATATTTTATAAAATAAATTATCTTTTTAATATAAAAGAAATGGTCTTATTAATATTATTACTGATGTCTGAATACCAAATTAACACGATTTACCTATTTGATTATATGTGATTTATATAGGTAATATATTGGTTTTACTTGTTTATAAATAATTAATAAGAATGTCATCGATTTACGTTTATCGACTGCCCCATCTCTATATTATTCTCAGTCCAGTATGACCCTGTACTGGCGTAAGCATCATATTTTTCTAAAATGGTTACTAAGTACTTTAAAACATATGAGGTACAAGTTTTGGTGTAAATATTCATATTTTTATTTTCATAATTCAGTTGAGAATAAACTGGCACGTTAAGAATGAAAATATAGGTGATAGAAAATAAAATTGTAAACATGACGCGTATTCAAAATTACTTCATCGGTTTTGTAGTCATCTGTCACAGAGATCAAGCTATATTTTAAGTATGGAGGGTAAAAACTAAGGAGAGCCATCTTGTATGGGGGGGGGATTAGTCCAAAAAGTGTCCACTTGTAAACAGCAAATTATTGTTCGAACACTCACCGAAACAGCGCTAGTGTAGCAAGTGGAAATGATATGAATGTAGCAGTAATAAGCAGAGTGAAGTGTGCTGAGTTACGTAGTCAGCTGTGATTTGATAAATAATAACCTATGAAATTTGTGGCGCTCTTTTTAAAATTCTTCCACTTGCTACTATAGCGCCACCTTAATTTGCTCCCGTTCAATGGACACTTCTTAATACACTGAGATGGTACTCCCTAGTTTTTACCCTCTATAATTTTAAGTCAGTCTGTGGTTCTGTCATCTGTGGTATTTGATGCAATTATAAATATTATGGATCATAGTATATTATCTATGATATAGGGATGATCGATATTAGAAAAACATCGATGACATCGATGTCATAATCGAAAGCCCAACATCGATGTTTGATATTTATCGAAAACCGAACATCGATGTTGGACAATATCGATGTTTTTTGAATTAATAATTGACAAAGAAATAAAATACAGTGAAATCGTTCGAAATTTATTAAGAAACAGAAAGAATTATTATATATTCCATTATTTTTTATCAACTGACTGAAGGAAAAGTAATTTTGATAAAGAACCTTTTAATCTATTTCTTTGTTGATAAAGAGTAGAGCCAGCTTTTGAAAACAGTCTTTCGGATGGCGTTGATGTCGCGATAGTACTCAAATATTTCACTGCTAGTTTTTTTTAATTTCGGGTAAGTGGAACCGATGACATTATTCCAAATTTGGATAGGATCTTTTTTTTTTTAAAAGACACCTCCCTGCACTAAGGAAAATAATCCTTGAATCGCGGGGGACTTTACAAACATGCAATTAACGAAGACAAACACCCAGACTCAGAACAACACTTTGTGGATCGCACAAAGTATTGTCCTGCTTGGGAATCAAACCCACGGCACTGGCACAGAAGGTACCGGTATCTTAACCACTACGCCATCTGTGCAGTCAGTTCTTGAGGTTTCAGAATCTTGTTAAAGATCAGTCACTGGATTTTTCAAAAAATAGCTCAGCTCGGAAGGCATTTCGTCATCACTATGCGAAGGCTTGGCGTTTTTGTTATTTACAAGTTTGTAATGTTCGCTCCACAAATTAAAGTCTTCCGTTAGATCTGGCGAACGATTAACAACTTCTTCAATTACTTCTGTTTCCGTCGCAGTAGTGAGTAATTCTTTGACATATTTGATTGCTTTAGAACATGCTATGGGATCTTGAAAATGAAAAGTTTTGAATCTTGGGTCTAACAATGTAGATACAGCAAGTATTTGAACATGTTCCGTGGGTAACAAGCGTTTACTGACTTCAGTCATTATATTCTGCTTAAGATCCTGACCCATAGAACTGTTTGTATTAATGTTGTTCATTTTCAGGTTTAGCATTCGTGGTATAGGAATGACTTTGCTGCTGGTAACATAGTCTTCTCCACATATTTCTTTAGTAGCAACTTCTATAGGGCGTAAAACTTCAAAAATTTCAGTCAACTCTTCAATACCTTTTGCAGTTATCATTGGAGGAGTACTTGTATGACAACTAACGATTTGATTAATCGTTGGTCGAAGATTTAAAAATCTTTCCACCATATAAAAGGTTGAATTCCAGCGAGTGCTGACATCTTGTATTAATTTTAGACCATAATGCTTTCTTAATTCATCACTCGCCACAACACTATGCTTGAACCAGGTGACAATCCTTTTGACAGATTCAATCAATACTGGCAATTGCTTTGTTTTTGCAATTGATTTTTGAGCTACCAAATTAAGTAGGTGAGCAAAACAAATAATATGGCATTTTTTTCCCGAGGCCGTAAGTTAACATCGATGATCGATTCCGTTAACATCGATGTTACGATATTTTTCATATAGCAACATCGATGTTAAAACATCGATGTTTTTGTTTGCAACATCGATGATCATCGAGCATCCCTACTATGATATGGATTGTTGAATGTAGTATTTATTAAACGTAGGTAGTGTTTAATTTCTCTGTGGTATTTATATTTACTATTTGTATTTTGTATAATGGAATTGCGTGCATGCTTTCCACTTACATTTCTATTTATTTTTGTGGTGATATGCAAAGTCCAAACAAATAGTGCGTGAATCAAAAATCTCATCGGTTTATCTTATGTTTCATTTGTAATGTAAGCTAAAACAAAACTATCGAATTGCTTACATCTGTAATATCTATTAGTTTGTTCGTTTCGGCGTTGTTTTATTTATTATCCTCTCTTTTCAGATATCTAACAGGTCATAATTAAATACCTATATAGATTTCAAAATGGGAGAACGTAAGGGTCAGAACTTGTACTATCCCCCTGACTACGACCCAAAGGTTGGGGGGCTGAACAAATTCCTCGGTACACATGCATTACGAGAGAGGGCTAGAAAAATCCACATGGGTATACTCATTATACGGTTTGAAATGCCCTATAATATATGGTGTGATGGCTGCAACAATCACATAGGCATGGGAGTGAGATACAATGCTGAGAAAACCAAGATCGGAATGTATTACAGCACACCAGTATACCAGTTCAGGATGAAGTGTCATCTTTGTGACAATCATTTTGAAATTAAAACTGATCCAGGTGTAAGTATTCATTATCATCACCTTTCTGCTGGGCTAAAGCCTCCTTCATAATAGAAGGGAAATATAACTACTATACCGCCCTGGACTAATGGGTTGGTATGAACGTTTATTTAGAGTTTTCCTGTTCTTGCATATATATTACATGCATATATCTGATGCCTTTGCCTCCAATTTTCGATAAGTTGTGAGTCTACAGCTGTCTATACAGTATATCTTCATACCTCAAGTTTGAGAATGTATAGTTTAATACCTTTGGCGCCAGTGTATCAATAATGATACATTGTGTCCATTGCATTTAAGTCGTGTATCACAAATGCTTACGATTTTCACACATATTTTTAAAAATAAAAAAGCTTTGGCCTGGGCGAATCTTTTGGTCTATTTGGGTTTGGGGTACCATAAAATTAATAAAAAAAACAAAAATATGTATGATTTTGTAAATCATTCTTGGTGCCGAAGGTGTTAAAGTACCTATAGGTAACTCGATAATGACTATGATTGTAGACATATTGTTAGCTAATGGAACTGTAGGACCATAATATGCAAATAACTTTTAATGCACACACATTTAAATTAAATCATCATCTCAGCTCATATATGTTCCGCTGTTGGGCTCGAGCCTCCTCCTTAATGGGAGGGTAATTTACCTACTATACCACGCTGGTCAGATGTGTTGGTATAGGTTTTTGTTTCGAGTTTACCTTCTCTCGCATAGATGTTATATGTGTTTTATAACCTTTAGTAGTCTTGTACAATCACCCACGGGTAAGATAGGAGGTTATTATATATTATATTATATATTCTCACTCCGTCACCACATGGATAAGATGTGTGTGGATAAGAACTTGTTTATTTCCAGTTATCTTTGTAATGATATAACTTTTACTGTAATATTAATGACAAATGCTTTGTCACATGTCTGAACTTTTGCTGTATATATGATTGTAGAAGACTACATATTGTGTTGACCCCAAATAATTAAGATAAGAAGAGGATGATGCTTTTTCTCACATGTGTTATTTTTTTTAATTTACAGAACTTAGACTATGTAATAGTATCCGGAGCTAGACGTCAAGAAAACAGATGGGATCCTACAGAAAACGGCCAAATAGTTCCCGAAACCAAAGAAACACAGAAGAAGCTCTTTGATGATGCTATGTTTAAACTAGAACATAAGACAGGAGATGAGGATGTTGCTAAATTAGATAAACCACGATTAGGACGACTTGTAGGCAGAAATGAGTCAGTTTGGAAAGATGATTATGAAGCTAATTGTTCATTGAGGCGAAATTTCAGAGTAAGTTTTTAATATTTAAATATGTGTATTTTTGTATTCATGTATACACATGTACTTGCACATACACTCACGCACGCACACACTACGTATTCCCGCACACACACTACGTGTTCGCGCACACACACTACGTATTCGCGTACACACTCTACGTATTCGCGCACACACTCTACGTATTCGCGCACACACTACGTTATACACGTACACGTATGCACGCACGCACGTATGCATGCACACACCACGTACGCACACACACACACACTTACGTATTCGCGCACACATTACGTTTTCACGCATACACGTGCATGTACAGTGATATTAAGTAGCGATTATGGTTGCTTTGCAAACAATAATCATTGTAAATTAAGTATATATACATTATTAATGTAGGTATATATATTATTAATTGTAGAGAAAAATGTTTAGATATGTGTATGAATACATATTTTTGTTATCTGAGCAGTTGACAAGACAATTGGTGATTGCGTTTTACTAAATTTTGCTTGGTTTTTTTATTATTTACGTAGTCGATCGTAATATTTACTTAGTCGTCGAAGTATTTTACACACCTTTAGTGTGTAAAATACCGATCTCCGTGTACCTGCCAAAGCCACGATCGCCCAAACTTCATAATGGCCCATCAGTCTTACCTGTGCTGGGAGCATACGCTGACAAACTTTCAGCTCTTATAAAATAACGAAGGTCTGAGGTTCATGGACTCTTATTTCTAATAGATAACAACCATTAATGTATATAAAATTATTCTTACAGAAAAGAAGAAAACAACTGGAAGAATCATCAGTGAATGACAACTTACTGTTAGCAAAATCGTCTCTTGACATCAATCTTCTGCCTGAAAATGAAGATGATAGAAATATGGCTTCCCTTCTCTCTCTTAGACCATCAAAAAGCATAGAAGAGTCTCAAACGCAAACTAGAAATAAAATCCTCCATACCCCAGCATTACCAAGTTCTAGTGGTCTACTGACAAGCTTTGGGGGCCTAAAAAAAGAAGAATCATTGAGTAAAAATAGTCCTTTGACTAGAAATGCTCTGGGGATTACAATTAAAAGAAGTAAAATTGAAATAAAAGAGAATAGTGCTAATAATAATAAAGGCCCATTAGATGGTAGTCCAGAATATAAAATTAAAGATAATATAAGTGATAAAATTAATAAAACTGCTGAAGATATTGAAGATAAAAAGAGAGATAATGAAGATATTAAAGATAAAAAGAAAGATAATGAAGATATTAAAGATAAAAAGAAAGATAATGAAGATATTAAAGATAAAAAGGAAGATAACGAAGATATTAAAGGTAATAAACATATATCTTTGGTTGGCGATTACAGTTCTAGTGAAGAGAGCTTGTAAGGAAGGTTGGTAGTTCCAACAGTTACAAAGGGAAGACAGCAAAATTCGTTGGCGCAATAATTTTTTTATGAAATTATAGTTCGAAAAAAAAATTAATACATGTTTGTTTTTTTTTTGCCTTTATTTTCTCTTTCAAAAACAACACTAAGGAAATAATTCTTGTATTGCGAGGGACTTTCATAATTCCAGCTTGTATGTCTCGATTCGGACCTCCTTCCACAGTAAGAGGTAAATAATTCTACTATACTCTCCGAGTCGTCTTTTCCGGCAAGGTTAGGGGTGGTGACTTAATTTTACTAGATTTTACAAACAATTAATGGACACCAATTACATTCGGACTCGGGATGACATTTGTGGGTCGCACAAATTATTGCCTCGCGTGGGATCGAACTCACGACACTAATACAGTAGCTTGGTATCTTTACAATTACGGTATCTCTCTAGTCAATTAATGCGCCACTTTTTAAGTAAATTATCTCTAATTTATTTTGGTATTCCCGTACCTGATGACGCTATAGTTGAGACCATAGGTGAGTGAACTAAGAACTAGTCCTCCATTCGCGATGAGACCAAACAGTTTGGTGGTCGCATAGGAAACTGGTACCCGAAAGATTAACTCGCCAGGCGGGTTGCTGAATTCTAGTAAGTGGCCCACCTAATAGACGAATCTGAAGGATGCTAGAAATGCACGCTGACACAGATGCCTTGTGGGGCTGGATCATATCCGACTCAATAACTGGCTATATTTAGTCAACATTTTATTAAAAATAAAAGTTCGTCTTATTTTGGTTAATTATTTTATGCATTTTTACCTAATCTTAACTGAATTTCTTACAGTTCCTAAGAACTGTGCTTCCGTCGAAGAAAATTTCGATAACTGATTAATCAGACAAATCGCACTTTACTGTTTCGTCTCAATGTCTTATCTTTTTAACCGACTTCAAAAAAGGAGGAGGTTCTCAATTCGTCTGTATTTTTTTATTTTTTATGTTTGTTACCTCATAACTTTCGACTGGGTTAAGCGATTTTAATGATTCTTTTTTTATTTGAAGGCTGGTTCTTCCCGTGTGGTCACATTTTATTTTGGTCCAGTTCTGACAATGGCACCCATGAGAAAACCATTATAAGTTTAAAATTAGCATTATGTGTGCGACAAATGAACGAGTAATTCAAGCCCCGCTACTAATAGAACAACCTATGTGTGTCTGTAACACTAAAAACTAAAAAATAAAAATAAACTACGTTTAAAAAAACCGACTTCAAAAACTGAAAAGTACAAAATAACTTAAAATACTATCATTTGTATGTGCTATCTATTGATAGGTTTGAAGTCGGTGCCGGTATCTTTAGTGTATGAATTTCATTACAGTAAGTACCTAAGCTGTTTATAATTTTGTTTAAGGCTTGGCACTGATTTCAAACCTATCAATAGATAGCACGTACAAATGATAGTATGTTAAGTTATTTTGTACTTTTCAGTTTTTGAAGTCGGTATTTAACGTAGTTTTTTTTTTATCCATAAAAGAATACAATAATTTATATAAAATCACGTTAGTTCGAAAAACCGTAAGTGCATTATTTTCAAAATTAGGTACTACTAAAAGTACTTTACTTTTAGTTTAGTTTATCACTAGGTAGGGTCACGCTGATGAGTTTATTTTTTCAAAAGTTGCGAGCAGGTCCATCCGGAGTAGTACCACACTTTCGCAGAAGATCGACGTCTGAGCAGTGGCAATGTGCTGTTGCGCTTCGTTCGATAAGGGAACCGGCAGCTCAACTTTCGGGGTGGGTTTAAGGTTTTTATGGTATGGTTGGCAGCGGCCTAGTTGTACCACTGGTATTGCAAAGGCAGTAACTTTTACCATCCGATGTGCTACTTGCTAGTTTGCCATATGCAATAAAAAAAAATACTATGCATGTGCCTATAGATAAACTAGCTCAAATGATTATACTAATTCAATATTTTGTTTGCAAGAGGACCAGTTCTTTAAAAATAAAAACAACTAATTAAATTGAATAATGGTTGGACTACACTGTTGACAGTTGTCTATAGTCGCGGGCCGGTCCGTTCGGGGTAGTACCACACTCTCGCAGAAAATCCACGCCTGAGTAGTGGCAGTATACTGCTGTGCTTCGTTCGGTGAGTGAGAGAGTCGGAAACCCAACTTTCTGGGTGGGTTTGGGATTATCGGTAGGCAGCGGCCTGGCTATACCTCTGGTGTTGCAAAGGTCCACGGGCGGCAGTAACATTTACCATCAGGTGTGCTGCATGCTCGTCTGCCACCAAGACCAACTAAAAATGAATTAAATGAAACGCTAAGGTTTTAATTTCATGTTTTATTTTCCACATAAAAAACATACATTTTTGTTATAATTTTTCGATGTAAGCGTGTGTACCCTTACTGGTTGCGCAATATAGCCTTGTGTAGACGCTCTGAATTAAAATCTAATATTATTTTTTTCAAATTATTTCATTCCACCAAGCATTTCAGCAGTAGAGAAAAGCGTCAAATAATATAAATATGCTTATTTATAAAGAAAAAAAATTGCGATCATTAGGTGGTACCATAAAAAGAAAATTACCAGTAATTTTAAATTTAGAAATTCATACGTAGTTCAGTTTAAACATAAATGGCGCGGTTTGTTTCTATAAGTTGGCTATGTAGCTCCGTTTTACGTGGCAACAATAGCCAGGATCGTAAGAATAATGTGAGAACACACGAGGGGCATACATAAGATATTATTTTAAATTAAAGTTTAGAAAAAAAAGATCTTTCAAGTTATCCATTTTATATATGTTTAGGTGTTATATTCATTACAGCCTTAGAATAATAAGATGTGTTATTATTCTAAGGTTACAGCATTTTCTTTTTTTGGTTGGAACAAGATAGTATGATGGCCCTCTTTCACTAAGGATTTAATATAATTTTCTTTTTTTCTTATGACAATGTTTTGAATAAATTACGTTGAATTGTAAAATCGACATAATTCAATCAATCATAGATACCTATCATTTTAAATTTTGTCAGGAGAAATGCCTGGTGGGCAACCATGACACTTTATTCAATTTGTGCTCTATGACATCAGACTACAATTTTGATACACATACAGACATGTAATACCTACCTTTATATGACATCAAATTTATAACATCAATAGGTACATTCACTAATGCGGCGGAAATGTTTATATTTAGGTACAAAGCGACTAATCGCTCCTTGACGCACCATTTTTGTAGAGCGTAGAATAATACATTTTCATTCATCGATCAAGACAATAGTAACATAGTCATATGACAAATTTTAAACCGTTTACCGTCTGGCTCCGACAAAATGTAATAAAATAGAACTGAATTTTATGACGATTGTCAAAAAGGCCCACAAAAAGTATGATTACCTATTTTTTTTTCACCTTTTCGTATCTGTAGGCAGAGCCGATTTAACCCAGCGCGGGGCCTGTAGCAAAATCTGTCAAGGGGCCCCAGATTTGCTTTAGGTAAGGTAATTAAATAAAACAAACTGATACAAATAATCTTTTCTAAATTTAATATGGGCAAATTTAGAGCTAACACTTTCAATATTGACTTTTTTAAGCAAATCATGCTCTATATTCATCAAAGTGAGATAAAAATATTTTACGCTCCTATTTAAATTGAAGTTTTTTTTTTTGGTTACACTCCCGCGGTTGGAGTGCGGGGCCCTCCAATCCGCGGGGCCCGTAGCATTTGCTACTCTTGCCAGTGTTTCCACTTTTAGGGATTTCGCCCTATTTCAGGGCGAACAACTAAAATTTAAAATATGGTTTAGGGCTATTTAATATTTTTAGGGATTTAGGGTAATTTGGGGTAAAATGACCTGGTGAAAATCGCTGAGCGTCGTTGGATGCAGGCGGCACAGGACCGCACTCTGTGGCGTAACATGAGAAAGGCCTACGTTCAGCAGTGGATGGTGATAGGCTGAAATGATGATGATGAATTCAGATTTGACTTTAAAAATGTTTTCTATTTGATAAAATATGTAGACCCACAAATTGCACGACGGTTGCAAAATCCTTCTTTAAAGGATGTGTCAGCCATTTCAGTTTTTTAAGTAATAAATGTAATATACAAAAAGCAGATAGTGAATGGCGTCAAGAAGCCCTTATTGAAACGAATTATTTCAAGGTTAAAAGTGAAGAAGAGGTCACAAAATTACCAGCGGAAGTACACTAGAATAAAGTGTTGAGCTTAAAAGATCACAAGGAACTTACAGATACCAAAACCACGAGGTTGTGATTTCACTTCTATTAGCACTGCCATCATCGAATACTGAGGTGGAAGGATTATTGAGTATAATAAAAAATGTAAAACTTATTAAGGAAATAGGCTTCAACCCTCGTGAAAACCTCAACGGTTTGTTGCATACCAAACTACGAGTAGGTATGACAGGCTCGATTTTAGAACCCAACAGACAAATATTGAATGCAGCTCAAAAACTTAAGCCCAGTGCTTCAGCTTCAGCATCACATTGTTCACCATCTACTTCTTCCACAGATTAAAATGCATTCTTCTTATGATTAATTGTTTACTACCTCTCAATTAATAATTGACGAAAATTAAAATAAATATTCAAACCATCAATTTTTGTTTTATTTTGAACTCATTTAAATTTTGCGCCCCAAATCAAGGATTTTCAGAGAATAATTAAGGTATTTAGGGCAATTAATAGAAAAATCTAGGGTAAAACTAAAGTCTGATAGTGGAAACACTGACTCTTGCTACGTGGCTAATCCGGCGCTGTCTGTAGGTAACAAATTACTAAGCACTCCTTGATGCGCAATGCCAAAACAGTGGCTATAATTCCCGTTACGACTTGTTATTGCGATTTTTGAACAAATTTAAAAAAAAATCTAGTGATGATTCGAATAGGCCGAGATAGGCTGGTTACATTGCATGCACTTAGTATCATAAATAATGGTAACCCTGTAATAGTGTTTTGATAAATAACATTGTGAAAAAAGCAGAAAATTCAATAATAAGATTTAGCGATCATTTATATTAGTCTACTGTCGTAATACGGAATTATAGGTATTCTTACATATACATAGACAAACAAGCAAAAATATTTAGATCGTCAAAACCACGGAGCAAATACAAAGAGGAGCTGTTGTAATGAATATTTTCTATGAAACATTGCGTGTCATTTACAGGGGTAGAGGGGAACGTTGCTAATAGAGAAAGTGAGAGACAAGTAATAGTACTTGTCTCACTCCCTCCTTTATGTCCATCTACCGGCTATTAGCACAACTACTAATTTCGTATATTTTATGCAGTTGAGCTATCTTGCATTAGATGTCAGTAAGTGTATGGTATAACAGGGACGTACTCAGAATTTACCCATATCAAGGAGTGCTATTTTTTTTTATTTCAAAGATACAAACAAATCTTATTAGCTGTTTGCTCTATTCAAATACAAACGTTTATAATCAAATAATTCTGCATAGCGAATAGGTGTATGACTATTGTTTTTAACCGAAAATTTCTTTATAAGGCTTGTCAGCATTGTTCATAATGTTAATATTTTATGAAAAATCCATCTTTTCTTTACTGTCATTCTGATAAACTCAGAAGTTTAGAAACCTTCTTTTTCTTCATATTTGTGTCCTTTTCATACGACCAAATAATACAATTATTTGTTTGGGTTTCTAACAAATTGTCAAATGAAAGTAGTTGGACTTTTAGTAAATATGTTAGTTACACGGTATTATTTCCTTCCTTTTTGTCTTTTCCATATAAAAATAGAATCAAACCACTCTATTAAAATAAGGCTTTATACAATTGATAATGTAACGATGGTGTCAATGACCAAGACATGTAAAAGAGTATTTCAAGCGAGCAGACCAGCCCCCCCTGGTAGCAACCGTTTCATTGATGCACGGGCCATCTAAAACTTAGCCATGCCAAAGGTAACTTGAAGACCCGGTCATCGACGCCACCACCATTTTGAATATTTTTGTGACGTGCTCAACCTCGTTAATTTTATCAAGATATTGCATCGAGTGCAATTACATTATTAATAAATAAAGGAGAAAGGGTGACATTGGTTCCAATAATAAAAATGAACTACTCTTTTGTATCATATATTTCTTAAGCTTCTAAGTCTAGCTAAGTCTTGCCCTAAATACTGTAACAAAGAAAAACCTTTTTCTATTGCAAAAAATATTTATGACTTTTACAGTGTTAGTTTAATACATAAATATAAAACAATTTAAAATATAAAAAGCTTGTTCGAAGTGGTTTCTATTGGCTGCAATACAGTCCTTTAAATCTTCATTGTTAAAATGAGAAGAACAAATCTTTGTATATTTCGTAGGAGTCCAGTATTTCTATTAATTTTTGAAATCCATTGCTTCTAACATCGTCATTGGACGGTATTCTAAAACATACAAAATTTACAGTTTAATTATAATAGGTTCATTTAAAGTAGTGTAAAAATTATTTTTCTTTGATGAAAAATCCGAATGTTATAATTATATTCTAATTACGACCCTGGATTTTTGACACTTTTATAGTTCTTCATAGTTAACGACAGCTGGCGTATTGCTTACAAAATAATTATTAACTACATATAAAACTCATATTTTTGTTGAGGTAAAAGGCTTTGGGTATAAATTTTAATACTCATGGTTATTAGTTATTACAATAATCTTAATAGTTTAACTGTATGTGCTTTTATTGTTCTAGGTCCTATTACGAAAAGTGGTGCCATCTAACGTTGAGTAAAATTATTTCTGAACATGATACCGTCAAAAGAACTTTCTAGAAATTATTTTGATAAATTATGAATAAATATACTTACAAATGGAATGTGATTCTTTCCATAGCATCTGTACGTTTATTGGAGTAGTTTTTACATGATAAAACACAACACTTCATGGTTTTCTTCGTAATAACATAAAAATACACCAAAAATATAATTTTATGCACCGTACGAACACCGTCAGCGACGACAGAAGACTAATAGGCCACGCCTACTATTGATGTTAACGTGATGACGTCAGGGCCTACTTGAGAATCACAGTGCACAGTTACTTAGGCCGTCTCCTCTTTGTATTTGCTCCGTGGTCAAAACTGTACGGGTGCTGTGTTCCCACACCATAAACGTTATTTTGGTTCTGTAAGTCTGTTCGGACAGGCAAAAGGAACAAAGCCAGACCATAGACTATGAAAAAATACTGCTATGGAAGCTTATTACAAGATGTAATTTCTGTCATTATATTGTGAACGCTCTACTTTTTGTAGACACTCAAATAAATATTTCCGCCGCATAACAACATGAGAAATACTGGTAGATAACATATAAATACCTACACTAACAGCAAATGATTACATATCCCACCTATTAACAAAGCTTATATACTAATGACTGAATACATAAAATAATTATGAAAATATTTTTCAACATCTATATAAAAGAATGAGTACCTAAGTACGGCTAAATTTGACATGTATCTAGGCAATACAAATTGCACTGTATAATGTAATTTGCGCTAGAGCAATGTTAGTGCCCTCAATTTACTACAAATTCATTTACAACATTCAAATTACATGTACACAAACGACAAATAATTGAATCATGTTTATATTGTAAGTATAATAACGTAATAGGTAATCGTAATGCATTTTATCTATCATGGCGGCGATAGTATATAAAAACGCTAACCACGTAAGGAACATACTCATATTACGTTACCCGTTTTTACAATTTGTTTCTCTCACTAACCTTGGCGACCATTCGTAGTATATACCAAGACTCCCTCTCCCTCTTGTTTTCACATTAGTAAGTTATTAATAAATTTCAAATTATTTTAGCATAAGGAATCAAAAAAAGAAGGATTAATTAGCATCTAATTTGGCTTTATTAATATCATTTTGCTGTGTAATCACAATTAAAAAAGCTAATGTCTTGGTATACATGTATCAGCCCCTGCCGTGCCCTTGAGACCCAGCTTGATATTTTGAAGACTCTCACTGACCTCCTTTCCTTGAACAGTTTACGTAGTTTGGGTACGTTCCTAATTTGGAATTCCTATACATATAAATATAATTAGGGATATTCCGATACAAGTAAATACGAGTAAGTAATTGGTACTTTTCTTTCGTTTTGAAGTACTTTTAGCTTCGAATTAACCTTAGGTTTCTTTTGTGTGTGACTTAGTTGTTAGCCGCAGATGGCTATAATAACTTTACTCGGATTGTGGGTAAGCGCTGAAGGCTCTCAATCCGAATTAATCTTCGGTTGTAAATTTACTCGGTATCAAAATGAAGATACTTAGTAGCAAATCAAATTAGAACCAACAAATATTAACTGTTTACATGAATATATTCCACCATTGAGTAAGTCTGTACAAGTAAAAAGATGTTTGCTCATGCTCTGGATTCATATAGATTTTTTCTCGTATTTTGAGTTTGCTTGCGCCTTTTCTTTAAGATCGTTGGGAAAGAGTTATTTAATTGCATTTTTATTTAAATCTCGGTAATCTTAAAATATCAAAATCAGTAGTATCACTAAATAATTTGAATTACTTTTATAAACAATAGTAGATATCGGAACATCCCTATAGGTACATAATAACGCCAGTTTTTATCAAATTATTATTTAAGGTAATACAGGTAAATAATTACGGCTTTTTTAAATAATTAAAATAACTGCTAAAGCTGACTAGGTTTCGAGATCAAAGCGTTTAAAAATAAATACATTTCTTAATTTAATATTGTCGTTTAAAAACAGACAAGACGCTGATGTCGATATGTCTTCTGTTTCTAATAAATGCAAAAGTAGAAAAAGGATTTATGTTGGATATGAAACAATACATAAGAAAGATATATTTCAGTTAGAGATATCCCTGTTTTATATTTTTCATTATTGAATATTTTTTATTTATAATTTTAAATTTATTTAAAAATTGTTCAACAATGAGTACAGATATTTCGTATTAGCTGGCGCTACTAATAAATAGTTCAAAACTATTAGATAAATTAATATTATCATTAGTGGTAGGACCACGCTGTTGACAGTTCTCTGTCTACAGCCGAGGGCCGGTCCGTCCGGGGTAGTACCACACTGGCCACCGAAGTAAAAATCGAGTACCGGTGGTCCGCTCGCACGGCGAAGAGAGAGGAGTTTTACGGTGGGTCTATGGGGTCACGCGCCGCCTTTCCGTCACCCCGGACCGATTCGGCGGGGCGAGACGCATCCACAGCCCACCAAAAAAAAAAAAAGGGTAGTACCACACTGAGCAGAAGATTGTCGTCTTAGTAATGGCAACGTGTTATTGCGCTTCATTCAGTGAGCGAGAGAGCCGGAAGCCCAACTGGTGGGTTTGGGGTTTGTATTGGTAGGTAGCGGCCTAGTTATACTCTTGATACTCAAAGGTCCATAGGCGGCAGTGACACTTACCATCAGGGGTGCTGCTTTCTCGTTTGCCACCATAAGCAATAAAAATAAAAAAAATACTATTAATATTAGTATGGTACATAAGATAGAAATAAGATTGGAGTTATAGTGCAAGCGAATAGCACGACCTTACAGGACCCTAATTAGAATGGGGCCTTGGGCACGTGCCTCGCGACGGCACAGATCATAAACTATTTCTTTCTCGCGGGAGAACAGATAATTAAAACATGTATCTATACAGTGGGAAAAGGTGGCGATGGTACCAAGTTAAAATGTTCCTCAGTATAAGCATAATAAACAAACGAACTTTAGTATTTATAATATAAGAACATTTTAGTTTATCATCAATACAAATGTAATAATATTTTCGGTCACCAATTTGCAATTTGAGGCACTAGTATAATAATACTAGGAACACTAGTACTAGTTTATCATAAACTGGTAAATGAGGAGTTTTTGGCGGGAATCTACGTCATGTGGTGCTCTTGTATAGATATCTCGTATATTTTAGTGTTTTAACGTGTTATATTAGATAATTTTGACGGCATTTTATGTAATGTGATGTGACGGAACTGTTGAGATGTAGTGAATATCATATAAAAGTGCTTTACAACGTTTTCGTTTTTCATCAAAATTCTCACAAGATACCATTAACAGTGTGGCCATAGCACTGTTGATGGCGACAATTTGACTTACTGACGGGCAATGACTAATCTGAAGACACTAAAAACTTGAAGATAATTATAACTCGACACCGGCAACAATGGCTCATTTAAGTATCTGATTGCCAATACATAAAAATAAGAAGAAGAAGAAGAGAGATTTTACTGGTAAATATCTAGTTTCCATCACTCGGAAAGTGAATTAATTGAAACAAAATAGGCCAGTGTATGTCATTATAGATCTGTAGATTATAATATCAAAGAAGCGTCGCCTAATTACAGTTTTCTGGTCAATTGAATTCTAATTATGCATATTTTTTCAGTTTTTTTTTATATTAGTAACGCCATCTATTTATTTGAACGAAACTTGTTTATCCTTTTTATACATTATCAAAATGATCTCGCATGTTTATGAGAGTTATATAGGGTGTACAATTAAACTATTTTTACGTATTTCATCTCGTTTTTATTTAATTTATTACGCTCCCGAACATTCGTATACTTTTCGAGAGGAACATGTGATGATATTTCTCCGTAAAAATAGTTTTATTTCACATAAATACATTTACGAACATGAGATATTCTTCGTAATAAACAATGTCAATAAGTTCAAGTACAAATTTGTTTTTTTTTTATAACTATTTTAAGTTCATTTGTTATTGTTAGTTTTGTTCTGTAGGACACCTTTTGTCTTCTAGTGCAAAAATTAGGGCACAATCTATTTTAGACTTCAGCCATATTAATACTTCAGGATCGGACACTTCTATGACTTTTTCATCTGTTGCGAAGTAGTTTACCAATTCGTCCTGGAAAAAGAACATTATTACCAACATTATGATTTTTGGTGGCGGCTACGAATGTCACCAACTCTTACATTGTTTATGGGTGACGAAAAAACGACTAAGAATTTTACATCGACCTGGGCTAACTCCATCTGATATCGTCTTGTCAACAATTACATTCCCAAGGAGGGTTGACATCAGGTAGACAGCCGAAAATAAAACTATTGCCAAAACTTTTGCAATGCTATGAGAAATGTGGAGCCTTACCTGTTTTATGTTAAGCACTAACTTATCCTCGAGGACAGTTGGAGTGCCAATGATATCATCCAGGGTGACAGCCCACTCCACGTGCCAGGCCCCGCTGGCACCACCAGCTCTCACCATAAATATATGCCTGAAAAAGTTCTTATATAAATTTTTAACAATCAATTTGTAAGTAAATTATGTTTTTTTAGAAGTTAGCTTCCGTGTGGTGATGGAGTAAAAATATAATTAACAACCAACTTTTTTACCCGTGGGTGTAAAAAAGAATAACAACAAATGTAAAAGGACGAATAAGGAATATAATATGTATATTACATTTTCGCAAGAGAAGGAAAACCCGATATATAACCCTATATGCTTATTTTTGTTGCCGCGGGCTGTGATCTGGTCATACCCCGCCAGATCCGCCCGGGGCAACAGAAGAGGCGGCGTGCGACCCCATAGACCCAACCGGCAATGCACCTCTCTTCGCCGAGCGGGCCACAGGAACCCGATCTTTATCTTTGGTAGCCCGCCCGGCGGTTTACTCTTACGGGTTCCTCTCGAGATCTCTCAATGATCCGACAGCTTTCACCGTTGGGACATCGTCCTCACGCGGTGGCCTTCGAGCGACCGGACTAAGCCCGGTCCGATCACCCGATGCCTCGGTTACCCTATATATCTTTATAATATCAGGGTCAATCTCACCCAGAAATTTGGGATTTCGGCTCTATCATTCAGCGAACGATGCGTAACTGCACATTGCCACTGCTTAGAGGTTGATTTTCTGTGAGAATAAAATACGGATTGACCCACGACTGTAGACAGAAAACTATCAACACCTGACCTTACCACCACTAAGCTATTGCTACTTACTGTGTGCTAATAAGTAGAGTGCAGTTAGATTTGGGTCCAAGGTGTGCGTGAGCGATGTACGTATCTGTATCTGCGTAATGACCACGCCCTAACAATGTTAGCAGCTGCAGGCCCAAAGCCGCGTGCTGGGAATACGGACGCACGCCCTGAAACAAAAAGATAAACCACATTTTTATAAGTAGTGATAGAACTAACTAAATTAACTAGGCCTTACGTCTACACGTCTGAAGTAATGTAGTACACGAATTTTCTAGTATCTCGAGAAAATTTGCGTGCGTTCAGGCGTTTCTTCCATACTTAATATAACAGTCAATCTTAAGGCTCACATCGCAACTTAAGCTCAGTCGTATCTCTGATACTGTATTGCTATGCTTCCTCTTATATCAATATATACAAGCCAATGTCTGTTAGGCAATTTTGATTCATGTCTGAATCTTTCCATAGGACGAAAATGGAATTTTGTCTCCTGTTTATCTTTTTAATATTTATTTACAATTGCGATTAGGTACATTTTAATATTTATTGATATAAAAGGGCGATTTCGTGAATATGCAAGTTGAATAAGTGGGGGTGAAGTACAAATACTATATATCATTAATTATCAAGAGACTAATTATCTAATTTCAAATTGGATAAGATTTGAACTCTAAGTTTGATATTTTTCTATCTCTAAATTAGTACTGTGGACTAGTTCGCCACGGTAACTTACCTCGTTGGAGGTACAGTGCCTTGGCAGCCGTCGTCTTGCCAGTAGTCTACCGCCGCTACGTTCCACGCAAGCTTTCAATGCACTCTCTGCGCTGTTCACATTCAATTGCCGAGATAACGACGCCTTCGCTGCTTCGCGACATACGTCTGCTCAATAACAAAATAAATGGTCAAAACTAGACCAAAAATTAGACAAGAAAGTCATGAGTTGAGCATGTTTAATGTTCGGACTCTTCAGTAAAACTATACTTTTCTAAATGGTAATCAATTGAAGTATTTCTATATATTATATTGAAAGGTTTTTTTGTATTTAGAAAATTATCAACCATAATTCTGAATCTAGTGCTAAGTGCACATACATATTGAACATTATTCTGTCTTGTAGGGACGACAGATAAGTAAATACGCCAATACATTTAAATACGCCACCTGGTGATAAATTGTACACTAACAATTTCGGTAATATTATGTCAAAAATAACGTTTAGAAAAACAAAAGTTGTCATCTGCTGGCATATCCCAATAAACGTAATGATTTTCACAAAAACTTACGTAATGCGTATTATTTGTAAAGTCAGCCAAGAGCTAGCAAAATTTTTATTATGGCAGGAAGTATTCGCATGGTTTTACTAGTAATTTTATACAACTCATAGCTGTGACTTTTTATGTAAATACACTAAATAAGTGATTCTACAATTTAATATAAAGCTTTTTTTCTAACATTGCTTTTGTATTTTTGTTTTGAAAGTATTAATACCTTTCAAGTGTTTGGTCTTGGTAAAAATCTAGAAAAGGATGGACAGCTGTAAGTCAATTACAGCCGTAAAAATAAATGACAGACACAGGTACACAGCATTTATAGCAGTAACGAATTATCCAGCCCTTGTGGCAATATTAGCTATCAAACTCAGTTAAAACTAATAAATCGTTTTTACTAGTTTAGTAAAGCTTGTAAGCTTGCACTTGCAAACCATATAACAATTTTAAATAACAATAAAACGTATTGATAATAACACCATGCAGAGGAATGCAAACATCACTTTGAGCATGGACGATCGCTGTTTTATTCGGTTGTTGTGAACAGAATAAGACTTTCATGTAGTTGCAACAAGTATCTAAAATTACATAATCGACTTGACTGGTGTATATGTTTATGTAAATTGGAGTAATGTGATCAGTAGCAAGTTCACATCGTCTATGCTAAGTATTGTGTATTAAGAATTACCAGAATAATAAGAATAAGTATCAACATGCACTATAATACTCACTTTTCACAACAATACAGTCGTCATCTGTCCGCGGAAGCAGACCAAAAGACAAACAGAAACATTTCATTATCTACTAAATTATTTTTATGACCATATATCTATAAACAAAAACTTCCAACGAGAGTTGATCAATTTACTAAATACCTATTCATGAATACGATTCGTTAACTTATTACTTATTAACAGTTATTCTATACTAAAGAGCATAAAGTAAAATTATTGCTACGACTTTCAAAACAAAACTCTGTCTTAACAAATTCATTAATAAGCAACTATAAACAATTTATATCTTTGCTTTCTGGACCTTTTCTTTTACGTGATACAAAATATTGTACGACAATATTGTCAGATACCTGAGCGCTGCTTTATTGATGTTGAGTCTTTTGAACAATGTGACAAACCTTATGATTTATTATAGCAATTCGGGTTAAGCGAAAACCTGCTTGTTCGCAATGTTTTTAACATTAACAAGTTATGACATTTATGCATTGGTTTATAGCTATTGTTAAAATTAATTTACAGACATGGTATAAGAGCGAGATGGGATGCGATTATTTAAACCGTTCTATTGTATCGTATTATACACCACAATTCTGGTATGTGGACTGGGGAATTGAATAGTCCTGAAAGCTGAAGGCTATCGCCCCAACGGTTCTTGAGGAATTTTGATCAGACTACGTAGAAAATTTCTATGTTTGTGTAAAACTTGAGTTTCATATAATTTTATTTTAATAGTCTTAAAAGAGACATTTAAATGCTTAACAATTTCTAAGACATCTTTGTAATCTGATACTCTTGATAAAATTTAAACCAGCTCCACTATGATTAAATATTAGAACTGCTATTAAATTTAATCATTTACTGTAATCAACTCTCGTTAGACACAAAAAAACCTAATCACATAAATAGAACACAAAACTCTATAGAATCATGCACATTTTGTCATCTTAGCTATCGTCTTTATTTTGATATTGTTATAATTATAGCTTCATTCCCTTTGTTAGGTACTAATTGATGCCTTAATTATAATCACACAGATATACTTAATACTTTACCACAATAAAGATGTAACTTTACTAAACTCTTACGGATACAATCAACTTTTGAAGCATAACTTGAAGATAAATTTATACACGACGATCTGAATAAAATGAAGTCTGTTCTATAATTCAAATAAGGCAGAAATGATGATGCAGAAGTATATAAATAAGTTAACATGCTTGAATATATTAACACCTAACAAACTAATCGAAGACATTAATTTTATAACTCGTTAGCTAACAAATTTGTTCACAAATCTACTATTCACATAACTACACAAGTAATGCAATCACTAGTCTCACCGAATGTTGGTCTGGCAACAAGTGCTGTTAGTGCCAAAGCGATGCTGGCTGGATTATTGCTGTCAGCATCTATCACCGTTTCAGGTATATCGTTGCTTAGTTTCACTTCACCTATACAGAATTGAGATATGGTTCGTAGAATGTAAGAAAGACTAAAGAAATCATGCCGGCTTATGGTATCCAACCATATAACATCTTCACCGTCTATGTCTCTTTCATTCTGATTGCATCTGTATCTATTACAACGAAAGTAACAAAGAGAATAAAAACTGCTAAAGATGGACACTAAATAAATGAAACGAAAAGAAAAATAGAAGAAGATCTTAAATAGAGAAACCAAACGCAATACAAAAGCAAAACCAAAAAATAAAACCAAGTAGTAAGTAAACTTAAATAACCAAAAATTAAAATATAAGAGTGAATTAGAAATTTAAAGAGTGATACATTTTTGATAATGAGAAGACTAAAAGAAGAATAAAGTCAAAATATTATCTAAAGAATAGGTAAAGGTTGAAGAATAAGAAAAATTAACATTAAATAAGCAAAAAGAGAAAAGAAAAACGTACAATTAAGAACATTTAGAATGACACTTCAACTATTTTTCACTGTTACACCAAGTGCTGCACTATAAGCCAAATTGTAATTTGATAAATATTTCATTTTTTGTGCTGTGTCTCGGCGACTAAAAATAAGTCAATCCTTACATTACTCGCGGGGGTGGGGAAATACGACTAAAAGATTTCTATAGACTTGGACCAACGCCATCTGACGCCAACAACTACATTTCTAATAAAGAGGGTTGACCTCAGACAAGCAGCCAGTTTTAAAACTATTACAGCTTTTGTGATGTGTATGATGAAAGTATGTAGAGTATATTATATGTAGAGTACATATTGCTTCGAATTAAAAATTATTATGATAAGGAAATGATGATTGTAAAGATACCCGAATTAGATTATACATAGTAAAAACCACTTTATTTCTTTAAGATATTGCGAAAGCTATGTATAGTTACATAGGAAAATTAGGTAGACCGTACTGCAAGATAAGAAAAACTTAAAAGTTCTATGCCGTGTCGTCTAGTTAGTGTAGTAGGCGAGTTACACCTTGATTATTCAAAAAACTAGTTTCCAATAGTGAGACGTATGTACTGTAACTAAGAAAGACCATGACTTATAAATAAAAATATAACATACTAATTTTCCTTCTTGGAGTTTGTGGTTTCGGTAGTTCTTCAAACATGGTGCTGGATCTAGTTGTAGGACTGGCACGAAGTCCTAACAATGCTGCCGCTCCTTCTTCCAATTTTGAAGATACATCTAACACTTTACGTGCTAAACACGTACCCTAGGTTGAAGAGAAAATAATATGAAGTATCCAAATTCAATTTCACAATAAGCTCTAATTACGATCATATATTTTCCATGATTATAAGAACTTCTTCATTCTTTCTATATGTATATCCAAGTTACCTCAATATATGTTAATTACTCCTTGTCACTCTAGATCTTTCACTCTTTATATTTTAGAATCACGCTAAAAATATTTCTTTAAGCTTTTATAACTCCAGCTTTGATTGACTTTGATATTTTATCTACTAAATTTAGTGTTCTTTCGTTTCAAAAATACTATTGTTTATATAACTTGTCATAAGTAGAAAAAATCTCAGGTCAAAGAGCGGCTTCCTGTCATTTCATACTGCTTTTTTGCCTAAGTGGTCACATTACTAGCATACCTTATTTACACCTTACAAATATGGACCGTATAGCTTTTTAATAATTGACCCACTTACGATTGATTTGCGATCGACAGGAAGATACATTATAATATATTTTTTATGAAGAATATTATGTATTATATTGTACTTTTAAAATATGTATTGTTCGGACATTTTATTGTTTGATATACGTCTGACTCGTCTCGTTGAGAATGTGGCGCACATACAAATGAATATAACAAAATGATGATAAAAGTTAGCAGTGCAATAAAAATGTGAGCACACTTGTATGATACAAGTGTTAGAGAGGATACCCATGAGGGTTGACCGCCGGGTGGGCCACTGAAGAAAAAGACCGCGTACCAGTGATCCACCCGCACGGCGAAGAGAGGTATATTGTAGGGCGAGTCTACGGGGTCTTGCGCCGCTTTTTCTGTCGCCCCGGACGGATTAGCGGGGCTTGACGTACCGTAGCCCGCTACCAGAAAAAAATGGTACAAGTGTGTGTTTTCTTGCATTTTTTGCTTTGTTAAATAGCTGTTGTCCACTTTTCTGGTTATCTCTTACCAGATATTTAGAACTCCTACAGGAAGTTAAGAAATAATCATACATTTTGCACTTAATACAATAACGTCGCATAAGGTATATATAAGCATAAAATTTATGAAGTAAAAACCTTAACATTTTACTATGAGAAAGCCGAATTATCTCGAATTAGTGAGTTTTATCGGATAAATATGATTTATGTGCTATTGCTATTGCGTGAACCATGATATGGATAGAAAGGAAGTGACCTATTTATAAAAATGTCAGTAAAGAAATATTATTAATAGACAGACCCGCTGAGTTTCTTGCCGGACCTTTCATATTCATTTAGTGAAAAGCTGTTAATTTGGAATTACAAACAGACACTTCAATTTTATTTATATGTATAGGTTCAAAATCATATGACATACGCATATCAATTACATTGTAATAAATCGTAAGGTGTTATATAATTTTCGCCAACTCACCAGATATGGTTCATAGTATTGCTTCAGACCTTTGGAAAAATCTCCAATGTAGCTATACGGGTTGCCTAATATATTGAGTCCTAAAACCAGTACGTAAAATTGTTGCACCAATTGCGTCCAATAGTGACGTGACGCCATGTCCACTACGGCTGCAGCTGTGATGGGTGCATTGCGAAGCTCCAGGTATGACATCCTGTGGAATATTTTTGAAGAATAATATAATAGCACGTTGATGTGGCAATGGGTAGGCCACATAGCTTGTAGAACCGACAACTGTTGGGGAAGAAAGGTTCTCGGGTGACGACGACATATTGTACGTTACTATAGAGTGGGACTACCCACCATTGGGTTTACTGACCACATTTCAAACGTTGCAGGAAGCCGTTGGGCAGGGCAAATGGCATAGGATCGCTCTGATTGGCATTCTCATGGGGAGGCCTATATCCAACAGTGGACGTCTACGGCGTCATGGATGGATGGAAACTTTTGAATATTTTTCTGCATAATGCAGAACAAATCAGAATTCGTTAGTTAAAAATTCATATTGTACAAGTTAAAATATAGTGTTACCTTAACACCACGTCTTTCATATCACACAGAGATGACCCCCAAGAATTGAATAAATACTCCAGCAAATCACTATTGAAAAGTTTCGGTCTATTCTCTTTCTTGTTGCCGAATCTAGTCCGACTTGGACTGTTATTAGTTTCTGCAGAATATCCTCTGGATGATAAACTCAACACTAATTTTATAGGAGACAAGTGGACAAATTCAAAGAACACATTTCTTTGAGCATTAATTTGGCTTTTTACTGCTATTATTGGTAGTGGCATATGTACTAAAGCGAGGTCTGCTCGAAGTCTGACAGCAGGCTTTTCTTCAATCTTCCAATGATTCAATATGTCAAAAACATAATTTACAAAACCTCGATCTAAATTCACACAGTATTCTTGAACCAATACTTTCAAATATTTATAAACATCTTGATTCAAACTAGGTCTATACTGCTTCAAGGCTACTATTTCTATACAAGGCTTTAAACCTTTGTTTGATCTAACATCATTTGGAACCGGAGCAGGATATAGCACACTAGGAAATACAGCTTCGTGTAATTGATTATCAATCTGTAATCGCTGACACTTCAAATGGCAGTATGTATAAGATTCTGATTTCCTTAACTGGAGCCAAATACCGGGTTGATACGTTCTTCGCAGTTCAGAGAAAAATGGCTTTGTCATTTGCATTTTCTCCAAATCTAAATGAATATATTCTTTCAATTGGCACTTCTTTTGGTCAGTTTGATATTTGTCTTCTATCCAAGACGTTAGGTCAGGTGATAGTTGCTTCCATTTATGATTCACATTAACTTCCCACCTAGGTAATGAGTCTGTCATACTGACATAAGCAAGTTCTTTTACTCCCACTCCTGTTTGAACACATACAGATAAACTGACACCAGACAAAGACATGTAAACTTCATAATTACTTCTCTCCGAATTAATTCTCATTCGGTATTGGTAAGCAAGTCTTTCATCCTGAGCTAAAGCGAACACTCTTTGGTAGCCATCCATATATGAGATCCAATAAACAATGACTTTGTCTTTTCTCATTTTTTTCGATTTTGAGTGGGTTTCAGGCAGATCTGAACTGTCAGAATCATCACTACTTGAAGAACAAGGTTCAGGTGATTTCGGCGTCAATCTTTTAAGAGTAGAAGAAAGTTTAGATGTAACACTATTAGTGGCTACTAAAGTGGAGTGCTTGACTGAGTGGAAACTAACTTTTTCTTCACCATAACTGAAAAATAATATTATAATTCTTATATCTTGTTATTATAACTGAAAAACGTTTAGAACTTATGTAATATATAATAATTGGCGAAATAATCATAATAAAATTAACAAATTTTAATGGCGTTAAAATAACCTTGTGTATTATATCAACAATACACAAGGGACAGAAAATTTAGATTTCTTGAGCTAAATATACTCACCCATCTTGTCCAAAATCAGCAATAAAACCTTTGCCCTTATTGTTATATATATTCCACATCAGTTTCCGTTCTTTAGCCGGATCATCCCAGGTGTATAACATGGATTGGTAAGGACTCAACAGAGCTACTTGTCCAGAGTCTGCTTGATGAAGTTTCAAGAAGAGATCATCGCATAGGTTGTCTATCCGAACAGGCGAATCTCCAGCCGTGTAAGGTTTAAAAGTAATCGTAAACGGACAATCTGTTCCCCCTGATACTTCAACGCAGATTGCCGACTAAAAGATATAAATATTGATAAATGAAAAAGATCAATTGAAACTATTTATGACAGTTATTTTTTGTGAGTAAATAGTAACTGCCATATCTTTCTTTACTACGAATATCTTAGAAATGACCGAGACATTAACATAAGAATAACCTGCAATAAAAAGCTTGGAAAATTTATAACATCCCTGCGATTGCCAGCCCGCCTGCTAAGCATGACGATAATGGTATTATAGTCCATCAGAAAAGAATATGTCTAACAGTGGACATCAATTATGGATACAGATTATGTGAAACAAATAAGTCAATACTTCACTACCTGTTACTAAAGCAGCCTATTTATACGATTGCATTTCTCTGCGGATGTCCATCCGCAGAGAAATATAATGGGTTAATTATTTCCTCTGCATGCGCATATAGCGCATGCCTCTGCATTCGCTATAAACACAACGAAAGAACTATATCCTAATAATGTGTAACAAACACAACTTCTCATTTCAACAGCCTATACTTCTAACTAAATGAAGATAGAGATGGCCAATTATTAGACATAAAGCGAGTTTAAATTCAAAATTATATTTAGATTCCATAAATAATGTCTCGTGTAGAAATCCTATTTAAGATACTCAGTACAGTAACGAGTTACTTAATGTATTATGAACTATTTAGGTATTTGAAATAAAACTAGTTTTACGGCTTCTATCGCGTTTATATTTGATTTTTAATTTCAGGATGTTTGGAACCCTTTACAGCGTTCATATTCATGGGAGGGCTGGGACCATGAACACTATAAAGTATTCAAAACGTCGTGAAATTAAAAATCAAATACAAAAGCGACAAAATCCGTAAAAATAGTTTTATTTCAAATGTGTAATACGAACGTAAACATTATAGTTATTTACTATTTTGCCCGTATTCATTTGACAAGTAAATAAAAAATCATTATTTCATTTAAAATTTAACCGAAGTGTCCACAAAGCCTACTTACATATCATTACATTGACATAACACGTTATTCATAGCAGGTATATTTAAACAATTAACACTTACTACAGTAAAGATATACGACAATATTTACTTTTTGAAATAAATATTATAAACATGGCTCATATGTAACACGAAAGTACGTGACGTAATAGTGATATAACCAACTATATATGACCATACGCAGTCCATTTACGAGTACTAACTTAATTAGCACATCCAACTTTCAACTCAACTTTTATAAGACTGACATACAATACGACTTTCCCTCAGTTTACAGTCACACAGTGAAACGACATAATGTTATTTCAGACAGTAGTATTTTTAACATTCACAGTGATTTGTGTTAGCAGTATATGCGATCAAAAATGTCAATTCAGACAATACACGAGAGTCAAACGAGGCAAATTCTATTCAAGCCCACCGATAAGGTTTTACAATACACCACCAGTCCCTATGACTATCAACGGTCCGTTTTCTTATACGCCACCACCTTTTATGGTGGATTATGAGCCGCACTATCCCAGGAATAAACCATACAAGGTTAGTAAAAGACCTTCAAACTTTAATAATGATGGTTTGGGTGATGATGATATAACTAATTTAGTCAAACATTTGTCTAAACAAGATTTGGATAAAATACTCGAATTCGCTCAAGGAAGCCAACAGGGATATAATAAATATAATGATATTTATAATACAAACGAATATACAAAACCATATAAAAGAGATAGTAGAATTGTCCATAAGGGAAATCTACACACAAAAAATGAAGATGTGAGCCCTTACAAAGAATTAAAAGGCGTAAATAATGGAAATGAAGCGATTGTGAATGTTTTCTCTGCGCAAGAATCTACTAAGCCAATTTGGATTAATTCAGGCAATGGAATTAGTGAAAATAATCCTTTTGACAATGAAAGTTTTAGGCCTAATCATAGAGTACCAAATGATAGTGAAAATCTTGAACAGATAGCGCAACTTCCAATTAGTTTTTATGATTTCAATAATCAAGTTACTGAACCAACCTTTATTAAAGTTCAATCTGCTCAAGACTCAAGAATATTAACGCAAATTGAAACTGAAAGTCTTTCACCTAGTCAAGCATTGAACTCTCAAATACCACTCAGTTATGGTGATTCTAAAAAGTTTAATACATTTTTTGCTGAATCTAATGAGGAAGACAAATTGCCACTACTATTTAACATGAAAGAGACAGACTTTGAAATATCATATACGAATAATGTCCCTAAAGTGATTACAGCAGATTCTAATTCTTATGATATTAAAAATTTTGGTGACTTGCCCTTAATGGATTATAACTCTAAATTACACGATGTCAGTTCATATCATGTGCCACATTATACAGTAAGTAACACTTGAAATATTATATCCCACTTAAAGAACCATTAAGGCTAAATGCATCTCATTTATATTATATAACAGGGAAGGCTTTATACAGATTTTTTAATAATGCTATTTTTAAATAGTGCACTAACTAAATTAAAAAAAATAAAACACAGATACAAAACATGCCGAATGGTGTGACTTTTATGGAATTAGAAGAAAAAAAATCATTATTTTTAAAATTTTAGTAATGGAAGTTATCCTAATGTACTGATGATTTAGCTGTATGGGAGGCAATAAATTAACGAAATTCATTTTGCGCGTGTTGGATGCTCAACCAAGAAGTTTTTCATACTTTACCAAAAAATAATAAAGTCTGTTGGTTCAAAATCCTCTCAGTACCATTGATGGGAGTTTTGTCATGCAAATGTAGTGGGAACGAAGGATTAAACAAAGACTAGACCTTAAATGGTTACCGTTGTCTAGAGGTTTTGCTTAAGGTATTGCTTGAGTTCTAAGTCAAACTGCATTGAGGAGAAAATAATTTTCTTTTTTTATTGCTCTTGGTGACAAAAGAGCAAGCAGCACACCTGATGGTAAGTGTCACCGTCACCCGTGGACCTCCACAATACCAGGTGTACAGCTAGGTTGTTGCATACTAATGAAAATTCCAAACCTACCCAGAAAGTTGTGCTTTCGACTCTCTCGCCCACCGCACGAAGCATAGCGATACATTGCCACTGCTCAAACGTCGATATTCTGCGAGAGTGTGATACTAACCCGGACGAACCGGCCCGCGGTGGTAGACATAGAACTGTCAACAGTATAGTCCTACCACTATTAAAATTGAAGATTTAAGATGGTTAAGAATATTTTTTGTGTTTCAACGACTGAGTTTTTAATTTATTTATAGAAGAAATAGTTTTTTACTGAAATATTGATTAAAATGGGCTAACAAAATTTTCAAGCTAACGTTGAAAGCTACTGATGCATGTTCAGTTAGCATTCTTTAACTCCATCGCCGCCTTCTACGCAAAATGTTTAATTTTCTGAAAGTAACGACCAACTCTCAGTTATTGGCGTCATTGATCATTTCTGCCGGGCAACGGAGGATAAGGATAGGTATGCGTTAATGTTTATAAGGGACATATAATGTTCGATTCAATCGGCCAGAAAGATCTGCAGCGTGTACAAAATTGTATACTTGTTCTAATCATAGCATGGCGATGATTTCCCCTTAGCGACTGTGCTAATAATTGCCAACGCAAACCTTGCCCGAGAATACATGTATGACTCGGTAGTAAGGGATCCAGAGCTGCCACTGCATGCACACTTTCAGCACCGAACGGAGTGATGTTTTACATTACTGTAGAATGTAGATACAATGGAGTGAAGACAAAATTGAGATGAGTTATTTTGCTACGGTTCCTCATATGCACTTGACTAATTCCGCCTACTGATTTAATAATAATGTTTAGGGTTTTCTTAAAATCTTCCTATTTTTACAATATATAAGCTGGTGTGTGTTCCTATGTGATTCTTTTTTGGCTTCTAAATGTTAAAATCGATTTATATGACTTTTGTGAACTTACTTACGGAGATGGTTTTTGGATATAATTGGAGCAACGATTTCTTTTATTATTTTAAACTTCTGCAAATATCGATATTTTAGTATTAATAACAAATTGTATTCACGAAAAAAGCTTTCCTAAGCTTTTAATTTAAAATTAAAATTTGCAAAATCAAATTATTAAAACTAACATTTGTTTGTTTCAGGTAGTCCAAACTAAGCCATCAAAATCGGTCGGACCTCCTAGTTCCCCTCCAGTTTCATTCCCACCGTCATCGTCGTATTCTTCATCATCCTCATTACTAAAACCATCACCAGCTGCAGCTGCCATTGCAGAACCTGTTTATGAACGAGCACCGCCAGTCTCTGCCGCAGCAGAACAAAGCGATTCCCATCTTAAGGCTATTAAGGTTTGGTCTCACAAATCGAAAGGGGCTGCCTATACCCTTAATGATGATGGATCCTTGACCCCCGAAAGGAGTAGACCCAAGTATGGTTAAGATGTACTATAGTTTTAATATGTAACTACCGAATTTTCTTATATTAAATTATTTATTTTTATAAAAGTTTTACATAATTCTTTATTAGCGTTTCTGTCCTTACATTCAATATGCTAGTGTGTCTGTGTGTATATAAGTGTTTTTAATTCCTATCCTACTAAATGGCTTTACCGACGTTTTCTACTTATGCTACTACTGCTCGTATGTCTTATCTTTATCGTATCTTTATTGTCGTATCTTATTATGTCGTAAGATAAGAATGATCCACGCAATGATCATTCTTATCTTTAAAATTCTGTAAGTAGCGTTGTTTTTGAGAAGCGGGTTACCCTCTTTTTTAGGGTTCCGTACTCAAAAGGTAAAACGGGACCCTATTACTAAGATTCCGCTGTCCGTCGGTCCGCCTGTCATCAGCCTGTATTTCATTAACCATGATAGTCTAACTATGCCAGCTGAACATTTTACAGATGAAGTCTTTATATTGCCACTATAACAACAAATACTAAAAAATAGAATAAAATACATATTTAAGGGTGCTCCCATAGAAAAAACGTGTTTTTTGTCATTTTTATTGATAATGGTACGAAACCCTTCGTGCGCGAGTGCGATTCGCACTTGGCCGGATTCTTTACATATAAAATTTCATAACATGAATATAAAAGTTTATGCCATAAAAATCCTTAAAGCAGGTGTACTTAAACCGTCAAATTAAATTGTGTAATTAATTGATACTTCGGTTCTGATTCGACCCAAAATACACTGATACTTAAAATAATTTATTATATGGTAATACATAAATAAATTTGTATAAGTTGTTTGTAGTGTATTTAATAGGAATATTTGTAAGTTCTAATTAGTGCCATATTATTTCATTCACTTTGAAATGACTCTATCTATGCGGTGATGTAATTTAGAGTTTTGTTTTCTTAACATTGAGGTATTAAAGTAATGAAATTTTGATGGTGTTTTATTAACAAAATATTGTTTAATCTGTCTGTCGACGTCCACCTTTAAACAAAGACCTCACCAATAGACAATAGTATTATAATAGCCACGTTTGACAAGCGAATTGGCAATCGTAGTTCGTATTATACTTTCAAAAGTTCTGCTTCTCTTGTAGCGATCAGTCATATTTTTACGACTATTTAGGGAAAGTATGAATTGCTTACATATTGGATTCTTAACCCACACGATTTGAACAATATAAATCATACATACATATCATCACGCCATATCCCTTGCAGGGTAGGCAGAGAGAACAGAGTGTCAGAGAGCTCTATCCTTGCATACTTCACTCGCTTCCTCAACATTCATAATTCTCTTCATACACGCTCGCCGGTTTACGGAGACTCTTGACTTCACCTTCCTTCAGTACGTATCCAATCTGGTCTAGGTAGGTGAGTCTCGATCTCCCCCGATACCTACATCCTTCCACTTTCGCATTGTATATCTTCTTAACCAGACGTTCGTTCGGCATTCTTTCCACATGTCCGAACCATCGGAGCATTCCCTTTCGCATCTTTAAACCAATACTCTCTTTCATACCTACTCGCTCTCTTACGTCGTCGTTGCGAATGCGGTCGGTCAGCCTAATTCCACAGATTTTCCGTAGAGATCGCATTTCGACCGCATTAATTTTACTTGCATGCTCTTTTCTGCATACCCAACTCTTGCTTTCATATAGTAATGTTGGGATATTCACTGACACAATATAATTCAAGTTTATTAAAAAATATTTTTTTTATAGAGTAACTATATTTCTATATGAATATAGATTAGTTATAGAGTATCAGATTTTCTTGATGGTGACAGAGTAAGAATACAATGCACCAGCCCTTACTTTAATTATGAATATCGTAAAAGACGAATAAAGGACATATAAATGACATCTGTGCGAAAGAAGGAAAACATGAAATAAATCCCGATCTGACCAGCGTGGTATAGTAACTCAATTTTCTTTTCTATTATGGAGGAGGCTCGAAAAAACTACTGTCAATAACTTTTGCAATATCTACGATAGCAGAGAAGTACATATTACGTTAACACCAAGTAATTGGGATAAGGGCAAGAGAATGATGATGATGTGGTAGATTCGAGCTTATTGATGGGAGGTATATTCGCGGAGATGATGATGATGATAGAGTATTAAAAATTACTCACGCCTTTATCCATCCTAAGTACAGTGAAATGATTCTTCGTAATTGGAAAGTGTTGGGACACAACAGTCGAGTCCCTGTACTTGCAATGCATTGACATTGTGTCAGTTTGCGGCCAGAACGATGTACATTGCTGCGGTGCAAGATCGTTCCATAAATCAGCTGCTTCATTCTCTTCCATGAAACGTAAGTGACGTTTCGTATCATTGTACACTAAGAAATATGGTAGGAGGGTCACGATCTTGGTAAGTTGAGGGCATAACTCTGATAAAGTTACCTGTGGAAAATAAAGTACATAAATAAATCCATCCATAGCTCCATTTTCCGTGGGGTGACGGAGTAAGAATACAATTCACCACCCCTTATTTTATACGTGGGTGATCGTAAGAGACGACTGAGGCATATAAAACGCATATAATATCTATGCGAGAGAAGGAAAACTCGTAATAATCCCTATACCAACACGTCTGTCCAGCGTGGTATAGTAGGTTGATTTCCCTCTCATTATGGAGGGGGCTCGAGCCCAACAGTGGGACATATATGAGCTGAGATGATCTCTCCATTAGCCTTTCCGCGAGCGCTTGGGACCTCCCAAGTGCTCGCGGAAAGGCTAGGTTCGCAATAGCAGTTGTCGTTATTTTTCCAAGAAACTATTGCTACCTATTCTTCTAGTAATGCAAAAGGTCGTTAAAAGACTATAATTCGTGTGGTGATCACACGGGCAATACAATAATATCATCTTAATATTCAGTAAACTACGTGGTACCAGGATAGGGGTACAGTTGTCGCTATCCTTTACTTGCTTGTGAGGGTCGACAAAATAGGCTAAGGGATCATTATGAGAATGGACACCAGCACTGTCCTGGAAAAGGTTATAAACACCTTACGAAGATCACCAGCCTACCTGCCAAGTATGACTATTAGAATAATAGTCCGCCCAATGGACGAACGCGCTGTATAGCTTTATATGGAGAAGGCAGCTTTATAAGGTCCAGCAGTGGTGTGGCTTATTATCATCATCATTCACAATTATTCCAGCTCTGTATAAGTCATACTATCCGTGTTGTGATGGAGTAAAAACACAATTCAGCACCTCTATCTCAACCGTGGGTGATCGTAAGAGACGACCAAGGGACATAAAACGAACTATGCAAGAGAAAAAAACTCGAAACAAAACCCTATAGGCCTATAGCAATACGTCTGATCAGTGTGGTATAGTAGGTAAATTTCCCCCCCCATGACGGAGGGCGCTCGAGCCTAACAGTGGGTAACATTATGAGCTGAGATGATGATGAGAGTTTTGGCGCGAATGTGGAAATGTCATGTCACGCTCTTGTAATATATTCATTTCTTTAGTGTTTTGTGGTGTTATATTGAATAATTTTGCTGGTATTTTATGCAATATGGTACAGTTAAAGTGCTGAAGTGTAGTGAATATGATATAATAGTGAATTACGTGTATTTTAATATTTGCCCAAAATTCCCAAAGAAAATCATTGATTAGGTTATCAGTACCCGATTAATGGTAACGACTTGACTTACTGACAGACAATGACTATTAAGGCTACATAATACGAAGAAATGATGAACAATATATGAAAAATAATTAAATAAGACTTGGCTGTATGGGCTTCGATCCCTTTGCCAGTCCGAATGGACAAACAGAACCAAAAAAAAAAGAAGATGATGATGATGATGATAATAATAAGTCATACTGCTAGGCTTAAGCTTCCCTCTTAATTGGAGGGAAATTGAGCTATACCCCAATGGTCAAACGCATTGGTATAGAGTTTCATTTCGAGTTTTCCTTCTTTTGTAGAGATATTATCGGCATATAACATTACTTTTTCGTATTTTACGACACCCTAGAAAAGAGATGGTGAAATTTATTCTTAATCTGTCATCAAACGGAAGGGAAAGCCTAAATGAACAACGTTCAGTCTGATGATGATGATTCTGGGAACGTAGAAATCATGGGCATTGTAAAAATTTGATGCTCACATTGAGTAGCAGACGGTAGTTCGTTCGTCTCTCGGTATGCGGACAGACAACAAGTCCAGGCGCTGCGGCAGCCAGGCGTGCGGCACGGGACCAGGCTGAATGGTGAGCACGGACACGAATGCGTGAAGCACGGCGTCGAGCACGCGCACCTGGGCTCCACAGTAGCGGTTCCTCAGTCACCTCGTACCATGCATCACACTGAGCACCCTGGAAAACGATACTGGTTGCAATTCTAATAGGCCATCTCATACAAAGAACATTTTCTGTTTGTAACCATTAATCGGTCGGTATATCCGCGGTAGTACCACATTTTTGCAGAAAATTTGTGAGTGTGAGCGGTAGCCGAAGCTCCACCTAAGAGATTTTCTGGGTTTAGAGAAAAAATAAATAAAAGAATAAATCCCTAGACCAACTATCCGGTGGTATTCCCCTTGTGAAATCAATAGTCTGATACACAAATTGATGAATAGAGTACTGATCCCTATTTCTTTTTTCGGAATTCCTTACTTTCATCTGAAGAGGTAGTCCAGTCTTGTTAATGAGCCAGTGCTGAGCGTGTAGGAACAGCTCCCAGCAATCATTCCTCTCCACGGTCACGCAGACGAGCACCTGTTTGTTTCCTCCTTCGCTCTCACACGAACTGCTCATCGTTACATTCTTCTCAGTCACCTCTGAACAGAACAACTGATAATTAATGTTCTATACAAATTACCATAATAGTTTCAACTAATGGGTGGGTTGGTTCGTAATAAAATTATTTAATATAGTAAAGTAATCGCATTATAAAAACAACCATTTAAAATATCCCGTGACTGCAATCCTGCCTTGTACTTGGCACATAGCATTGCCATAAATAAGTATTGCCAGGTGGCTGGAAAGACTGTCAGCATTTTGGACACGTTGCTCATTAGTATCGGATTATTTAATTAATCTTTTGGACAGTTATTTCGTTGTTTTTAATTACTAATATTTACTCAAATAAATTCTACAAATAATTTAATATTAGAAATAAAAAAAATATATGTTTCTTTTGCGTTTGTATTTAATCATTACTTACCTGACATTTGAACGTTAGTGCAGCGTTAATAGACTTATTTTATTTCGTATATGTAATATTCGTGCAAAAATCAGATTTCATTATAATACACGGTAATAAATAAATATTGCACATCAATCTTTGGAAAGAGGCGATCGTCTGATTTCGGATGAATAGAGCGTTTGAAATAAAACTCCTTTTACGGATTCTATCGCGTTTGTATTTGATTTTTAATTTCTCGACGTTTCGAACACTTTACAGTGATCATAGTCACGGGAGGACTGACTAAATAGAGCGTTGTCTCTGTCGCACACTGTGTGACGTTTGTCAGTCGTTGTGCAAGTGCGAAAGGTGTGGAGCGGCGGCACGGAGTCCTCTCCTTCCGGCTGGTGCAGGTATTGTCGGGGCACGGTTGCTTCGGCTTGTGCTGCACCTGCACACGGTCGCGTATAGGGAGTGGATTCCGTCCTGCCACCATTGCAGTAGTGACGAGGACACGGCGCAACATACGCTCGAGGTATGTCCGAGCTGGGTCGGGCAGCGCCGAGACCTCGTCGCTGTTATCGGTGCCGACCTGACGCTGCCAGCTGTCGCGAAAACGATGGTCGACAGCGTCAGGAACTGGGACGCGATCGCCGCCTTCTGCGAGGCTGTCATCTCGCAGAAGGAGGCGGCGAAACGAGTCCGGGAGGCTTCCCGTAACCCGGGCCGCCGTCAGCGGCCGGGGCGGCGCATGCGCCAATATCTGCGCCTGATGCCGCCCTAACCGAGGCTTCGGGTGATCGGACCGGGGAATTGTCCGGTCACCCTACGTGAGGCCACCGCGTGAGGGCGACGCCCCGACGGCGAAAGCTGTCGGGGCGTCGACACGGGAGGAACCCGTAAGGGTAAACCGCCGGGCGGGCCACCGAAGGCAAAGATCGGGTATCAATGGCCCGCTCGCACGGCGAAGAGAGGTGTTTGCAGGGTGGGTCCATGGGGTTGCGCGCCGCTTCTTTTGTCGCCCCGGATCGATTTGTCGGGCCGCGACCACATCCATGGTCCACCCTGCAGGAGAAAAAAAAAAAGTGCGAGCGGTGTAGTTGTGTCAATAAAAAAACTGCAATAATTTAGTTAAAAAGCTTGTAAAATAGGTGTTTAATTTAATAACAAAAAGTCATAGTTGTTTTAACATCTCCTAGTGGATATCACTGCCAGTGCTTCGTGCGACGTCACACAGCTAGTGTGCGACAGGGACAGTGCTCTACGAAGCCGAAATTAGTCGTTTGTCTCTTAATAATATACAATATTTATTGCCGGCTATTGTATCTGTGTTTTTATCTACATACCTGGTGATAATGTAAAACTTCCAGTCCAAAGGAATCCCGTATATTGCATGTCTATAGTTATTCTATGGGGTTTTGAGAGTTGTAGCGTGTACGTATGTGTACGCTCGCCGGCTTCTATACGCATTCGCCACGAGGCTGATTCGCAAGACACCTCAGTGGCATATGGCAGCCGATTGTAAATAGCGACAGGTGGTACCACACGAATTAAATAGTTTGGTATTGAACGGGTAACCTTCGGCGATTGGATTCCTGTAGAGAAAATTAGTAACATTACTAGTAGATTTGACTTAGTATTACTGATTTCTCCATATTCGCGACGGATTAAGAATATAATTGTATAAAGGTTGTAAAATCAGCTAAGATTATCATCAGAAAAGTGAGTAGCATCGTTCTCCTATTAAACTTATAACACCTAACTGTGTCCTCCAACTAGACATGTGTAAGTAATGCGCTTGATATCAAAACGTAATATTTTTCGGGCGGGTAATATCACATTAAACGTTACGCGACACACCGAGGCATTACACATCACATCACGCAATACATTACTCGATCGTTATGCTATGCACTCTTGGCTCTAGCCCGAATTTCGCGTAATGTAATGCTTGCTTGCTTGAGTTGCTAGCTAATTCCTCAACGGATTATTGTATTGTACGAAATAAGAGATCTTAAATCTACCTCTCTCACTCACTATTGGAGAATGACTGGGTGTGTATATGTATCTATACCGTGATCGCGCTTATGCCCGTTAACATTATTGTATAACCTTGAACCTACAATTTATCAAAACAAAGAAAAATAAAAAGTATAAAGTAGTATATGAAGATTGTCATTTCTAAGCCTGGAAAAGTATGAAGGGAAATCCATCGACTATTTTACACATTAATCATATTACGCAAATCGGGTAAAATTTAATATTTAACACATGTAGGTAACATGTGATAAATATCATAAAATAATAAATATTAATTTACAAAATTCGGATTACAATATTATGCGAACCGAACTCGAACGTAATATTACTTTATGATATTACAAATGTGATATGTATCACATTTGTAATATCATAAAGTAATATTACGTTCTGCGTAATGTAATATGGTGTGATATGACATTTCAAAGTAATGATTTGCGCATGTCTACCTCCAACCCACTTGCCTACCGTAGGGATTATGGCACTATCCCTTCATTTCGAAGGTCAGCAGTGGACGGCAACATGATGAATGATAATGATGAATATTAATTAATATATTTGATTTTATTTATGTGCTATATCTTGAAAAGAAATATTTAATGAGTGATCTTAGCCTTGACTACACAGATGGCGCAGTGGATTAAATAATGACCTTTCATATCGAATGTCAGATGTACGACCAAACTCATTAGTTACAAACAAAATTTACGATAGTTTTGTAATTGTAAAATCCTTTATGATACAAAGATTTATTCCTTAGAGCTTAATATTGTCTAAAAAAAACTTTATACTAAAACCGATGATTGCTCTACGCAGATTTAAGTAACACCTAACTATTGAAGAAACCTATTGATGATTATGAATAATAATTAAGATTTGAAGAAGATGCAAAATTTATAGTGATTGAGACTCTCATACCTTCAACAGGCAGTATCCTCATTGCAAATATTCTGTTGTCATCATCAGCTTTAGCTGGACAGATCATATCCCGAGGTGTGCCGACATCGTTTGCAAGTTCCATCCACCAGATACCCTGGGTTGCCGTTTGATAACTCCTAAAATATTATGATACCATTAGAGAATCTGTCTTTTCTGGAATTAGTAATTAGGCAAGTTATAATTCTGATCTATTTAGACTGAACATAGGGACTTTAAACATTCTGCACTGCTTTCTCTGTTTACTTCTCATCATTCTCCTACTCTTATCCCGATTACTTGGGGTCGATACAGCATGTACTCTTCTTTCTTAGTACCTACATATTGTAAAAGTTATTGGCAATAGTTTTATGACCGGCCGCCTGCCAGACGTCAACCCTCCTTGGGAATATAATTGTTGACCAAACGGCATCAGATGGAGTTGGCCCAGGTCGTTATAAGGCTCTTAGTCGTCTTTTACGACATCCACGTGCAAAGTAAGGGGTTGTAGTATTAGTAGCCGCTACCACACAGCAAATGGTTCTCTGTTTAGCTATGTCACATATAAAAATTGGGTAAAGCTAATATATAAAAATTCTATTCATCACTTACTCGAAATTAGATGGCAATAAAAATAACTTGCAATGGTAGGCTATATAAAGCGGTACGTTATAAGTTTCTTGCGGAGCGATCACAGCTAAACGCATCTTGTCGTCGAAAGGATTGGTTAATGAACCTATTAGTTCAGCTCCTATTGCTTGTAGATCTGTCTTCTTGTAGAACAATTCCAGAGCATAAGATGTTTCGTTGCGGACCTATAATCAACAATAAAACAACAAAGATATATTTGAGCGAATTAGTATGAAGGATGATAGATGAATGATGGTTTAAATAGCCATTGCCCAAATGCCCTAGGTTTTAATTGCCACGCAGGTGCGCCAGAAATGATCTTTTTGAGTTTCACTGTTATTTGTGTTCGTAAACTGTATGTTTGTAAAGCCGTTTGTGACAGAAGGATTTATTACTTAATGTAGAGATTTTAAAAAAAAAAGAACATATATTTTTAATTTAAATAAAACAATTTTTACGGATTCTAACGCGTGTCTTACGCTATAAAACCCGTAAAAATAATTTCATTTCAAATGTGTAATACTCGCGTAAACATTAAAAATCATTACACATTTTCAAGTTCAAAGTCATCTGTTACGTTTAACCCCCACAGGTGTACTTACATATTGTTAATTTTACACGTTATTTTAAATTTATCCACAATCTACCACCGGATTGTAACGCGACCGTCACTGAGAAGATCAGGTAAGAAACTTACGGGCTTGTCTTGTTTATTATCATAAATGATATATTTTTGTATAAAATTGTGAATAGTTCACACGTTAAATATATTTACGCTAAATACACATGTTAAATATATTTACGCTATATGATGATGCTCTTCGAACGATAAAATATTTTTAAAATATAATACAAATATTATGGTTGAACGAGACCTCATAAATGTCCCCCGATCAGGGCTTAATTCCTACAGCAAGCACTCACTTTTATTTCTTGAAGCAGTAATATCATGGTTGCAATTGTACAGTGTATACAGAGTGCCGGTTTTATTACTAGAATAACTTAAACTAGGTGTAGGAATGACGTCATAAAAAACATTAAAGTTAGTTGCAGACTCCTAGCTCTGCCTAATCCCGAGATGAAGTGATTTGTTTCTTATCAAAACAGTAGGTTTGTCAACGTACATTGACCTGTAGGTACATTTTGACCAGCTGTGCGGTGGCGAGCGCAGCGCGAGCACATGAGTAAATAAACGTACAGAGACCAAGCTTCTAAGGAGCGAGCAAAATTGTTACCTGTTCTGATAGGGATATATATTCTGGTATGAGGATGAAAACAAATACACAAAACGTTTGTCAGCTTTTTTATGTATGAATATTTTTTTTACAAATTGCTTACTCTAAATAGTTTTTCTTTGTAATTTTAGATTTTTAATAATTTGTTATATCTCTTAATCGAATGATAAATTCTAAATCTAATATAAAGTTTTTTTAAATAATCAATGTGAAAGCACTTGCATGGCATATCAAATTTACAATCTTGTATACGTTTTAGTATATCACTACGAATATTAACAATATTTATTTCTAGATATTTACACTCTTTACCATATTTACACTCTTTCTAATTAATTCAAATTTCATATTTAAACAAACACGCACGACGCGATGCACAGCGAGCGGTGAGTGAGCCCTTTGTTTGAGCACTGGCCGAACCAGCCTAAACAGGTTTCGTTCCGTACGTGACGAGCCGCCAGTGCTCACGCACACACGCGCATCATACTTGTAGTGATGTACCTACCGTGGCGCGGTTGTTTGAATGTTTGTCTCTGTACGTTTATTTACTCATGTGGCGCGAGCGGGGCTATTTGCCTACTAGTTCAGTGCACACGCATGAGTATATGCCTACATCGAATTTTTATAGTACAAGTGTATTGACCGCTTATCAGTATGGCAATTTAATCAAAACTTGGTACTATTTTTTTTTTGTTGATTTGGATAGTGTATCATAGTCTGATACACCCCCTTCAAGGATTCTACTAATTAAATCGGCAACCTGTATATATTTTTTTCATTTACGTGTAAAATGTTAATAGCTATCTCAGTTAGAAAGGAAACTAAAATATCAAGAAATCATCATTCTTCTGCTCTTATCCTAATTACTTGTGGTCAAACCAGTATTTACTTCTCATCCATCATGCATATTGCAAAGTTATTGGCAATAGTTTTCGACAGGCCGCCTGCCAACTCTCCTTAGAAATGTATTTGATAACCAGACATCATAAAATGGATTTGGCTCAGATCGATATCATCTTTTACGACATCCACAAACAAATAGTTGATAGTATGCGTAACCGTTACCACAGAGCACTAAAATAAAATATCTAGATATATTAGTATTAATTTATTTACCTGTAACGGGGACCTGACGACAATTTATTTACCTGTAACGGGGACCTGACGACAATTTATTTACCTGTAACGGGGACCTGACGACAATTTATTTACCTGTAACGGGGACCTGACGACAATTTATTTACCTGTAACGGGGACCTGACGACAATTTTCTTTTTGTTATATTTTGATGTTCTTTCAACTACAATGTAGTATCGTGTTGAGTTTTTGCTCGGATGTAATACGTGTAATTTTGACACGCTACGTTGCGGACACAGGATCTGTTATACAGAAGATTATAAGTTACAAGTTACAGGTATAAAAAATGAAATTATTACTTAGTAAATTTATTGTGGTAGGACCACGCTGTTGACAGTTCTCAGTCCGGAGTAGTACCACACTGAGCAGAAGATCGACGTCTGAGTAATGACAATATGCTATTGCGCTTCGTTCGGTGAGCGAGAGAGCCGGAAGCCCAACTGGGGTGGGTTTGTATTGGTAGGCAGCGGCCCTAAATGTCCATGGGCGGCAGTAACACTTACCATCAGGTGTACTGCTTGCTCGTTTGCCATCAAAAGCAATAAAAAAAAAAACAAAAAATCAATCCATTATTTAACCTTATAAAAATGTATTAGTCTCTGAAAAATATTTTTTATTAATATAGAGACGAGAGATATCTTTAGGTATATGTTGTAGCAGGCTATGGCCTGGACTTTCTCTGTCCTATCCATCCAGGGTGACAGACGTGTGATACCATATTATTTCTCCATTGCTATTGGGATGACCACTCGTATATATTCCTTTTTGGAATTTTGTTGGCTCGCCTTGTCTTTTAGTACTATACAAATAAAATGCACGCACATAAACACTTATAGCACGCCCATGGTGGCACTGATTTATCTGTACTCTCAATTTGCACAGCGGAAGGCATTTTGAACCTGATCATAAAACTGATCGTGACGTCACAAGGCCATTTGAACCTTTTTTTTTCTTTTTTTCTTTTTATTGGTGGGCTATGGGTGCGTCTCGCCCCGCCGAATCAGTCCGGGGTGACGGAAAAGGCAGCGCGTGACCCCATAGACCCACCGTAAAACCTTCTCTCTTCGCCGTGCGAGCGGACCACCGGTACTCGATTTTAACTTCGGTGGCCCGCCCGGCGGTTTACCCTCGCAGGTTCCTCTCGTCGACGCCCCGACAGATTTCGCCGTCGGGGCGTCAACCTCACGCGGTGGCCTCACATCGGGTGACCGGACAATTCCCCGGTCTGATCACCCGAGGCCTCGGTTAGGGCGGCATCAGGCGCAGGTATTCGCGCCTGCGCCGCCTCGGCCGCTGACGGCGGCCCGGGTCGCGGGAATCCTCCCGGACTCGTTCCGCCGCCTCCTTCCGCGAGATGACAGCCTCGCAGAAGGCGGCGACCGCGTCCCAGTTCCTGACGCTGTCGACCATCGCCCTCGCGACAGCCGGCAGCGTCAGGTCGGCACCGATAACAGCGACGAGGTCACGGCGCTGCCCGTCCCAGCTCGGACACACCTCGAGCGTGTGTTGCGCCGTGTCCTTGTCACTGCTGCAATGGTGGCAGAACGAAGTCCACTCCCTATACGCGACCGTGTGCAGGTACAAGCCGAAGCATCCGTGCCCCGACAATACCTGCACCAGCCGAAAGGAGAGGACTCCGTGCCGCCGCTTCATCCACTCCATCAGTACGGGCCGGAGAGCCTCGACGGTGACGACACCGTGTCTAGGCCTCTCCAGCCGCGTAGCCCAACGGGCGATGACGTCTCGGCGGGCGTCCTCGCGCCAGGTGGCTATCTCGCTCAGCGATGGGGAGCCACCTTCGTCGCGCAGAGGCCATTTGAACCTTGTAATGTTGTAAAAACTGAAATCACTTTGTTTGGCTTCTCTATAAAATCGTTTATAGTAAAAAATATTTTCAGTGTGGCACAAGGTCAAGGAGACCTTGTATTAAGATAGGTATACCACGAAACTGGGGTTAATTAGTACATCTTAAATATATATTCAATTCTTTTTCACATTAAGTAATTAATATAAATTAAGACCTCCGCACTATAGAGTACTTTACGTATTTCTTAGCCACACGCAAGACACAAACAAGGCGACTTAGACTTCGTTTCGTATTGAACACGAGAGATATATCAGCAATGGATGGCTAAAGGACGAATCATGTAGAACAAGAGGGTAAGGTAATACTAAAACTATTACAAGTACTTACGGTGAGCTGTTCCATGTCATGTATTCTAAGTGTTAGTGACAAATCTGTGATAGTTGTAAGAAGATTTGGTGGTGCGGCCGGTGGTGCGGGGGACCAAGCATACGTTGACAGCCCACAAGACACATCATCAGCAAAACCACCTTCGAAACTAGATTTTAAAAACACTTATAATTAAATAAATGTTTATAAAAAAATTGTCGTCTTTCAGTGTGATGACGGAATAAGAATACAGTTCTTTCTTCAGTTCAATTATAGTTAATTGCTATCTTCCCCGTAGACATCATAAAAGATGACTAATAACTAAGAAAGAGAAGAAAACCTCGAAATAAAATTCTATAGGAACACGTCTGCCCAGCGTGATTTAGTAAGTTAATTACGCTCCTATTATGGTAGAGACCTAAGCCCAGGGACGTGTGTGAGCTATTCGTGACAATGATTTGATAACTTAAGCTCAAGTCATCATCATCATCATCATCATCTCAGTTCATTTACGTGTACTCTTATACTCGTACGGTGGAGACTTACAATACTACATTAGTTAGACGTGTTGGTATAGGGTTTTATATAAAAGATTTCTTCTCTGGCATTGAGGTTATATGCATATATCTCTTAGTCATCTCTTACGACACTGACAGGCAAGTATATTAAAAAAAAACACATAAGAGCAGTTTATAATTCATCCCACACGCAAGCCATATTTCATATAGCAAATGAATGAAGTTCACAATATATACATACCAATCCCATTCCTCGCTAATATCAGTCGTTTCAGGTTTTGGTTTGGGCGCTGCATCATCTAAAAGATCTGCTGATGATGTATCGCATCCTGAAAAATGTTTGTCAATGTTTGTGAGTTTGTGTTAAAAGTTATCCAAGTTTTTCACATTGCTGTAGAAATCGTTAGGTTAAATCAAGTTAAGTGATAAGAGTCTTTTTTATCGCGTAATTAAAAAACTACTAAATGAATTGTCAAAATAAAACTTTTCTTGATGAAGAAACTAATTTACAAATGATAAGTCTAGAAGTATGTATATGAAGAAGAATATATACGTGTATAAAGAGAATTATGAATGTTGAGGAAGCGAGTGAACTATGCAAGGATAGAGTTCTCTGGCACTCTGTTCTCTCTGCCTACCCTGCAATGGATATGGCGTGATGATATATATGTATGTATGTATAAGTCTAGACAATTACCTGGAGTACTAGGCCTGCTAGTATCGACATCGTAATCAGCTATAGCTAAGATTCTCTCATTACCAGCTAAATCTGTTTCTGCTTTCGTCTTTAAATGGACTGTTGAACCGGGACCTGTGAAATAGTGATGTTTCTCATAATATTAATTACTTACGTTTATTTATTCATTACCATTACTTCATGAGTTTATCGAAATATATCAATAGGACTTTAGTATACTAAAAGTAGGACTGGCAGTTTATAATACAACTTACCTATATCATTAACTAATAATAATCCACTTTCTCCAGTAACAATAGCAGTTACTACAGCAGTTCTGTCAGTGCACGCTGCTGCTAAATCTAAGAGACTTCTGGCTCCAGCAGGAGTTATAGTTACATTGAGCATGTCTCGAGCTTCTATCGCTATGTACGTACAGGTCTTGTCTATGAAACTTTCAGTATCAAGACCTGAGTCAACGCTATCCTCTCGAACTGGGTCCTAAGAAAAAAAAGTATCACAACGTTTTATATTGTTTAAAACAAGTATTGCATATAAAATATATCTAATATTATTATACTAATCATTGCTTGTTGTGAAAGTTAAAGTTCCCCAAATAAATAGAAATGTGCTAGATATTTCCTTTCTACAGTACTATAGTAAGATCGCTGACCTGCAACGTCACTGTTTTATGCTCATTCTCCTTTTTTACTTTGGTTTCTCCATCAATGAATGTAACAGTTTTCTCGTTATCTTCATGATCACTCCCGATTTCCATTTCACTGTGTTCAGGAGCAGATGAATCCTCGTCATTGCTAACTTCTTCAGCACTTGAATCACTATTCAGAGGGAATAAAAATAATATTTATATTATGAAATTAATTAATATTTATTGAGGTATTAGATAGAGTATGAAAGTTCCGCAACATAAAATAAATAATTATTAATAATAACTATTCCGAACAAATGTGACATTTATAGCATTTCTTCAATTAAGGCGACTTATGTCCAATAGTGGACTTTAATGGGCTGATAGATGAATTCAGAGCAAATTTAAATAGGCTTATTCTTGTTCGGATCATTAAAGTTAAGGAATCATTGTCGGTAGCTCGCTCAATTAGTGATGAGAGTTACTAGAGCAGGTTATGGAATCGTGTTGATGGAGTATGATAAGGTCATTGCTAGGAAAAAGAAAAACTTTAGCTATAGTATTTTGAACTTATATTAAATTATTGAACGAAGCATCTGTATAATACACCATTTGAAAAATATAACAATGATATATAATGAACAATGATATATATTGTCAAAGAGGCTCGAGCCCAGCATTGAGTAGTATAAGCTAAAATGATGATGATGAACTTACTCCGTAAAGAGATGTCCAATAGCCGTAGCTAATTTATCCATAAGTCCGCTCTCATTCTCAGAATCTGATTCATCAGCGTCAAGTAATCCCAAGAAAGACATGTGTCCTGCACTAAAATCCACATTGTAGTGTTTACTCTCTCTCCCATTTGGATTTTTTATAAACGTCATTTCATTATCCGTGTCATATTCATCTGCTGAGGTTTCAGATTCAAATCCATTTTTCTTTTTAAACTTTTTAGATTGGTCTGATGCGATCGAAGTGTCAACTTCAGTTTCGATTTGGTTTGTAGAATCTAATCGTGAAGACATCGGGTAAGCCTTTGACTGAAAGTTAATTTCTTTTTTATCTACTGTAGTTTATATAAGCCAATGCCATCTTCCCTAAGAGAGTTATTTTTTTTAATAGAAAAATACACATTTCACCATTTAATTTTAAATCCCACTTATGCCATGATTCATATAGACAAACGATTGCTGTTAAAATTTCTTATATCATTTAAACTAATATATTTATCTCTCAGAGTTCAAATCCAGAAATTGAACTGCTCGACAATGGCAATCACATACTACAAGTCTACTTTCATATAAATAGTTTGCTGCATATAATATTGTCATATTTGTAATTTTTATTATTAATGCTTGTAATTATTATTATTTTTATACCAATTACATTCAACGGTGTTAATAAACTTATAAATTGAATTGAAGATGAAAATATTTAGGAGTTCACGAATAATTAGTTAATTATTACTTACCTGGAATAAACTGGCAGTAATCTCCCATGGTCTATAAATATTCTCGTTCTGAACGACAGGCTCAATTAACGGTTCCCACGCATCGACCTTTTCGTTATAGCATGATGCTAGTATGCTGAGAAATGCGGTACCATGGAGTTGCTGGGACCAGTCGTTTAGGGACAATTCTGTCTTCATCTAAAACATTCAGATTTTAAGTCAAGTTAGGACAAAATATCATCATCATCAACCTGCTCTTATCCCAATTTATTTGGGGTTGACGCAATATGTCTTCTCCTTCCATACAACTCTATCAGACGTCATCTCTGTGGTCACTCCTGATCCAAACATGACATGGATAGCCATGTCATGTTTCACGCAGTTCATCAAGTTAGGACAAAATATATGGGCGATAAATTTTTAAAGGTAAAAGTGGAGAATTAAATTTTAGTTGATTGCGCATTCAATTAGCCATACCTACACATTTTTGGCGTGTTCAAACTAAAAGGGAATCTTTACTAACATATATTACTCTACTTTTTAACAACAAGAAATAAATTCTTCCGTGAAGTTTACACAAACTTTACGGAAGTCAGTAATTTCAAGAATCATAAAACTTGATTTATTTTGTTCTTACCTAATATTCGTGGAAATATCAAAACATGTTTGTTGAAAATTAAATGAACTTACCTTGCACATCAAAACAGGAACTCTAATAGTGTGTTCCATCTCAAATATAAGTCTCACACACGGTACAGTCACAAGAAAGACCTCAGTAGGTCTTACGCAAGGATATTTTGGCGAAGCATAATTATCCTCAGAGTTCAACATCAAATAAGGAGTGAGTTTTTTCGGCGACCACAGATCTTCATCCTGTTTTTCAACTTTAGGATTGTATGTGGCGAAATTAAATATTTCTTTTTCATCTGGGATAGTCAACTCTGATGTTACTTCTTCGATAATATCTATGAGAAGATAGAAATATTAATAAATATATATATCAACAACAATATGTCATTAGCAGAAACCATTACCATATTGGGATCAAGCCTTCTCTACAATGGGAGAGAACTTGACCCACTACACTGCGCTGATCATATATGTTAGCATAGGTTTATAAGCAGAGTATTCTTTCTCTTGCGTAGTTGAATACCATGCCCCTTAACTGTTCTTTACGACATCCACGAGTAAGAGAGGGTGTGGTGAATTGTATTCTTATTCCGTCACGAATAGTCGAATAGTAGGTAAGGCTATGGGTAGGTTTTCGATCAGAAAATATTCAGTACAAATTAAGGAATAGACACATTTTATTCAGTCTCTTCAGATCAAATGATCGCCTCCTTATTTACAATACTTACTGCAAAGTATACTAAGATTTCGGAGCATCATAACACGTGGGAAAATTAGTTATACACCTAGATTTAATTTGCTATTAGCCCTCCTTCACTCACTAATGCGTGAGCTAAGCTGAAAAGAAAAATATAACAAAATATTTTTTTTTACCTATAACAGTGTGTACTGTAGTTGCAGCAATATGAACTTCCACCTCAGACACAGACAATTTAACTCTAACGCCTTCTTCAATATTCTTAAAAGACTTAGAAAACTCCACGTCACATGGCTTCAAAACTATCTGCGGAGGTAGATTCTTCAATTTTGATTGTAATTTCGACATGATCTGTAGTCCAGCTAAAGATACTACAAAAGATTCGTTGTTAGAATGAGAGGAGTAATCAATAAGGAGTTCTGTTCTCAGTAGTAACGCGTGGCCTTCCGTTTTCGTGAGGTCTGTGAAAAACATGATCTCTGGTTGTCGAAATTGAACTGATATTGACAGACCTGGTTGCTCTTCTGTTACGGAGTTTGCTGAAATCAGAAAGAGGTTTTTATGAAAATATAACAGCAGTATAAGCAAGACTTTATAAGATCCGGGGTTTGAGGACATTGACGATCAAAGAATATTATTATTTAGTGCTTTTATTGAGAAGAAATTTAATAAGTTAATACTTTGTTTGACCCTGTCCGATGAACCAAAATTATACTACAGTTTTAATTTACTCTTAAATCAAACCAATATGTTCATTAAAAAAAATATTTCGTTTATTTTAGATTGATTTGGATAGATAGAAGAAACAAAGTGAAAAAAACCTGTGGAATAATATCCGCTGGTGGAATCACTGGAGCTTGGCAATCTGGCGGCACGGTTGTTATTACCAGGTTTTGATGGATGGACATCACCCACGTAGCCGTGATTCACCACGCCACCATCCATTGTTTTTTCACCTAGATAGAACAGTTTTTTATTATATTAACCAACAATGGTTTGCAGGATATTGTGGAAAATACACATGTAAACTATGTATTGAGAAGTAATTTTAGATGTAACCAAATTTTAATCCTTTGTGTGTTTTTTGTTGACCTTAAAATTTAGAGTAGTGAATTTTACACTTGTTTTTTGTTTAGTTGGTCATAGTTAATTGAGGTATCCAGAGATCTTTGCATTATTTATTTATTATTTGCTGATTGCTGAATAATTATTTATTTTGAAAAGCCTTTCTTTCAGCATTTATAATCACGAAAGGATGAATTATTGAATACATACACACATACATACATATCATCACGCCATATACATTGTAGAGTAGGCAGGGAGAACAGAGTGTCAGAAAACTCTATCCTTGCATACTTCACTCGCTTCCTCAACATTCATAATTTTCTTTATACATGCTCGCCGGTTTCGGAGACTCTTGACTCCACCTTCCTTCAGTACGTGACCAATCTGGTCTAGGTAGGTTAGGTTTGGTCTCCCCCGGTAACTACATCCTTCCACTTTCGCATTGTATATCTTCTTAACTAGACGTTCGTTCGTCATTCTTTCCACATGTCCGAACCATCGGAGCATTCCCTTTCGCATCTTTACACCAATACTCTCTTTCATATCTACTCGCTCTCTAACGTCGTCGTTACGAATGCCATCGGTCAGCTTAACTCAAATAGCAAGAGTACTACTCTTATAAGAACTCCACAGATTTTCCGTAGAGATCGCATTTCGATCGGATTAATATTACTTTCATGCTCTTTTCTGCATACCCAACTATCGCTTCCATTTGGTAATGTTGGGACAAGCACTGCATTATGTATTGCTACACGTGCCTTCTAGCTGAGGTAGTGGCTACCGAGAAGTTGTCCCAACGCTCCGTTCACTATATTGCCCGCATTCACTCTTCGCTCTATATCAGTGGTGTACCTTCCATCTCGGCTAAATCCACATCCAAGATATACAAATCCATCCACTTGCTCTAGTACATCATTACCTATTGTTACTCTTACATCTGTTCTGGCTTCATCTCTTTCGAAGACCATTATTTTGGTTTTGCTCACATTCACGCGTAGACCCGTTATTGAATAACAAACTTAAATTACATATATTGAATGTTAGGTTCTCAAAATATTCTTTTGGTATTCGTGTCCATGCTATCATGTCTATTTATAATGACGCATTAGGAATGTAATACGTCACCATTCTTTATCCGTGGTAGTCGTAAAAATCGGCTGAGGGTTACTAAGAAGAAGCAGCAGGAGGGCAGCAACGCGTTATGCCATTATGCCACTTCCAATGTTAAGCAGGCCTAGGCCTCTTTGGATTGGATATAGATCCAACAATAGACGTGAATAGACTTTCGAATGTATATTTCATCATTACCAGGCATGGCATCCAACAGTGTTCTTGCAAGCTGCAGCAGAAAAGGTAAAGCGAGGTTGATTCTGGTTCTGTCGACTCTCACATCAGCGTGCCTGGCTTTGGCACCTGTTACCCTGAGGCTCGCGTCGATCAGCGGTGGATGGCGGACAGATATACATGTATCATGACCATTTGAAGTACCACTCTGTGACTGGAATATCCTGCACAAAATGTTTATGGTTTATATATCTTGTTTGGAGAATGTTTCGGATGATTAAGGCTCTGACTTACATTTGAGAAAAGATTAAGCATTATGGTGAGCCAATAGTGTTTGCTGTGTAGTAATGCTGGCGGAATAAATATCGGAATCTTAACTCTCTTTTCCATAAGTGATGTAAATATGACCAATAGACATAAGCAAATAGCAAGAGTTAATACTCTTATAAGGCAAGAAAATCTTAATCCAATCATCTAAATAAAATGGTCAACTAGATAAATTTAAATAGTTGCGGGGCGGTCCTTGCGTTGCAAATATTGTTATAGCTATACAATAAATTCCTTTGGTAAACATACCTTACTAATATAATAATCGTAATATTATGTGGCACTAGTGTAGCACTAAAAAAATAACAAACAAAAGATTATAAGTTATTCACCTTTTTATAACAATACTAGGATCTGGTCTAATATCTTCAACGAGAAGACTTTCCAGACTCGCCTTTACTTCTAAGCTACTGTCAGAGCTATATTCTAGCTGCAACATCGCTTCTCCAGCAATTAGTTTTGCAAGACCATGGTTCAGGTCTCTAACTGGAGAACTTAGAACTTCGTCTATATCAGAAAATAGTTTGAGCTCTAGACCGTCGAGGATAAATCTAAAATTGAAGTAAAGAGATCAGATTATACAGGATTATAGTCACTTAAGCTATTAATTCTACCATGTTTCATCAATCAGTCTATTTGAAATAAAGCTAGTTTTATGGACTCTATCGCGTTTGTATTTGATTTTTAAATTGCCGACGTTTCGAACACTTTACAGTGATCATCGTCATGGGAGGACTGACTCCTCCCGTGACCATGATCACTCCCACACTCACACGATGGACCTATTCCCACGGCGGACGGAACACACACCCCCGGTCATGGCACTGCCGGATAGTGATCGGGAGGCTGACTACGAGAGTGTTCCGCCCGTCACGGAGACTGAAATGGGGACGGCGGTGGTGCGAATGCGTGCCAAGACCACCGCTTCTGGGCCAGACGGGGCACCCGACCGGATGCTGACCCTGGGCCTCGAACACCTGGGTCCACGCCTCAGGGGACCGTCTCCAGACTCGGCCTCGGCCTATAGGCCGATCGTGCTGCTGGATGATACGGGTAAGCTGTTGGAGAGGATCCTGGCTGCCCGTATCGGCCAGCACCTTAGCAAGGTTGGCCCCGATCTGTCGGACGCCCAATTCGGTTTCCGAAAGGGGCGTTCGACGATCGCGGCCTTACTGCGCCTGAGGGCCGTAGTCGCGGAAGCTGTCACTGGCGGTGGGGTGCTGTTGGCGGTGTCTCTAGACATCGCCAACGCATGAAATAGTCTGCCATTCAGCTGCATCAGGGAGGCACTCCGGTATCACGGGTGTACCTGAGGTGACTGGTGGCAGACTATTTGGAGGGGCGCAGCGTCCTCTATAAAAGACGGAGGCCTTATTATTCCATGGGCCCCGCACCAGTCCACCCACCGACGTCTCGATCACCGTCAATTCGGTTCCCATCAGCATCCGGGCCCATATGAAGTACTTGAGCCTGGTGCTCGACGGGCGATGGTGGTTCCGGGAGCATTTCCGTCGGCTTGCTCCACGGCTTGTCGGCGCGGCGTCCGCCCTATCCTGGCTTATGCCAAATGTGGGCGGACCCAGCGCTACGTGCCGACTGCTGTACGCGGGGGTGGTCCGGTCGATGGCCCTGTACGGCGCACCCGTGTGGGTGGGGTCCCTGACCGCCCGACTTAGGGCTCTCCTGTGGCGACCACAGAGGGCCATGGCGGTCAGGGCCAGACGCGGATACCGCACGGTGGCGACGGAGGCAACATGCCTGCTAGCCGGAACACTCCCGTGGGACTTGGAGGCGGAGATGCTCACCGCATTGTACCAGCGGATGTCGACGACGTGGGCAGGGGGCGGCACCGTCTCACTCAGTGAGATGGACGCCCGCCGTGACGTTATTGCCCGTTTGGCAATCTGGCTGGAAAGGCCTCGGTTCGGTGTTCGGACCATCGAGGCCTTCCGGCCGGTGCTGAAGGAGTGGTTGGGTCGACAGAACGGGGTCCTTTCCTCCCGACTGGTGCATAACTTGATGGGACATGGTTGCTTCGGCAAGTACCTGCACACGGTCGTGAGGAGGAAGAGGACACCGTCCTGCCACCACTGCAATTGCGACGAGGACACGGCGCAGCACACGCTCGGGGTCGAGGCCTGGGCAGAGCAGCGCCTTGAACTCGTCGCGATCATGGCTGCCGATCATCGCTAAGGCGATGCTCGACAGCGTCAGGAACTGGGACGTGGACGCCGCCTTCTGCGAGACAGTTGTCTCGCGGAAGGAGGCGACGGGGCGGCTCCGAGGAGAAATCCTCTTCGGTGACACGCTCCGCCGCCGGCGCCTGGGGCGGCGTAAGCGCGAGTATCTGCGCCTGATGCCGCCCTAGCCGAGGCCGCGGGTGACTGGACCGGGGAATAGTCCGTCACTCGCAGAGAGGCTGACCACAAGAGGGCGACGCCCCGGCAGTTAGCTGGTGCGTCGACGGGGGATGATACCCGAAAGGGTAACCCGCCGGGCTGGCCACGGATGTGTGTCTGGGCCATAGCTTAGCAGAAAAAAAAAGCACACGATAGAATCCGTAAAAGTTGTTCTATTTTAAATGTATAATACTCGCGGAACCATCAGAAACCGTTATGTTAATCCGTCTACTTAGGTTTACAGCTGGATATAGGCCTCCATAAGAAAATGTCATGTAGAACTTTCTAAATTACATTTTCGCCAGACTAGTAAACTAAGGTGCGACTTTTACGATGCCGTGAATCCACCTAATAGTACTCCTATGCTTCCACCATGCTTTGAGCACTGAACTCCAATATCTCTCCTAACTAACTAACTCTAACTCTACGAGTATGTGTGGTTTTGAGGCTTGGTGTGATTTTGAAGTGATTAATGAATTAAATATTTTATCATACAAAATTTGACGCTATTTGAAGCTGAGATTTGCCTGAGAAAATTTATAGGAAACTCCAGAATTTTTGTCCGGTGTCGAGAATTTGTGTCCGGTGATTGAAAGCGCCAGAAGCTTAAACTAACTTAACGTTAACGTGAAATGCAACCTGGCTGTGACTCTGATGTTATAGAGATCTGTAAGTCACAATTATCATTTCCCATTATAATTGCTTGCTCCTCTGCCACCGCAGATAATTAAAAGCAGTTCTTGTCTCAATAGATCAACGATGCAGCCATAACTATGATCATTGACTTTGAGGTTAAAATTGATTTGTTTAGTGGATTGACTAGTATTTAAGCTTTACCTTATAACTGCTTCCTTCCTAATTGGTTCTCCTTGTGCGAAGAAAGCTTGCAATTTTTTGACGGATGAATCAGATGCTGCTACTTCTACAGGAGAACTTGGAACTATGGTCCCTAAATTAATGTACAAATTATATTATAGTTTATAAGTTTTATATATTCTCTTCATTTATCAGACCAATAAGATTCCAAAAATACTTACCGATATAATTACCCTCACTTAAGTTGTCAGTCCAGACAGCTAGCATAGTGGCCAAATCTTTTTGCCCCACATTCAAAAGCACAATATCGACAGACACATCAGCCTCACACGCAAGAAGTTCCCGGTAAGCGCTGATGGTGACCAGCTGTTGATAGCAAACTGCGCGCTTCATATCGCAACGCACTGATACTGGTTCCAGAATTGGCTCCTATAAAATATAATGTTATGTCAAAGATTTAATAACATGTTACAAAACAACTGCTTATAACTCTAATGCTCAGTTTCTCTCGACGAATATCGTTAGAGTCAGCTAATGTAAGTAAATATTACTCCAGCAAGAGAAGAAATATTACAAACGTAATCGCACTTAAAATAGTAACAAGAAATCAAGTTTAAGAAAATTTAGAATCCTTTTATCCACTTTAACCAAAAAACACATCTTTTGGACATAGGAGTTCAGAGAAGACATCGAACATAAGCGGCAGCTAGCTAGTGCCCTTGGCTTTGCCTTTGGTTTGATGCAGCTATTTATCACTTTCGGTTATGGTAGATAGACGGGGAAAGCTGGAGTGTCACCGATCGAGATAAGGAATTAAATTACTTCAATCAACATCTTGGCTCATAAACATCCCACTGCTGAACACCAAATGTGAAATTAATGTTGAATGGAAAGTGTTAAGTATGAACGTTTAAGGTTTTAGGAACAAAAGAAGACCAAAGAAAAGATGGATGGACTGCGTAAATCTTGATATGGATATATAGGAGGTAAACGTGATGACACCTGATAAGGATGTATGGAAAGAGGACATATAGCGCCCACTAAAATAATCTTCATATTGATATTAGATAACATCATCGTCATCATATCAGTTCATATCGATCCCAATGCTAGATGTGAGCCTCTTCAAAAATGGAGGGAAATTGACCTACTATATCACCGTGGTCAAACGGGTTGGTATAGGGTTTTATATCCTTTTCCTTCTTTTGCATAGATGTTACTACATATCACATTCCTAAGTTGTCTTCATTCACAGTCTTTAGTCGATAAGTGAAAAGTTCATGAATTTCATGGTTACCCTATCACCACACGGCAAGATTGGATATATCTTTATATATTTGAAGGTTTTGTATTTACCTGTACTTCCAAAGTCCCAGCTAGAGTCATAACAGCTCTGGAGAATGTTATATTGACCAATTTAACTAGTATGTTGTCTATGATAGGATTCTGCATTGGACTGCTCGCCTCTTGACTTCTGTTCAGTTGTTTGAAGAAGTTTTCTATGAGAAGGTCACCTGTGAAAATTGTATTTAGGATTATATGCTTTGAAGTAAATTAGTTAGGTATTTAAAAAAAAATGTAATAATAGAAAAGAAAATATATTAAAAGAAAGTGGAACAGTACTTCTGTATTTCATGGCAGATTAATAATAATTATTTAATGATTAGGAAAAATGGCAGTTTTAGCTTAATTTTGCTGGAATTAGTTAGGTTTAATTATTATTATTTTCAATCATGAAACAAATTGAAGGTATAACAGTATCTGAGGCGACCGAAAAAGTTTTTAGCAAAACCGAATCGGCAACGCGAGCGGTTTTTACAGTGCGAATTACGGCATTTTAGTACCTACATTTGTTATCGCCGCTCGTCGCCCCATTAGTCCGCGTAAAGCTGTCAAAGCCATCTGTGGCTTATAGCTAAACAAACACACAATTATATCGCCGTCCCACACTTAACTCTTGCCCAGTGTTCGTGGTCGGGCCGTAATGTTACCACTAAGGCGAATATTTTACTTAATGACGGACAATGACTAATTTGAAGAAAATTAATGATTTCTGATGTTTACGCAAGTATATTTTTACGGATTCTATGGCGTTTTTGTATATGATTTTTATTATCCCTCGAACACTTTTGAAATTATGAATCAAAAGCAAACGCAATAGAATCTGTAAAAATAGTTTGAAGAAAATTGTAACTAGACATTGGTAACAATGGGCTCGTATTACTTGCTGATTGCTATCACAAAAAAAAAGAAGAAAACTATATTGTACGAAATATGACCATAAAACGTAAGTAATGATGTTTTTTCTTTCTTACCCATATTAAAAACAAGCAGATTAGGCGATGAGGGTTTCTGTGGCAGCAATAATACAGGAGCATGGATCTAAAAGGAAAAATCATAAATAATTTGGGTTAACCGAATCTAGTTTTTTCTAAGAATTTTTAAGTCCTATAAAAATAGTAATTAAAAAAGTTGAGCTTTGTGAGGGCTCGCCTAGTTTTTCTAACGGGTAATAATATGAAGACCGTTTTATTTTAAATTTAGTTCTATTGAGCGATGTTAATTCTTTGGTATTCTAACAGTAGGCGTTAGCAGTACAATAACATTCTATCCAATGAATACAAAATTGTTGATGTTAATTTCTTAGTGGTTATAAAATTACATTTTGACAGATAACACATTTAGATATAACGTTAAATCACTATGTTAAAGCACAAATCTATACCCTTGATAGTTTTCCAGTAAATTGTACCACAAAAGGGCTCAGGTTGTGGGATAGTAAGAAGGCTCGCTTCGCTCATCCTGATTATAGAGATGAGTGATAAATTTGATAAGCTATTTAGATTCATTATATCAATGGATAAAAAATAAAAATATCTAATCTTTTATTTTATACTTTATCTTTGAATAATCCATATGGTGAATAAGAATACAAAATTATTATTATTCTTATCCCGTAGACACATGGGCATTTATAATAGCGTTAATAATTTATTTTGTTTTTAATTAAAATAAAAAATTACCTCAATAACAAGATTAAGTCTGGTGCTCCAACTCCGTATGTCCTGGACCTGTCTCTCGGCAGCACGTTCCGCCGCTAATGCTGCCTCACTAGCCATTGTACTTGGGATCAGTGGCTCAAGGAATTGCTGTCAACAAAATCATAATTAGGGTAATTTTATCAACACAGTTAATATGTCTCACTATTGGGCTCAAATGTCTTCCATAGTAAGCGGTCAAGTCAAATAAAACTATTTTTACGGTTTCTATCGCGTTTGTATTTGATCGCGGATTGATCGCAGAGAGTTAAAAATCAAATACGAAAGCGATATAATATGTAAAAATAGTTTTATTTCAAAAGGTAAATTGATTCTAGTTACTACAATAGTCAGATGGATTGGTATACCTCTTTACCATGTTTTTATATTTTTTAATGTTAACTCGTTTTCCTACCTACAGGTATGTATGTCTGGGTGGAAATATGTAATTGACTTTAAACTAGCTTCCTAATGAACTAGACATTTGAAATTTGAACAATAAATCAGAAATGGATGGCAATGCATGAAAATTTTAAAAAAAAGTTAAATTTAATAAATTGCTTAAAATCGATTCCAAAAATTCAATCACGTAACACTAAAAAGCAGACAATAATTACCAAAAAAAATATCTACTACACGCGTCCCATGTTTCTACATTATCATTTTTTTTTGTCTATTATAAAGCCAGGGTACATTATTTTATTTTTATTATATTATTATTATATAAAGTTTATATATAAATAAATATCCTATACCAATCCATCTGATCAGCTTGGTATAGTAGGTCAAGTTTCCTTCTATTGTGGAGGGGCTGGAGCCGAGCAGTGTATATAAATATATGAGCTGAGATAATGATAATATAGATGAATATAGATGAAAAATGACTTATCTTTTTTTTTTTTTTGGGCTTGGGTTACGGTCGGTGCATAATGATATAATGACTTACCTGTATGTGGTTCATGACGCAACAGAAGACGACTACATGTAACCTGCCGATATATACACGGAGTTCACCATGGGCTTTCATAGTGTGTGTATCGCTAGCGCCCGCGCCGTACACTCGGGCCGCCGCACGTACGTACTTGATCTCTAATACCTTATCCTCGTCCGGCCACACTAGCTGAAAATGTGTAAGAATAAATCATATTAATTAATAAATACGTGTGGTGACGAAGTAAGAATATATAGGTATTATGACAACTCATTAATATGGGCGTTGGAAAAGACAACTAAGAAATGCAAGTATAACTAGAATAGAGAAAACTGGAAGTAAAAGCAAGCCGTCTGATCAGCGTGTTATCGAAAGCCTTTCCATTATTAAATTAGAGAGAAAAATTGTGTTCTACGAATTTAATTAAACTTTTACCAAATTCCGATATCAGTAAATAAAAAAATTGCTAAGTCGTTTTACAAAAATCCATAAATTTGACTGCGCAGTTAGCGTAGTGGCTAAGATACCGACCTTCCGTGCCGGTTCCGTGAGTTCGATTCTTGCGCAGGACAATACTTTGTGCGATTCACAAATTGTTGTTCTGAGTCTGGGTGTAAATAGTCTGCGTTAATTATGTTTGTAAAGTCCCCCGCAATACAAGGGTTAGTAGTTAGTCCTTAGTGCAGGGTGATGACTTAAGCCACCGAAGACAAAGATCGGGTACCGGTGGCCTACTCGCACGGGGAAGAGAGGTGTTTGCAGGGTGGGTCTATGGAGTCGTGTTCCGCCTCTTCCGTCGCCCCGAACAGATTTGGCGGGGCGTGGTTACTCCATAGCCAACCGCAAAAAAAAGGGGACCCTTAAAAAAAATCTCTAGTGTTGTAATGGAGAATAAGAGCTTTACTCTTATGGATTGGTTGAGCATTTTTAAGATTATGCACAAAAATAATCTTAATAATCCTCAACCAACCTATAAATTACACAAACAGTAAAGAATTAAATTCATTATAACATTCAAAACAGATTATTATAATATACGAAATCACTAATGAACCGATATTTCAATACCATACCTTAGGATATAGAGTTGCCTCAGACAAATCATCCAGATGCAGGGAACTGAGATAAAGCTTGAAAATCATGCGATCGTTAGCGCGAAACACACAATCACTCTCCAATGATGACAGTCGGATCTCTAGAACCGAGCATTCCAGGTGACACAGCTTTATCGATACTGATGATGCTCTACGGAAGAAAAATTTAATTATGTTTTAATAATATTTCCGTGTGGTGACGGAGTAAGAATACTATTCACCACCCCATATCTTACCCGTGGGTGATCGTACGAGACGACTAAGGGATATAAAACGCATATAACATCTATGCGAGAGAAGGAAAACTCGGAACAATACCCTATTCCAACACGTCTGACCAGCGTGGTATAGTAGGTTAATTTCCCTCCCATTACGGAGGAGGCCCGAGCCCAACAGTGGGACATTTATGGGCTATGATGTTGATGATAATGAATATTGATTTAAGTACATACATATCATTCGATAGAATAACTAGCTGTGTGGTAGCGGCTACGAATACTACCAACCCTTACTTTGCTCGTGGATGTCGTAAAAGACGAGTAAGAGCTTTATGACGTGGCCCAACTCCATCTGATGCCGTTTGCTCAACAATTATATTCCCAAAGAGGGTTGACGTCTGGCAGCCCGCCGGTAATAAAACTATTCCCTTTACCTTTCTTTTACAATATGTACTATGAAAGAAGAGTATATATTGTATCGACCCCAAGTAATTGGGATAAGAGTAGGAAAATGAATGATATCATTCGAAAGAAGTTCTTTAAAACGCAAGTTTCGTAAAGGAAGCAGATTTCGTAAGGGAATGCGAATTCATTCCTTATACATAGTTAGAAATTATAACAATTTGTTTTTTTTTTATTATAGTGACAAACGAGCAAGCAGCATACCTGATGGTAAGTGTTATTGCCGCCTATAGACCTTTATAATACCAGTGATAGAGCTAGGCCGCTGCCTACCAATAAAAACCCCAAAACCCACGCAAAGTAGGGCTGCCGATCTCTCTCACCAAACGAAGCGCAACAGTAGATTGCCACTGCTCAGACGTCGATTTTCTGTGAGAGTATGGTACTATCCTAGACCCATCGACCCGCAACTGTAGACTTTCTTCAACCCGACAAATTCAAAGGGTATCGTAAAATACCATTCAAGGATATGCGAAAGTGGAAGGCCACCTACCACAGGTGGAAGGGTAGGGGTAGGTTAGTCTCGGTCTCCCTCGGTACCATGTAGGTACCGAGGGAGACCGAGACTAACCTAGGTAGACCGAGACTCACCTACCTAGACCAGATCGGTCATGTACTGAAGGAAGGTGGAGTCAAGAGTCTCCGAAACCGGTGAGCGTGTATGAAGAGAATTATGAATGTTGAGGCAGCGAGTGAAGTATGCAAGGATAGAGTTCTCTGGCACTCTGTTCTCTTTGCCTACCCTGCAAGGGATATGGCGTGATGATATGTATGTATGTATGTACCATTCAGGGATATAATATGCATGGCATCTGTGCAAGAGAAGAAAAACTTGAAATAAAACTCTATACCACACGTCTGACCAGCGAGGTGTACTAAACATTTTCCTCTAACTATGGAGGAGGCCCAAGTCCAACAGTGGGATATATGTGAGCTGAGATGATGATGATGATATCCTCATTATCAAGTCGACCCTTAGCTCGTCGACTATTAAATTCATTACAAGATAATAATTTAATATTCTTACCTTGCCTTGATAACGTGTCCCCAAATTAATATATTTTTTTACCTGACAGAATAACTGAATTTTGTGGCACCAGGTGGGACTGGTGGATCAGCTTCAGGCTGCATCATGTACTCCCATAAGCTCTTAGTCTTTGGCAAGACTGTGTTTTTAAGATTCAGTGCGTGACGGTTTTGTATTCTGAAACAAGATATTGTACAGTCATTTTTACTCGTAAGCACTTTGTCAAAATACATTGTTCAAGAGACAAAACAACTACATTTTATTAACAGTTTTCCTGCCTGGTGAGCGTTATAACTGCATAATATTAATGAAGAAAGGGCCTCTCAATGGTTTATCCTTCCAGGTCTTTTTGGTCTGAACGGCAGTAGTAGACATACTACTGCCTGAGCTTCCCCATACATAAGTATCGCCTACCTATGTATTATTTTAATATATGTGATTTGATATTTTTGCAAACTTTCGTCAAATATTATCCTCACAAACTTTTGCATCGATTATGATATTAGTAGAATAACTAGATTAGATTTATTTAGTCTAAATTTACCGAAAAGAGACCAATTTTTACTTTCTTTTCTTAAAAAGAGACCTACTCTTTCCTTGATTCTATAAATGTTATTGACAACTAAAGAGTATAAGCAGTTAACATAGCTGCAAAAAGAAAACTTGAAACTAAACTAGATGCTCTATCGGTCTCTGAAATCAATGACTAGGCACCGACAGTCGGCCTAATGGCCCGATGGGAAGTGATACGGTAGCTTATGGAACCACACGCCGACCGCAACATTTCTGCCCCTCGATAAATCGTACCCTGATCTTAGCCTACCATAAAAATATGCTGTACCTTTCTGATCAGATAGTAGCTAAAAGAAAAAGAAAGATGAGACTGCTTACTTATCGTAAATGTATTGCAAGTATTTGATAAGAGTTCGCAGTGCCAGGGCGTGCAGCAATAGAGACACATGTCCGAGGTCTGCTACTAGCGCTTGCTCGACGCTATGGAAGTGCGAGCGAAATTCAGGACAATCAGCACGCACCTGCAAATGTCGTCAATTCCAAATAATTAGTTACGTTATACGTGTAATAAAATATATTTTTTAAGTCAATTACCTGACTTACTTAGACATAGACTTCCAATCTAAACAAATCATAAAATAAAACGTCACATTCATCATTATCATCATCACAACATCACAGAAGACAGAAACATCTACAAGTAGAAGGGTTTCACCAACAACAAGACCACCAGCGCCAAGAAGAAACCCCAAAAGACATGTTGTCGCTCAACATCTATGACACATGAATTGCGCTCTTCAAGCTTTATCCAAATGTAATAAAGCCACTTCGAGAACATTAATTTTATAAACAAACAACCATAACAATTAAATTAAACATAAAAAGAGCACGGACAAAAAGTCTGTGGAATAACATACTCATATTAAAAAAAAAGTCATCATTCACATTTTGTTTAACCATTTTTTTTTAATCATGCGTATTTATTAATTTATTTTTATTTGTTGCTGGCCACCATAAACATAGTGGCAAAAGAGCAAGTAGCACACTTGATGGACTAGCGCTCATGGACCTTTGCAATATTAGAGGTATAGCTAGACTACTGCCTACCAAACCCACCCAGAAAGTTAGGCTTTCGATTCTCTTGCTCACCGAACGAAGTACAAATGCACATTGCCAATGCTCAGACGTTGATTATTTATGATTTGTGGTACACCGGACGGACCTGTTCGGGTCTTTAGACAGAAAATTATCAACAGTGTAGCCCTAAAACAACTATTTTTTTTGTATAATAAAATTTTGTTCCACAGACTTTTTTCTGTGCCTTTTTTATGTTATGTATTTTAATTATTATATTGATGTTATATAATTCAAGGTTTCTTGGTTTATATGTACATTGGCGCGTGTGCCCTTGATGTTGTGTGACTGCATGTTTCTTTGAGGTTTTCTACTTTGCGCAATTGTATGATGTTGATGGTGGAAAACCCCTCTGTGTGTTGGTCTTTTAACGTTAACTGTCCTCATTGTTTTGATGTTCTAAGTTTAGATTAACATAGTCCTTCTAAGGTTTCTGATTGAGTTGTTTATAAATTTGTTGATAATGTTGGCACTTGTTTTATGGATATTGTATGTGATGGTGATTAACTCCATGTGTGCATAGAGTTGTTTATTTGTTTTTATCGAGATGATAGTCCGCAATCTTTCATTACCCTACCGCTATTAATTATAATTATATTTAGTATCTTTATAAGAATTAACCTAACGTTGTAGGTGACGGAGTAAGTATAAAATTCACCACCCCATATCTTACCCGTGGGTGATCGTACAAGACGACTAAGGCATATAACATCTATGCAAGAGAAGGAAAACTTGAAACAAAACCCTGCACCAACACGTCTGACCACCGTGGTGTAGTAAGTCAATTTCCCTCCCATTATGGAGGAGGCTCGAGCCCAACAGTGGGACATATATGAGCTGAGATGAATGAATGAATGTAGGTAATGTATTTGGCAATAATAAATATGCTATAATCATAACGTATATTAACAAATTGAATATATACCTTTCTATATAGAAGATTAAAGAGTTCTCCTGAACTAGTGACCAGCTCTAAATATTGGCCAGTGTTGCTGTGATGCTGTTTATCTGTCAGTAACATCTGGCTGATAGATAATTGTACAGCTGGTCCGTACTCCATGAGTGCGACATCTAAACACACCTTCGTGATGCTCAACATGACGTACGGTTTCTCAGATTGATCGGTTGAGCGCGAAAGATTGATAACTATTTCACCTGTAAGTAAAATACAATATTTTCATGTAAATAATTTGGAAATGAATCTCCCCACGTAAAGGGGATACTATATCCGCTTCGTTGGGCAGGCTGATTGATGATTTCGGGAGAGCGCTGTTGCCACTCCCTTCTCTATTGGACTTTTATCTTTACAACTGCCATGGGAATATAGAACATGGTGACATGTTGTATTTAACCAGTCACCACACGAGGAAACTGGCTTTCAAAGTCGATATACAAGTTGCCGATTTAATTAGTAGAATCCTTGAAGGGGGTTCAGACCATGATACACTATCCAAATCAGTAAAAAAAATAGTACCTAACTTTTGATAAAATTGCCCTACTGATAATAAACTTGTACTGTAAAAGTTCGATGTAGGAATATACTCATGCGTGTGACATTGGACTAGTAGGCAAATAGTCCCGCTCTCGCTGCGCTCACCGCCGCACAGCTGGGTCGAAATGTACCTACAGGTCAATGTACGCTGACAAACCTACTGTTTTGATAAGAAGCAAATCACTATATCTCGGAATTGGGCAGAGCTAGAAGTCTGCAACTAACTTAAATGTTTTATATGACGTCATTCCTACTCCTAGTTTAAGTTATTCTAGTAATAAAATCGGCACCTGTATAGTAGTCTATTATATTTCGAAATAACATATAATATTTTATTTAATAAAAACTAAATTCTCTTACCTATGATAAACCTCAGAAGAGTATTGATATTATTGCTAGGGGAAACATTATCATCAAATCCTGGTAGATCTACAGTTCTGGCGTAAATCTCCATATCTTCATCACTATGTTCTGAAGCTGCTGATGCTTGTTGTGCGGCTTGGAAACCCGTCTTCGCACCGGCTTTATCGAAAGTAGTTTCTGCTGCTCTGTAATTGATTAAACTAATACATTCAATATCTTTTTTTCTATAATTTTAGATGACCTCATTATTATAATTAATAGACAGAAATAAGGTATGTCTTAAAGCCAAAAGAGACAATTTTTATATTTGAATACGTAAGAAAAACTATTTTTTTATAATTTAGTTCCCATTAGGGTTTCTAATATACTTACCTACTTCTACTGAGATAAGAAGCTACAATCTTCTGACGTAGTTTCATCAGATCCGAGTACTCAGGATCAGCCGTTACCTTATCCATGATAATTAGGCCAGCTAACTCTGGTTCCTCTATTTCTTCCGTATAATCCCCAGAGTCCATGAAAGACACCGGTACTGTATTTGGTACTGGGACTGGCAGGTTGTCGCAGTAGTCCAAAAGTAGGCCAATGATGCGGTCTGATAAGTTCAATCTGAAGCTTGACAGCGAGATGTTCAATTTGTATCTAAAATGGTAAAATTATAATTTCATCATCATCATCATAATCAGCTGTTCATAATCAACTGCTGAACGCCACTTCTGAACTTGAGACGCATCCAGATTGGAGAATAATTGACTTACAATACAACGCTGATCAGAACTCAGAAGGGTTGTTATAGTACTTTTTTGTAGATTACCTTCTCTTGCAGTTGTTACCTGAATATCATAGCTTCTAATCTTCTGTTACGATCACCCACGGATAAGAAACGCTCTGATGAATTGTATTCTTCCCCCACTGCCACACGAAAAGCCCTTCGTAATCAGCAGTTGTATAATTCTGCCACTACACCAACAAGGGATTATCCCAATGAAAGTGGTACATAGTTTCGATTTGACTGCATAGATGGTGAACTTGTTAAGATATATACTTACCGTGCTAGTGACGTGGGATCAATTCCTATATAGGACATTACTTTGTGTGATACACAAATTATTGTTATGAGATTGGTCGTAAAATAAAAAAAAAATATATCTCAAAGAAAAGTCAACGATTTCTCTTAAATTTAAACGTTTGTATTTTAATATCTCACTATATATTTAAACGAGCAATTCTTGTATATATATATATATATATATATATATATATATATATATATGTAATCTGAATCTCGGCAACGGCTCCAACGATTTTCTTGAAATTTAGCATACATGGGGTTCCGGGGGTGATTAATCGATCTAGCTAGCATAATGACTTCTAATGTTTACGCGAGTATTACACATTTGAAATAAAACTACTTTTACGGATTCTATCGCGTTTGTATTTGATTTATAATTTCCCGACGTTCCGAACACTTTACAGTGATCATGGTCACGGGAGGACTAAGGTGTCTTACGTCCAATATGTCATTGTTATTACAGAAATTTATTTATATCTACCCTATAAGATATTAAATTTTGACCCACATTTTTATACAAAATTAATACAATTCATTGCCAGTACAAAAAGAGAATGATTCTATATATAAAATTTATGTTGTTTATGATTTGTTATTATTAAGGTATTTAATTTATGATAATTATTATTGTGGCAATTTTACAATTTTTACAAAACTAACAAAAACTATTCAGCTACTACCAGATCGGAACGCGGCCACTCTGAGAAAGATCCGGCGAGAAAACTCAGGAGGCATGATACTAATTTTATTATTGAATTTTTGAGTGGCGGCCTACTTTATCTTACTAAAATTAATGAAATTAAAATTTAACTATTATTGTGGGTCAAATCTATACAATGAGTGCTCACAGTGTCTTGCAGTCTTGTGGTGGTTTTCTTAGTTTTATTTTTAATTAAGTGAATGACAGGATCCCAGCTTGATGATAATACCCAGCCATCCTCCCTATTGAAATTTTTATGTTTTTTGATTTCAATAGCCTCGCGAACCATTCTAGGAAGGTATCGGTGTTCTTTTGCGAGGATTTGTGGTTTATCAAACCTGATATAATGGCGGTGCCTCGTGCTCTCTGTAACAAAGATTTTGAAACGGTAGCTAACTGTGAAGGGGGTGGTGGGAATCTGTGACGATGAACACCTGGCTGGGGAGCTGCAGCATGTCAAGCAGGTTCTACGTGCAAACAAGCTGCAAGTTCCTCGCCCCCGTCACGGAGACCGTGTGAAACCACCAACAGTTGAACGTCTCCCTGCAGTCCTACCTTATGTAAAAGGAGTCACTGACAAGATTGGCTATATCCTAAAACATGCTTCTATAAAAACCTATTTTAAGCCACTGAAGAGGATTAGTCAGTTCTTACCACCTGTCAAGTGCCAGATCCCTCTACAGGATGCAGGAGTTTATAAATTAGACTGTGACTGTGGTCTCTCTTATATAGGCCAAACAAAGAGATCTGTAAGAACTCGGATCAAGGAACACATAGCTGATGTGAAACACCGCCGTCACACTAAGTCTGCAGTCTGTGAGCATAGTCAGGACCGCGCCCGCCATTATATCAGGTTTGATAAACCACAAATCCTCGCAAAAGAACACCGATACCTTCCTAGAATGGTTCGCGAGGCTATTGAAATCAAAAAACATAAAAATTTCAATAGGGAGGATGGCTGGGTATTATCATCAAGCTGGGATCCTGTCATTCACTTAATTAAAAATAAAACTAAGAAAACCACCACAAGACTGCAAGACACTGTGAGCACTCATTGTATAGATTTGACCCACAATAATAGTTAAATTTTAATTTAATTAATTTTAGTAAGATAAAGTAGGCCGCCACTCAAAAATTCAATAATAAAATTAGTATCATGCCTCCTGAGTTTTCTCGCCGGATCTTTCTCAGAGTGGCCGCGTTCCGATCCGGTAGTAGCTGAATAGTTTTTGTTAGTTTTGTAAAAATTGTAAAATTGCCACAATAATAATTATCATAAATTAAATACCTTAATAATAACAAATCATAAACAACATAAATTTTATATATAGAATCATTCTCTTTTTGTACTGGCAATGAATTGTATTAATTTTGTATAAAAATGTGGGTCAAAATTTAATATCTTATAGGGTAGATATAAATAAATTTCTGTAATAACAATGACATATTGGACGTAAGACACCTCAGTCCTCCCGTGACCATGATCACTGTAAAGTGTTCGAAACGTCGGGAAATTAAAAATCAAATACAAACGCGATAGAATCCGTAAAAGTAGTTTTATTTCAAACGATCTAGCTAGGTTTCATTTATAGAAAACATTGTTTTGTCAGTATTTTTCGGCAACAAAAATATAATTTTTCGTTGTATTAGAACTATTAGAATATGAAAGTTTTCAAATTTTGACGCTGTCATTAAGAATAGACATTTAGTTCAGTTGGTTCAATCGTGTAGTCCAAACAAACTGGAGCTCGGTGCGGATCCTTACTTTCTCTTATTAACTTTATGGCCTTTTTATATTATTTTATTAATTATTATCATTTGCCCGCATTTTTGTATAATTTTGGCGCCCCAGCTTTCAATTTTAAGATGTGAGTTGGGAGACCGGGAGCCTTCAGAGTATTCAGGAATTCGACCGGTTGTCTGACTAGGAGTTTATCACTTATTCGAAGGATTTATTTTAATATTCGACCCCTTCGAATGATTTAATATATTTGCAAATAAATGGTAGAAAGAAATCGAAACGACCGTAGTATCGCACATAGGTACAAGTATGTCATGACGTCTTGCTACCAATCTGATCAGCATTAACATCCTGTCACCCTATCGTATCTTACTCATTGTTCCTAATACAACTCAGCCTTTCCGTCTCGATTTTTACAAATATGTTGATTAAACGCTAGCTAAACAGCGAACAAAAATATAGCGAATTACTATTTCTCTTTCCTAATCATACATACATACATATCATCACGCCATATCCCTTGCAGAGTAGGCAGAGAGAACAGAGTGCCAGAGAACTCTATCTTTGCATACTTCACTCGCTTCCTCAACATTCATAATTCTCTTCATACACGCTCGCCGGTTTCGGAGACTCTTGACTCCACCTTCCTTCAGTACATGACCGATCTGGTCTAGGTAGGTTAGTCTCGGTCTCCCTCGGTACCTACATCCTTCCACTTTCGCATTGTATATCTTCTTAACCAGACGTTCGTTCGGCATTCTTCCTAATCATTATGCGGTAAAAGTACCCTCGCCAGAGTAAAATTAAAACGGGTAATACATCTTATGAGCGATGGATTTCAGTTATACGATGCAATGTGTTATCATGGCTCTCAATTACAGTATTCGGCTTAGAAAATTACTGTCCAACAATTTAAAATTTTAAACTCTACGTTCCTATGACGCCGTGTCCTAAAATTGTATGACCTCTTTATAGCTTAAAAACTTTCAAATGCCGTGTTGTATTGTGAATTTCGAGACATTCCAAATTTAAAGAGTATTTCCATTGTACCAATCCATCCATTCCATTGTTGCTTTTATGTGAGTTCAACCTTTTCGGGGTTCCGTACCCAAAGCGTAAAACGGCACCCTATAACTAAGACTTCGCTGTCCGTTCATCTTTTTATCACCATGCTGTATCGCATGAACCATGATAGTTAGACAGTAGTCAGACAAATATTTTCACAGATGATATATTTCTGTTGCCGCTATAACGACAAATACTATAAAACAAAATAAAATAAATATTTAAGGGGTGCTCCCATATGACAAACGTGATTTAGGCTCCTTTTTGCTCGATACATTTTTTAATTTCTATTTTTTGTACTTTTTGTCTTTTTAATTTATTTTTTCGTTATTTTTATTATATTTAAATATTACTTTCAAAACACACTAATAAAAAAATACCGAGCAAGGCTCGGTCCTCCAGATATTTTACTACTTAATCACGTAAAATGGCTGAATAGACTTGAATAAAATTTGGTATATAATTAATTTATATACGAGAAAATTCTTGTTTCAAGTCTTTCTTCGTTTACAATACCATAGATGAAAAGGTGATGAATTATATACTTATTACATTATTGTTCATTTATTTTATAATCTATATCAGCTTACTTGGGTAATAACTTGTAATCCTTCTTGATGCTATTGGAAAACACCACTTGCATCTTTATCTTTGGCACGAGATGCAGTTCAGAGTCTGCGTGTCTGCGAGACTCGCGCCATGGCTCATTCCATTCGCAGAACAACACCTAAAACAATAACATACCTATATTACTTTAAACACCAGTTTTAGACTGGAATATTTAACGTAGTTATGAACTCTTCCGGTTAGAAATTTCCTATATTTACCAAAAAAAAGTATTTACTAGAATATTATTTCATTATTTATTCTTCTTAAATATTTTAAAAACCCGCATCCATTCAAGTGACCATATTTAAGTTAAAAAAATCTCATCATTCACCTACTCTTATCCCAATTACTTGGGGTCATACAATATGTACTCTTCTTTCATAGTACATATTGTAAAAGTTATTGGCAATAGTTTTATAACCGGCCGGCTGTCAGACGTCAACTCTCTTTGGGAATGCAATTGTTGACCAAACAGCATCAGATGGAGTTGGCCCAGGTCGTTATAAGGCTCTTAGTCGTCTTTTACGACATCCACGAGCAAAGTAAGGTTTGGTAGTATTCGTAGCCGCTATCACACAGCACTACCACATATTTAAGTTAAAGAATATATTAAAAAGAAAATCTGCACTTTGTGACATCATAATAATTATCATTTTTGATAGTACAACGATATATTCGCTAGACGTCATAGTTGAGTTTCAGATTGTAGTTTTTGGACTTGTGATTTTTTTAATGCTTGGTGGTGTAAACAAACAAGCAGTACACGTTGATAAGTGTTACTACCGCTTAAGGATCTTTGTAATACCAGGATTACAGCTAGACCGCTGCCTACCAACCAAAAACCAGCCGGAAATTTGGGCTACTGGCTCTCACGCTCATCAAACAAAGCGCAACTCAGACGTTGTAACCACCATTGATTTAACATTGTTCCTTTATTTAATCCATACAACATTTATAGAAAATTAATTAATTGCATTTAATATAATAATTGTGTAATTGTTTGTTTGTAAAAAGCACGCAGCTGTGTGGTAGCGGCTACGAATACTACCAACCCTTACCTTGCTCGTGGATATCATAAAAGACGACTAAGAGCCTTATAAAGACCTGGGCTAACCCCATCTAATGTCGTTTGGTCAACAATTACATTCCCAAGGATGGTTGCCGTCTGGCAGCCGGCCGGTCATAAAACTATTGCCAATAACTACTACAATATGTACTATGAAAGAAGATTACATATTATATCGACCCCAAGTAATTGGGAGAAGAGTAGGAGAATGATGAATTGTTATTAGGCATATATCATGTTCATGATGAGTCGTCATATGAATGATAAAAAATCTCACTTGACAAGAACATTCCGCGTGAAGTCTATCATACAGCCGCTCCTCCAGCTCCATACAGGTAGCGTCCTCGAGCGTCAGATTAGACGGCTGTAAGTCCGATTTGATTATAATCCGACTTATATCGATGATCATCATTCGACCGGACCTGTGATTAGAAGATTTTTAATCTACATGTGGTGAAAAGAGATATTTATTTTTTTATATAAAGTTTTGCGCCCTTATCCTCGAATAAGTGAAAGAATAGAATACTTTTATAATAATCATTATAAATATAATAATAATCAATTAGTCTTTTGCTGTCCACTAATACGTATGCCCACGGTGGCCCGCCCACATGGCGATGAGAGGTACGTGTACTTAACCTTTCGTCGCCCCGGACGGATTGCGCAGTTTGTGATTATACCCTAGTCCTCAAAAAAGCAATAATAAAAACAATTTACGCCTCTCCATCCGAATGTAACCTTCCATTTGATGGGGTGTCGTAATTGACACGCATGGCAACTGGGTTGCCGGTCGTACTAACACGAGTTGCGATTTTCAAGAGATATCTGCTGTCCACTTTCCTGGTGTGTCCTCTAGTCGATTCTTACAACTCTCACGGGCATGCAAAGAGTGATAAATTTTGTATTATTATCCCGTTGCGAAACGAGAAGAAGAAAGTGAAATATTTTTCAACTATTATTTATTGTATATGTATACAAAATACCTATATCAAAATAAATTACATACCAAAATGAAAACGTAACCGACATATATGTACATATAAATAAAAAATGTATAAAACAATACAATACAGTATGCTACTACTCCATTCCAAATCGTAAATATCGGCGAACGGACCGGATCGAATGGACAGCAGTACTCTTTTGGGTTACTAATAACAAACGCAGTTCCTAAACCATCGGTCAAGCTTAACAATTAAGACATTGTTCTCACTTTGGAGAGGCACTCATCATAGAAAGTTGATAGTCTGATAAACGAATATAAATAAAAACTTTACAAACACTCTCCATAGCATAGATACGTACTTATGAACACATCCATTCTCGGGCACAACAATACAAGGACCCTTTACATCCACATTGACTTGAAACACCTTCTTTCTGCTAACAGCGTACGCTAGCATCGACTTGCTGACATCACCAGCTCGATGTACCGCCTCGGAAAATTCTGTAGCCAACTCGTCACACGTCATGGAGCGGGTTTGAAAGAAGTTGATCAGCTCAGTACATGAGTGCTGTGTAAATATAAACAAAAACTATGTATAAATTATTCTTGAGTCAATTTCTTCCAGTTCTATCTCTTTCACTTTTCTAATTAAATTTATTGCGGGTTCCAAGACAATTAAACGTATTCGGGACTGCCTGAGGGTCAAACTTCGGTGTCATCTATGCAGATCTTATAGGAGTTACAATGGTGAGAATGTGGTGGGTTAATTAATCCCATAAAAAAGTATGTATTTTATTTGTTATAGTAACAGTGTTTGGAATATTTGTAATGTTTTCTTTTTTTAATCCATTAAGGACATTATTGTTATAGTAATCTTATGATATTCTTGATGAAGTATCCATACCTCAATATAAATCACTTCCACGGCCTCCATCAGACAACATAATCCGTAATCAGCTTCAGAGTTACAGGGGTTCTTCTCTAGATCTACCGCTAGTAAGTTAGAGCTGGTCGTCGCTGCTCCTCGCTCGGGGGTCAAAAGAGGAACAAGTTCACCATCACAGGTCACTCCTTCGATTACCACACTTTCCGCTCGAGCTGAAAGCTATTATGAAACGTTTTTAACACTTTGTAGAGAAAATATATCTGATGACTTTCTTATAAAAGTAATTTGTGATATACAAAAGAGATTATATTCATCTTGAACCACTTTTTATAGAAAATACCTTTCCAAATACTTTAACAGTTAAGCTACTTGGTTTATCATATATGTATGTAATAGCGAATTGCTCATTCATATTTAGCCTTTAGGGAAAATGTGTTACTCCACAACTTTTGTATAGATTTTTTAATGATTATGATACTGACCCACCAAGCACAGTGTTCTGAGTCTGTTTCCAAGCAGAATCATAACTTGTACGATCTATAATTTCATTGATATATTTTATATGTATTTGTAAAGGCCCCGCAATTTAAAATTATTTTCTTATTGCAGCGTATTGTTAAAAAAAACCAAAACTTCTTACTCTTTTGTTGGTTGGCTGCAACAGCCAAGCAGTATATCTCTCCTTGGCGACTATATAAAAAGTATTATATTGTATAAATAGGTACCTTATACGCCCTTGCAGAAGGTCTCGTTTCCAAGGATGCTAAGAACTGCGTCAAAGTCATCACCAACACCTCTTTACTTCTGTTCATTAACGTGATAGAACAGTTTGCTAATGTTAGATTTATTTTGTGCTCTGTAACAATATTTTTTAGTTTTGTTATACATAAAAAAATAATTAATAATTACTTTACTTTTAAAGCATAAATATGCGTATTTAAAATTAACTATTTTGGGAACCGAGCCTCGCTGGACGCTTTCTTATATTTTTTTGTACCAATACTTTGCTGTGTGGTGGCTGTTACGAATATTACCAATTCTTAGATGGCTTATGGGTATCATATAATAAGACTAGACTTTACAGCGAATTTGTCCAACTTCAATTATGATGATGTTACGTCAACAATTAAATTCCCGGGGAGGACTGATGTCAGGCAGGTCATCTGTATACTTTTACAACATGTTGCAAGGAAGAAGTTCTAAATTATTTATTATTAAGATAGGAGCAGAACAACGACAATGATACAAGTACCTAAGTAATGTGAGGGATTTACAAGAAAATGTAAAATCTTAAGAATTTGATCAAAATTATTATAGCTATTTTCAAGATAGTACCAAAAATATCAGCTGTAAAGCCAATAAAGTGAAATAAAGCAGACAGAAGTAATGATGTAAATAGACAGACGAAACTAAGATAAAAATGATTTCTGTATTCTAACCTTCAGCAAAAACATGTACGGAAGGTCTTTGAGAGACTGTGAGAGGTAGGGGAAATAATGTGATGAACAGAACTCCCCATCCCAGTACTTAGTTAAGCGTAAGGAAACCCGCAACGTTTTAGCTTGTAGTGGTGGCTAACCAAGAATTCGACATAATCCTTTCAACTACTTGGTAGAGAAATACTAATTTGAAAGATTTTATTGATTAAATAAAGAAAATATGATATTAGAGAGAGATGAATGCGGTTTATAGACTATTCTACTGCTTCATTACAGTGTTTTGATTTTCAATGGATGATTCATTCGTGGAGAGGACTATGTCCAACAGTGGACGTCTACGTGTTGTTGGATAAAGTAATTGATTTAAATAGTAATTAATAGTTAAATAAAGATATCTTTCAAAGTTTGTTTTTCCTTTTCTTGAAAGTTCTAAGTAAAATTTATTGCTGACCTATATATTGTTTGGATTTATCCTGTCTTGGTGCTCCTTCCACGTAACCAATTAACTCACAGACGCGTTTCTTCTCAGGACTAGACAGATGACTCCACAAACTCTTACTTCGTTCACTCTTCACACAAAGTTCTACGTGACTCACGACCTCTTCAACGTCACTTTCACACGGAGAGCTAGTGGGTTTCCACCAATCAAATTCGGTTTCTACCACTTCTATGCGTTCCGGTTCTTGACCAAGAAGCTGAAAGGAATAATAGAAAAATACTTTTATTGCAATAATGGCTTTGTGGGGTTTAACGTCACCACCTCACTTGACCAAGAAAATGGTAAAAGCCCCAAGGATCACAAAAAGAAGAGTGGCATACATACATACACACATACCATCACGCCATGTCCCATGCAGGGTAGGCAGAGAGAACAGAGTGCCAGAGAACTCTATCCTTGCATACTTCACTCGCTTCCTCAACATTCATAATTCTCTTCATACACGCTCGCCGGTTTCGGAGACTCTTGACTCCACCTTCCTTTAGTACATGACCGATCTGGTCTAGGTAGGTTAGTCTCGATCTCCCCCGGTACCTACATCCTTTCACTTTCGCATTGTATATCTTCTTAACCAGACGTTCGTTCGGCATTATTTCCACATGTCCGAACCATAGGAGCATTCCCTTTCGCATCTTTACACCAATACTCTCTTTCATACCTACTCGCTTTCTTACGTCGTCGTTACGAATGCGATCGATCAGCCTAACTCCACAGATTTTCCGTAGAGATCGCATTTCGACCGCATTAATTTTACTTTCATACTCTTTTCTGCATACCCAACTCTCGCTTCCATACAGTAATGTTGGGACAAGCACTGCACGTGCCTTCTGGCTGAGATGGTGGCTACCGTGAAGTTGCCCCAACGCTCCGTTCACTCTATTGCCCGCATTCACTCTTCGCTCTTTATCAGTGGTGTAACTTCCATCTCGGCTAAATCCACATCCAAGATATACAAATTCATCCACTTGCTCCAGTACATCATTACCTATTGTTACTCTTACATCTGTTCTGGCTTCATCTCTTTCAAAGACCATTATTTTGGTTTTGCTCACATTCACGCGTAGACCCCTTTTCTTACAATCTTCTGTCATTGTGTCGACTAGGGTCTGCAGGTCAGTTGCTAACTGCGCTAGCAGGACTGCATCATCTGCATAAAGCAGAGCAGTGACCACTGAGTCGCCCATCTGGACTCCCACATTCATATCGTTCAACCTATGGAGACATTTATCCAGATATATGATAAACAGCCTGGCTGACAGAACGCACCCCTGCTTAACGCCGATATTGACGTCAAACTAAGGCGACATTCCATCATCCAGCCGCACACAGGCTCTACAGCCCATGTAACTGGACTGCACAGCCCGTAGCAGTTTACCGTTAATATCATACTCCAGTAAAATGTACCAAAGTTCCTTTCGTACAACCGTGTCAAATGCTCTCTCCAGATCCACAAAACTGCAGAAAACCCTCTGACCTAGCCAGATGCTTCTCCACAATGTTGCGCAGAGAGAATACTTGATCCATGCATACCCTTCCACTCCTGAAACCTCCTTGGGTCTCACACAGTAAACCATCGGACACCATCCTCATTCTCTTTTCAATAATTTGACCATACACTTTTGCTGCCAAACTGGTCAAGCTTATGGCCCTGTAATTTGCGCAGTCATAAAGTGAATCCTTGTTTTTAAACAAAGGCACGATGACCGCGCTATTCCAGTCCCTGGGAATCATTCCCGAGCTCCAACATAAACTGAGGAGCAACAGGAACGCCTCCCAGACACAGGAGCCACCAAGCTTGATCATCTCGGCAGACACCATATCAATGCCCGCTGCCTTACCATTTTTCAAACTTCTTATCGCCCATTCAACTTCATTCATACTGATGCCATCGGAGGACGCCGGTGCTGAATGGTGATCTACTAAACCACACGCGACACCGGCGCCAACCGTAGTATCCGCATACATATCGCCAAAATATTCGCTCCATCGACTTAACACGTCTTGTGTTTGTGTAAGAATGTCTCCACCTTTAGACCTTATTTTATTCATTCTGAAGGCTGACCAACCACACTGAGACCTCTTCACCTCCCTCCAAAAGAGTTTGGTGTTACCCTCAATGTTTTTAGTCAGCCTATCTTCTGCACTCATATTTGCTCTATCACGTTTCTCTTTCACTAAGGCCTTGGTGTCATTCTTACATTGCCGATATATTTCTTTCTTCTGTTCAGTCATACTGTCATTCAGATTCAAAGAAGAGACATAGTCCAGTCACGCTTTCTTCTTTTGCTCTACGGAAGCTGCCACTTACGTATGTGGGATACGTGCATGTACATGCATCACCATTTGTATTTCTATGCTTCTTTGAACTTCCACATACTTCTTGAGAGTGGCCAGCAGCAATTTCTTGGAAATTTGTAACAGCAATTGCAATCGCCAAGTCACATTTGGTAATAAGACATTATCAATCCTTGGACATATATTGGGGATCCAAAAGAAAATATGTACATGAATTGATAGATGGCTAAACATGTTTCATTAGATAGCTAAATTTTCTATTAATAAAAACATTCATCGTTCGACATTTCGGAACTGCAGGTAGACCACCCTGATACAATAATATAAAGTGCAGTCCTGTGTCGTCTGTCCAACAACTGCTTATGATTACACACACTGCGTCATTGGATACATAGTCGCCGCTCGAGAACCTTTCTTCCGCAATTGTTCTATCAAGTGATGTAACATGCTCATTGCCACTTCAGTATCCTAATTCTTAGTGTTGTGTTGATTACCTTCGCTCTTGGGCTGATTTCCGTATTTCGGTTTTCATATCACAGACAAATTTCGCATAGCCCGTTCTATAGAATCATGAGAAACTTTGAACTTAGTTCTGAGGCTAATGTTGTGAGATCGCGTTTCCGTGCCATACTTCGTCGATGGTAACATACACTGATCATAGAGCTGTGCTTTCAAACATCTTTCTTTAGGGGAGAGGCTATGACGTGATTACACTGCGCCCGATCCGTCCGTAGAAGGGGAAAGGGATGGCATCTAAACCCATCACCTGCTGTACATGTACCCATCGCCATATATGTGGACGGACCACCACTACCCGGGCCTTGACATCGGTGGTCCTTCCGGTGGATTAACCTTTCGGATACCATCGCGTCTCGACGCTCCGGCGACTTTCGTTGCCGGAGCGTTGACTTCGCGGAGTTTATTTCTCCGCTGATGGCGGTCTAATCTCTAACCCGAGAGATTTGAGACACTGCATTATATTGGGGACGAAGATCGACCTATGTCTACGATTAAAAACCTGTGTTTATTTATTGAGGAAATTTAATTTTTTCTGCTAATAAACTCACTTCAAATTTAGCTTGCTCCCTTGCGATGACCACAGATACAATAGGTAAACTATCTTCACACTTTTGTAAATCTAACTTCAGTTCAATATCATTAGGACTCCTGAGAGTACTCTTGTAAATCTGTTTATAAATATTATAGGTTTCTCTGTGTTTCTTGATAGCTGTCCAAGTGTAAGGTCTTACTCTCTGTTCCAAGACCACATTATAAGCGTAACGCCACCATTTCTTCATATCCTTGCTTAAAGGAACACCTGGATGCAGGTGACGATATTTCCTGAAAAGAAAAATCTAATGATAACTTCTTTGTTTTTAAGTTTTGCCTTTTTTTATAATGATATAACAGTTAATTTAAAAATTAAATTAACAACACCATTATTACCATGCCGTGTATTTATCGTGTTCGTATCATTTTCATTATTTTCATTAAATTTAACTTAAATTTAAATACGAAAACAGAATTTGAAATCAGTTACCTACATCATTGGATACTGTAAGTATTTTCATTAATATTTTGCTTTTTTGCATCAATGACGGATAAGTTCAAGCTTGTCGTGGTATGGACATGTGATGAGACGAAAATGTTTTAGGCTTTTTATGCCAGAAAAAAGATGAGTGGACGGTGTGAAGTATGACATGGATAGACAGGGAGTGATGATCACAAAGATGATCTCTGTTAAGGTTATATAGAAAGAGAGGACATATGGCAATGACCCAAAATAATTGGAATAAGAATAAAATGATGATAATTTAGAACTTAAATTTTATTGAAACTCATAGATAAATGATAAAAAAAATATGTAATTCCATATGTGTTGCCATCATTGAGAAATATAATTTTATTATAATAAAAATTATTTTCGTTAGAGCTATCTTTACTATTATACTCGTATAGATATTGCTCCACTTGAGTTTATTTTTGGAATTATTGTTACTTGTTTTCATTTCATTAATTCAGATCACATCGGATTTTTATTTATAGATTTTGTATAATCATATTACCTATTCAATTTAATCCTGGCAAAAGAAGCCATCAAGTTGTTAATAGAGAGATATTGGCGGCGAGATAGTTGCAAAGCACTATCTTGGAGTACAGCATCCAGCAGTAGACGAGGCACACGAGCTTCTCCAGATCTATTAATCAGTACTTTAACTTTGCAGGTCACTGGCTTTAACACTGAAACATAACAACCAACATTTAATTTAGACTTTTTTCAGATTTCTATGTAGTGAAAGTTTTTTATCGCATATGTACATGGTCATTAATTTCCCCGTAATTGCGAAGAATTTACAGAATTTAAGTGCTGCGTAACATTGTTTTATTTCAAATGTGTAACCCTCGTGTAAACTTTAGAAATCATTCAAATTAAATATATTAATCAAATTTCTTTATTGAGAGGAGATTTTTAAAAATTAAGATGATGAAAACATCGTTCAACTGGTAGAAATATGCAAGTTTCTTTTCGTAATCTAAAAATGTTAATCTACAAAATCACAGGGACCTAAAATTGTTTACAAGCTCTTAACAATAGATGGCGGTACAAGTACATTTTCGGCTTATTTCCAAATTTATTAAATTTAATTTAATTAAATTTTAATCCCCTATATTGTAAAACATGGTTGTTATAGTTAGGCCGTTTGGTTCTAGCAGTCTAAATTGTGATTTGAGATTACTATCACCAATAAATCATGGTCATTTTGTTTCATTCATCAATCTGTTCTACTTATCAAAGTACACTATTGGATCTAATACTTATCAAATTCTATTATCCTCAAGGGTAATCATTCTATAATCGTCGCATTTCACAGACAGGACGGCGATCGTAGATGTTTTCTAGGAGAGTGCTATTGCCAGTTTTACTAGTCATACCTGATTTTCTAATCATGCCGGAATTTACTCTCGCATGGGAACATAATGGTCTGAGACACTGAATTTGAAAGAAATCACTTTTCAGCTTGTTAGTCTAATGGCTACTTACAAAACTCAAAATCCTCATGATGCATAGAGAATTTATCAAGCCCAGTCAGCATGTAATGCTTCCAATTGTAATACTGCATCGGGGTAATGTGAGCAGTCTCATTATCATCCAGCGCTGTGGCCGTAGGGTTCCAGTAAACGGACAGGGATTCCACTCGCATCATCTGATACACTGTAGAAGCATCTGAGAGGGTCACGCTGGGCTTCCATTTACTGGAAATATTAAAATATTATCATCATAACCTAAACTGGGACGTTAAGGAAATCTTTATAATGGTCGGATACTCATTCACTGCACAACACTGATCAAATAGAGCACCCAGTGCTCTATTTGATAAGTGTTGTGCAGTGAATCAAACAAAAAATGTTAGTTAATTCTCTATATAATCTATCATTAGATTTGATTCAGTATATATTTGACATCTCTCAAGGAGAGGGTACCCCTCACGGGGTATTCCGTCGGCATCCTGACGACAAGTTCACGCTGCACCGGTGGCCAGTCCAACGACTAAAGCGAGGTTCACGGGTGAGTGGTGTGCGTGCTTACGCCTGTCTGTCGTCCCGGGCGGAGTGGTACGAGGAGTGCGCCGACCGTAGCCCAACCCAAAAAAAAATAAAGAAAAAAGTATATTTTTTATACTATTATCAGAATTATGAATATTAATTACTTTTAGAGTGAAGACGTTAGCGTCGTCCTAACTGCCCGGGATGGCAGAAAAGACGATGTAGAATGCTACGAGCTGCTGTACTATACCTCTCAATCACCTTTTGGATGAACCAGCAGTGTACCGTGTCTTTGTCTTTCTTGAAGGGTAGGAGTCTGGTGTAAATACTATTTCTAGAGATAAAAAGTACCTTATTGATGTCACAAATGACTGGAATACTGGCTTTGGAATATTTGGCACAGAAGTTAAGTATTGTCATTTAGTATAATTACGCCGCCAGTATTCAGGGCATGTTGCCTTCTATTTGGCTAAACTTTTAAAAACAGGATTTCTTGACTTTCATTTTATTAAATTCTTTTATGGCATAAGGATCTAGTTACATCGGACTTACGTCCAAAGTTTTTACGTCGATTTCCAGGTCGAATAACAGTATAGTCGGGTTTTAGTAACAAATGTCGTTACTGGTTAAATAAAAGTATATCTAAAAATGTATAAAATAAATAAAGAAGTTCTATATTTTTTAACAACTGCTATACAAAATTCTCAACATCATTATTAGTCAGCCTGGTTATGGAAATTGAATCAGCTACATTTCTTTTATTGCTTATGGTGGCAAACGAGCAAGCAGCACACCTGGTGGTAAGTGTCACTGCCGCCCATGGACCCTTGCTATATCAGGGGGATAGTTAGGCCGCTGCTTACCGTTATAATCCCCAAACACACCTAGTCGATCCTCCGGCTCTCTCGCTCACCGAACGAAGCACAATAGCACATTGCCATTACTCAGATGTCGATCTCCTGCGAGAGTGTGGTACTACCCCGGACGGACCGGCCCGCGGCTGTAGATAGAGAACTGTCAACAGCGTGGTCCTACCACTAAATATTTCTAAACTTCTACTTACCTATTGGTTGTCTCTATAGACAAGCTTTGTAGACACAGACCACACGCTAAAGGGCCGTCCTTTGAGCTGATAGAGTCCTCATATCGTACGTGAACATTTCGTATATAAATTTGTATATTATTCACTATTGCTGTAAACATATGCTCGAAAAAGTTTTGTGGACCTTTGAGTACCTAGAAAGGAATAAATATAAGTTTACACTTTTTGAGACACCTTCTCATTTATTATGCTATAGTCTGGGTACACCCTATTCCAAATCATCCTCTGTAAGAGAATATTCAGGCTAAGAACTCCAAAAGTAACCGCATTTATTGTATTAGTTAATTGAGCTGGTCCCAGTACTGATTTCTGCGCTTTGACTTCAAATAATTATATATTTGCAATAGTTTTATAACCGGCCGTATGCCTGACTTCTAACCTCTTTGGGAATGTAATTGTTAACCAAACTTTATCAGACAGAGTTGGTCCAGGTTGATATAAAACTCTAAATTGTCTATTACGACGCCCACAAGCAATGTAAGAGCTGGAAATATTTGTAAACGCCATCAAATGACATTTGTTATCCTTTAAAATTTTTATGAACGTTGTTGCATTGTAAATAACAATCATCCATTTTCTCTTCGATTTCCTTTCACATGCCCCTGTTATTATATCTTTGAAATCGAAGATGTATTTTAGCTTTCCGTGTAGTGACAGAGTAAGAATACTATTCACCACCCTATATCTTACCCGTGGGTGATCGTACGAGACGACTAAGGGTTATAAAACGCCTATAACATCTATGCGAGAGAAGGAAAACTCGAAACAAAACCCTATACCAACACGTCTGACCAGCGCGGTATAGTAGGTTAATTTGCCTCCCATTACGGAGGACGCCCGAACCCAACTGTGGGACATTTATGGACTGTGATGATGATGATGATGATTTTAGCTAGCTAAGCTTATTATGGAATGAATGGCATACTCTTACCTCGCTCTCAGATTCCAAATCTTGAAGGATCTTCCTCTTCGCAGCCCTTGTGAGCCGTTTCTCTCTTTCAGGATCAAAATGGCTATTGGATATTGCCGGTCCCACCAAAACTAGTACATCTTCGATATGTACAGCAACAGGTTGGGTGTAAAGACCACTCCATGGTATCTGCAGGCCGATGCGACCAATCGTACCAATTTTCACGTCAATTGGTAGATCCAATTCATACTGTTGATGGTGATTTTATATTAAAATTAGTCTGTTAATATTTATTTAATCAAATTTTTATTTTATATATAATGACGTGATGAGTGACCTCTCTTGCTTAGTACATGGGTTCAATACCCATGTAGGACACTTTTTTGTGTGTTCCAAAAATTACTGTTCCGAGTCTGACTGTAATTTCTGTCCTTTAATTCAGAATTAACCACCTACCCATGGATGGTCGTACGAGATGACTAACGGATATAAAACGCATATACCATCTATGCAAGAGAAGGAAATCTTGCAACAAAACCCTATACTAACACTGACTAGTCTGGTATAGTAGGTCTATTTCACTCCCCTTGTAGAGTAGGTTCGAGCCCAACAGTGGGACATAAATAAGCTATGATGATGAATTACATTTAATGGACATAAATTACTTCCAGATTCATATTTATATAGTATCGACTGCACAGATGGCTTAGTGGTTAAGATAGCGACCTTTCATGCCAGTGCCGTGGGTTCGATTCCCACGCAGGACAGTACTTTGTGCGATCCACAAAGTGTTGACGCGAGTCTGGGTGTAATTTGTCTCCGTTAATTGCATGTTTGTAAAGTCCCCCGCAATACAAGGATTATTTCCTTAGCGCAGGGTCTTTAAAAAAAAAAAAAAATATACTGATATTTTATTTACACTCATATTTCTAAAGTCCCCTGCAATATAAGGATTATTTACTTATACAGTTTGTTGTATTTGAAAAAAAGAAATGGGTGCGTGTACTTGTGTACCCGCGTGAGAAGTTACACTTCTTTGGCATCATTAAAAATAGTTTTTTATGGCATGCAAATAATTAATTACAATAAAATAATAAAAGGACTGGAAAGGGATAGGATATTTTTTTTCACTAATATTAAGAAATAGTAAATAATATTTATCAAAATATTCAATTTAAATCAGTACTGAATATAGTTTATTAGCACACATACATATATAGTTTACTAGCGACCCGCTCTCGCTTCGCTTCGGTTGCGTCAGTTCAGTTGTGCAGTTTACTTTCGCTACATAGAATGCCTTTCGGAGAAGAAATTTCTAAAAATCCTACTCATCTGACCTTTACAGGGCAGAAAGAAAATCCACACAAAATTCCAAGTCTGTAGAGTCAGTAGGTATTAGAAAATGTGGATCCCCTTTACGGGTGGACTTTTTAAAAAGCCGTTATTAGTTCACCTCTGTATCGTAACACAAATATGCCTACTGAAATTCAAGTCTGTAAGATTATCTTTAAAATGTGATTATCTTTAAAATGTGATCTATATTTAAAATGTAATTTTTACACCCCAGCAACCCCCCCTTGCGGTTCGAATTTCGTAAAATCCGTTCTTAGCTGACCTTTACTTGGCAAAAAGAGTATTCCTACCAAATTTAAAGTCTGTAGGCCTTTTGGTTCCAGAGATATCGTGATGAGTCAATACATAGATGGAAATCTCTTATATATATAGTTTATGAAACTAAAACACGTGTTGTGAATGTAGAAACTAGAAAGAGGTTCTATTTTGTTGGTAGCTTTTTTTCGAGATTTAATGAGCGATTTTGCGGACAACTTCAACCTTGTTACTTTTGTGTTACAGTGATACGCGCGCATCTTAAAATGTCACTCTTATCATTTTTTCATAACGCGCCTAAAGAAGAAAAAATATATAGAACTACTATACATTTTTTTAGTAATGAATATTTCTATAAATTGGCCAATCCCCAAGACACAAAACAAAGAAGCAAAAAAAAGACAGGATGGAAAAACCAAACAGGGAAAACTTACCAAAGCCTCAGGTTTAAGTTTGAGATCAGTGAGGTTGACATTGCCAGAGAAGATGCCCACATTGAGATTCTCCGTGTCTAAATCCTGAATGTATTTGCCGAGCAACCGGTTCAGGATACCGGCGACCGCGCCCTCAAACATGGTGTTATTCGATATTGATCAACTGGAATAATAAAAAATTTAATAGTGGTAGAGTTTATAGCCGCGGGCCGCGCCCGGGGTACCTTGTTCTCTTGAAGAAAATCGACATCTCAGCAGTGGCAATGTGCTGTAGTGCTTTGTTCGGTGAGTAAGAGAGCTGAAAGTCCAAATTTCTGCGTGGGTTTTGGATGGTAGGCAGCAGCCTAGCTGTATCCCTGGTATTGCAAAGATCCATAAGTGGAAGTAACACTTACCATCAGATGAGCTGCTTGCTATTATCACTGTCACTAATAAAGTTTCAAATAAACATTTAAAAAATTAATAAATAACATGTTAATCTTTGATATGTTATATAAAAAACTGGCTAAGTGCGAGTCGGACTCGCACACGAAGAGTTTCGTATATCTGTTGTATGGGAGCCCCGCTTATATATTTATTTTATTTAGTATTTGTTATTATAGCGGCAACAGAAATATGTAAATCATCTGTGAAATTTTATTGTGACTTCCCGAAATCTATTGCTTAATTCGAAATTGTATCCGCAAAAGGCTATGGTAACTAAAGAGTACACACTATGTGTACATATATAGCGTCTACCTGTTGCCGTTATCATTATCGAGCAAAAAAGCAAAAAAAAATGCTCGTTGTATTTATTATATTTTTGTAAGGTACGTTTGTTATTTATTTGTAAAGAAATATAATTAAATATTCTCTGAATATTTCTACCTATTATCGTTACCAATATCAAACGAAAACAAGAAAAAAAAATTATATGTTTTGTGTGGGAGACCGTTAAACATTTATTTTATTCTATTTTCCAGTATTTGTTTTTGTAACGGCAATACAAATACATCATCTGTAAAAATTTCAAATGTCTATCACGGTTCATGAGACACAGCCTGGCGACCGACAGACGGGTGAACGGACAGCGGAGTCTCAGTAATAGGCTCCCAAAGGGTAAACCCCTTTAGGTATATAACTTTTAAAACAACAAACACATACAGGGTGGAAGTGCACCGCTCCCGAAAACAAAGACAGGTGACTCTACTAAACCTACTTGTAATGATAGGCTAGAAAAAAAATCGATTCGGATGGAAAAAAAAATTATCAGCATTTTTTGCGTTTTTTTACATTTTATCATATTAGGACAGTGCCGTGTAATGATAATTTCATAAAAAATACGTAAATTTACTCAGTTGAGAAAAAATGCAATGTATTCAATAATCAAAACATCTGTTCGGCCGATACCGCGGTCATTCACCGCGGGCATGTAGCCATCACCTCTGGAACAGCTGATCTGAGTTTTAAATACATTGCGTATTTTCTCATCTGAGTAATGTAATACGATGGTGTGTGGAAAATTTCCAAAAATTGTTGTAAAAAAATTCTTTTTTTTTCATCCGAATCGATTTTTTTCTAGCCTATCATTACAAGTAGGACCAGTAGGGTTACCTGTCTTTGTTTTCGGGAGCGGTCCACTTTCACCCTGTATTCCTTGTGATAATGGAGAATTATAATTCACCACCTATCTCTCCATATCTTATCCGTATGTGTAGTAAAAGACGGCTAGATATATATAAAATGCATTTAACAATTAATAAAAAGAAGGGAAACTTAAAACAAAACCTTATACTAACATATTTGACCAAAGTGGCATAGTAGGACAATTTCCCTTCAATTGTAATGGAGGTTAAAGCCAAACAATGGGACGAGTATGAGCTGAGATGATGATATGTATTCATCACACATAAACTTAACAGTTATAAAGAATCAGTTTAATTATTTATAATTTTATATCACAATATACACATACACACACATATCATCACGCCATATCCCTTGCAGGGTAGGCAGAGAGAACAGAGTGCCAGAGAACTCTATCTTTGCATACTTCACTCGCTTCCTCAACATTCATAATTCTCTTCATACACGCTCGCCGGTTTCGGAGACTCTTGACTCAACCTTCCTTCAGTACATGACCGATCTGGTCTAGGTAGGTTAGTCTCGGTCTCCCTCGGTACCTACATCCTTCCACTTTCGCATTGTATATCTTCTTAACCAGACGTTCGTTCGGCATTCTTTCCACATGTCCGAACCATCGGAGCATTCCCTTTCGCATCTTTACACCAATACTCTCTTTCATACCTACTCGCTCTCTTACGTCGTCGTTACGAATGCGGTCGGTCAGCCTAACTTCACAGATTTTCCGCAGAGATCGCATTTCGACCGCATTAATTTTACTTTCATACTCTTTTCTGCATACCCAACTCTCGCTTCCATACAGTAATATTGGGACAAGTACTGCGTTATGTATTGCTACACGTGCCTTCTGGCTGAGGTGGTGGCTGCCGAGAAGTTGCCCCAACGCTCCGTTCACTCTATTTCCCGCATTCACTCTTCGCTCTATATCAGTGGTGTACCTTCCATCTCGGCTAAATCCACATCCAAGATATACAAATTCATTCACTTGCTCTAGTACATCATTACCTATTGTTACTCTTACATCTGTTCTGGTTTCATCTCTTTCAAAGACCATTATTTTGGTTTTGCTCACATTCATATATCACAATTGTATTGAAAAATTACGTGTAATGTGTACTTTATGTGTAAATGGGTAAGCCCTGTTATTTCTTACTTACTTTTCTTTTTTACTATTTCTTACTAGCATTATTATAATCTGAAGTATGCAAGGATAGAGTTCTCTGGCACTCTGTTCTCACTGCCTACCCTGCAAGGGACATGTCGTGATGATATGTATGTATTGTTATAATCTTACAATCCAATTTTGTATCATGAATTGGCTAAAATTATTTTTCTTCTTATCACAACGACTATTAAAAAAGTTATAATAAATTATATTATGGGGAATACCTCATAAACATTACATATAATTTAAATACATATGTGATCTAAAACTAATTTTACGTTTTTTATCGCGTTTCTATTAGATTTTTATTTGCATTTCGAACACTTTGCAAGCATTCATGGACTCCACCCGTGACCATACTATGGATGATCATATAAACGGGATAAAATTCAAAAACAAACGTTTAAAAATATATTAAACTAACTTCAAAAAAATATCAACCAAAAACTACTATGTTAAACATAATAAAAAACATACCATACTTAATTAAAATAACTATAAAACGAAAAAATAAACTAAATTATTCAACTCAAACGGCGAATACGTTAATAATATTCTAAATGAACCTATACAATATTAATATAAAGTTGCATCATATAAGTATTCTCTTTATAAGTGGTAGGAACAGGCTGTTGACAGCTCTCTGTCAACAGCCGCGGGCCGCGGCCGGTCTGTCCGGGGTAGTACCACACTTTCGCAGAAAATCGACGTATGAGTAATGGTAATATTATTGCTATTGCGCTTTGTTCGGTGAGCCGGCAGCTCAACTGGGTGGGTTTGGGGAATGTAATGGTAGGCTATCTATACCATGGTGTAGCAAACGTCCATGGGCGGCAGTGACACTTCCCATCAGTTGTGCTGCGTGCTCGTTTGCCACCAAATAAGCAATAAAAAAAAAATCTCACAATGTGACAATTTATGTCTAATTCTAATTATCAACAAATAATAAAATATATTTATAATGTTTGCTACATATCCACTACAGTTTGAAATCGTCTTTTATAGTCTTCTAGCCGTCGTGTAGTCGTCTTTTATGACACCCACGAGCAACATAAGTTTTGACTGTATTCGTAGCATATTATTAATCAACCCAAACAAATCAGCGAACAAAAATAATAAAAAATAAAACGTACCACATAATACTGAAGAAACGTATTTGTAAGCAATGCCTTCGATACGTTGACAGAGAAAATCAATAGTCACTCAATAACAACAGAATGTGTAACATTGTTGACAACTCTAGTAAACATATTATATTAATATATTATCATTATTATCTGTGATAACTTATCAGCGAGACCTCGTTGGCGTTTCTATGACGTGTGTAATTTAATGTTTTTTTTACGTATAGAAATTAGAACGTATTTTGTATACAAACATTCATTATCATAATATTATCATCGTCGTCCTGCTCATCCTCAAAATATTTACATCCATAATGGTGACGAGGAACAATAGTGAACGTTTAGATATGAAAAGATTAAGAAGAAATGGTAGGGGTCTTCGACGAGACCTCTTTTTTTTTTAAGAAAACAGAACCCTTTTTTTGCGGTGGACTATGAACATGGTCGCGCCCTGCCAAATCTCTCCGGGGCGACGAAAGATACGGCGCGCAACCCCATAGACCCACCCTGCAAACACTTCTCTTCGCCGTGCGAGCGGGCCACCGGTACCCGATCTTTGTCATCGGTGGCCCGCACGGCGGTTTACCCTCACGGGTTCCTCGACGACGCCCCGACAGCTTTCGCCATCGGGTCGTCATCACGCGGTGGCCTCATGTCGGGTAACCGGACTATTCCCCGGTCCGAAAGAAAACACCACCCTTCACTAAGGAAATAATCCTTGTATTGCGGAGGACTTCACAAAAATGTAATCAACGCGGAATTATACTTACACTCAGACCAACACTTTGTGGATCGCACAAAGTATTGTCCTGCATGAGAATTGAACCCATGACACTGGCACGGAAGGTCGGTATCTTAACCACTACGCCATCTGTACAGTCTACCCCTATACATTATCATCTTTATCCTGCTGTTATACCAATTATTTGGTGTTAAAACAATATGTACTCTTCCTATATCGTACATATTGCAAAAGTTTTAGCAATAGCTCTATTGATCGGTCTCTCGGTTCTATTGTCTGAGGTCAACACTTATTGGTAATGTAATTGTTGACCAGACGGCATCAGATGCAGTTGGCCCACGTAAATGTTAAACTCTCAATCAAATTTTACGACATAATGAGCAATATAAAGGTTAGTAGAATTTATAAACTTCACTGCAGAATAATATAATATAGTTGTGGTAGTACCACGCTGCTGAGTGCCGGAAGCCCAACTGAGTGGGTTTGGGATATGTATTAGTAGGCAGCGGCCTAGCTATACCCCTGGTATTGCAAAGGTCCATGGGCGGAAGTAACACTTACCATCAGCTGTGCGGCTTGCTCGTTTGCCACTAAAAGCAATAAAAAAATATAATTAATATGTTTATATATGAAATTCTGATGTGAGTGTGACGGTAATATATCTAAGACTTTTGATTAAATATGACAATTAATCTCTTTATTTGTAATTAGTTTTCTGGGAGTAGGTATCTACTAACTTTTCCGTGTAATGACGGAAAAAAAAATATTCATTACTTCTTGTGTGTAAAAGGCAACTAAGGAAATTCAAACGGATGCAAAGTAAACAATTTAAAAGCCGAGTAAGCGAGATAAATAGATAACACAGGTAATAAATATCAGGGCGTACGCCGCATGTATTTGGCTTACAAGTTCTGTGTAAAGAGTATGTCTTGGACAAATAACATTAGTATTATTTCCATTAATGATCTTAGTGATTATTTAAATAAACGATATTGGCAGAAAAAAAAAGAAACCACTTCTGCCATTAATATATATAGATATTAAAAACTATGAGTTGTACTCATCAGATGTTTTGGATATATTCAGCTTAGAGACTTGGACAACGTATGTAATTAATATAAACAATGTAATAAAACAAGATTTAAAATGTATGAAAGTAAACAAAATGAGCTATAATAGTGACTTAATTAAATTCGAAATTATAGGTGAGATCCTAGAAAAATATGAAGGCTGGATATGGTTTTATACAGATAGGTCAAAAAGTCCTAATGGTCAAGGCTCAGCAGTATATTGTAAGAACAAAGGTATATCTGCTATGTACAAAACCTAGGCAAGTGTTTCGATTATGACTGTAGAGCTAGTTGCAATCCTGAAGGCTTTAAATTGGATTCAAAATATAGAAGGACAATATTTTGTGATTTTTACTGACAGCAAATCTTTGCAGCATTTGGCTCGATGGGCCTCTGGGTACAGAGGTATTTCGATAGCCTACAGTATATTAAAAATATTGAGAGAGATTTGCTTCAGTAATAAGAACTTGATATTGCAATGGATTCCCTCGCACATGGGTGTACATGGCAACGAGGAGGCTGATAGACTGGCAAAATTAACTATACAACAAGGTATAAATACATATTAAACCGCCTTACTCTGAAATAATTAGTTATGTTAAGGACATTTGTTTTAAGAAATGGAAGGAGCAATTTGAATAAATATCAAAAATTAAAGGAATTTGGTATAAAGCTATGCAGTCTCAATCTCCTTAAATACCTTTGGTTCGTTAAGAATAAATTAACCAGATTACATGTAATTATAGCTCATAGATTACGTTCTGGACATTTTCCAACAAAAAAGTTTGCGTACCTCATGAGGAAATCGGATTCACCCAACTGCATTACCTGCGATGTTGTTGATGATGTTCAACACTTGTTGATGGAATGTGTCCAGAACCAAGATAAAAGAGATGAGCTGCGAAAAACCTTTTGACCTCGAATGTCGGCATTGTCCAAACTATTTTGGCGGAACCAGCATCCGAGGCTGCGAAGCAATTGTGTGATCTGGCTGTGCATCGCGGCAATTAATTGCAATGCATACACATATTGTTTTCTTAGTTTTAAGTGTTTTTATATTTATGTTTAGGGTACGATGGGACCTACATATTCATAATGAATAAAAGTCCCCAATAAATAAAAAAAGAATAAATAAAAAATATATCAGGGCGAGGGAAAGTCACCTAGGACTGAAACCCTGTTAGGTTAATGGGGTTGCGCGCCGCCTCTTCCGTCAACCCGGACTGATTTGGCGGGGTGCAACGTCCATAGCCCACCGCAAAAAAAAAAAAAGGACTGAAACCCTGTGAGGGCGACGTCCCAGCAGTAAGCCGGGAGATGTTACCCGAAAGGGTAACCCGATGCGCTGGCCACGGATGTCAAGAATGCGGTACCAGTTGCCGGTCCAATGGCGATAGGGAGGTAATACGATGGGTTATGGGGTCACGCGCTGCCCTTCCATCGCTCCGGACGGAATAAACGACGTGTGTCCTGACCATAGCCTGCCAAAAAGAACAAGACTAAAACCCTATACCAGGTAAGCATCTTACCTTATATCAGCATGGATCATGGTCAATTGCGCTTCCATCGTGGAGGAAATAAATGCGAAATATTGTAGTCTATTGGGCTAAGGATCCTCTTGTTTTGCCTGCTATTAAACCTACTTTAACTTTCGTTTATTCTCCGTACGATTCTAAGGTCATCATCATTCTCCTACTCTTATCCCAATTACTTGGGGTCGATACAATATGTACTCTTCTTTCATAGTACCTACATATTATAAAAGTTATTGGCAATAGTTTTATGACCGGCCGCCTGACAGACGTCAACCCTCTTTGGGAATATAATTGTTGACCAAACGGCATCAGATGGAGTTGGCGTTATAAAGCTCTTAGTCGTCTTTTACGACATCCACGAGCAAAGTAAGGGTTGGTAATATTCGTAGCCGCTACCACACAGCATTACGATGCCGCGAGCCGTACGATTCTAAAGTAGATGTATAAAAAAAATACCTACGCCATTAAATCTGCTTATCCGCCGAAATACACAAACTGTAAAAAGTTCTTTTTACGCCAGGCGTAGTCGAAACGACGATCGCGACGTGACGATTATAAGTTCAGAGGCAAAACACGTGTTAAATTAATAATCGAAGTTCTGGCAAATTTCAAGGTCGAATTGGAGGCCACTCATTATATAGAAGTACGAGTTTTCCTTATCTCCTATATTACCTTGACCCTATTCCGCAATCCGTTTTGTTTAAAGGTTTGTGGTAAGTACTTTATAAAGATGAATAAAAGTATTTTTTTGGTTCTGTGGTCACAGACCACACCCCGTTCAATTCGTTCGGGACTACGGAAGGGACGGCGTGCTACTTAATAACGACATACACGTACCTCTCTACGCAATGTGATCGGGCCACCGGAAGTCGGTGTTTGTCATCGGTTGCTGTACAAAACTGAAGAATTTGCTTCGATCAACTTATTATCCAAATTAAAATAATAATGGCCTTTTTTAAAAGACAATATGTTGCAGTAAGGCAATAATCCTTGTATTATAGGCAACTCTATAAACATAATTTAATGGATACAATATATATAAATTACTTGCGTTCACCATTTCATCGTCATCATCAAGGTCATCGAGCCTCCTCCACATAAGAGAAATTGTCATAGTATACCACGCCGTCCAGACGGGTTGGTATAGGGTTTTATTTCCAGTTTTCCATCTGCTGTATAGAAGTTATATGCATATATTCTTTAGCCGTCTTTTACGATACACTCGGTCAAGATAGAGCGTGATAAATTGCATTATCATTCCGTCACTACACGCAACACTATTTCTTATTCTCAATTTGTAGATAACATTCAATTACTTTTCGGTGTGGTGACGTAGTAAGAATACAATTCACCACCCCCTATCTTACCCGTGGGTAATCATAAGAGACGACTAAGACGTATAAAATTCATATAACATCTGTGCAAGAGAAAGAAAACTCGAAATAAAACCCTATACTAGGGGTCGGCAACCGTTTGAGTCGAAAGAGCCAAAAATTAGAATTTATAAAAGTTTAAAGTTTTTAAAGAGCCACAATTTTTTTTTGCCAACAGTAGTTAGTGCCCAATCCTCGTTAATCAATACAGAAACATTTTTAAAAGTTTTCTTTATAAAATAAATTTTGCCTATAGAACTAAAGAGCCGCAACTTCACATCCAAAGAGCCGCATGTGGCTCGCGAGCCGCAGGTTGCCAACCCCTGCCCTATACCAACACGTCTGACCAGCGTGGTAGGTAGGTAGGTCAATATCCCTCACATTATGGAGGAGGCTCGAGCCCAACAGTGAGACATATGTGAGCTGAGATGATTCAAATACTAAGATATAATATTAGTCCTACATTAATAGTGGTAGGGCCACACTATTGACAGTTTTCTGTCTACAGCCGCCCATCCGGGCCCATCCGGGGTAGTATCACACTCCAGAAAATTGACGTCGAAACAATGGCAATATGCTATCACGCTTCGTTCAATGAGTGAGGGAGCCGGAAGCCCAACTTGGATGGGTTTTCGTTAATAGGCAGGGGTCTAGATATACCCCTGGTACTTCAAAAGGTCCATGGGCGGTAATAATAGTTACCATCAAGTGTGCTGCTTGCTCGTTTGCCAGCATATATATTTGAAAAAAAAATACCTAAAAATATGATGATAACGGTAATATCATTTTACGGCACGGTGAAATTAATTTAAAAGCAAATAAGACCCAAGGCGTTATACTAATGAAAAATAAAGTAAATAATAGATGGAGCAATTCGTAATTTAACTGCAGAGATAGAGGAGTGTTTTAAGTACTGACCTCTCGGACCTAGTGTTGTGAATTCTATTCCCACGTAGGACAATGCTTTATAGTATTCATAAATTAATATTTTAAATCGGAATGTGATTTAAAATATTAATTTCATATTAGTAACGTATTAGGTGACAAAAATGATTTATTCCTTTGGAGGTGTTGTTTTTAAAAGTTAAAAATAGGGATGTTACAAAGCTTCTTAATCATAACGAATATTGTCGGATATCCAATAAAAAAAATATATCCGAAACACTACCCTACCCATATAAAAGTTTCGGATATGTTCGGTGTCTGTATAAGATACGTATCAAGTTTCGGATAATGTTCGGTGTCTGTATAAGATACGTACCTATAAAGTGTTCTTTCAGTCACCGAAGAAGGTATCCGCCTAAACGAAATCCTCCTTATAGTCAGATAATATAACAATCATCACACACGCTATTATCGTTTAAAATTCTCTAAAAATCCAATATCCATAATCGAAACTACCCGAATTTTACTTTCGGACAATCCGAAACAATAATAATAATATAATAATAATACCATTTATTTCAGACTTACATAATTATGTCCATATAAAAGCTTAATTATGACATACAGGTAAAATACTATACTATTACAGGTAAAATAAATTAAAAATGTTAAGTTTTTTGTTCGTTAATAAAGTAGATTGTTACTAGACATGCGCGGAACAGTACTTCGCGAAGTGATGTGATATGGCATTACATTTCGTGCCGTGTAATATTACATTTTACCATCACTTCAAACATGCTGAAAACATGATGCGTAATGCGATAGCGCTCTATATATACGGCGGGCGGCGTCAAGAAATATAAGCCTTAACTTTCTGAAAATAAAGCTCAAAATGAATATTGAATTGCCAGACACCGAACATTGCAGAAATGCAGAACAGTACACGGGTGTTCGCGTCATGTTTAATGTGATGCGATGCTGATGTTTAGTCGTGTAATGTGTAATATGACAGTACACGGTCGGGTAATATTACGTGTGATACATCACTCGCATTACTTACACATGTCTAATTGTTACATGTCAATTACAAATATCAATAAAATTAAGTATAATAAAATGTCAGAGTATAAAAGGAATAACAATATCCGCAACTATATGTTACTCTAATATCCGTATAGATCTATTCTAGTATCCTATATCTTGAATATCTATATCCGTATCTGAAGATTGGATCTAGATCGAAACTTCATATCCGCAACATCTCTTGTAAAAATATAAGTAAAGGTTTTTTTATAGTGATGAAGAAAGCAATCAATGCATCACCTCCTTTATTGCCCGTGAGTGTTGTAAAAGACGGCTATGGGAGATAATATGTAGATAATACTGCAGGAAGAACAAAACTTGAACTAAAACTCTATAATATAAGAGCTTGAAGACATCTTCCAGTGCAGTGGTGAACAGTTTCGGAGAGATGACATCTCCCTGTCTCACGCCTTTCTGCAACTGGATCGGTTTCGTACTCTTATCCCGGATACGGACTGACATTGTGGCGTTCCTATACAAACACTTCAGCACTTCTATATAACGATGGTCGATTTGGCACCGCTGAAGGGACTGCAGCACCGCCCAAGTTTCGACTGAATCAAAGGCTTTCTCATAGTCCACAAACGCTATACACAGAGGCCGATTGTACTCCTCGGTCTTCTGGATAATCTGCCGAAGCGTGAGAATATGGTCTATGGTGCTATAGCCTTTTCGGAAGCCAACTTGTTCGGGCGGCTGGAAGTCATCAAGCTTGCACGTGAGTGGATTGGTAATGACCCTCGAAAACAACTTGTAGACGTGGCTCAAGAGTGAGATGGGTCTGTAGTTCTTTAGAAGAGCTTTGTCGCCCTTCTTGAAGAACAGCACCACCACACTCCCGGTCCACGACTCTGGAACGTTGCCCCCGAGGATAACGGAATTAAATAGCTTTTGAAGGGCTTTTAAGACCGGCTTACCGCCTGCCTTCAGTAGCTCTGCCGTAATTCCGTCATCTCCCGGTGCCTTACCGTTTCATAGTTCTTCGAGAGCCATTCTGATCTCGCACAAGCTAATGTCCGGGATTTCTTCGGTATAGTGCCGTGTTAGCTTGGATCTGGGATCTTGGACCAAGCCGACAACAGGACTTCGGGATGATTTATATAACTGTCCATAGAACCTTTCGACCTCTCCCAAGATCTCACCCTGGGATGAAATGACAGTGCCGTCATCGGTCTTCAGCTTAGTCAATTGGCTTTGCCCAATAGACAGATCTTGTGCGAACACTTTTGAGCCACGATTCCGCTCTATCGCTTCTTTAACACGGAGCGTATTAAATTGGCGAATATCGCGACGCACAGACCTGGCGATCTGCCTATTAAGCTGCCTGTGTTCGGACCAATCGGCTGAAGACTGTACTGTCATTTCTTTTCTCCGCTCCATGAGCCTGAGAGTCTGGTCAGAAAGTTTTTTAGGTCTATTGGCGCGGTGAGCCTTGAAAAACTTCGACCCAACCACGTGGACAGTTTCGGAGATTCGCACTCGTCTAGACGTTGGAAGCGATTGTGTAGTTCGAGTTGAAAGCTTTCGAGGTTCTGGTATTGGACAGGTGTAGGTCGGAGGGTAGACTTCATCAAGCGTGACCGTTCGACTTTCGTATGGATATTTAATGAGCCTCGTACTATTCGGTGATCGCTCCCAGTTTTAATCCTGCTGATCACTGAGACATCATTAAATATATGTCGTTTGTCCGACAAGATGAAGTCTATCTCGTTTTTTGTTGAAATGGACCTGGATTAGCCCCGATGGGCTAATCCAGGTCCATTTCCTTTGTGGCTGCTTTCTGAAGAAGGAATTCATCATAAAGAGGCTTTCCTTCTCCAGAAATTCAGCCAGTTTCTGGCCTCTCTGGTTTCTCTGTCCATATCCATGTTTCCCCACTCTCAACTCATCATCACTCCTTTTGCCTAGTTTCGCGTTAAAGTCTCCCATAACCACCGTGAAGTGGGTTTTGGACGCGTGTATGGCTTTCGAGATATCCTCGTAAAAGGCCTCCACCTCGTCGTCGGAGTATGCCGAGGTCGGTGCGTATACCTGTATGACCTTCAACGAATACCGTTTGGTAATTCTGAGTATAAGGTACGCTACCCTTGTCGACACACTCTCGATCCTCTCCACGTTGCCTACGAGAGCCTTGCGAACGATAAACCCTATACCGCCTTGGGACGGGTGATCTCCCTCCCGGTAGAAGAGCAAGTTTCCAGACCGGAGGATTATCGTGCCCTCGCCCTCTCTTCGCACTTCTGATAATCCTACAATGTCCCATCGGATTTTGCTGAATTCCTCTTCCAGCTCGATGACCCTTTCGTCGGTCCTGAGTGTCCGAATGTTGTGTGTTACCAGGGCCAAGGGTCGTTTTGATTGGTAGCCGGATCGCTGCCGGGGATTCTTAGCATCCCCTACTCCATCGCTACCAGGCCCGCTACCACAATGAGCCCGTAGGATAGTGGAGCTGCCGTGACTGGGGACCGTTCTTTTATTTGTGCTTATCATTAGGGGTTTTGAGCCATAATCGCCACGCTTGGCAGGCGGGTTGGCGATCGCAGTGTGGTGTTATACGTATCCCAGGAGAGAGCTGCTGCCCTCTCTCCTGGTGGACCCTTAGCCGATTTTTACGACTACCATGGGCAAGCAAGGGGTGGCGACACTTGTATTCTATCCCGTCGCCACACGGGAAACGTGGTAAAGTAGGTCAATTTACGTTCCCTCCCATTCTGGAAGTGGTTCAGCCTAACAATGGAATGAATGAGCTGAGATAATGATAATAATAGTACTTAAGTATAGTCCACATTATCCCTGTGGTGACGGAGTAAGAATACCATTCACCACCCCCTATCTTACCCGTGGGTGATCGTACGAGACGACTAAGTGATATAAAAAGCATATAACATAAGCAAAAGAAGGAAAACTCGAAACAAAACCCTATACGAACACGTTTGACCAGCGTGGTATAGTAGGTTAATTTCCCTCCCATTATGGAGGAGACCCGAGCCCAATAGTGGGACATATATGGGCTGTGATGATGATAGTCCACATACATTCATATTATTGTATACGAATCCTTTTTACAATTGGACAGAAATTAGTCTACTGTATCACGCTGCCTGAACGTGTTGTCATAAGGGATTCATTTGATATGTCTTTCTTTTGTGAAAATGTTATCTGCTAATAAATAAACTAATAATAGTCCTTAGTTGTTAGTCATACCGGAAAAGAAATAATTGATATATAGAAATAAATATATACGCCACCATCCCATGACAAAGATGTAATATACTGTACAAATTATTTAATTTCATTATCATCATCAAGCTCACAGGGACGTATGTCCCACTGTTGGGCTCGAGCCTCCTCCATAACATATATACATACATACATATCATCACGCCATATCCCTTGCAGGGTAGGCAGAGAGAACAGAGTGCCAGAGAACTCTATCCTTGCATACTTCACTCGCTTCCTCAACATTCATAATTCTCTTCATTCACGCTCGCCCGTTTCGGAGACTCTTGACTCCACCTTCCTTCAGTACATGGCCAAGCTGGTCTAGGTAGGTTAGTCTCAGTCTCCCCCGGCACTAATGAGAGGGAAATTAAGCTACTATACCACGCTGGTCAGATTTGTTTTATAAGGGTTTGTTTCGAGATTTCCTTCTATCACATATCTATGCATCTATTATATCTATAATATACGTTTTATATCCCTTATTCGTCTCTTACGATCACCCACGGGTAAGATAGATAGTGATGAATTGTATTCTTACTCCGTCACTACACAGATAATTTAATTACATATTAGTATTAAAATATATTATAACTAGCAAACCCACCCCGTTGGTTTTGAGTCGATATATCTCAGCGCCGCCTGGTGGCGAGTTACATCAACGGGGATAGTATATAAACCTTCTCTATGAAAATATACATATATGTACATACCAATTCTCATAATAATCGGTCAAATAGTTTCAGAGTTTAGCGATGTCATATATACAAACATCCTCTTTCATAAAACTTATGTTAAATAGATTTGTGATTTAATTGTATTTTAAATCTACTCATCATCATTATTCTTCTGCTCTTAATTCAATTATTTGGGGTTCATGCAATATGTACTCCTCTTCCATCGCACATATTGCAAAAGTTGTTGGCAATAATTTTATGACCGACCACCTGTCGGACGTCAACCTTCCTTGGGAAATTAATTGTTGATCAAAGAGCATCAGGTGGCGTTGCCGTTGGTTCAGATCGATATACCAAAAAGCTCTTAATCTAAATTACTGAAATTTAGCATTTAATATGCTTAATTATTTATAAAACCCGATTACGAAGTGAAAAATGATGTCACAAGCGGGATTCGAACCCGCGCCTATTGGGATTCCGGCCCAATCGTGCTGCCACTACACCACCGTGACTAATTATAGGACATGCAAATTTCACTTCGTATCATATTTACGTCTTAAGGTGACGGTATGCTATCTACCCGACAATGTTTACACATTGTTATAGGCTTAATACTTCAAACTTTACAGTTAGAATCGTATTAAACGATGACACAACCTTGTTATTTAAATTACTGAAATTTAGCATTTAATATGCTTAATTATTTATAAAACCCGATTACGAAGTGAAAAATGATGTCACAAGCGGGATTCGAACCCGCGCCTATTGGGATTCCGGCCCAATCGTGCTGCCACTACACCACCAGCTCTTAATCTTCTTTTACGACACCCATCCTTTACCAACATAACAAAATAAGGGTCGATAGTATTAATAAAATATTCTATTATTTATGTTCGCTATATTATTCTATTATTTATATTTTGATTTCATTTATAATATTTTTCTTATTCAATCTATAAAATATTTTAATAATAATATCTATATAATATCTATAAAATATTTTTTATTTTGTTTCGTATGTAGGTATATATTTTCAAATACTATTCTTTATCCTGCCTATTCCTGTCAATATTCTTCACGTTATACGTAGACGAATATAAAATATCTAAAACATCGGATAAACATTAATCTAAATAAAACGCGATAAAATCTATGAAAATATTTTTATAAAATATTTCTTATTTTTACATTATATTTGATTGTATTTATTCAAGCGGCATAATATAATTTACAAGTAGGGATAAACTTTTATATAAGATTGGACGGTGAAAAACATTCAACAATATTGTGTTACGAGACAACTTCTTAATTAAAAACTCCAAAATGATCACGTTCTTACAACCATATTTTATTACGCCCTTGATTACTTTTATTATTATGTTCGTCCTATTTATCTGAGAGAATATTTTTATATGAAAATATTGTTTCCCATCATCATTTTAACTTAAATACTGGGCGGATCCCAACGCTGGGCTCAACCATCTAGGAGGGATCCATATAAGAAGGGAAATTGGCATATTATATCAGATTGGTCATGTGGGTAGCTTAAGATATTATTTCGAGTTTTCTTTATACTTTATAGATGCTATCTAGATATATTATCCCTTAATCCTCTTTTACAACACTCACAGGCAAAATAGAGGATCTCTTTTGGATAGGGGCGAGGAATTTATCGCGGCGGAGTGGGGAGGGGTCACGCTCTACAGCGTATACCTCTCCCCTACCAGGAGAATGGACGATTTCGGGGCCTCCCTCACCAACTTGGAGGCCTCGATACGGCGACTGGCACCGGGCCTCGTCCTGGTTCTGGGGGACTTCAACGTCAAATCCACGGCGTGGGGGTCCCCTATGACGGACGACCGCGGGCGGCCGGTCATCGAGTGGGCGGCTTCACTGGGCCTCTGTGTTCTTAACAGGGGCTCAGTGAACACGTGTGTGCGGCAGCAGGGCGGGTCGATAGTGGACTTGTCGTTCGCTAGCCCCGCTGTTGCACCACGGGTGAGGAACTGGAGTGTCCTGGAGGAGGCGGAGACCCTATCGGACCACCGGTACATCCGGATGGAGGTCTCCCCTCTCCGGGACCCCAGTAGGGGTCACAGGGCGGACGGAGCTCCCGCGTTTCCGCGGTGGGCTGTGGGTCGTCTTGACAGGGACCTACTGGCGGAGGCGGCCATCGTTCACACGTGGCTGTCCTCACCGCCCCCAGCGGACGGGGTGGACGCCGAGGCTGTCCGCATCCGCAGTGCGTTCACGCAGATCTGCGATGCGGCCATGCCCAGAGTGCGGCGGCATCTACCTCCGAGGCAGGGGGTCTACTGGTGGTCCCCAAGATTGGCGGACCTTCGTGCGGCATGTATCAGAGCCCGAAGGTCCTACACCCGCAGCCGGCGGCGTCACCGCGACGCTGAGCGGGAGGGCCAGCTGTACGAGGCGTACCGCGATGCGCGGACGGCCTTTCGGCTGGCCATCCGAGCCGCCAAGGGTGCGAGTTGGCAGGAGATGCTGGACGGTCTCGACCGTGACCTCTGGGGTCGCCCGTATCGCGCGTCGCTGAACAAGCTTCGCGCGCAGGCCCCCCCCCCCTCACTGAGACCCTCCAGCCCGACTTCCTCTGTAGGGTAGTCGAGGAGCTGTTTCCACGGCAGTCGGAACACACGCCCCCGGTCATGGCCTCGCCAGAACAAGACCGGGAGGCTGACGACGAGAGTGTTCCGCCCGTGACGGAGACGGAAGTGGGAGCAGCTGTGGCGCGGATTCGTTCCGCGACCACGGCCCCCGGCCCGGACGGAATACCAGTCCGGGTGCTGACGTCGCTCCTCGAGCACCTCGAGCCTCGCCTCAGGCAGCTGTACAACGCCTGTTTGGCGTCTGGACGGTTCCCTGAGTGCTGGAAGGAGGGGAGGTTGGTTCTCCTGCCAAAGCCGGGACGGCCCCCGGATTCGCCGTCGGCCTACAGGCCCATCGTGCTCCTCGACGATGTGAGTAAGCTGCTGGAGCGCATCCTCGCTGCCCGCATCGTCCAGCACCTGGAGGAGGTGGGGCCCGATCTGTCGGACGCTCAATTCGGTTTTAGAAGGGGGCGTTCGACCATCGGGGCCCTGCTACGACTGAGGCAGATGGCCGCGGAGGCTGTCACGCGTGGGGGAGTGCTGTTGGCGGTGTCGCTGGACATCGCCAACGCATTCAATAGTCTGCCATTCAGCTGCATCAGGGAGGCGCTCCGATTTCATGGGGTGCCCTTGTACCTGTGGCGGCTGGTGGCGGACTATTTGGAGGGGCGCAGTGTCCTCTGCGCGAGTCCCGCAGGGGACACTGTGCGGACGTCCATGTCGTGCGGCGTTCCACAGGGGTCGGTTCTGGGGCCGAATCTCTGGGACATCGGGTACGACTGGGCGTTGAGAGGGAGTCTCCCCCCCGGGCTGAGCGTGATATGCTACGCTAACGATACCCTCGTCACAGCCCGGGGCAGGACACTCGAAGAGGCGGCGAGCCTGGCCACTCTCGGCACCGAGGAGATGGTCGGGCGAATCGAGGCGCTGGGGCTCAGGGTGGCCCTAAATAAGACGGAGGCCCTATTGTTCCATGGGCCACGCGTAAGGCCGCCAATCGGCGTCTCGCTAGTCGTCAACTCCGTCCAGATCAGTATCCAGGCCCATATGAAGTACTTGGGTCTGGTGCTCGACGGGCGATGGTGGTTCCGGGAGCATTTTCGCCGAATTGCTCCCCGGCTGGTCGGCGCGGCGTCCGCCCTTTCGCGGCTCATGCCGAACGTGGGCGGACCCAGCTTCGAAGGCCGACGGCTGTATGCGGGGGTGATCCGTTCGATGGCCATGTACGGCGCACCCGTGTGGGCGAGGGCTCTGAACGCCCAGCTCAGGGCTGTTCTGTGGAGACCCCAGAGAGTCATGGCGGTCAGAGCCATTCGCGGGTACCGCACGGTATCGACCGAGGCGGCATGCCTGCTGGCCGGGACACCCCCGTGGGACCTAGAGGCGGAGATGCTCTCCGACCTCTACCGGCGGGTGACTTCACTGCGCGACGAAGGTGGCTCCCCATCGCTGAGCGAGATAGCCACCTGGCGCGAGGACGCCCGCCGAGACGTCATCGCCCGTTGGGCTACGCGGCTGGAGAGGCCTAGACACGGTGTCGTCACCGTCGAGGCTCTCCGGCCCGTACTGATGGAGTGGATGGAGCGGCGGCACGGAGTCCTCTCCTTTCGACTGGTGCAGGTGTTGTCGGGGCACGGATGCTTCGGCTTGTACCTGCACACGGTCGTGTATAGGGAGTGGACTCCGGCCTGCCACCATTGCAGCAGTGACGAGGACACGGCGCAACACACGCTGGAGGTGTGTCCGGGCTTTGACCGGCATCGCCGTGACCTCGTCGCTGTTATCGGTGCCGACCTGACGCTGCCGGCCGTCGCGAGGGCGATGGTCGACAACATCAGGAACTGGGACGCGGTCGCCGCCTTCTGCGAGGCTGTCATCTCGCAGAAGGAAGCGGCGGAACGGGCAAGGGAGGATTCCCGCGCCCCGGGCGGCCGTCAGCGGCCGGGGCGGCGCAGGCGCGAATACCTGCGCCTGATGCCGCCCTAACCGAGGCCTCGGGTGATCGGACCGGGGAATTATCCGGTCACCCGACGTGAGGCCACCGCGTGAGGGCGACGCCCCGACGGCGAAATCTGTCGGGGCGTCGACGAGAGGAACCCGCGAGGGTAAACCGCCGGGCGGGCCACCGAAGTTAAAATCGAGTACCGGTGGTCCGCTCGCACGGCGAAGAGAGAAGGTTTTACGGTGGGTCTATGGGGTCACGCGCCGCCTTTCCATCACCCCGGACCGATTCAGCGGGGCGAGACGCACCCATAGCCCACCAATAAAAAAAGGCAAAATAGAGGATGCCACCGAAGTAAAAAATCGGGTACCGGTGGTCCGCTCGCACGGAGAAGAGAGAGGAGTTTTACGGTGGGTCTATGGGATCACGCGCCGCCTTTCCGTCACCCCGGACCGATTTGGTGGGGCGAGACGCATCCATAGTCCACAAAAAAAAAAAATTTTACTCATCTCATCACTCATACTCATACTCGTCACTATAAGAATTTTACCTAATGGTAGCTTGGTTGTAAATATGTATATTTTCCGTATAGTGACGAAATAAGAATACAATTTACTACCCTCTCTTACCTGTGGGTATCGCAACAGAAGGCTGAGGAACATGATATGCAGACAACATCTATATAATAGTAGGACAATTCAACGTAATATCTAATGCCAAACACCAGCATGGGATAGTAGATAAATTGCCGTCTTATTGTGGAGGAGACCCGAGCCCCACAGTGGGATATATATGGGCTAAAAAGAAGAACATCCTTACCAAGAGTTAAAAACTGTATTTTAAAGAGAAATTAACTATATTTCTAATTAGCGTTTATTATTATCGCGTTTATAACAGGAATACTTTTACCAATGTTTATATGTTGTTGTTTTATTAACGCATCAAGAAACTATTCTCCTATGTTAAGTTACGTCGATCAGTAGATGCACAATGCTTATGGTAGCAAACAAGCAAGCAGCTGATGGTAAGTGTTACTGCTACTCATAAAGGTTGCTTACGAAACCAAACCTGCCCAGAAAGTTGGGCCGTCGGTTCTCTCGCTCACCGAACGAAGTACAACAGCACATTGCCACTGCTCAGACGTCGATTTTTGCGTGAGTGTGGGTACTACTCCAGATAGACCGGCCCGCGATTGTAGACAGACAACTGTGAGGCCCTACCACCTATTCAACTACTGCACTACTACTAAAAAATATACTATAGGTATACATACATATCATCACGCCATATACCTTGCAGGGTAGGCAGCGACAACAGAATGCCAGAGAACTCTATCCTTGCATACTTCACTCGCTTCCTCAACATTCATAATTCTCTTCATACACGCTCGCCCGTTTAAGAGACTCTTGACTCCACCTTCCTCCAGTACGTGACCAATCTGGTCTAGGTAGGTTAATCTCGGTCTCCCCCCGGTACCTACATCCTTCCACTATTAGATATATATAATATTTCATAATAAAAATGTAAAAACAGCTATCTATTTATATAACATGAAAAAGTTAGGTCTTAACTAAGCAAATGTCTCATCTTGAAAATGGGTCACGTCTTAAAAGCTTGCCAGAGTCAATATTTATTAATGAGATGCGAATTTGTTGTGATGTAAAGACGACTCGCCCTTTAGCGAGCGTCTCGTATATTATTATGTATAAAAAATGTTTAACCAAAAAGAGATTTTTAAGCGCTATATTTGGCGATGAAAAAAATGTGAGTTTAAATTAAAATTATTTTTATGGTTTACTTATGGTTTAAATTTTATTTTCCTTGTGGTTATGGAGTAAAAGTACAATATACTATTCCCTTTTTTGTTTATAGGTTATGTATTATAAAAGACGGCAAAAGGATATGTAGATAATAACGACGCAAGTAAGAAAAACTCGACATGACACCCCTATGTCAATCCGTCTGACCAGTATAATAGGTCAATTACTCTCCTATTATAGAGGAGAATCAAGTCCAACAGTTGGAGTAATAAGAGTAGAAGAAGATTACTATATTGGCATCTCATCTGACCAGTGAGGTATAGTAGTTCAAATTCTCTCTCGTATTATAGAGGAGAATCAAGTCCAACAGTTGGAGTAATATAAGTTGAAGAAGAAGAAATATTAATAAAGGATGACCAACAATTAAAAAAGAAAATAAATACCCCTCATGGTTTCTGGCGTCGTAAACTTATCAATACTCAATCACCTCAAATTGCCCCCTGTGAGGTATTATATAATGTGAACAATCTCTCAGTTCTCAAGCCCCACGAGGTGAGCTTTAAGACTGTAAATGACTGTGAATCTTTGGGTCTAAGTGGTGTAGAATCCTTCAACGTACTATTCTCGAAAGCAAGCCATGTATAGGGTTGCTTTCGAGAATGCATGACTATAGGTTGAGGACTAGAAAATCATTCATAGATTGGGGTCCTTAACCCAGCTTTGTTGAGTTAGTCGTTGGTTATATAAATCAGAACCGTTGATAGAATATTTACCTAATAATCATGTGCAGAAAAAACCTATGTGGTAGCGGCTACGAATACTACCAACCCTTACTGTACTCGTAGATGTCGTAAAAGACGACTAAGAGCCTTATAACGACTTGGGCCAACTCCATCTGATGCCGTTTGGTCATCAATTACATTCCCAAGGAGGGTTGACGTCTGGCAGGCGGCTGGTCATAAAACTATTGCCAATAACTTTTACAATATTTACTATGAAAGAAGAGTACATATTGTATCGACCCCAAGTAATTGGGATAAGAGTAGGAGAAGGAAGGAATCATGTACAGTAAAACCACCTGGTTTTTCTAAGTCTTAATCCCATAACGTCTCATTATTAAACTCAGGCCCCCTTCACAGTGAAAGGGCTAATGACCTGCTATCATCAGGGGTGTTAATCGGCTACCTATGATTGGGGTCTCTGCCCCCCCCTTTAATTCCCATGGGCGTCGTATAAAACGACTAAGGAGTATATGTGTATAACATCTGTGCCAAAGTCGGAATACTTGAAATAAAACTCAACATGTCTGACCATTTCTATCCATGGGACGTGACATGTAGGAAATGTTGACTTAATCATAAATGCCTTAATATATGAATACCCGTTTTCACGAACAACCAATCAATTCTAGATGATACTTAAGAGCTAATGATGATATCATCATCATTATCATCATCTCAGCCCACATATATCCCACTGTTGGGCTCGGACCTCCTCCATAATAGGAGGGAAATTGACCTACTATACCGCGCTAGTCAGACGTATTGATATAGGATTTTATTTCGAGTTTTCCTTCTCTTACGTAGATGATATATACATATTATATCCCTTAATCGTCTTTTATGATATCCACGGGTAAAAGAGGGGGTGGTGAAGTGTATTCCTACTCCGTCACCACACGGATAAGAGCATATAAAAAGACAATAGTGGCGTTTTGATGATAATTGAAACTATATCAAATTTAACTTTCCTTAAGGTGAAGAAGTACATTTCAATACACCCTCTATCTACCTCGAGGATGTCGTAAAATTCTACTAGGTATATCTGTGCAAGGGAATGAAAACTCTACACAAAACCCTTAGAAATTCGTCTGACCAGCGTGCTATAGTGGATACCTACTCCTATTGTGGATAAGGGTCCAGCCCAGAAGGGGGACGTACGAACTGATATAATAATCTAAATTTCAGATAATACTTGAACACGTAACATTGATTTCATATATCATATTGCCTTAGGTGCTACCTAAAATAGGGATCGTGGGTGAAAATAAGCAGAAGATTATTTTATCATCATCATTATCCTGCTCTTATCCTCATTACTTGGGGTCGATACAATATCCAATTCTTTTCCATCGTACATGTTGCAAAAGTTATTGGCAGTAGTTTATGATTGGCTGACTGCTTAATGTCAACCCTCCTTGGGAATGTTATTGTTGACCAGCCGGCATCAGGTGGAATAAAGCTCTTAGTCGCCTTTTACGACATCCATGAGCAAAGTAAGCGTTGATAGTATTCGTAGCCGCTACCACACAGCAAGCTGTTTATTTACTGCAATAAGTATTAAGTTATTTTTTTTTTATTGATCTTGGTAACAAACGAGCAAGCAGCACACTTGATGGGAAGTGTTACTGCCGCCCACGGATCTTTATAATACCAACGGTACAGTTAGGCCGCTGCCTCCCAATGAAAATCCATAACCCACCCAGAAAATTTAGCTTCCAGCTCTCACGCTCACCGAACGAAGCACAGCAGCACATCGCCACTACTCAGGCATCGATTTTCTACGAGAGTGTGGCCTGACTATACCGGACGGACAGCCCGCGTTTGTAGAGAGAAAATTGTCAACATTCCTGCCACTATAAAAGTACAAAGAAATAGAGCAGTAATATAAATACGAATAATAAAATGGAAATCGGTCCTAGAATATCTAATACTCCATTCCAGCCCATATATGTCCCACTACTGCCCTTGAGCTTCCTTCATAATAGGAGAGAAATTGGCTTAGTATTCTACGCTGGTTAGAAGAAATCGTATATAGTCTTACTTCAATTTTTGCTTCTCTGGCATAGATTTTATGTGCCAATTACATCCTTTAGAAGTCTTTTATAACGCCCTTGGCTGAGATAAGGAGTGGTGAATTGTATTTTTACTCCGTCATTACACGGCAAATCATATGTAACTTGTACTTAAAACTCGTACTTAAAACAATAATTATGTAGGTGCTATTGTAATAATGGTCATATCTCTATATAACACTCCAATCAATGGACTCAGATGGTACAATGTTAAGAGTAAAGGTCATAAGACCGGCGCAATATCAATTGTATAAACGTACATGTAATTGTAATCAAGTATTCAGAGCTATTAATAGATCGAAGACATTACGTCTTGGCTGAAACTAATCGATATCCAGTTCCATATGAATGTTGAAACATAAAAAAAAAAATAAAAAAAAATACTAATCACGAAACCCGAAAGATGCATAGAGATTAAACATAATGTAATTCAAATTACGAATATGTCAAATTGATAATAAAAATATATATTAAACCTTAAGATAAAGTAATTAGTAGTGAATTAGATTTTGACTTACCTAAACTAAAGTTACATGTTTCACCAAAATGCACTTCGATTACCCGAAAAAACGGATGCAATGACGTCAAACACACACCACACCGGGGAGGGACAGACTGATTTTGACAGGTGTCACAGGGAGCGCAAAGGGGAACGCATGCGCGTTGGGACAACGGAAAATTATGGAGCGGGCGGGAAGCCTTGGGTGGACGCTCAATACCAAAAGGATGTGACGTGGCGCAGGAAATTAAAGTCTACTCGAACTGGAGATTGTTCCATTACAGCTCTTAGGATTAGTACGTTTTCTTAAGGTTGGTATACAATTTTATGTGGAATGTTAAGCTTTTTAGATGGCCATTAAGGATTAGGAAATTTCCTTTTAAGATGTCTGAACATAATTTTCAATGTTTTCAGCATCAACGAAATTTATGTTATTGAGGTCTAAAAATAGATATTACAAAGAGCTTAGAGATTCAATAAAAATACGTATATTGAGTGGCAATTACCTTTAGCAATCATTTTTTAAATCGAATATTATTTTCTATTTGATAGGGAGGGTTATGAAATCTCTCATAACACGATGGCGCTAAAATGTGCTAATCTACTGATTTCACTTAACGGACTTAAACGGACAGCATCTCGAAAGTCGTAGTAAGCCGTTCGATGCATGTGCCACAGGACCTATGTTCAACAGTAGACGAATACAAGCTGGTGGATGGGTGAATGAATCTTCTAACCAATTTTCATTAATTAACAAGTTACTATACCTATAGTGGGGAAATTTTATCTCATCTTAGCGTGCAACTAACACTGAGACGTATACGCTAAAGACAAGAAATAAAAAACTAATAAGAATAATTTAAAAACTTTGATAAAAATTGTATTACTATTATTTAATTATACAATTACACTTAATATTTTACGATATAAATATTCTATTATGAAAAAGTTATTATTCATATAGAAGTTATTGTTGAAAAATTTATTGGCTAATTAGATATGATAGAAGAAGAGTGTGTAAGAGAAAAGTATGCAGAGGGTGTCCGAGAACGGCTGACGATGGCAAGCCAGCCGCAATCGGACATTGAAGAATGCTGGAGAGTATTGAAAGAGAGTATGGTAGAGACAGCGAAAGAAGTATGTGAAGTTCAAAGAAGCATAGAAACACAAATGGTGATGCATGGTGGGATGCGGAAGTGGCAGCTTCCGTAGAGCAAAAGAAGACAGCGTGGCTGGACTATGTCTCTTCTTTGAATCTGAATGACAGTATGACTGAACAGAAGAAAGAAATATATCGGCAATGTAAGAATGACACCAAGGCCTTAGTGAAAGAGAAACGTGATAGAGCAAGTATGAGTGCAGAAGATAGGCTGACTAAAAACTTCGAGGGTAACACCAAACTCTTTTGGAGGGAGGTGAAGAAGTCTCGGGGTGGTTGGTCAGCCTTCAGAATGAATAAAATAAGGTCTAAAGGTGGAGACATTCTTACACAAACACAAGACGTGTTAAGAAGATGGAGTGAATATTTTGGCGATATGTATGCGGATGCTACGGTTGGCGCCGGTGTCGCATGTGGTTTATTAGATCAACATTCGACAACGGCGTCCTCCGATGGCATCAGTATGGATGAAGTTGAATGGGCGATAAGAAGTTTGAAAAATGGTAAGGCAGCGGGCATTGATATGGTGTCTGCCGAGATGATCAAGCTTGGTGGCTCCTGTGTCCGGGAGGCGTTCCTGTTGCTCCTCAATTTATGTTGGAGCTCGGGAATGGTTCCCGGGGACTGGAATAGCGCAGTCATCGTGCCTTTGTTTAAAAACAAGGGTTCACGTTATGACTGCGCAAATTACAGAGCCATAAGCTTGACCAGTTTGGCAGCAAAAGTGTATGGTAAAATTATTGAAAGGAGAATGAGGATGGTGTCCGATGGTTTACTGTGTGAGACACAAGGAGGTTCCAGGAGTGGAAGGGGATGCATGGATCAAGTGTTCTCTCTGCGCAACATTGTGGAGAAGCATCTGGCCCTAGGTCAGAGGGTTTTCTGCAGTTTTATGGATCTGGAGAGAGCATTTGATACGGTTGTACGAAAGGAACTTTGGGACATTTTACCGGAGTATGGTATTAACGGTAAACTACTGCAGGCTGTGCAATCCAATTACATGGGCTGTAGAGCCTGTGTGCGGCTGGATGGTGGAATGTCGCCTTGGTTTGACGTCAATATCGGCGTTAAGCAGGGCTGCGTTCTATCAGCCAGGCTGTTTATCATATATCTGGATAAATGTCTCCAAAGGCTGAACGATATGAATGTTGGAGTCCAGATGGGTGACTCAGTGGTCTCTGCTCTGCTTTATGCAGATGATGCAGTCCTGCTGGCACAGTCAGCGACTGACCTGCAGATCCTAGTCGACACAATGACAGAAGATTGTAAGAAAAGGGGTCTACGCGTGAATGTGAGCAAAACCAAAATAATGGTCTTTGAAAGATATGAAGCCAGAACAGATGTAAGAGTAACAATAGGTAATGATGTACTAGAGCAAGTGGATGAATTTGTATATCTTGGATGTGGATTTAGCCGAGATGGACGGTACACCACTGATATAGAGCGAAGAGTGAATGCGGGAAATAGAGTGAACGGAGCGTTGGGGCAACTTCTCGGCAGCCACCACCTCAGCCAGAAGGCACGTGTAGCAATACATAACGCAGTGCTTGTCCCAACATTACTGTATGGAAGCGAGAGTTGGGTATGCAGAAAAGAGTATGAAAGTAAAATTAATGCGGTCGAAATGCGATCTCTTCGGAAAATCTGTGGAGTTAGGCTGACCGACCGCATTCGTAACGACGACGTAAGAGAGCGAGTAGGTATGAAAGAGAGTATTGGTGTAAAGATGCGAAAGGGAATGCTCCGATGGTTCGGACATGTGGAAAGAATGCCGAACGAACGTCTGGTTAAGAAGATATACAATGCGAAAGTGGAGGGATGTAGGTACCGAGGGAGACCGAGACTAACCTACCTAGACCAGATCGGTCAGGTACTGAAGGAAGGTGGAGTCAAGAGTCTCCGAAACCGGCGAGCGTGTATGAAGAGAATTATGAATGTTGAGGAAGCGAGTGTAGTATGCAGAGATAGAGTTCTCTGGCACTCTGTTCTCTCTGCCTACCCTGCAAGGGATATGGCGTGATGATATGTATGTATGTATGTAGATATGATATACGCTAAATAAAATTATGCTTATTTGTCAGTATATTTTTAAGTAAACATTCCTTAATAAACATGGAAATATTCGTAGAACTCATTATTAATATTCTTATCGAAAATTTCGGCAAATAAAAACTCGAGATTTATATTTTTACGTATTGAGGGCCCTCGTTAAAATTGCCGAATCTATAACCGATGGAGACGCCATCAGTAGTAGTATTTTACAACCGCTTCTAACTGAGAGTTTTTACCAATCGGTGTCCGAAGTAAACATATTGCCTACGTAGAATTAAATCAATATATTAAACAAAAATTAAATGCAATTCTTATGAACTAAATCCACTTAAAATTATAAATCAGCCAAATAAATATATAGGTTTAATTTCTTTTAAATATTCATTGTTTGACTAATGTTTCAAACATAAAAACTAAGTAAAAAAAAAAAGGAAATAACAGGAAAGATTGGTCAAAACTCGTTTTAACTAAGTGTTTTGATCTTCTTGTACAAGGAAAATAGTTTAAATAATAAAACACGGTACAATTACGAAGTATAAGTCTGAATGTAATCAAATTTGCAAACACTAAACCCAAATTTTATTGAAACTTTTGAAGATTACATCGATAATGTCCTTTAACTTTGATATAATATTAACTTATAGTTATATGTTTATTTTCGAGGTGTTTGTGTTGTAGTTGCAAGCATTACAAGCGTTGATGGGTACATCAAGTGCTAAGCTACACTTGCGGGGACACACAGAACAGCCGGAGGCGGCGAACTCACGTGCTTGCGCGCATTCTGGTGTTGTGCTCCATTTGTTTACTGAAGATTTCTGGAGAGAAGCATGATTATTATTTAAATTTTATTGAGTGAAAAATTATGACCACACTTGAGACTAGAACCCTTGTTCATTGGAATTCCATTCATACCATCTTACCAATTAGCCCAAGATCGCTCGCATTAATGTCCTTTACGGGTGACATTTTACATGCCATCATAAAATCAATCGATGTTATTTTTTATTTATATTGCCTAAAATCTAGATGTTACCTAAAATTTAGGAGGTGTTGATGAAAGTGACAAGTTTCTTATTTCTATTTCGGCAGAGATTTCAATATTTCTTTTCTGTAATTAGTCAGAATACATTAAACAGTTTTTTTTATTTACGCCAACGTTGAAAAGTAATTTCTTTTTTCTTACATTTAAGTAAAGTATCTATCATCATCACAGCCCATATATCCCACTGTTGGGCTCGGGCCTCCTCCATAATGGGAGGGAAATTGACCTACTATACTACGCTGGTCAGACGTGTTGGTATAGGGTTATGTTTCGAGATTTCCTTTTCTTGCATAGATTTTATATGCTTTTTATATCCCTTAGTCGTCTCTTACGTTCACCCACGTGTAAGATAGGGGGTGGTGAATTGTATTCTTACTCCGTCACCACACGGATAAGTATCTGTTATTATAAGAAATATTTTAATTCTATTTTACCTGTATGAAAGCGTTGATCATACAATAGGAGATGTCATATGTTGGACAATCAAGATAGACACTCTGCGGTGGTACGTTTTGCTCCAAGCAGGTCGGTATCAGGTAGTCGAAGGCAGACTTCCACCAAGGCTCCTCTTTAGAGGCCTTCTTGAAAAGGGCGACGATTTTAACCCTATCTATCTTGCCCTCATTGTCGAACCAATGTCGTTCACGAAAGATGCAGTTTGAATATTCGCACTGAGAATAATGACAATAAAAAATTGCGAATATAAATGGTGTTTACAATAAGAAACAAAGATCTTCTATTAATAAAGTAGAGCGTCGATTATCCGAACGACCGCTTTTTCGAACTAACTATGTCCATCCGATTATACTTTTAATTTTTTAATTTTAATATTCATGATGGCTTTAAAATAGCTAATTATTATAATTATTATTATAATAATATATAATTTTACCTCGTCGTGTATCACGTTCTCACACTTGGCGTGCACGCTCATGGAGATCGAGTAGGGATAGGGATTCCTTAGACATGATAATATCTGTGAAACATCTAAAACTTTTAATTATTACGGTATATAATATGTCTTACATACTTTTTTTGGAATGGTGTGGGACCATATAAAGAAGTCAAACGAGCAAGCACTACATCTGATGGTATCACCTTTACAATATCAAGGGTACAACTATAATCCTTAAAATATAGCTTGATCTCTGTGACAGATAGCGACAAAACCGATGAAGTAATTTTGAATACGCGTCATTATTACAATTTTAATTTGTATTTTTTTTTATTGTTTATGGTGGCAAACGAGCAAGCAGCACACCTGATGGTAAGTGTCACTGCCGCCCATGAACCTTTGCAATACCAAGGGTATAGCTTGGGACGCTGCCTACCAATAAAATCCCCAAGCCCATCCAGTTGGGCTTCCGGCTCTCTCGCTCACCGAACGACGCGTAATAGCACATTGCCACTACTCAGACATCGATCTTCTGCGTGAGTGTGGTACTACCCCGGACGGACCGGCTCGAGGCTTTAGACAGAAAACTGTCAACAGCGTGGTCCCACCAGAATTGATTATATCGCCTATATTTTCATTCTTTAGGTGCCAGTTATATCTCAACTGAATTATGAATATAAAAATATGAATATTTACACCAAAATTAGTACCTCATATGTGTTTTAATATACTTAGTAACCATTTGATAAAGTATGGTGCTTACGCAAGTACAAGATCATACTGAACTGAGAATAAGATAGAGATGGGACAATCGATAAACATGAATCGATAACATTCTTATTAATTATTTATAATACAAGTAAAACCAATACATTACCTATATAAACCACATGGTTACTCTATAAAAATAAGTAAATTGTGTTAATTTAGTATTCAGACATCAGTTATAATATTAATAAGACCATATCGATTATATTAAAAAGATAATTTATTTTATAAAATAAACATGATTATTCATGAAATAATCTGTGACCAAGAACTCATCATCAACCTATAGGAATGCTCCAGCGATGATGATAATAGTGATGATGAACTTGGATATATTCTTTTCGAATAATAAAAAGAATTAATTAACAGCTTTAGTTTAAATTAAATAAAATCCATTAATTTAAATTCAATAAGATTTTCATAAATTGTTTTAAATTTAAAATCGATTCATCCATCCATTTGATTGAAGTTCAATAAGATTTTCATGCATTGTTTTTCAATTGCAGTAGCAAATAACTTTAAAAAATAAGGAATTATATCGACAAAAATATGGACTGCTTCGTAAGCGTGCGGGACTAGTGAGAACTGTCACAGAGATCATGCTATATTTTATTGACTATAGGCCACTGCCTACACACCAACACCCACCCAAGATGAGCTTCCGGGTCTCTCGCTCATCGAACGAAGCACAACAGCATATTGCTACTACTCAAACTTCGATTTTCTGCGAGAGTGTGGTACTATGCGAAAAATGTCAACAGTTTGGTGATTTTGACTAAAATGACAGACAGGATAATGGCTGTAAAAATAATTATTAATTCACGCAATGCGAATAAAATCTCAGTCAAAAACGTGACCTCTAATCGACATTTACATGTTTTATCACTATTATTTTTTAAAAGAATTAATTCAATTGTTGTAGGAACATAATTTTTGAAACAAAACAATTTTTATGGATTCTCCCCGCGTTTTTTTTTGTATTTGATTTTTAATTGTCCGACGCACGTTTCGAACACTTTACAGCGTTACTTTCGAAATGTCGGAAAATTAAAAATCAAACACAAACACGATAAAGTCCGTAATTTTTTTTTTATTTCAAATATGTAATAATCGCGTAAATATCAGAAGTCATTAAAATATTTTTTTTATTTTCATAATTGCAATGAAAATCTCTACTTATACGTAATCAGATTATTTTCAATAATTTTAATTTATAAAATCATCCTCGGTTTTTTCACAATAGTCATAAAAAGTAAAATAAATAATAGATATAAATTACCAAATTATTACGTGATTAGTTTGTTATTGTTTGCTCTTTACACATGAATAGTTCTTTATCAATTACTGCGTGTCATGCAGAGATGTACCGACTAGCCGATTAGCTGGCTGTAAAGAGACTAGTTGGCCGACTATCCGGCGAAGCCGACTACATTCGGCGGAGCTGCTTTATTGATTTGTCAATGCCGAGGCAAAACTACTGAAGCTAGAAAGGAGATGTTATACATTTTCTAGGAGGAAGTTGCTGTCCACTCCGTTAGTGAAAAAGACTCCTTCCATCATATAAGGGGTAGCGACCATTGTATTGTTATTTCATTGTCACACGAGTTAATAGAACATTAAACTCAGTTTAATTTATAAAATGAATGGAAATACAAAAGCAAGTTCAAGGTCCAACTTACCATTGTCCTGTATTGCCTTTTCTATTTACTTCTGTCAGAGGTGGCTTCTATGCGGGCGTACTCGCGGGCAAGAGCTAGTAATTCAGCAATGTTTATTGTACATATTTTTTTCTAATAATATATTATGTTGTTTTATTTTATAATTGAGATATTAATTAATTTTGTATGATATCATATACAATATAAATATGGTAGAAATATTTTCTTTACAAGCAAGTAATTTTTAAACTAAATAAAAAGGTTAAAATATTAATAAACTCTCAATGATTTTATTAAATTTTATTATAAATATTCCATCCAAATATTCAATGTTATTATACATGTATATGTGGGATATCCCTCTATACAATCTATTGAGAAATTCATATATAATGTGAAGCCGGATAGTCGGCGCCCTTTGCCGATTAATCGGTGATTAGTCGCCGATTACAATGGTGACCGGATAGTCGGCTTTACCGACTAGTCGGCACATCTCTAACGTCATGATAGTGTGGAGCACTTAGAGCATATATAATCTATGCAGTCGGATGTTAGCATTTCATTTGAATACCAATAGCAAAGTAGTATTATATACTTCATGAAATACTAAAACTTAACCTAGTACTTACATTTTTAGGAGGTCTTCCACAGCCTAATGACTTTTCTGTTATTTCTGTGCAACTGACCTGTACCAAAAATGTTAGACGAGTAATCGTACCATAAAAAAGCATTTCTTATTTTTTTTTAATATCACTAACAACGATGATAAACGATGAAATGTAGTAAAAATATTATCCAATACAAGAATGAATATTTTATAAAGTAAGACATTATATAAGACATTAAAAACTTTATAAATGGACGCCTTACTTGCCCTTGGAGGTCGTAAAAATCAGCTCGATCAGCCTGTTTGCAAAGCATATCGATTAAGGCAGTAATTCCTCCAACGAAACCACTCCATATGGAGTACGCCTACGTACAACATTTTAAATAAAAACAATAATGACTCACCACTACGCAAAATATTAGAAATAAAATAATTTTTAACATTTTACAATGAGGACGATCTCTGACGAAGTACAATTGTGTTGTAAACAGGTTGTAATGATAACTAGTTAGGTAAGTGCTGCGGGAGGGTGAGTTAATATATCAAGTGTGGCCGTTGTACCTATTTTAAGTATACTTTACAAAGCGAAAAGCTATCTGTATCTATAATAGACACTGTTTGTATATATGACATCGCTAAACTCAGAAACTATTTGACCGATCATTATGAAAATTGGTATGTACATATATATTATATTTTTTAACGGAGAAGGTTTATATGCTAACCTAAGTTAAAAATTAAGTTTCTTTTTCAGTTTACTTTATAGGCAGGTATTTTATTTTCTTTTTAGTTTCTAATTATAGTTAGGGGTTGTCCATTAATCACGTGTTCTTTTTTAAAGCATTTTTAACCCCCCGTTTGACGAAAAAATAAATACACGTGATATCTCACTACTATAATAAAATAGGGTTGCGTTAGAAGCATCTTGATTGTCTGCTGATAGTAAACTATGTTGCATCTCACAACACTCTATACAGCGTCCTCTAGACGCTATAGTCTTGAATTGAAAAAAAAAACTTTCTGTTATCATTCTGAATCATTAATATCGAAAGGGCTTAATGAGCACATTTTTATTATTTGTATATTACTAAATATTACCAGCTACTTACATTTCCTCTATAAATGTTGCCTACAGGTGTCGCACTCTTTACAATATAATAACGGGAAGGTATATTAGCATGTTAATATTTTTATAACGTTTTAAATTAGTCTCTGCTCCTTCCTCTCTGTATCTTTATCTTTTTATTATCCGTATCTTTTTATTTTATGGAACCACTGACAAAAGGTTCACTATTCTTCTCACGCGTTTTCATATACAGCCACGGTATTTTTAGGGTTCTTAAAAAATAATTCCTAAAAGAATTAGTTTTATGAACCTTGAAAACTAGAAGAAACCTGTAGATTATCTTTTTTTTTTGGGAAATAATTTAAAGTCACAAGATATCAGGTTGAGACTTTACAGTGGATGACTCACTAACTCCACTTCAACAGCTTTGGATTAGTCATGCGCAATATGTATCACTGCGGTGAAAAGAGTAGTGTTGCCCAAATGCAAGAACAAGACGAGACTTAGCCAGTCTTGGTCTTGGTCTTGCGCCAATACACCTGGTCTTGGTCTTGGTCTTGGTCTTGCGCTCCCAGTCTTGGTCTTGGTCTTGGTCTTGCAGCAAGAGTCTTGCAAGTCTTGCAATTACCTATTAGTCTATTACTATTTATTAAAGTTTACTTTAAATCTTAGAAAAACGTATTAGAATTGAAACATTGTGAGCTTGAATTAACATAGCCATAGTAAAGATCAAGCAGATTAATAAATAACTGAGGATTTGATAAGAAATTCGAAAAATCAACTGACCTATATGTCGTTTTCCATGGAAGTAACTGTTTCTTAATAAACATTTATGATTTATAAGCTTACATTTGCTAAAACATGTAAAAAACAAATTAATTACAATAACTTAACTGTATTTTAAAGAACAATATCTGTCTAGAAAGAGATTGAACCCTCAACTTATATGAAATTTAATAAAAGAGTTTTACGATTTATCATTTATTTCAATAAAAAATAAAATACAACACAAATCAAACATAACAGTACACAACAGCTTTATCATTAGGTTATGTTACTTTATATCAATTCTTTTGACCAAGAATTAATACAAAGTAACCATCTGGCTGACTCATCACTTAACCTATTTCTATGTTTTCTAATTACTAATGATGCTTTAGAAAATAATCTCTCAGCAGGTACTGAAGTTGCAGGTATTGAGAGAAAATCACGGGCCATCTTCGATAAAGTCGGATACTCTGTCTCATGCGTCCTCCACCAATCTAAAATGTCTTCCGAGCTGACAGTTCTTGGTTTTCTCAGGTACTCCTCCAACTCGTCTATCACTAAGCCTTGAAGACAAGATCCAGATGACGTCGAGGGACATTCATAGAGTTTATCAAAGTCTATTACGTCTTCATCTTCATCACATACTTTATTTTCTTTTTTTTGGTAATTCCAGAGATTTGTTCAGTGAGTGTAGACTTTTATATTCTTCATAAAGTTCATTGAACTTGCGCAGACTTTCTGTTTTAAGTTGCTTCTCCCACATTGTCAGGTCAAAAGTCTGAGCTTTATGCCTTGGGTCTAAAATTAAAGAAGTACAATAAATCCAGTTGCTCTTCTTATAATGTTTAAGCATTTTGTCTCGAGCTGCTTGGAAAGCTAGAATGAGCCTTTCATCCACTTCAGATCGATTAGGTTTCTCATCTAACTGTTTTACCATGGATTCAATTTTATCTAGCAAGAGATTGAATGATACAATGACTAGCGGTAATGTAACATATTTGTCTCCACCAAGTTTTGTACTTAAAAGTTTAAAGTTTATTAGAAATTTATGTAATTTTTCGAGTACCTGCCATTCACTAGCTGTGATTTGAAAATCATTCAATTCGGTGACAGAACTGCACAATATGTTAATGCCCGCTCTCACTTTTAAACCAAATCCAATCATATCATGTGTGGAATTCCATCTCGTTGGACAGTCAAGAATGGCATTTAGATTTGATGGCACGCCAGCTGCTTCACAAGCAGACTGAAACTTCTTCTTCACTATCTCACTTCTTTTTATTTTACTGGAAATACTGCGTAACTTTGTTACAGATGTACGCGAGTCAGCAATATTTGGTGCATATTCTTCATCTTCCTCATCCTCAGTTTCGTCTGCATAGTCTTCATACTGCTGATCTTGCGCGTTAGTGTCAGACTCATAGTGTAATTCTAAGGTCTTTAATAAATCTTGTACACCAAGGTTTAAAATGTGAGCAAAGCACCGGAAATGTTGATTGTCTGAATCAAAGTGTGGCGGCAGCTGTTTGCCCAGTTCATACATAAATTTGGTATTTGCAGTTGCGTTGTCGACCGTGATACCTTGTATTTTATCAATTATGTCATATTCCAATAAACATTCATGGGAAATCGTTGCAATATCTTCCCCAGTATGTCGACCGCGTGATGGTATAAAATCAAGAACTACAGATCGATACTTCCATTCGTTGTCTATATAATGCATAGTAACCCCGTAGTAACTCCTACCAGCAATTGACGTCCACCCATCAATAGTAAACGACATTTTAGATGATAATTGTTGAAGTCGTTCCTTGAGATTCAATTGGAGCTCTTCAAATCGCTCTTTGACTTTCCTTCTAAGTGTAGACCTTTTAGGAAACACCATATTAGGGCAAATACGTCGAAAATATACTTGTGTAGCTTCGTCATCGAAAAATGAGAAGGGAAGATATTTTTTCACCACCCAATCAACTGTAGCTGTCGTGATGTTGTCACTGCTGTTTTCCGACTGAAATAAAACAATAAATCTTGTGTTATTATTTAAAACATACTAGGTTTGAGCGTTTAGGAGGAGGAGGTTTGTTGTTGTTAAATCGAGAAAATTGTTAAATTGACATTTGTTATATTACCAAAATAAAGTACTTAGTTGTTACTGGCCGATTATGAAAACAAATGAAAATATGGGTGTTTATAAAAAATATTTAAGACGATAATTACATACTTAATATGTCGCACCCCTAGATGAAAACACCACTAACTCAAAAATACTTACGTAAGTTAATGGCATTTTTGAAAGTATCGCATGAATAGCTACGCGGAGTTAAAATTCCCGTAGCGACAACTTCGACCATTGTTAAAAAAATATTCTTACCTGTCCACTTCTTCCAGCGGTTACTAAAAAGCTTGTGATATCTCCACTTAATTTTGGTTTAACAGGAAGAAATATTTGTGATTCCTTTTTGTGGAAAGATATTAGATGTTTCCTTAAGCCTGAAGTGTTTCTGTTTTTCATTTTTATTTCAATCTTTTTATGTTGGCACAATTTACACAAGGCAGTTTGGGATGCATGAATTATTTCGAAAAACTCCTCAAATTTGCTTTTGGGTCTTTTAGATCTGTGACTCAAACTCTCGTTACTCGGACTAGAATAATTTGAATCTTCGTCACTCATATTAAATTGTACACGTGATACGTTTTTAGAAAACAACAAGAATTAGTAAAAACAATTATTAAGTTAGACTCGAAGCACAGCTCAATTGGAAATGACTGGAATTAAAATAATTCCTTTATTTATAGTACGTTTCCTTGCTTTCTACCGCGCCGCCTCGCCACGTGCCGGCTCTATTAAAAGGATGCCGCCGCAAATCAAACGATGCCGCGTGCGGCGTACAAACACAGATTATTACCTACTTGTACAGACGCGACGCGTGAATAAAATATATGTAAAGAATTAGTGCCAATCACTATTATTTACATATAAGTGAATGTTTTGGCGTACATCTATACTTATCTATACTAATATTATAAAGCTGAAGAGTTTGTTTGTATGTTTGATGACAGAAGTTTTAAAATAAATAAATAAATCCTGAACGTCACTATACCTCCAAAGTTACTATTCCTCGTGGACGAAGTCGCGGGCACTGCTAGTAAATACTTACTCTCATCATCTCTCTCAGAGATATTCGGGCTGGTAAGTAATACAAAACTCTTATCGCAGGCTTTTTATTTTATTAGTAGGTAAGTACCTACGCTTTTTATATTATTTTATTAGTTTTGTAGAATTTTTTTACACGTTTCAAGTATATTTAAATGTGGCTACAATATTTATCAAACGGGTGATATTTGAACACTTTTTTGATATTTTTTCTTGTAAAAACTTAAGAAATATAATGACTAAATGTACAATAATAGTACCTAAGTAATTAGTTTAAAACCATATAATCAATATTATAATATATACTTACTAGAATAAATTATTATGACATCTACTACCTATCCTTAACATTTTTTCCTATCATAATACTACTTGCGTGATCAGTATAATGTATTCATTTTCATTCTAAGCACTCTGAAACTTATTTATTCTTTGGAACACCTGTAGGTACTCTTAAATTATTTTGCATGAGTATACCTACGCCCTGTGGCGGCAATCAAATAGTGTCAAATGTTGTGATTTCGGCGCGGCGGCAACGATTGTTGTATATGATTTCAAAAGAAGCCGCCGGCGCGTGTATCATAACCATGTACTTCCGAAAAGCGGCAAATTTCTTTGAGAAGTAAGTACAAAACCTTTGATGCCGCATTATCAAAGTGCCGATGGTTAAAACATAACTATGCATGCACTCAGTTTGATTTTAATGGATATTTTTTTATTCGCTATGTAGGTATGTTTATGGTATTAGTCGTAATGCGCATAGGTCCAGTTTTTCATATTCTTTGATACAGTTTTTTGCGTCTCATAGAATTCCTAAGCGTACCTATACACCGAACTGTTACACCTAACTACTCCGTGAAATAGCGCTAAGTCCTAGCTGCAAGACGCAAGAGTCTTGCAGGCTTAGTCTTGTTCTTGCTCAAGTCTTGCACGGTCAGTCTTGGTCTTGGTCTTGCTAAAAATACGCGGTCTTGTTCTTGGTCTTGGTCTTGCAAAAACGCAAGAACAAGACCAAGACTGCAAGACCAAGACTGCAAGACCAAGACTGAATTTGGGCAACACTAGAAAAGAGTGATATATATCTTTTCACTGTAAAGATACATATCACTCATTTAGCTCACTTAGCTCAGTAGTCAATCACACTATTAAATCACTCCTCTGGCTCACTTTCAAAGATGGCTCACTTTAAATCCATCGCTCACTTTAAATCTATCGCTGCCTTTAAATCTATCGCTGACTTTAAATCTATCACTCACTTTAAATCTATCGCTCAAACGAATCCTATCACTATTTTTTCCATGATGGGCTTCGCTTTTTATTTAAATTACTCATTGTCGATAGTAAAACTTAATTTTTAATGTATATTAACGTTCTACAAAAACACTTAAGCATACAGAGAATTCTATTTAGATTTCTATTATTAGAGAAAAAAGGTTCTAGGGCGAACAATTTAGTGTATTTACAGTTCCAATAATAATAACTAAAAGCTAATAATTATTAAAATCTATATAAACACTTATCCGTGTGGTGACGGAGTAAGAATAGAGACTTGAGAGTGTGGAACTCACACGTTAGCTGACGCCCGAACGAAATACCCACTAAAACCCTTCCCTGCCGCGCTTTTACGGGGCGCCGGAGAGATCGTCTACTGACATTCGATCCCCGGCACTCCAAAGGCCGTCTCCTCTCTAGGCCGACTGATAATATCCCGAAAGTCACAGGAAACCGATGGGTGCAGGTAACAAGGACCGTTCTGAGTGGTATTCTTGTATATATTCAATAGTGGACGTATACAAACTGATGGATAGATTGATGATTTCTTCTGACCAATGTTCATTAGTTAACAGTACACATAACCTACCTATATTTGAGTCATTTCCCCTCATCTATAAGCCTAGTAGCTAACAGAGACACGTATAAGATAAATAAAAGGAGTATAATTAAAAAATATGATAAAATAGAGTTTATTATATTTAATTATACAAGTACATTTGATGTTTTACAACATTCTGTTATAAAAATGTTATTCTTATAGAAGTTATTGTCGAAAAATTTATCAGGGAATTATATGTATAATATCATATACGCTAAATAACATTAGCTGTGTGGTAGCGGCTACGAATACTACCAACCCTTACTTTGCTCGTGGATGTCGTAAAAGACGACTAAGAGCCTTATAACGACCTGGGCCAACTGCATCTGATGCCGTTTGGTCAACAATTACATTCCCAAGGAGGGTTGACGTCTGGCAGGCGGCCGGTCATAAAACTATTGCCAATAACTTCTACAATATGTACTATCAAAGAAGAGTACATATTGTATCGACCCCAAGTAATTGGGATAAGAGTAGGAGAATGATGATGATACGCTAAACAACATTATGCTTATTTGTCAATATATTTTTAAGTAAACATTCTTTATATATTCTTTTCTTGGAATATATCCATTACGGATATATTCCAAGAACTCATTATTAATATCCTTATTGGAAAATAAAGCTCTAGTTTTATATTTATACAAATTGAGGACCTCATTATAATTGACGAAATCGCTAACTGATTGAGAAATCATGAAAAATCCATTATCATAATAGAAAAATATTGTCATTGTTACAAGTTATAGAACTAATTATACAGCATTGTTACAAGCTGTGTGATGGCAGCTATGAATACTACCAACCCTTACTCGTGAATATTGTAAGAAACGACTAAGAGCTTTATATCTAGCTGAACCAACTCCACCTGATGCGATTTGGACAACAGTTAAAATTTTTTTTTTTTTGAAGAACACTACCCTGCACTAAGGAAATAAACTTTGTATTGCGGGGGACTTTACAAACATGCAATTTTTGTGGATCGCACAAAGTAATATCCTGCGTGGGAATGGAACCCACGACACTGGCACGGAAGGTCGGTATCTTAACCACTACGCCATCTGTGCAGTTATTCCCAAGGATGGTTAACGTCAGGCAAGTGGCTTGTCATAAAACTATTATAAATTACTTTTTGCAATATGTAGTATGATGGAAGCAAAGTGCAATGTGTCGACCCAAGTAATTGAAATAGAAACAGGAGAATGATGATGATGTTACAACTTATAGAGCAATGTTAGAGCTAAATTGTTCACAGTTTTCTGCCTGGAGCCACATACAGGCCGACTCGTTAAGTATATTAACCACATTCGCACAGAAAATCGTCGTTCGAGTAGTAATAATTAGCTGCGCTTCATTCAGTGACCTATAGAGTCGGAAGTATAATCTTCTTCCGTCTCCCTTTCTGTTATCATCCCATTCCTTGCAACACTACGTCTAGCAAGGAGTTGACTGTGCCTGCCTAGTTAAGTAAAAGTTACCAGTAACCATGATGTGGTTTATTTGCTTATCTACTACTAAAATCAATAAAAAATATCTTGTGTGGCAAATGTATTGATGCTCTACTCGATGATGGTGATGTATAATCGTTTCTAACTGATGATTTTTAAGAATTGACGTCCAATGCAAAAAAAATTCTTACGCAGGATTAAATCTATATCATCATTCTCTTACTCTTATCCCAATTACTTGGGGTCGATACAATATGTACTTTATCATAGTACATATTGTAAAAGTTATTGGCAATAGTTTTATGACCGGCCACCTGCCATACGTCAACCCTCCTTGGGAATGTAATTGTTGACCAAACGGCAGCAGATGGAGATGACCTAGTTCGTTATAAGGCTCTTAGTCGTCTTTTACGACATCCACGAGCGAAGTAAGGGTTGGTAGTATTCGTAGCCGCTACCACACAGCTACAGGGTACAGGATTAAATCAATATATTAAACAAAAATTAAGTGCAGATTTTATAAACTAAGTCCGCTTAAAATTATAAATCAGCCAAACAAATCTATAGTTAATTTCCTTAAAATATTCATTGTTTTTTTTTTGGCGGTGGGCAATAGAGTGCTTATGCCCGGCTAATCCATCCGGAGCGACGGAAAAAGCAGCACGCGAACGCGCCCTACACGCATCACTCTTCGCCGAGCGAGCGGGCCGCCGTAAATATTCATTACTTAATTATAAAAAATATTAAAAAGAAAGGAAGGAATTAAATAGAAAAGGTTGATCGAACCTCATTGTTAACTGTAATTAACTAAATTAATTATCATAATTAACTAACTGGTTTCATGCCTTTGTATACGATTTTTTTAAACAATAAAACACGTTACAATTACGAAGTATAAGTCTGAATTTAATAAAAAAATCTGCAAACAATAAATCAAATAAATTTTATTGAAATTTTTCAAGACATCAATAATGTCTCCTAACTTGGATATAAAATTATTAGTAAAACAGTACAGTTTTATAATAGATATTTAATTGGAAACGTACTTAAACTTGCATTGTATTCCTGGGTGCCTGTATTTTAGTTACAAGAATTACAAGCGTTAATAGGTACCACAATTTCCCTGCGACACTTACGAGGACACAAAGAACAACCAGAGGCAGCGAACTGACGTGCTTGCGCGCATTCTGCTGTTGTGCTCCATTTGCTTGCTGGAGATTTCTGGAGACAAGCATGATTATTATCCAATCATCATCTCATCATCATCTCAGCTCATATGTCCCACTGTTGGGCACGAGCCTCTTCCATCATGGGAGGGAAATTGACATAATATACCACGATGGTTAGACGTGTTGGTATAGGGTTTTGTTTCGAGTTTTCCTTCTCTTGCATAGGTGTTATATACGTTTTATATCCCTTAGTCGTCTCGTACGTTCACCCACGGGTAAGATATGGGGTGATGCAATGTATTCTTACTCCGTCACCACACGGAAATATTATTTAAATTTTATGAAAAATTATTACCACACTTGAGACTAGAACCCATGTCTATTGGAATTTCGTTCCTATTGCCTTGCCAATTAGGCCAAAGTAGGTGTACGATAACCAAATTATGACTCGCATTCAGTTTTCTTTAACATCCACCACTACAAAATAAAATATGTTTTGTTTCATTTTATTGCCTTAGAGTTGTTGAAGAAAATGTCCATATGTATTTTGTTTCTATTTCGGTTTAGACATAAATATTTATCTTTTCAATAATAAGCTAAAAAATAAATTAAATATATTTCTACGCCAACGCTGAGAAGTAATAATTTTTTTTCTCAAATTTGAGTAATGTATTTATAAAAAAGATATTAAAATCTATTATACCTGTATGAAAACGTTGATCAAACAATGCATAATGTCATATGTTGGACAATCAAGATAGACACTCTGCGGTAGTACGTTTTGCTCCATGCAGGTCGGTATAACGTGGTCGATGACAGACTTCCACCATGGTTGCTCTTGAGCGACCCGGTTGTAATGAGCAACGAGTCTAACCCTGTCTATTTTGCCCTCATTGTCGAACCATTGTTGCTCACGAAAGATGCAGTTTGCATAATCGCACTGAGGACAATAACAAGTATAATAGTAAAAATAAATAACGTTTGTGTAAATCAAACACGAGTAAAGTCACAACGTATATATTAATTATAGTCTAACAAACATTCTGACTATTCACTGATTTTCCTATAGTTCCAATCACTTGACTATCAACTAGTACTTAGAGAGTATAAGTACACTACACGGCTCTTGACTATTGTTTCCTGCTTGCTTAATTTACTTCCGAATGGGCGAAGGTACCCTCAGCAGCTGTTTTTATAGGCGTGTCTGACGGTCCACAACATCGCCCCGCTCTTAGTGTTGCCAGTGCTGGTATTTGCTGCGTTCCATTTTACGGGCGATAACATTTGCAATAATAAAAAGTGTTCTATTAATACTCGGTGATTATATAAAGACCATACATAGAAATCACCAATTACCAAGTAAGAAATGTAATATTAAGCTGGCTACTTAACCTAGACTTTTTTATTGCTTATGGTGACTAACGAGCAAGCAGCTAACCTGATGGTAGATGGTAAGCGTCACTGCTGGCCAGGGCTCTTTGCTATACCAAGGGTATAGCTAGGCCGCTGCCCACCATTACATTACCCAAACCCACCCAGCTGGGCCATCTGTTCTCTCGCTCACCAAACGAAGCGCAACAGCACATTGCCATTACTCAGATGTCGATCTTCTGCGAGAGTGTGGTACTACCCCGAACGGACCGGCCGGCGGCTATAGACTGAGAACTGTCAACAGTATGGCCCTACCCACGGATTTGCTCCGTGGTCCTACCACTACCACTTATCATTCCACAAAGAATATACAAGCATGAACGTATGTACATGCTTATTGTTGTATAACAATACACACACCCACAAAGATACATACACAGAGAGACATGCCACGTACACAGTCATGCACACACATATACACCATCAGCACTAACGCAAGCATATTTTTTTTTATCTTTGTTGAAAACTAAATACGTTTGACACTTTTACATGGGTGTCTCGTCTCTGCCTCTTAAATTAGGTACTACCCGTGTCTCAAGAGACAGTTCCTTACCTACACACATACATATCATCACGCCATATCCCTTGCAGGGTAGGCAGAGAAAACAGAGTGCCAGAGAACTCTATCTCTGCATACTTCACTCGCTTCCTCAACATTCATAATTCTCTTCATACACGCTCGCTGGTTTTGGAGACTCTTGACTCCACCTTCCTTCAGTACATGACCGATCTGGCCTAGGTAGGTTAGTCTCGGTCTCCCTCGGTACCTACATCCTTCCACTTTCGCATTGTATATCTTCTTAACCAGACGTTCGTTCGGCATTCTTTCCACATGTCCGAACCATCGGAGCATTCCCTTTCGCATCTTTACACCAATACTCTCTTTCATACCTACTCGCTCTCTTACGTCGTCGTTACGAATGCGGTCGGTCAGCCTAACTCCACAGATTTTCCGCAGAGATCGCATTTCGACCGCATTAATTTTACTTTCATACCTACTCTTTTCTGCATACCCAACTCTCGCTTCCATACAGTAATGTTGGGACAAGCACTGCGTTATGTATTGCTACACGTGCCTTCCGGCTGAGGTGGTGGCTGCCGAGAAGTTGCCCCAACGCTCCGTTCACTCTATTTCCCGCATTCACTCTTCGCTCTATATCAGTGGTGTACCGTCCATCTCGGCTAAATCCACATCCAAGATATAAAAATTCATCCACTTGCTCTAGTACATCATTGCCTATTGTTACTCTTACATCTGTTCTGGCTTCATCTCTTTCAAAGACCATTATTTTGGTTTTGGTCACATTCACGTTCACATTCACAGTTCCTTACCTAAATACGTAAAACAAGCATCGAATTATTTTACAGTGACAGAATTATAATTGGGTAATAAAGACTCATCATTATCCTGCTCTTATACCAATTACTTGGGTTTGACCCAATATTTTCTCCTCTTCCTGCATATTGCAAAAGTTGTGGGTAATAGTTTTATGAACGGCCCCCTGCCTGTCGTCAACGCTCCTCGAGAATATAATTGTTGTCCAAACGGCATCAGGTGGTGTCGGCCGAGGTCTATATAAAGCTCTTGATGATATTTTACGACATCCACGATCAAAGTAAGGTAATAAAGACACACAGCTTAGGTAATAAAGACTAATAAAAAATACCTAAATATGTAGTAAAAATTTTAGCTTAAGTAACGCTTACTTAAACGCCTGTTGTGTGTGGTGTGTGTGTATTTGAGTGTGTATGTGCGTGTGTATGTGTGCGTGTGTATGCATGCGTGCATGCCTTTGCTTTTATGTGTATGTATTTAAATTATTCATTCTTCTTATTATTATTATTTCATTACGCTTTTAAATTCTTTATGTTAATATTCATGATGGCCTGTGATAGTCTTTAAATAGCTAATTACAATAATAATTATATACAACTTTACCTCGTCATGTGTCACGTTATCACACTTGGCGCGTACGTTCTCGGGGATCGTGTGGGGATGTGGATTCATCAGACATAATAGAATCTGTGAAACATGTAAAATCTGTAATAACTGCGGCATATAATATGTTTTACATAGTTTTTTCTGGAGCAGCGTGGGGCCATATAATCAGGTGAAGCCTTTTTATTGCACTTGGTGGCAAACGAGCAAGCACCACACCTGATGGTATATGTCACCGCCACTCATGAACCTGTAAACAGAAAAATGTAGCGTGGTCATTCTGGACTAACATGACAGTCAGGATAATGGCTATAAAATAATTATTAATCCACGCGATGCGAAGAAACTGTCAGTCCAAATAGTAACGTCTAATCAGTACCTTTCATCTTTAACACCATTTTTAGTATTCCGTACTTCAAAAAGAAAAAATGGAACCCTTATAGGATTATTTTGTTGTCCGTCTGTCTGTCACGACCCTTTTTCTCAAGAACGCGTGGTGGTATCAAGCTGAAATTCATTTTTTTTTTCATACATTCACACAATAACGGGGATTCACACAATAATAAATATCGGGGAGATAGGCCTCGTTAGCATTGGTCTGCAACCTATCTAGGAGAAGGAAAACTCCGAAATATAACCCGAGGAGATAGGCCTCGTTAGCATCGGGCTGCAACCTATCTAGGAGAAGGAAAACTCCGAAATATAACCTGGGGAGATGAGCCTCGTAAGCATTGCGCTGCAACTTATCTAGGAGAAGGAAAACTCCAAAATATAACCCCCGATCCAAGGTGTAAACCCGTGCTGAGGGATTCGCGGCCAGAGGGTAAGCTGGTCAAAAACGGAGGGTGCATGTGTTGGTGGTCACAGGGCACAGCGGTGATTCCACCTTGCCTCCACACAAGGGCTCTGTGGGGGTGGATCGTTTAATACCCTACTACTCGTGGGAACGCTATGGATTGTATAAAAAAATTTAAAAGTCCAAATGACGGCGATGCGGTTCGCAACCCTTCACGTCTCGATCCCAATGAGGGCGAAAAGCGGTCTACGGAGTGCCGTTTTGCCACGTTGAATGTAGGAGGAGGAATGAAAGAGAAATTAAACGAGGTATGTCAAATGATGGATGATAAAAAGATTGATATTCTTTGTGTGAATGAAACGAAGCGAAAGGGATGTGAGATAACTAGTCATGGACCTTACACGGCATACTGGTCCGGGGTACCAATGACTACTAGAGCCTGCCAGGGAGTTGGTCTCCTTCTTTCTGCTCAAATGGCTCAATTTGTGAAAGAGTATGATTGTGTGAATGCTAGATTAGTATGGTTAAGAATGAAAGTGGGTCTGACCCGTATTTTTGTTGTAGGAGTATATGCTCCTGTAAACACGGGTTTGACTAAAAATAAATGTGAGCAGGATGGAAGAGAAAAGTTTTGGGAGGAACTAAGAGATGTTTTAAGATTATGCCAGTTAAATGAAAGGTTGATTTTGCTAGGTGATTTTAATGGATGGGTGGGAGTAGGCCGAAAAGGATTCGAAAACGTTTTAGGAAGGTTTGGTGATGAAAGTGTGAATGAAAATGGTCAAAGTCTGCTAGAGGTGTGCTTGGAATGGAACCTTTGTATTACAAACACTATGTTTGAACACAAAACGATCCATATGTATACACGCGAAGCAAAGAATGTAAGAAAGAGTATGATTGATTTTATAATAGTAGACGAAAGACTCAAAAACAAAGTTCTAGACACCAGGGTGTATCGCGGTGTTGGTATCCATACAGACCACTTTCTAGTAATGACTAGAATAAGTGATCTCATAAAAACGTGGCGAAACCGGATACATAACCCGACAAGTGTACTAGAAAGGATAAAAGTAGAGAATTTGCAAGATGAGATTGTTAGAGACAAGTATAAAAGTAAACTGACAGAAAAGTTGTATGATTCGGTTAATATTAGTGATATAGAAGAATTATGGAAGCCTTTTAAAGAAAATGTGGTAAATGTTGCTACAGAAACATGTGGCGTGACCAGAAGAAGGAAAGTAAATAAGATGAAGAATATATGGTGGGATAAAGATGTGCAGAGTGCAGTTTGTGAGAAGAAGAAAGCCTGGATAGATTGGCTTGCTATCAGAGCCAGTGAGAGAATAGAGAAAGCAACGATTCATGATATAGACATAGCCAAAGAAGAGTACAAGAGAAGAAAAAGAGAAGTGAAAGAAATTGTCAGAAAAAAGAAAAAGGATCAGAAAGACGAGTATGATAGAAGATTATCGCAGGATTACCAATCTAACTTAAAGGTTTTCTGGAAATCCATATGATCAGCTCGAGGCAAAGTTCAAAGTACAGAGCTTGCCTCGATCAGGGATAAGTATGGAAGGATAGTGAATAGAGAAGAATGTGTACTAGAGAGATGGAAGGAGTATTTTGAAAGCTTATTTGAAAGAGAAGAGCCACAAGATCTATCATTTGAGAGTGAAAGAGATCTTGAGGATGGAGAATGTATTACATACATACATACATACATAGCCTCACGCCTGTTTCCCAGAGGGGTAGGCAGAGACTACGGATTGCCACAAACCACGATCCTGACATATCTCCAACGCTTCATTCACACTCATCACAGTCTTCATGCATACTCTACGATTACGCGTACTATTAATCTGACCTTTCACTAACACATCTTCAATTTGATCCAGGAAAGTACGACGTGGTCTTCCCCTTGTAATCGTCCCACTCACACTCGCTTTGTATACTTGTTTAGTCAACCTTTCTTCACTCATTCTTTCCACGTGTCCAAACCACCTCAGCATACCCTTTTTTATCTTTGTCACTACTTCTTCATTCATACCACAGCGCTCTCTTATAACACTATTCCTAATTTTATCTTTCAGACTTACACCACACATACTACGAAGAGCTCTCATCTCTACAGCATTTATGCTACTTTCATGTCTTCCCTGCCAAATCCAACTTTCACTGCCATACATGATAGTGGGAACTAATACTCTCTTATGTACAGCTAGGCGTACCTTATTAGATACATTCCTACTTTTCATAAAAGCGTACAATGTATTACTATGGTGGAAATTATGAACGCACTGAAAGGTATGAAAGCGGGTAAATCTGCAGGATACGACAGGATTACAGTTGAGATGCTGACCGCTGGACAGGATATCATAGCTAACATGCTATACCAGCTATTCAAACTCTGCTGGACTAATGGCCAAGTACCTGACGACTGGTGTAAGGCTGTAATTGTACCTTTGTACAAAGGGAAAGGTTTGCAGCAAGATTGTAGGAACTACAGGGGCATAAGCCTCCTTAGCATAGTCGGCAAACTGTATGCGAAAATATTGATTGAAAGAGTAGTGAAAGTAACCGACAAGAAAATATGGGATACACAAGCAGGTTTCCGAAAAGGTATGGGTTGTACGGATCAAGTCTTCTCCTTACGATGCATGACGCAGAAATTTTTGGCTAAAGGTCAGAAAATCTTTTGTGCATTCATTGATTTGGAGAAAGCTTATGACAAAGTGAGGAGGAATGAACTGTGGTCGGTACTGTCTATGTATGGGGTGGACAGCCATCTTATTCACGCGCTGAAATCCATCTATAAGGATTACAGAGCGTGCGTAAGAATAAATGGAGCCTACACGGAGTGGTTTAATATTGATAAAGGTGTTAGACAGGGATGTGTAGCATCCCCGTGGCTGTTTAACCTATTCATGGATAGCTGCTTGAAAGATCTGAAAAATAATGATTGTGGTTTACGAATGAATGAGTTACTTATCAAATGTCTTCTTTATGCCGATGATCAGGTATTACTTGCATCATCGGCAGAAGATTTGCAGGCGATGGTAACTACTATACATGAAGCTTTTGAAAGAAAAGGTATGAAAGTAAATGTAAGTAAGACGAAAATTATGGTTTTTGAAAAGGATAAATGTATGACGAAATGTAACATTTTTATAAATGGTGAGGAACTGGAACAGGTGAATGAATTTTTATATTTGGGTGTTTTGTTTACTAGAGATGGTAAAAATGATGATAATGTTGAAAGAAGAGTAAATGCTGGTAATAGAGTGAATGGGGCACTATACACCTTTATGAAAAGCAGAGACGTGTCCAAAAAGGCACGTTTAGCTGTACATAAGGGAGTATTAGTACCTACTCTCATGTATGGTAGTGAAAGTTGGATTTGGCAGGGAAGACATGAAAGTAGAATAAATGCTGTAGAGATGAGAGCTCTTCGTAGTATGTGTGATGTAAGTATGAAAGATAAAATTAGGAATAGTGTTATAAGAGAGCGCTGTGGTGTGAATGAAGAAGTAGTGACAAAGATCAAAAAGAGTATGCTGAGGCGGTTTGGACATTTAGAAAGAATGAGTGACGAGAGGTTGACGAAGCAAATATATAAAGCAAGCGTGAATGGGACGAATACAAGGGGAAGACCACGTCATACTTTTCTGCACCAAGTTGGAGATGTGTTGACGAGAGGTCTTATTAAGAGTATGCGTAATCGTAGAGCGTGCATGAAGACTATTATGAGTGTGAATGAAGCGATGGAAGTATGCCAGGATCGTGGTTTGTGGCAATCCGTAGTCTCTGCCTACCCCTCTGGGAAACAGGCGTGAGGCTATGTATGTATGTATGTATGTATGTACATTCACACAATAGCAATTGCTCAGATCTACTGTCCCTTGGAGCTGTAAAATTATCAAACTTCTAAGCCAACGCAATCAAAAGATACAGCCGTTTATGCTAAAATTTTCAACACACGCTAGGGAAACAAAACGTCCCTGTAGGTTTGTTGCTGCCCGTGAACTCAGAATCTTGACATCTGGTACGAAGCAACGTCTTATAGCACAGATAAAGAAAAAAAAATGCAGAGCATAAATTTTTAGTTACATCATATAACAAATATATTTTTAATAATTTTAAACTTACTAACCCTTTCCTCATAAACGCGTACAATCAAAAGAAACAGCAACTTAAGGCGCATATTTTAAAACACGCAACTACTCGCAAGGGAATTAAAACCTTGCCGCGGGTGACTGGACCGGGGAATAGTCCGTCACCCGCAGAGAGGCTGACCGTGTGAAGGCGACGCCCCGGCAGTTAGCTAGGACGTCGACGGAGAATGGTACCCGAAAGGGTAACCCACCGGGCTGGCCACGGATGGTAAGGAAGTGGTACCAGTGGCCGGCCTAATGGCGATACATACATACATACATATCATCACGCCATATCTCTTGCAGGGTAGGCAGAGAGAACAGAGTGCCAGAGAACCCTATCTCTGCATACTTCACTCGCTTCCTCAACATTCATAATTATCTTCATACACGCTCGCCGGTTTCGGAGACTCTTGACTCCACCTTCCTTCAGTACATGACCGATCTGATCTAGGTAGGTTAATCTCGGTCTCCCTCGGTACCTACATCCTTCCACTTTCGCATTGTATATCTTCTTAACCAGGCGTTCGTTCGTCATTCTTTCCACATGTCCGAACCATCGGAGCATTCCCTTTCGCATCTTTACACCAATACTCTCTTTCATACCTACTCGCTCTCTTACGTCGTCGTTACGAATGCGGTCGGTCAGCCTAACTCCACAGATTTTCCGCAGAGATCGCATTTCGACCGCATTAATTTTACTATCATACTCTTTTCTGCATACCCAACTCTCGCTTCCATACAGTAATGTTGGGACAAGCACTGCGTTATGTATTGCTACACGTGCCTTCTGGCTGAGGTGGTGGCTGCCGAGAAGTTGCCCCAACGCTCCGTTCACTCTATTTCCCGCATTCACTCTTCGCTCTATATCAGTGGTGTACCTTCCATCTCGGCTAAATCCACATCCAAGATACACAAATTCATCCACTTGCTCTAGTACATCATTACCTATTGTTACTCTTACATCTGTTCTGGTTTTATCTCTTTCAAAGACCATTATTTTGGTTTTGCTCACATTCACACGTAGACCCCTTTTCTTACAATCTTCTGTCATTATGTCGACTAGGATCTGCAGGTCAGTCGCTGACTGTGCCAGCAGGACTGCATCATCTGCATAAAGCAGAGCAGTGACCACTGAGTCGCCCATCTGGACTCCCACATTCATATCGTTCAACCTTTGGAGACATTTATCCAGATATATGATAAACAGCCTGGCTGACAGAACGCACCCCTGCTTAACGCCGATATTGACGTCAAACCAAGGCGACATTCCATCATCCAGCCGCACACAGGCTCTACAGCCCATGTAACTGGACTGCACAGCCTGTAGCAGTTTACCGCTAATACCATACTCCGGTAAAATGTCCCAAAGTTCCTTTCGTACAACCGTGTCAAATGCTCTCTCCAGATCCACAAAACTGTAGAAAACCCTCTGACCTAGAGCCAGATGCTTCTCCATCGATAGGGAGGGAATACGGTGAGTTATGGGGCCACGCGCCGCCCTTGCGTCGCCCCAGAACGGGCGGCGTGTGTGCGGATCATAGACTACCAAAAAAAAAGGTAATCAAAACCTAAAGGGTACTTCCAGTCAGGGGTGTAGCTACCACCGTATCTGCCGTATCAAATATACGGGGCCCCCGGGGCACGGAAGCCTCCCGAAATGTTTGTAAAATTTTTGGAAAAAGGGACAGATAGTTAATTATGATGAATAAATATTTCTTTTAATTTTATGCAAACATTTTTCTTTTGTAAGAAAGTTTTACCCTTCATAAGGGCCCCCAAACAAATTATTATACGGGGCCCAGCCAAGGGTCGCTACGCCTCTGCTTCCAGTCAACCTAGAATCTTGAAATTTGGCATGAAGCAATGTTTTATAGCACACAAAGGTAAAATTATGAACACTTTAATTTTTTAGTTGCATCACATAATAATTTATCTTTTATAGATAATAGTACCCTTCGTGCGCGAGTGCACTTGGCCGATTTTTTTAAAGCATTGATTCAATTGTTTCCTTACAAAGTAATAAGATAACGTCTGCTATATGAACTTTCAAACTTGTTTTTGTACAAAGGTCATATTTGGTATAGGGTTCGGTATATGTATATGAAATTAACAAAAAAAATATTCTGTAAAATTATTTTACTTCAATGAATTATTACTTTTTCCCTGTGGTGACGGAGTAAGAATACAATTCACCACCCCCTATCCTACCTGTGGGTGATCGTACGAGACGACTAAGGGATATAAAACACATATAGCATCTATGCGAGAGAAGGAAAACTCGAAACAAAACCCTATACCAACACGTCTGACCAGCCTGGTGTAGTAAGTCAATTTTCCTCCCATTGTGGAGGAGGCTCGAGCCCAACAGTATGTCCCATATATAAGCTGAGATGATGATGATGATGAATTATCACTTTACTTAAAGGAAGTATTATTTTACTTAAATCAGGTTTAGGTGAGAACATAATTTTTGAAATAAAACTATTACGCATTCTATTACTTTTTATATTTGATTTTTAAATAAACACGATAAAAGCCGTAAAAATAGTTTTATTTCAAATATAATACTCGCGTAAACATCACAAATCATTAATATAATATTTTCGCATGAACTCTGATTATTTTTATAAGTTTAATTTATAAAATCATCCTAACTTGGTTTTTTTACAATAGTCATGAAAAGCACAATAAATAATAGATTAGGTATATCTATTATTTATTGTGCTTTTGCCAAATTATTTTGTGATTATTTGCCCTTTATTCATTAATAGTTCTTTGTCAATTACTTGAAGTCATGATAGCACTTAGAGCTATGGGATCTATGAAATCGGATATGCATTTCATTTGAACATCAATGTCATTTGAACATCAATGACAAAGTTATAATACTTGATGAAATACCAAGACTTCTTAATCTAAAACTTACATTTTTAGGAGCTCTTCCACAGCCAGAAGACTTTTCTGTTATTTCTGTGCAGCTGACCTGTACCCAAAAAGATTAGGTGAGTAAACCATAAAACTACATTTCTTTTTTTTAAAACTACGACTGTCAACGATATATTTGTTCAAAAAAAAACATTATTTATATATTTATAACACATTTCAACTTTTATTAAATGACGCCTTACTTGACCTTGGGCGACGTAAAATCGGCTTGGTCAACCTACTTGTAAGATATAGCGATTATGCCAATAATTCTGGCAATGAATAACCGCGCCATATATTATGATGTTCTATGGAGAACGCCTACGTACAACAGCTTAAATAAAATTGAATACTAATGACTCACCGCTACACAAAATACTAGACATAAAGTAATTTTCAACATTTTGCAGTGAGGACTTTCTCAGGCAAAGTACGATTGTGTTGTAAACAGGTTGTAAGGATAAGTACTTGGGTAAGTGCTGCGGGAGGGTGAGTTAATATATCAGGTTATCAAGTGTGGCCGTTGTACCTATTTTAAGAATACTTTACGATGCTAAAAGCTATCTGTATTATACAATAAATTAAATTAATTAACAATTCTGACATGATTAAAATGAATTGTTATAATACTAATATATTACAATAATAATTTGCTCATATTATTTCTGAAAGCCTATTTTTTATGTTTATGAAGTTTCTCTCGTAATATTGCAATAATAATAATGTTTGAAGATTATTTTGCCCTCTAATGACGAACAATAGGAAAATAAATTAAAATGAGATTGCGTTAGAAGCATCTTGATTGTCCGCTAGTAATAGATTATGTTAAATCTCACAACATTATATATATAGCGCCCTCTAGATGGTATAAAGACCTGGATTAAAAAATTTGTTATTATTCGATAAATTATAAACATCGAAAGGGCTTAATGAGCACAATTTTAATATGTTTATATTACTAAGTATTATCAGCTACTTGCCTTTGCTAGATAAATATTGCCTACAGGGGTCCCCTTGAAAATTTTTAGAAAGTAATAATTGAATGCTAATATATAGCATGTTAATATTTTTATAGCTGTTTCCATTTCTTTCTCTTTGTCTGATGCTATGGAATCATTCAATTCATCAAAAGCTAATGCTTTTGTACAATCGCGGCAGCCCACGGGTCCATTGTTCTTTTTAGGTTTCTGTCGCGCCTTTTTTCATACACAGCCACGGTATTTTCAGGCTTCATAATTCCTAGACATATTATGGACCTTTCATTTTTGATTGATCTTTTATTTTTGGAAGTAAATAAAAGTCATAAGTCATGTCAGCTTGAGACTTTAAGATGAATGACTCAATAACCCCACACCTTTGATAGATAAATATTTGTTAGTTAGTCTGGTGGGGTGAGCTGGAACGTTGTTGTGGTGAGAGAGGATCCTGCTTTTTGGACGCTGCTGTCTAACATCCAAGACAGTTGATAAACACTGACTGACATACAAATTTGCAGTAATAGTCCTTTGATCTTCTAGGATCATTGTTGCGTAATATTCCGATCATATAAATCACTAATAGCTTCTGCCTGCGGCTTCATCCGCGTAAAAGGTTACTTTCCTAAAGATTTTCATCACCTATTTTTATTTTACCCCTTAAAGGTAAATTTTTACAACATGTTAATGTCATATTTATTTATATCTAATCAATAGCCTAAAAATAAGTTTCAAACGCCTGGCTTTAAAAATTACGATACTTCCTTACAACTTTTCATCACCCTTTACAACCTTTTCTTTTGCATTAAAAAGTAGCCTATGTCCTTTATCAGGCTCTAGACTATCTGTGTACCAAATTTTATTTAGATCGGTTCAGTAGTTTTGGCGTGAAAGAGCGACAGACAGACAGAGTTACTTTCGCATTTATAATATTAGTAAGGATTATTAGTAAGGATTAAGCAATTATTTTTCCCTTGTTTTCTGTCCTTCTTTATTCTTATAGGATTTCAAACAATAGCGGTATTTATATGGTCACTAATACTCACGAAATTATAGTTACAGTAGATTTCTGCAGCGGCCAGCAAAAGAGGCATTGATGGACGAACGTATAAATATGGGCCGAGGCGTCGCCGAGGCACACATACGTAAGTCCATCAATTCCTAGTTGTGGCCAAGGCTTAGTGCTTTTCTCAAATAATGCGCGGAAATTAAAACTAAGTAGTACTAAGTATAACTGTATACATGACGAACAACGAACAACATTTTTCGCGTGCTAAAGGGTTCATTTGTTTTTTTTTTCATCATCTAACAGGTTTCTTTTTCAAGCAAACTCGAAATTTAAATAAACTCTAATAAGTTGCCTATTTGGTTGCCATATTTTGAGGTAACAAATCGTTCTATTGCACGCCTCATAAGCGAAGCGTTGAAGTCTTGCTCTACTCTCGACATATGAAAATCAAGCACTTTTCAAACATAAAAATGATTATAATTTTCTCACATTGCACTTATAGGATAATATTATAATACATATGTCAAGAAAAAACATTCGTTTAAACGTATTTAATATTTTTAAAAAGCAATTATTTTGTTTAAAGTAAGAAAATAGTTGATTAAAAAAAATATTCGAGGACGTCGGACAAAATATTTTGTATCTGGCAGGATTACGACCGTAAAAATGAATGTATCGAAGTTTTTCTTTTATTAAAAGCTTCATAATCGCTACACGCTGTTTCCTTTCGAAAATGGCTTGATAATTCTTTGTCGTTTAATTGCAATTAATAAAAAAAACTAAACTGCTTAGTCTTTAGTGTATGTATACTTTATGAAAATTGGGTTCGTTTACATTTTTTTGTTCGTCCATTCGGGCAGGCAAAGGAAATAAATCCCATTCAGCCTATACAGCTATGTTTAGCTCTACGTCGAAAATGGCACGAAATTTCAAAAGTATTTCTTTTCTTTCATTACAAGCTTATATTTAGTTTCACCTGTCCCGTTGTCTGTAATCAAATCTTGCAAGTTAAATTTGATCCACTTCCCGGTTACCGATTGAGCTGAAATTTAGAATGCATATATAAATCGGATGACAATGCAATATTATTGTGACATAGAGCTGATCTGATGATAGACCTGGAAGCTGGCCATAGGAACTCCGTAATTAAACAACGCAACCCTTTCGAGTTTGGGCTCATTTGATTTGTCTTGACGATTACTTTAATACTATATGGTAACCAGGGTCTGACGATGGATCTGAAAACGGGCCAAAGAAACAACGTAATTAAACGACGCAACCTCATCGAGTTTGGGCTCGTTTGATTCGTCTTGACGAGTACTTTGATAATATATGCTAACCAGGGTCTGACGATGGACCTGGAAGCTGGCTATAGGAACTCTGTAATTAAACGACGCAACCCCATCGAAATTGAGTTTATCGTATTCGTCTTGGCGAGTACTTTGATACTATATGAAAACCAGGGTCTGACCATGGACCTGGAATCTAGCCATAGGAACTCCGTAATTAAACGACGCAACCTCATCAAGTTTAGACTCGTTTGATTTGTCTTGTCGAGTACTTTGAGACTATATGGTAACTAGGGTCTGACGATCGACCTGGAAGCGGGCCATAGAAACTCCGTAATTAAACGACGCAACTCCATCGAGTTTGGACTCGTTTGATTCGTCTTGATGAGTACTTTGATACTATATGGTAACCAGGGTCTAATGTTGGACCTGGAAGCTGGCCATAGGAAAAAGAAGGTGATAAATATTCTTAATCATACCATCAAAATGTAACACGCTTTTATTTATAAAATTGGGACTGTGATAGAAACGGGAAGATTCAATAATTATGGTGTAAAGTTTTAGTGTTAAAAATATATAATTATGTACGATATGGAATTATTTTGTAGTAGACGAAGAAGCTTAATTATCGTTAAAGGTTACAATGAACTTATAAAGTGTTATATGTCTTATTAGAGTTAATTTATTTTTAACTTTTCATTTTATTTTATTAGCAAATAATAAAAGCTTGTTTTTAAAAAAGGCTTTTTCTTTAATTTTATTTTTATTTCTGGCATTGACTAATAGTAAATGATAAATAATATACAAATTATGAGGCGTGCACTTTTGGATTTTCCAAATTATTTTTAAAATACACGATAGATATGAATTTACATATATATTATTTGGCAGCTAAAACACGACAGATATGGATTTTCATACATTTTTTGCCAGCCACTGCTTGCATGTATTTGGTCAGTACAGCCGTTTCGATTTATCTCGAAGAAGGTTGTCAAAATAATGTTCAAATTTCCAAGCATGTTTGAGAAAATTGGATTTATACTATGTATTTTATTATTTACGAGTTGCCGATATTTCAGGACTGTTGCAAGCAGCATAATCACAAAAATATTGATGATGTCACATACAGCATTCGGGTTGACTCTGTCATACTTTTCAAGTATTAAGCGATATATATTTTTAGACTTGCCAAACTAAAAGTTTTGCTTTTACCAAACTGGTTGAGATATCCTTCATCACGTTAAAGCATTACAAAAGTTATGAAGACGATAAAAATAAAAGCATTTTAAAAATAAATTTAAATGTAAATAGAAGAAAGAAAGAAAAATAGTTTCACCATCACAGAGGGACACATATTTATAGAGTTTCTTATTTTATATTAGATATTTAAATAAAAAAAGGGTGCGTGTAATTATGTGCGGGCGTGAGAAGTAATCATCAATCAATCATCAATCATCCTTGGGAATCATTAAAGAATTGTTTTATTAGAACTTTTATAATGCGAACTTGTATGAAACTAAACACGTTGTGAATGTAGCTTTTTTTCGAGACTTAGTGAGCGGTTTTGCGGCTAACTTCAATCTGTTACTTTTGTATTACAGTGATGCGCGCGCATTTTAAAATTTCACTCTCACCATTTTTTCATAACGCGCCTAGAAGTATAACTTCAATAATTATTTATATTAGATATTTAAACATTCAACGTATGATAACGATGAGAGTCCGACCCGTAAACAAGCCAATAAATCAAAACACAGAGTACTATTGTGGTGCATTTTCTTTATGGTAGTTCCGTTCGTTTCGTCAGAAGCGACGAGAAGGCGGCATGCGGTCCCTTTTTTATTTGATCTATTTTTTGGCGGCGGGCTATGATGTGGTGGCACCCCGTTAATACCGTCCGGGGGCGATAGAAAGATCTACATGTACCTGTCATCCCTGTGCAAGTGGGCCACCGGAAATCGGTCAGTCGGTCGGACGTCACGGCGGGCGTCGCCTCGCCGGGTGGCCATTTCGCTAGGCGAGACGGTGCCGCCCCTGCCCTCGGCGCCTACACCCACCCGTACAGTCCAGTGAGCATCTCCGTCTCCAAGTCCCACGGGGGAGTTCCGGCTTACAGGCACGCTGCCTCCGTCACCACCATGTGGTATCCGCGTGTGGCCCTGACCGCCATGGCCCTCTGCGGTCGCCACAGGAGGACCTTAAGTCGGCCGGTCAGGGTCCCCGCTCACACAGGTACGCCGTACAGGGGCATCAATTGGACCAGACAGACATCTATAAAGGGTAGTATTTTGTTTTAATGCATAATCTATGTTCTTCTTTTTACATACATACATACATATCATCACGCCATATCCCTTGCAGGGTAGGCAGAGAGAACAGAGTGCCAGAGAACTCTATCTCTGCATACTTCACTCGCTTCCTCAACATTCATAATTCTCTTCATACACGCTCGCCGGTTTCGGAGACTCTTGACTCCACCTTCCTTCAGTATATGACCGATCTGGTCTAGGTAGGTTAGTCTCGGTCTCCCTCGGTACCTACATCCTTCCACTTTCGCATTGTATATCTTCTTAACCAGACGTTCGTTCGGCATTCGTTCCACGTGTCCGTGTACTAGTACAGCTTCAGCACATAGCATGACACCATACGGGTCACAGTTGAAGTAAATACCTTTTTTTTTTTTTTTCCTTTTTTTTTTCGCAAGGTGGGACCATGGATGTGGTCGCGCCCCGGCAAATCGGCCTGGGGCGACGGAAGAGGCGGCGCGCAACCCCATGGACCCACCCTGCAAACACCTCTCTTCGCCGTGCGAGCGGACCACCGGTGGCGGTACCCGATCTTTGTCTTCGGTGTTAAATACCCTGAGGTGGCAAGATTGGCTCTACCCATGTTGGTATGATATATTCAAAAACATTTTTCCATTCTGGGTGATCTTTGGCGAGCTGGTTGAAATGTGAGATGATATTTGTCTTGTTTAACTCGTCTTTAGCGTACCAGTTGTTATGACGAAAGGCGCTACTCGCGCACCTACGACATCGCACTGAAAAAAAAAATAGTAAATCAGGTATGAGACGCATATCATTTGAACTTCGCAACACAAAGGAATAACTTTGTTCTCCGTTTATAATCTTTTAAGTCTTCTACCTCCTCATAATTGAAGATAAATTCGCTTATCATGCCGCGCTAGTCAAACTGGTTTTATTTCGATAATCTATCACTTGCAATCTTTTCTTTCTTTTACAGTATCCGACAGTAAATATTGCACATCGATGCTTAGAAAGAGACAATCGATGAATATCATTGTAGAGCGTTATCCTTGTCGCACTCTACCTGTGTGACATTGCAACTAAACACTGACAGTTTATTATCTTCTTCTTCTTCTTCTTCTTATATATTGGCAATCAGCTACTTATACGAGCTATTGGTGCCAGTGTCAAGTTATAAATATTTTCACGTTTTTAGTCTTTCAAGTCAGTCGTTGTCTAAGTCAAATTGTCGCTATTAACAGTGCAATGGCCACACTGTTAATGATATCTTGTGGGAATTTTGATGGAAAACGAAAACGTTGTAAAGCACTTTTATATGATATTCACTACATCCCAGTAGTTCAGTCGCTTCATATTACATAAAATGCCATCAAAATTATCTAATATAACACGTTAAAACACTAAGATATCGAATATAATACAAGAGCACCACATGACGTTATCAAATTCCCGTCAAAAGTCTGTTTATTATCTATTACGAACTGTTAAAACAATTATAATTATAAGTTTTTGTCATTAAATAAAACACCTATCCTTCAAACTATTGTTTTCTAAATTGTTGATTGAAGTCTTTATATATTTTTTGACTAGACGCAACCGCACTCTTTCGCATTTGTACAACTACTGACAAATGTCCTACAGATAGTGTGCGACATAGACAAAGCTCTACAAAGCCGAAATTAACCGATGGCCCCTTTCCAGAGATCGATGTGCAAAATGTATTATTACCGGGTACGTACTGTACCTCCTCTACATCTGCACTTAAAAAAAGAAGTGGTAATATTAATAAACTTATTATGCTGCTACTACGAAAAAAATATATAATTAATAACGACGCGAGTTGAATCAGTACTTGCAAAGGATTCATAGAGAAAATATTTATATATGATAAAATATCTTTGTAGAATAGGAGACAATGAAATAATGAAAAAAAAGCAAGTAAGAAATAATAAAAGGAATACAATAAAGAAAATAGATGAAAGAGGTAGCTATTGTGATATCTTAGATTCAATATGTATAGATATATATACCTACCTGCTATTTAGGTGGATTTCGAGTTCAAAAGATATTGCATCATATTACAAATAGCCGTACATGAACGAACGATATATATTTTCCACGTGAATTGTATGAAATAAGATAAAATAAAAAAGGTTTGAAATAAGCTAATTAATGTTTATATGTATTACAATAGATGAAAATTGGGAAATAATTGATTGAAATAGGCAATACACGACGAAAATTATTTTTAACTGTAGACAAAAAGGTGAAATCCACTACTTCCCGCGTTTAACCAATATAACGCATGACTCAAGATCGAAAAGAATACGAGATATGAAAATATTCAATACGTCAATACGTTCAATACGTGGGGCATCGACAAGAGAGGAACCCGCAAGGTTATACCTCCGGGCGGGCCACCGAAGTCAAAGATCAGGTACCGGTGGCCCGCTGGCACGGCGAAGAGAGGTGTTTGCAGGGTGGGTCCATGGGGTTGCGTGCCGCCTCTTCTGTCGCCCCGGGCGTTTTGTCGGGGCGCGACCACATCCATGGTCCACCTTGCGGAAAATAAAAAAAAATAAAATTAGGGTTGATAAAAAGGCAGGCGACCAGACATAACACTCTTGCCAAAACTTTCCATTATATACGATGGAAGAACAATAAATATCGTGTCGACGTAGTATGTCTACGATAATAAATATTTATTAGACTTAAAAGATTTAAAAGAGAAGGAAAACTCGAAATAAAACCTTATACTTTTTTTGTTCCGAGTTTTCCTTCTCTCGCATAGATGTTATATGCGTCTTATATCCCTTAGTCGTCTCGTACGATCACCACAGGTAAGATATGGGGTGGTGAATAGTATTCTTACTCCGTCACCACACGGATAGGATAAATCAATACTTATCAAAGACAAATATTTTTATTCGACAGCTTCTATTTTAATGAAAAATATGGTAAAAACAAGTATATTTACATAATAACTTCGACTCAGTTTCATAAATATGTTCAAAATTTGGATAATGAAAAAGATTTTTTTATAATCGCATTCAATATTGATAGTGGAACCGGGCGAGCTGAATTTTATCCTATTATGTTTTTTTGTATAGATATACAATGCGAAAGTGGAAGGATGTAGGTACCGGGGTAGACCAAGACTCACCTACCTAGACCAGATCGGTCATGTACTGAAGGAAGGTGGAGTCAAGAGTCTCCGAAACCGGCGAGCGTGTATGAAGAGAATTATGAATGTTGAGGAAGCGAGTGAAGTATGCAAAGATAGAGTTCTCTGGCACTCTGTTCTCTTTGCCTACCCTGCAAGGGATATGGCGTGATAATATGTATGTATGTATACTTATATGTTTTTTTGTTTGTTACTCATTCAATAGTGGTAGGACCACACAGATGACAGTTTCCTGTCTACAGCCGCGGGCCGGTCCGTCCGCGGTAGTACCACACTGAGCAGAAAATCGACGCCTGAGTAGTGGCAATGTGCTGCTGTGCTTCGTTCGATGAGCGAGAGAGCCGGAAGCCCAACTTTTTGTACGGGCTTGGTTTGTTTATTGGTAGGCCTAGATATAACCCTGGTATGGCAAATGTCTATGGGCGGTAGTAATACTTAGTATCAGGTGTGCTGCTTACTCGTTTTTCACCAAGAGCAATAAAAAGAAATCAATTGGAAACAAAAATTGACGTACAGATTGATCATTTCCTGGATTAATACATAAGATACTTTTTATCCCAGTAATGTGTTCCCTTGGGATAATAGTTCTATTTTGGCAAAGTTATCTTTTAGGCGATCTAAGCTAGGCTATATCATTGGACATGATAGGTTATTTATAAAAAAAATGTTTTAACAAACGAAAAATGATTGCCGCACTTAAGATTTGAACCAACATACCTATATTAATAAACTTTTTTATGGGTGTCTAAATTTTTTATTGTCTCTGATGGCAGACAAATAATCACGATGAATAACCTACCTGATGGTAACTGCTGCTCAGATGGCATAACATTTATGGCTTCCAGACTGAAAACTATCAGGAGTGTGGCCTACCAATAGGGATTCTATATTTTAGATGAACAACCAACTGAAAAATTAGGATTAAGTAGGACATAACTTGTAGTAAGGTTAGGTTAAAGGGTAGTTTACCATCTAGGTCAAGGAATCGGTTTTATAGTGGTACGGCCACACTGTCAACAGTTTTCTGTCTTCAGCCACGGGCTCATCAGTCCAGGGTAGTATCATACCCTCTCAGAAAACCGACTTCTGAGCAGTGGCAATGTAGGTACTATTGCGCTTCGTTCGGTCAACGAGACCAATCTATAACTTCTGTACCCCTGACAACAAATGTACAAATATTCATGATGAATGATTGAGTATTTATAGACTTGAAAGTAGCTATAACAAATCAACAAACAAACAATCGAGATTACAATATTAATATAATTTAGAAATGACATATAATATTTGCCACGTGCCGGCTGAAAACATTCATCATCATCATCATCTCAGCCCATATATGTCCCACTGTTGAGCTCGAGCCTCCTCCATAATGAGAGGGAAATTGACCGACTATGCCACGTTGGTATAGGGTTTTGTTTTAAGTTTTCCTTCTCTTGCAATATCGATTAAATTTTCCTTTACATTAACTTTCCAGCGACACCTGGTGACGATTCCCCTTAAAAAAGTATACAGATAAATTAATGAGTAGGTAGGTATACCTGCTCATTATTTAAAAACGAAAACAATTATACTATAGATATATGCGATGCGTAAATTTCAAAGAAAATAATAAAATTAAGCAAGAATTGAGATATAATTAGTTCGCGCTACCTATTGGTAAATTGATGAACTAAAATGTATATACTTTAGTTATGAAGAAAGCCCATGGATGGCGCTACTATTTATCGTAGAAGGTAAGATATGGTTATAAAGAATAATATGGTTACGGCTCTATGCGGTAGACAGGGTTCTTCATCAACTTAAACTTATTTACTCTGGAATTTTTGTTCGAGTTGTGTGATGTTACGGTACAAGTGTCCATCTATACGCAAAATATGTATATTTAGAGCATAATGCAATTAATTAGATGTAATAAAATAACGCCGGCTTTCAATTCAACGACCCCCAAAGAGTAAAGTTATTAAATTGAAAAAGAGTGGCAACTCGATGATAAAATATGCATGTATGGAAAGTGCTGCCACCCAGAGTTTAGGCGGTGAACTAAAGTTGAAGTAATATATATACATATCTACATGTGTATGTGTAATTACATAGAATTTTCTTTTACTATGAAAGCTACCCTGAAATATAAAAAAAAAACATATCAGCTGATAATTAAACAATAATAATATCAGCCTAACATTGAAACTTGAGATAATTTTCAGAAAAATATCAATAACCGAAAATAGATCGATGACAATAAGTACCTACGCTAGGAACAAAAAATAACAATTCTCAGTTGTCAAACGTTTGACAGGCAGGACAAAATGGCAGCAGTTAAGTTTGTACAACCAATCTGTAGGCGGCGCGACGGTCAGTAAAAATAAGTAATGTTTTAAGTGTGCCCCCCCAGACGACCCCTAAAGTTTAAGTCAAACCTGTTTAGGTGTAACGTAGATTTGAGGGTGTATAGACATTTACATTATCTACTTAGCCATTATCATTGTTTTTTTTTAATTAACATAAAGAATCATTAAATGTAACGGTATGAATGACACATGCCATTGAATAAATAGGAGTGGTGGTATAAGGTATATACATAGTCGTGACATAAGTATAAGGTATAATTAATAGGGGTTTTGATCTTAACATTATTAACCATTAGGAAAAAATCCAATTATACTAATAATTCTTCTCTTATGATTAAATCTCACATTACTAGGAGATGGGCCACAGGCGGCTGGCTTTGCACTCGTACTATCACCGTAGCTGCCCTGTAAAGTTTAATAACATGTTAAAAAAAAAATATTAAAAAAATCAAAAATCCCGACTGCGTAAAAAGTCACCAAAACTACGTACATAATAAAAAAAACTGAAAAGAAAAAAACAAGCACTTAGATGTCCGGTGGTCTAGAATTCCATAATATATTATTGAATAAATATTATTGCAGAAAATGAAATATATTTTAATAATAGAACATGACAACTGAACAGTCGGGATCTTTTATTCGACAGCAAATCTAATTTTTCAATGTCTAATGATCTTTTATTCGACAGCAAATCTAATTTTTCAATGGATCCCGACTGTTCAGTTGTCATGTTCTATTATTAAAATATATTTCATTTTCTGCAATAGTATTTATTCAATAATATATTATGGAATTCTAGACCACCGGACATCTAAGTGCTTGTTTTTTCTTTTCAGTTTTTTTTATTATGTACGTAGTTTTGGTGACTTATTACGCAGTCGGGTTTTTTGATGTTTTTAATATTTTTTATTTTTATTTTATACCTACTTTTTAGTTATAAATACCTAGGTAGCTATAGTTATCTTATTTATTAATAAGTAGGCAAGTACCTAACTATATATAGTTTTTCGACTAAAGTAAAGTACAATATCGTAAGAAATTGGAGATGGGCGACCGCGTCAGACATTAGATACTTTAGGTAGGACTACCTATGGTATATTGGACAATATACCTACTAGATACTTCAATATATGTCCATCCACATCCAGTTATATGAATTTTTCGTCTTTTCATGGTAAATTTCTACTGTCTAAAAAACCTATATGTGAGAAAGGTTGTTACGAAACTTTAAATCGATATAGATCCTAAAGGGTCAGTCAAATCGAAAAATGTTGAAAGAAAACTAATAATGATTTTTAAATACCTATTTAACGATACCCCACTCGATATAGTTTGTTCACTTTAATTTTTTTTATTTTCACAATATGGCGTCCAGTAGTCGCCATATTGAATTTTCAATAACGTCATATCTTTAGTGACACTCGCCGGATTAAGAGGAATCGATTGACGTGCGAATCATAAAAATCGACCCAGGCGTTTGGTATATATAGTGCTTCAAAGGAACATACAAACATACATACATAGACTGTTAAACACAATACCACTCCTTTGCAGTCGGGTAAAAAGGTTTATGTTTAACAAATACTATGTAAATAATATATTATTTAGAATGCAACGTACTATAAATGGTTAATTTAAATCTAAAATGTAGTTGTTTTATAAACGCGCGCATAGTGTTCCAAAATCAACTCTAGCTAAATTTCAAACTCAAAATGTTAGTGATATTTCAAACTCTAACCATAGAGTAAATTTATGCTCTAGAAATTTGTTCTATAAAAAAATAAAAAACCAGAAACAAAATTTCATACATATATTCTTTGTTCTTACAAAACTGTTCTGTCAAAAACAAATTCATTCAGTCATTTTTTTTTATAAATCTTGTGAAACCATTTATTTTAAAAGGCTCTATATAATCAGCTGCTGTGTGATAAATACTAAGAGCCTTTACTTTGCTTGTGGTTGTCGTAAAAGATGACTAAGAGCTTTATGTCGACCTGGGCCAATTCTACTTGATTTGGTCAACAATTATATTAGTTCCCAAAGAGAGTTGACGTCAGGCAGGCGGCCAGTTATAAAACTATTGCCAACACGTTTTACAATAAGTACGATGGAAGAGTAGTAGGTACATATTGTTTTAACACAAGTTTTTTTTACTCCTTATAATAGCAAACGGCAGTACCATCCAGAAAGTTGGTCTTTCGGCTCCTTCGATCACCGAACAAAGCGTAACAGCACATTGCCACTGCTCAGACGTTGAGTTTCAGCGAGAGTGTAGTACTACCCTTGACGGACCGGCCCGTGACTGTAGACCGAAAACTGTGCGTCGCCTATCTGTACAATAGGAATCGGAATAGGAGCGTAATTGACCTATTACATCACGCTAGTCAGACGGGTAGATATAGGGTTTTATTTCGAGTTGCCCGTATCTTGTATAGATGTTATATGCAAATTTAATCTCTTAGTCGCATTTTTCGACACGCACGGGCAAAATGGATTGTAAGGCTTACTCCGCCACGACACATTAGAGAGCAGTTGTTCCCAAGGAAGGCAGTCTAATTCAAGCTAGTCTGAGGTGGCCATCATTCTGATATTTTATAGACAATGTAAAATAAATTGTATCAAGATAGATTTATGATAATAATGTTAATTTTACGTGATCCAGGTTTGGCCTCAATTCGCATAACCCATCTATATTCCACTATGTAATTGCTCAAATCAGCGGGTGACCCCATTGCTATCTATTGATCACAATGGAAACACTCGATCCACCCACCAACCCGTGGATATCCTACGCCATTTGCTTCCAAAGGCTGGCTGCCCCTGTTGAGATGTCTTTAGTCAACCTAGAACCTAGTGCGAGATCGTCCAATGCTGCGTCGTCAAATATGATGATGATGATCGCCACTCGAGAATCTTTTTTCCTCAACAGTTGTTGGTTCGACAAGCGATGTAGCTTACCCATTGCCACTTCAACGTGCTAATACGTCGAGCTATATCATAACCCTTCTTCTACAGATGTCCGAATTGCGAATTTTAACACGTAAGAAAATACCAATTATAGCCCTCTCCATAGCATGTTGAGCAACTTTGTGTTTCTAATGACGAAATTTAAAGACCACGTTTGAGTGCCGTAAGTCATCGCTGGTAATACACATTGGTTGTACCTAAACCTTTATTTTCAAACACTGTGGAAAATCGGATAAGATCCTGCTAAATTTTCCGACCCTCATTTTTTGCTTATTAAAAAAATCTGCCCAGAAGCACAAAATTCAACAATGATTTTTACGAAAATAACATTCTTAACCGGAGCTCCGCATTGAATAGTCAGCATACTGGACATTAAAATTTAGTGTATAAATAACAAGAATAAATATAAATACACGTACAGTATAAGAACTATAATAAATTTGATCATTTTTAAGTAAATACGTGTAGTTTTTTATAATTGTATTACATGAATGATGGGTACTCTCTGACAAGGTTTCTTATTTATAAATTAATTAGTCAAATCTCGGGTCATTGCTTGAGGTCTCTGTTTACTAACAATTCTTATATGATAAGGTAGGTTAATAGGTATATATTTATAAGGGATGTCATGGAGCGCCGTATTAGTAATCAAAACTATTGACTATCTGAAATAGAATAAGATATTTTAAAAAATAACTTTCCGTGTGGTGACCGAGTAAGAATACAATTCACCATAGCTGGGCACCGTTAATCAAATAGTTAACTTCGTTAATCGTTAAACCGCTACAAAAAAAGTTAGCTTCGTTAAACGTTAAAGCGTTACATTTCGGAAGAATTAACGCAAGTTAACGTTAATCGTTAATCCGTTAATATGTGTAAAATTTCATCTTTATATCATTGCGTAAGTGAACTTATAAAACCTGTGGTTTAGGTTCTGGAAGTTAACAGGTTAGGAACAAAACAAAATACTTGTATAATTCGAATGTGTAATTTAATCGTCGATAGGTGCATTATTCCCTTCATGAACATTAACATTTTGAAGTAAAGAAATGATCAAACGAAACAAATCTTTTCGCAGTTTTCTTTCTCACACGCACGCGCCGGCAAAATATATCTAGTTTTGTTTTTGTTTCACTCGCTGCCACGCGCCACCCGGCACTTGTCAGTGTCGTGCGGTAAGTATTAGGCTTAGCACGCACTGCGATTAAACGCCCGCGTTTTACCGCAAGGTTGAAATCGCAAAAAAATTTAACACACAGCTTTCTATATAAGCGCACGCATTAGCGACTTTTTTCAGTAACTAATTTAAAAAACGCAACTTGCTACGTTTTGACCGCGGTTTAAAAACGCGCGACTTTTTTGTGTCTCATAGTAACAGTACTGTGGCGCACGCATGGCGGTTAACCGCATTCGGTTTTTTATTCAGTTTCGACTGAGCAAGCACGAAGGATAGACGTTGTTTGCGAAGGTTATATCATGTCGTTCGACTTAGAAACATCGTATGTAGACATCATCATTCTCCTGCTCTTATAATTGATATAGTATGTACTCTTTTTTCATAGTACATATTGTAAAAATTATTGGCAATAGTTTTATGACCAGCCGCCTGCAACGCCTGCAAGACGTCAACGTCGTCGTCTTTGTGAATGTAATTGTTGACCAAAGGGCATCAGATCGAGTTGGCCCAGGTCGTTATAAGGCTCTTAGTCGTCTTTTACCACATCCACGAGCAAAGTAAGGGTTGGTAGTATTCGTAGCCGCTACCACACAGCTAGATTACAACAATGTGTCACAAAATATTATCATTAAAGTAGAAAAAAAACCGATATTATATGACAAATTGTTGAATCAATACAGAGACAGGAATATTAAGGCCCGGCTTTGGCTCGCTCTTCAGGTGATATTACATTACGAAATTAAGCGTCTTCAAATTGTAGATACTGACCCACGTTTTGTAATAATTTATCAAAGGTACCAATCGACATTCTGTAGTACCTAATTAAAAATCTTATCGGAATGCTGACGCACATTGTTGTACGTTTGGCAAAAGTATCATTTCAAATGTCTTTGATCGGTTAGTGGATGTACTCAGTACCTATGGCGCCGGCGTTGTTTACATTTTCTATTTTTTAATTTCAATACCAAAGCCACAATACATGCTGCTCGCCAGAAATCCATGGTGTAACTGAAAATAAATTTAAGCAAAACGCCAGCCGCAGTGCGTGTTGATACGCGTTTTTGCGTTTTTAGCTACTCGTAAACCGCTTGCGTTTAATCGTAGTGCGTGCTAAGCCTTAGGCATTGGATTAACGATTAACGGACTTCTTGCACATTAACGGAAGTTAACGTGTCCGTTAACATTTTTAAAAGTTAACTTAAAAGTTAATCCGTTAATCAAAATGTTAACTTCGTTAATTAACGATTAACGGATTAACGAGTTAATGCCCAGCTATGCAATTCACCACCCCCTATCTTAACCGTGGTTGATCGTAGAAGGCGACTAAGGGATATAAAATGCATATAACAACTATGCAACATAAGTAATTATAAAACATTTTATTAGTTTCATCTATTAGTATCTTTTAGTTAGAAGGCCTTTTATGTATATGGGGCCCTGGGCTGCAGCCGAAAAAGCCCTAAATAGATACGCCCCTGTGTGCAACATCCCTAATATACTATGATTATAATGTGTAGAGATAATATCTCTGGCTGTTTAGATAGCGTAATGATCTTAACAGTATCCGTTATGTAATGGTGCTTCTAACCTTGTATATAAATTTGTAGACGAATGGGTCAGTCATGAGGAATATAAATGCGGATATAAAGTTGCAAATGACCGTACTGCAAGTAATCACGATTACCTTCACACCTATATACCAATCACAACTTACATCTTATGTGATCTCACAGAGGAGACTCAAGCAATCGACTTTGTACAAACAACTACATAGTATGGATGGATGACGCAGGATAGTCCTCCCCGTGCAACCACGAGACAAGACTATAACTGGCGCCACCCCTTTACCTGCCCGTGGATTCCTCAGCCAAATCGCCCAAGGGATCACCAAGAGAACGAGCAACAGCTCTTCCCTGAGAAACGTAAAACATCCACCGCTACCGCCAGGCCACCTGCCAAACGCGGTAACCATGACACCATTCTCTCACACGAGTGACAGCATCAGAGAGACCCACATGACTGACGTTAGTAAGTTAGTATGCGATATACGACAACTATGTGCACCATGCCACTCGCGAACTCAGACTGCCGAACAGATAGTTTTTTTTTTGTCACGCAGTGGTCAAAATTCTATTTACGCACTAACCCCCGCCAGTTACAGACGGGGAGTGTGGGACTCACCAGCCCCGCGGCTGGAATACCCACTAAAAAGTCCACTGCGGTCGCTGTTAGCCGAGATGGCTTTGACAGCTTAACCGGAATATGGGTGAGCGCTGAGGGCTCTCAACCCGGTAAAAGTTTTAAGCGACAACGCCCGAGGGCTCTCCCTGTGGAGAACGAACCTCGGTTCGAGGCGTCGCTGGTAGCAAAGTGGGCGTGCCCAGGTTTGAGTTATTGACTATTTCGCGTCGCGTCTTCCTTCCCTGGCGGCGGAGGCCGAAGCGCGGATATTTATGTGTTATGGCCGCGCGGGCCGTCTATGCTCTTTCTTGAGCGATCGTAATCGAATCGTCAGAGTCGGTCAGTTACCGAACGGAGGTCGCTAGTTTACTTTTATACGTCTGTTAAAATAAGATTGTGCTAGGTGGCGCGATTAATGAATACTTTGTTAACATGTTTCCGCTTAGCACGTATAATAAACGCAAGTACTGTCACATTTATGCACTACATCTAACATAACTTGTCCCTCCCATTAAAAATGTTATGATTTTTACAGGTGTTTAATAAAATTGTATTTCTTCTTTAAACCTTTTCATTACAATATTTACATATGCTTACATTTCTATAACGGCAAATAAACAATTAAACACGTTTATAAATGAATTTCAACCGTTTCTCAAAATAAATATTTTACGAGAAAATCGTAACTATACACATATTATATTATAACAAGATTTTTTAAGTAACCGTAAGATGGCGTTGATAAAACACATGTACCTAAGAACATATCATATAACTTTACTCTTTGGTAAATATATACCTGATATTACAAAAACCTTGCTGAAAAGAAATATCAAGCTCTACCTAATTGCTGTTTTATATTTTCAGACAATTTATCCAATTGAACACTAAAACTAAATAAGTAGCATCTAAATACATTATTTATTACGATATGCCAGAGTAATAGGCTTTTCATCCCTAACCCATAAATTCACTTTTAATACAATTCTACGTTGTCATTAGACCGTATCAAAATTTACTCTTTCATTCTTAAATTTCTGAATATTTGGTTACATTTTTCAAATTTCGAACATTAATTATTTGTAAATTATTTGTAAATGGTAATATATCTAAAATTCCTTCTAATTTTTATTTATTTATGCCGTAATGACCTTCATTAAAATATTAAAAAAAATACAAAAGAATAAATATGGAACAGATGATTTAAATGTATAAAATTATAAACAAAATGTTTAAACTATAGTCTGTCTAATCTAAGAAATGCATTTTGACAGCTGTCGGAGTAAGTTGTCTAGGTATGTGAATAAAATAATCGCGATCGAAAATATCCGATTTTAGTGAGAAATCGATATTGATTCTTTGTAATTAATAATCGGTTTATTTTTTTATTTTTCAAAAAGGAGATGAAAAATTAAGTGCTAAATTAATAAAAAACAAATTTAATTATCTTATCATAAAATCTATTCATCATAATTAGTACGATTAGGTTAAGTAAAACCAAAAATTGAATTTGAAAATAGCTATTTATTCAAAATTACTACTATTACTTGAATTATGATCGTCGCGAACATTAATAATTATTTCCTTATCAATAACATTGTCGAAACGTACATCTCTGTCAAAATCACTATTCGATTAAATATATTAATCTAATATTTTTACCGATTATTTGGATATTCGTGAATTGGAAGTTGTCAAGCACTACTGTGTAGAACGTGATGACATGACATTGTAAGATCGTTAATAATAATTACTATTTACCATATTATTTTAAGTTTAAATTAGTTTTACGAGTTTCAACATTACATTATTGTAAAAGAAAGTCACCACGTCAACGTTAATTATGTAAATAACTTATTAGTTCTTTAAAATTTCAGATTTATTGTTTGCAATCATGTGTATACGTTTGACCAAGCTTATTGTGTATTAAAAAATGGAAAACGTCAAAATGCACTTCTTAGATTAGATGAACTATAGTGCTTATTCCAAAATCAATGTAGGTACTCTGTTTTCTTTAAAAAAAATATATAATACTGTCTAACATACTTTGTAATTTTTTATTTTCTATTGCGTAATGATGTTAAAGAATTTGATTACCTATTTATAAACTAGTCAAATTTTTTATCCAACCTGCTTTAGTGAACAGGAAAATTAGTTTACAGCAAAAATAAAAACATAATAATAAAAAGTGTTTATCTCCACAGATTTCTGGCAAATTATATGTACCTAGAGCATGGAAGTAATAAGTACTACGGTAGTACTTATTACTTCCATGACCTAGAGATATTGCTTGCAATTATTACATTGTCTGTTATTAGAATAAGTAGGCAGAAAGCGTAGGTATGCCATAAAATTAAATATTCAAAATAAAAATATTTGTTAATTATGTAAATGTTTGGTGGCTGATAAGAAACCAAAAATCAAAATGTGTATAACTTTGATTTGTGAAAGTGAACTATAACTGCATTGAAATAAAATATTTATAAATATTGATTTTGTCATCATCACTACATAATTAATATAATTCCATGATTATATTTTAAAAGATAGCGGTAATGATTTTATATTCTAAAATAATATAATTTGAATGCCTTTGTTTCGCACATTAAAGGCTATTTCAGATGTTTTAAACATGTTAAAAAAATTGAGTGATAAAAGTTTATAGTATAAATGCAAAATGAGAAACTACTATTTTAATTCGGAGAAATTAAATTGATGTTCCCTAAATTTTAAATGAATACAAGTCATATCTATATTTTTACGAACGCATCTTTATTTTAATCTATGATTTACTTGACGTTCCATTCCAAGATGGCAGACATGCCGCTTGAGCCGTGATAGTATGGAATCGTAGAATTACGATTTTAGGTGTGTCTTTCTAAATATCGAACTAGAATGTCTCCCGAATTTTTGACTATTGTCTTATACGAATGTTCTGACAATGTGAAAAAACTCCTTTGCGTAAAGTGCCCTAGTTTTAGGTAACGTTTGTGCCGGGACATATGTAATAAAACGGTGATCGAAATTGTGTTTTCGGTGTGTCGTGTACGATAGGTATTCTGGTTTGATGTTAAATTAAAATGTGGAATATGATGTGCGACGTGATGCCCACTATATCGGAGGACAGTATCAGTCAAAGAAGTTCGCAGCTATCTGGCGAGGATGCTAATTTTGAGCAGTTGATGGTTTCTATGCTCGATGAGCGTGATAAGCTTGTGGAGAGCTTGCGGGAGACGCAGGAGCGGCTGGGGGACTCCGAGCTGCGCCTCAAAGAGGTGGAAAAGGAGCGGGACTCCCTGCACAGACAGATCGCCGCCAATTTGCCTCAGGTCAGTGACTGGAATATTAAGACTAACCTTATGTACAGTAGATATTAGTTAAATGGAGAACTGTGGTCCATTATTGTGACATATATAAGAAAAACTACCAGATTAAATGAATGTTTTAGTCATTTTAATTTCTTATCACCTTATCACTAAGTTATGCCATAAGTAAGGCCAGCATAGTCAAATATTTTAATAGACAATTCAAATAATTCGAACTGCCTGTAACTCTAGTATTACATTATTTATTAACTTATAAAATTAATTGAGAAATATTATTTATAATTGTTATATCTTCTGCTATCTTCTAAAATGTAATTATTAGTCATATTCATTCTTGATAATAGATAAAAATGAATAAGAATATGTTAGTTTACACATATAAAAAAAATACAAAATAAGCATGCAGCTTTAACTTCGCTTTTTAAGATAACCATAGCAATAGGATTGATGGGAATAATTGAATGATTTAATTAAGCATAAAATGTTACAGTATGTTACCTATTATATTAATAATGTCATATGTATATTTTAAAATTTTAATACTTGTCCTTAAAATTTAAAGAATATATTATCTACAACATTAATTTTCTTTTTGTTGAGAACTTTTTTTCAAATATACATGTCAGTCCCATCGGTATATCTAGAAATAACACATTACTTAAAATATAATATCGCAAACTTAAGTAAATTATAGACAGCTTCAGAATTAGGTGCAGACAATATGTTGTAAAACATTCCTGTATCGTATACACTTATGTTTAACAAATAAAAATCCCTTGCGGACTGATATCTAAACTACTCTGATAATCTTCTATTGCTCTATACAAATAACAATTTGTGGAACTCTTTTCTTTAAAGAAGAGAATTATTAGATATTTTGTTTATATAACATGTTATGCGTATCTGTCTTATTGAATATTTATTTATCATTCCTGGTGAAAGAGTAACAAATGGTGATACAGCCTTATCGTCTATTACTTGTCCTCTGGGGGTCCACATTTGTTCATATATAGGGGCAGAACATGAGTAGGTACACGTGAGTGAGTCTAAGTTGAAATTAGGAAAGATCTAAAAGAAATAGCTTGTTAGCTTTAATGCACTGACTTAAAATATAAGAAGATATACAATGCAAAAGTGGAAGGATGTAGGTACCGGGGGAGACGGAGACTAACCTACGCAGACCAGATTGGTCATGTAATGAAGGAAGGTGGAGTCATGAGTTGCCGAAACTGGAGAGCGTGTATGAAGAGAATTATGAATGTTGAGGAAGCGAGTGAAGTATGCAAGGATAGAATTATCTGGCACTCTGTTCTCTCTGCCTACCCTGCAACGGATATGGCATGATGATATGTATGTATGTACTTAAAATATTACACATATAAATCAATAATGTATAGGGGTACATTTTTTCACATTTGGAATTGGATATAGTGTCTAAAAATTCATTACAGACAATCTCAAATGGGATGAAGAATTAGATGATAATTCTTCATCCCATTTGAGCAATCTCAATCAAATCTCAATCTCTCTGCCCAATATCATAGCTATTGGGCCTAGGCATACTTTTAAATTAGCTTACCATATATGTCAAATGACATGGTATAGTAAGATTTCATTTAGTTTCCTTCTCTAGCAGATATATTATTTGCTTGAATCCCTTGATTGTCTATGACAAAATATTATTTACATAGGGAGTTCAATACCTGTCAGTATTAGAGTTTAATTTTCCTTTATAGCTATATAGTGTTTGTGTTTTATCTCCATAATTGCCTCATACAGTATGAGAATAGAATAATATCTATGATAGTGTGTATTATCTAATATTTGCAAAATTTAATGTATGCTGTGCATATCATCGTCGTCTGTTAGCACACACGGTTCAATGTAGTTCAAATATTTAAAGATATATCCATTTTTGTACTGTATATTCTAAAGCTTGTGCTTTGATATACATTAAATTTCTCATTGGCTATGGGACAGTGACAAAATTACATTTAGTTTTTTAAAATTTGCAATATTTGCTTGTTTAGTATCATATGGTGACAGAGTGAGAATACAATTCTCCATTCCTTTTCTGATTTGTGCGTTTTGTAAAAGACAGGCATATGATAAAGGAAAACCCTACAGCAACCTGTCTAATCAGAATGATATAGTAGGTTAATTTGTCTGCCATTGTGGAAGAGGCTCGTGCCCCATAGTTAGATGTACATGAGCTAATAGGATGTTTGTAACTATCAAACAACTTATCAACATTCTCTGTTGAATATAGGTCCCTTTATGGGGTTAGTGCCATAGATAACAGGTGAGTTGATGATCACAGTAGATGTTATAAGTTCCCAGAAGAGTGCTGCTGCTCATCATCTCAATTCTCCCTCAGTTGGTTGGTAACAACTTGCACGGGAAGATAAACTATCTTGTCCATGAATACCTAAGCATTTTATAAATAAAGTATCAAACACAAGAAGACTTGTTCAAATAAAACTTATAGCTTTGTTTGTGAAATTGTTGGTTTTTAAAAATAGTATGCATTACTGTTAATAGAAACACATAATAAATTATTACATAATTAGTCTTGTATGTATATACTATCAGCAAACTCATACATCATGATATGTTATAACACTAATGAAAATTAGGAAAAGTTGAAAGTAAAATCACATGCTTTTCCATTAGGTTCAGCAAGGTATGATCATTCAGTCTGTTGTCAATACAGTATGATAGGTATAATTTGCATGTCACTTTAGAAGGAAGGTCTCAGGTCTTACAAGGTACATATTAATTAATATCTGGCAGTATACAGTAACTTCTATTATATTCTTGTACATTTTTGCACACTCACACATTTTAATGTAGTAGTGTTTAACAGTTTCGCACCCTTTACTTAGGGCCTTGATAATCTAAGAAAAGTCAAATAACTAATAAAGTAAGCAATAAATACAAGCTGTCAAATGTATCAGTTTTTCTACAGCAATTTTTTAGTATATGATATATCATAGATATAATCTCATTTGTACAAGATTTAAAAACCAATGAATATTTGTTGATAATAGATAAAGAGAACTGTCAATAATTTCTCAGCTTACACCTTTAAAATTAAAGTTGTAACTTTAAAAAAAATATTCAGTTTTCTTACATAACTATACCTAACAATTCTTTAAACCAATTAAATTAAATTTTCTAACTAATTTAAGTTTTCTGGTTCAAAACAGTCAATTCTTTTAAGATGTAATCTACAAAAATTAATGTAAACAATTCTGATTATCATGTTTGACAATCTAAAATTACCATATTGATTGTGTAATAAAAGAACAAAAATTAACACCAACAATATTATCACAACTATCAAATTACAGGGAATTAAGAATGTAGTGATAAAAGTAAATGGCTATGAACACTGATGACCTAATTGTAAGTTGGTGACCAAATTCTTTTTTTATTTATTGATACTTTAATAATGACTTTGACTTTCGGGAATTACCCTAACAATGCAACCCTTATTTTACAGTTATTCACCATTTATGAAATTTAAAATAACTACTGCATTTCCTCTTTGGTGTAAAAGTCTATGGTGGTATATAATCATCATTCTCCTACTCTTATCCCAATTACTTGGGGTCGATACAATATGTACTCCTCTTTCAGAGTACAATTAGTAAAAGTTATTAGCAATAGTTTTATGTCAACCCTTCTTGGGAATGTAATTGTTGACCAAATGGTATATGGATGGAGTTGGCCCAGGTCGTTATAAGGCTCTTAGTCGTCTTTTACAACATCCACAAGCAAAGTAAGGGTTGGTAATATTCGTAGCTGCTTCCACACAGCTGTGGTGGTATATAATATGGTATCTAAATTCAATTAAAATACCAATTAAAATAACAGTTCACACATTCAACTGCACAGACGGTGTAATAGTTAAAATTAAGCAGACCGTTTGTTACAATGTGTTGTTGGTATGGATCCTGAGCAGGACAACGCTTTATGTGATCCACAAAATGTTCATCTGAGTCTGGGTGTAATTTGTCTCCAATAGAAAGTTTTTTTTTTAATCTTGATTCCCTTACTGCACAATCTTTAAAAAAAAGTTCAGTAGCAAATGCAACAATTGTTTATGTTGTATAAATTTATTTAAATGCCAGAATTCAGAATGCCAGTTTCCTTTCTATACAACTCATTTTTCTTAAATTTCATTAGTATTATCTGTGTATGTTCCATAGTCATTTACTATTTGTAGTTCAAGTTTCACCTTGTATTTATACTATATCACAGAAAAACTAATACAAATACCAAGTAAATGTTTCTACTATGTGGGAAGCAATCTAGTACTACTCCCAATAAGGATATCTTCACCACCTTTTCGGTCATGTCTTTATAAGAAATGGCATTTCTGTTATTATGAAGGCTGATTTGCATTGCTGATGTAATATGTATAGTGCTAGCGTGTCAAGGATACACACAACAGACTTAATGTTCAGTCAATGGAACAAAATAAGTTTAATGAGTAGCTATTGTTGCTTATAGTTTTATACTTATATCATCACACCATATCCCTTGCAGGGTAGGCAGAGAGAACAGAGTGCCAGAGAACTCTATCCTTGCATACTTCACTTGCTTCCTCAACATTCATAATTCTCTTCATACACGCTCGACGGTTTCGGCGACTTTGACTCCATCTTCTTTCAGTACGTGACCAATCTAGGTAGGTTAGTCTCGGTCTCCCCCGGTACCTACATCCTTCCACTTTCGCATTGTATATCTTCTTAACCAGACGTTCGTTCGGCATTCTTTCCACATGTCCGGACCATCGGAGCATTCCCTTTCGCATCTTTACACCAATACTCTCTTTCATACCTACTCGCTCTCATACGTCGTCGTTGCGAATGTTAGTTACTTATTATAGTAGGTAGTTAGCTAATAAAAACATTTTAATTTTTAGGTTCTTCCTGCGGTGATGGAGTAAGAATACAATGTGTCACTATTCTTTATCATTATCATTATCTCATATAAAACCCACTGCCGTCATCTTTCGCGGTTTTCACAGGTAAGAAAGGGGTTGGTGAATTGTATTCTTACATCATCACATTGTTCCTTCACTCAAGTAACGTTAAAGACTGCCACCACTAGCCCTAAATGTAAGGCAATATAATTGATATACTGCATTGATATTTTGTCTCTAAGGTGTTACTTAAATTTGGGAGTCAGTGGTGGTATCGGGCATTAGTGAACAAACATACTCTTGAGAAACTCGAAATCTTATCGACTTTTTGGTTTGGGGTAGAATGTAAATTTCTGTCACATTATAGAGGAGGCTCGATCCCAACAGTGGGACGCGTATAAAATTAATTTCAAATTAGTGAAGAATGTACCTACTTAGAAATTTCAAACCAAAACCAACGTCAAACTGAATGAAGTCTGACGAAGTGCGTGTGTGATATTGTACGCTCTGTATTTACACTCCCATTTAAAGGAGACTCGTCCATAACAATAGAACTTATAGGAGCTGAAAAGACGTAAAGAAAACGAAATGTGTGAAATAGGTTTTTATATTTAGTGATAACTCTATCAGTGATGCAATGAAAGTGTCATAACCTAAACTAAAACGGATGTATAAAGTAAATTTAAGCAGAGACGGATGCGGTACGGAAGTGTCAATACAATTATAATGGTTATTTTTTTTCATTTATTTATTTAATGAAATTAAATTAATAGTAATAATTAAGTAGTGGTAAGTTATATTTTATAAAAAGTCATTTGGCAACGTTACCATGTCTTCGTCATCCTAATGATAGATTCTAACATTTACAATGATTAATTCTTCGTTAATGATGGGATGATCGACCTTTATGCTCTACACAAACGTCGTTTCCGTTAAGATCCGTTTAAATTTTTACTATAAAAGATGCGGAAACAGAAACGAATGCTAAACTATCCGCAGGACTGCCGCAGTTTCGGATGCAGACGTAGAAATCTGTTGCTTCACTGATAATTATTGTCACTACTCAATATTGAAACCCAATTATGTAAGTTTCAGAACCGCCGCATCTCTTTGGATTAGCCATTAAAGTCTCTAGAATACAGCAAACTCTAATCCCACTACACATCGTAGGTAGACACACGATTGTATAGAAACTGAAAAGCTCCTTTGGATCATCAACGACATACTCGGCTACATTTCGACTCACGATCTGCCACAGACAATCAGCCTTCTAAAAAGGGGCATCTTGAATTTATGCGGGCAATTTTCTTTGAGAATGACTAGCATTTGCATTATGATTTATGTTATACGTGTCTGTAGCAATTTGAAGGGATTGTTAGGGGCGCTTGTGTAAATTACACGCTTTGAACTCGAGCGAGATGTGGACCATTTTTTACTGTAAATTAATACTGGAACGTTAGTCCAACGCCATAAAGTGGGTTACTACTGATCGCGAGTTCGAATTAACATAACTGTCTCTAAATGTTGGCCTCATAAAAGGCTTAAAGGCGGGATAGAGAGGGCGCCTATGCATGATATTTCTCTATATTTTAAAATCCGGGATACACAAATTCGTAGATGAACGATTGTAAAAGATATAACTTGAAGAATGAAAAGAATTGACTGCACAGATGGGATGGTGGTTAAGATACCGATACCTTCTGTGCCATTGCCCTGGGTACGATTCCCACGCAGGTCAATGCTTTGTGAGATCCATAAACTCAAAACAACATTTTGAGCCTGGGTGTAATTTGTTTGGGTTAATTGCATGTTTGTTTTCCCCGCAATACAAGGATTTATTTATTTCCTTAGTGCAGGGTGGGGCTTTTCAAAAAAAAATTATAGCACGTTGAATTAACAATCGGCTGGCTACATCGCTCGTCAGACCGACAACCGTTGGGGAGAAAAAGTTATCAAGTGGTGATCTTAATTCGGACGAAGCTGCGTGGAACGGCTCCTCAGTAAGAGGAACTGACATCTCAAATGTCGTAGGGAGCCGTTAGACGTTGGACTGTTCTGAGTAACATTTTCGAGGCCCATGTCCAACAGCGGACGTCTACAGACTGATGGATGGATTATAGTTGTGATTAATACTTCTATTTGCGATATTAAAAGAATTATCATTCAGTCTTTCTACGTTCACTAATAAGCGTTCACCATATATGCGCCACCTACAAATGAGGACATAGTGTTGAAATCGTCAGCGCTAAGAAAAATAGAAATCTTTATAGCATACGTCCTAATAATGATTGTGAGTTCTGACATCATAGTACATGCCATTACGTTAAGTAGCTTAATATTTATTGCAATTTTATAATCAAGTTGTATAACATTATCAAAATGTAGGACTAAAATCGTAAAATCGTCATGTAAAAAATAATGACGGTCAAACAATTTATAGGAGCATAATAGTCGATTTGCAAATATCCCAGTTGATACAAGTACAACAAGTACGTAAAGTAAAATAAAAAATGGTGCCAAAATTTCCTAGAGATAAATTCGTAAAATTTTCAAGTGCGAATATCTTTAGAAGTTGTTAATCAGTATTAAAATTTACACAAAGAAGAAAGAGATAAAGCCAGAACAGATGTAAGAGTAACAATAGGTAATGATGTACTAGAGCAAATGGATGAATTTGTATATCTTGGATGTGGATTTAGCCGAGATGGAAGGTACACCACTGATATAGAGCGAAGAGTGAATGCGGGAAATAGAGTGAACGGAGCGTTGGGACAACTTATCGGTAGCCACCACCTTAGCCAGAAGGCACGTGTAGCAATACATAACGCAGTGCTTATCCCAACATTACTGTATGGAAGCGAGAGTTGGGTATGCAGAAAAGAGTATGAAAGTAAAATTAATGCGGTCGAAATGCGATCTCTACGGCAAATCTGTGGAATTAGGCTGACCGACCGCATTCGTAACGACGACGTAAGAGAGCGAGTAGGTATGAAAGAGAGTATTGGTGTAAAGATGCGAAAGGGAATGCTCCGATGGTTCGGACATGTGGAAAGAATGGCGAACGAACGTCTGGTTAAAAAGATATACAATGCGAAAGTGGAAGGATGTAGGTATCGGGGGAGACCGAGACTCACCTACCTAGGCCAGATCGGTCATGTACTGAAGGAAGGTGGAGTCAAGAGTCTCCGAAACCGGCGAGCGTGTATGAAGAGAATTATGAATGTTGAGGAAGCGAGTGAAGTATGCAAGGATAGAGTTATCTGGCACTCTGTTCTCTCTGCCGACTCTGAAAGGGATATGGCGTGATGATATGTATGTATGTAAAATTTACACCATTAAGTGAGGGAAACTTTCGTAAAATATTTTAGGTTAATTGACGATGATGTGGTACATATTTTCATAATATGTATTTGAGTTGATAAATTATTTTAAAAATTCCATATTGTGAGTAACTTATCATTCTACATTCTTTCCTTCGTATGTAGGGTAATTAAGGGAAGGAAGCAAAAATATCACTTTAAGAAAAATAAAATTCAAATAAAGTTCGAAGCAAAATCGCCATGTTGTTAAGATTTATTGTATTAGGGTTCATTCTTGTCGTTGTAACTGAATGGATTGACGCCCTTCTCGGCTTTGTTTAAAATAAAGCATTAAACATTTACGTTGATAGGCTTTTTAGCCGATCTTTAATCTTTACATCTTATTGTACATACTGCATTAAAGTAAAAAATAAATCTTTAAGATATGAGAGACTAAAAATATACGTTTAAAGGACACAAGTTACAATCTGACTCGGAATAACCTTTTGCGTGCGTCATGAAGATTTATCTAGTGTGAACGAGTGCTAGATTTTTTTGTTCCTGTAACCCTCTTTCTTTTCCCATCAATCAGTCACTAGAAATCCACTGTTGGATATATAGACCTCCTCGGATGTTATTAGTCGACCTTGTGGGGGTCGTCCGATTCGTGGTCACCACTCGAGAACATTTCTTCCCGACGGTTGTCTGTTCGACAAACGATTTGGCTTATCCATTGCCATATTAACGAGCTAATCCTTTATTTTTACATAAACACTATAGAAAACTGAATGGTTTCATACCATTGGCACCTACTTCATTTGCATCTAGAACTGTTCTATCTTTAGATTCAGCATCCAAAATGAGAAAAATTAAGGTACCTACCTACATAATTCGTTTTAGTATTTTTGCTATTAAAAAAATACATTGTTCTCGTTTCGCTTGATAAGGTGTTGTACGAAAACCCTAAGTCATCTATGATGAGCTACCGGTGACGCATCATTACCCACTTTAGTAACTAAACATGAGTGAATAGGCGCTATCCAATATTAGAGCTATCCAATATTAGAGCTATCAAATATTAGAGCAGAACCGATTGTTCTGACATGAAATTGGTAAAGGCTCTATAATATCATCATTCTCCTACTCTTATCCCAATTACTTGGGATCGATACAATATGTACTCTTAATTCTTTTCAGTAATTTAAATATGTACTCTTATTTCATATTACATATTGTAAAAGTTATTTGGTAATAGTTTTATGACCGGCCGCCTGCCAGACGTCAACCCTCCTCGGGAATGTAATTGTTAACCAAACGACATCAGATGGAGTTGACCCAGGTCATTATAAGGCTTTTAATCATCTTTTACGACATCCACGAACAAAGTAAGGGTTGGTAGTATTCGCAGCCGCTACCACACAGTTTGGTAAACGCTCTGTAATACACATGGGAAAAGCACTGGGTAGGAAATAGGCACTGGGTAGGAGGAAAAATTGAGAAGTGGTAGAGTATGTGCCGTTGGATGCAGGTGGGAAGGGCCGTTGCAAATGGCATTCTCGTGGGGAGGCCTGTGTCCAACAGTGGACGTTTAAGGGCTGATGGATGGATGGATGGCAGAGTAAGTGCGCCATATGATTGTATTCTTCTGTCACTGAGAAAGATCACGTTTGGTTTGAAGATTTCTACTACATTTGGTATAATGGTTAAGATACCGGCCAACCATGCCAGGTGTTATGAGTTCGATTTCCATTTAGAATTATGTTTTGGGCGATCCAATAATTTTTGTTCTGAGTCCAAGTTTAATTTTTGTACGTTAATTATGTGTTTATAAAGTCCCCCTTAATACAAGATTCTATAATCCCTATGTGGAAGGTGTGATCTTAAAAATAAAGCGTCTGTGTTTAATCGATAGAATATTCGTTAACCTATTTACTGTAAGACTAAAATAACAACTAAAAAGAAAAATAAAGGCTTATCCATACTATACAAACTAGGTTTAAACATTTTATTAAACATCCTGCGTTCAAGTCAAGCGAGGGCCCTATATTCCTTGACCGTATCAACGGCTTCCTCGCACGCCGCCTCATCAACACAAATCTATTTTAGTCATCTGAAGCGCTATGATGTTTCATCCTGTTATTTATTCCTGAAATAAATGGGAAATTAATATTTTGTCGTATATTTCGTATTCATCTCATCATCATCATCATCATCTCAGCTCGTATATGCCCCACTGTTGGGCTCGAGCCTGCTTCATAACGGAAGAGAAATTGACTGTACTATACCATGGTGGTCGGAGTCTGAATCTGTGCAAGAGAAGGAAAACTTGAAACAAAAACCTTATACCAACACGTCTGACCGTCAGACGTGTTGGTATAAGGTTTTTGTTTCAAGTTTTCCTTCTCTTGCATAGATGTTATATGTATTTTATATTCTTTAGTTGTCTCTTACGATCACCCACGGATTAGATAGGGAGTGGTGTTTGTTTGTGGTGAAACGGAGGTGGAGAATTGTATTGTTACTCCGTCACCGCACGGTGAATTTATTTCGTATTATTATTATTCAAACCTGGCATTAAACAATAGCTTTTAAGATATGCCGAAATCTGACTACCAAAGACTTTATGGTGAGTGCAAAAATTACCATTACATAGGTTACTTATCCTCAGCGGAAGCCACCTCATGTGTTACTTGTATATACATATATATAAGGTCAAGGTGCTATTTTAAAATAAAAGAGTCATGATTCATTAATTCCGTGTCGTGACGGAATAAGAATACAATTCCTCCACCTCGGCTTCTTGAATGGTATCGCAAAACTTTACTACAGGATGTAGTATGAACTCGAAAAGAAACCATAATACCAACCCGTGTATGTGTGGCCAGCGCGGTGGTAGTAGATTGATTTTCTTCCCATTTTGGTAGAAGCTCGAGCCCAACAGCAGGACGTATACCATATGAGCTATAATGAAGGTGATGGTATATTCGTAATCTGCTGCACTAAGCAGTTAAAAGAATTGAATGAAATTTCTTCTTATATATTCGAGGTCTTTGGACCGCCATGGTAATCAAGTAGCAAAAGTTACTATAGCGATTGTAAATATACATACATACATATCATCACGCCATATCCCTTGCAGGGTAGGCAGAGAGAACAGAGTGCCAGAGAACTCTATCCTTGCATACCTACTTCACTCGCTTCCTCAACATTCATAATTCTCTTCATACACGCTCGCCGGTTTCGGAGACTCTTGACTCCACCTTCCTTCAGTACCTGACCGATCTGGTCTAGGCAGGTTAGTCTCGGTCTCCCTCGGTACCTACATCCTTCCACTTTCGCATTGTATATCTTCTTAGGTAACCAGACGTTCGTTCGGCATTCTTTCCACATGTCCGAACCATCGGAGCATTCCCTTTCGCATCTTTACACCAATACTCTCTTTCATACCTACTCGCTCTCTTACGTCGTCGTTACGAATGCGGTCGGTCAGCCTAACTCCACAGATTTTCCGTAATATATTTATAAATATACGTTAACTAAAAACTGTTCAAACCACCACCAGGACGGAACCGCTATACGGATATATCGATAGTATAGGGTTTAATATTAAGTTTTCTGTTTCGTGCTATATTTATAATCTATTTAACTTTCTTAGTTAGAACACCTATGGAGATGAAAGATGTGGTGATAGATTATATTGTTAAACCGTTATCAAACCAATTTTAAAATGAAATTTACGGGCAAACTTTTTATGTAGCCCTTAAAAAAGAGCTTAAAGCGACTGCTACATATATCGCGTACTTAGGCATATTTGTCTTTGAAGTGAAGTGTGTGAGGAATACGCGTTAGCACGTGATAGGCAGTCGTTTAAATTGTTCTTCTAGTGAATTTCAAAAATTGAGACTTATGCTCATCTCGTTTACATAATTTCATCTAAATAAATGACTTATCCTAATACCAACTCATCTGATCGGCGTGATATATTATGTCAATTTCCTCTTATTGTCGCGTAGGGTGAAATCCAGTAATAGTCTATTTATAAGTAATTGATGAATAATTAAAATTGTCACCTCTTTTGTGTGTTTTTACGACGCGAAGCCTATCTAGTTCCTATTTATCTATGCACAATATCCGTCATAAAATACACAAAATTCCAATTAACGCTGACAAACTCGCATTTAGACTTGAGTGTATAATAGATATCAATGAACTCCACTAATGCATGGTATATTTAGATTGGAGATTACAACTTATGGCATGGTGAAGCGTTTGATGTTGAGGCGCGTTAATTGGTAGCTATTGTGGGGCTTTGTTAAGTTCTAATGTTATCAACCCACGGGCGATTGGTAATAATCGTTTGATTATAGATTATAACTTTTTGATATTCTTGGAGAATTAAGGCGAAAACCGAACGCAAGCATAGCAACAGCGAGTCGTGTTTGGATGCGGCCGTTGGAGCGGGCGGACATTCAAACCTAGAGCTTAGAGAATGCATCACTTTAAAATCAAGCGTCAGTCATTTCGTCGAAAAGTCAATAGCTACATACTTTGGGTTTCAAATAGATATTTCAGATTTACCCAAAGTTTTCATAAACCTAATTTGTAATTTAAACATTTTAATTAATTTATTGATCAACGTAAATATAGTGCCGTACCTGTCACTGGCGTAGAGGTGGTCCGAAATCTTTGTTTGAAGTGACTCGTGACGGCAAATTTCAAATAAACTAATTCCATCGCTCCACAAGTAATGTGTAACCAATCTATAAGGACACGAGTCCTTTGAATTTGATCCTGAATGGCTACACAAATACTGTGAAATTATTCAGGGTTCATTAAGTACTTATATAGTTAAGTGGTAACGTAAGGTATTTAACTTTAGAAGTATGTAAATTTGAATGGGCAGCAGTACTTTGCGAGGAAACTTATATGCGAATATGGTATTATTTCTTCTTCATAGGAAAGCTTATGTTGAGTGGACGTCGGTATAACAGGATATGATTAGGTGATAAGATTAGACCCATTTAAATCTATTAATCTTTCTTTGGAGGCCTTACTCTTAGTGATTTTTGATTGTTCTGCCAACGTAACGTTTCTTGAAAGATAGCATTCAAGTAAACTAAATCATGGTTTCATAATTTATTTTTTGGCAAAGGAGGATTTAAGTTTCTTCGTCCACATTTCACTCCTTAACGTTATTTTTCCACAGCAACTTTTAGGAGTATGCATATATTAACTGTACAATGATTTATGGGCGAGTAGAGGCTAAACATACTACCTTTATTTTATAATTATTACTGGCTGCTCAGCTCGTTTTAGGATTTAAAGTTTTTAGCGATCTGAGGGATTCTTGAAAAATCGTAAGTGTTTTTAACACGATAATTTATACGTGTGTAATTAATGTTATTTATTTATTCATGTACATTTATTCATTTAGGAATGCATAGAGGTAAAATACAAATACATCTTTTTAATGAACTTTAACTTTTTTATATACAAATATAGCTGACTATTTTAAAATGCAACAAAAGAAAGTAAATCGACCACTTTCCCATGGTTAATCATCATACCTGTGAAAGAAGGGCATTCTGGATAGGATAGGAATTGAATAAGATATAAGGAAATCATCAAATTTGTGAGCAGCCTCCAGAACTTCAACTCGCAATTTTCCGTAGAACTTCGAATATTATTTCTACACGTGTTTCGCCTCTAAACGAGGCTATCCCTAAGACGGTTTGACTCAAATTTGGGACGTTGGTCTTTGGTCGAAATCCTCGTGCAATGTCATGAACATTATAATTATTAATAATCCTGAATCTGCCAAGTCATTATGAGTCGTATTGATGCTGGCTCACAGCCAGTCGGCTGCGTTGCGCCCTGATAAATAATAACTACGCAATGTACTATAGTAGCTTGTTACAATTTTTTTGAGAGACTAGTCCGCTCTAAGCAATAGATATACAGAAAAATTATGAAAAATGCAATGTCTCAGGGATTAAAAAAACTGGTTGTGGGAAGGCCAGGATAATCGACTGCAACATTCTGCTGGAAAATTTATAACACTGATTGTGATTGCCGGCTGTCCTGCTTAGAGATTATAGCATTGTTCTCCAAAAGATGGCGTTTATCCAATAGTGGAGCTTAATAGGCCGATGAATAGTTACCTGTTCAATAGTTACTTGTCGCCATTTTATTTAACATATTTATTCCGGCAGTAAAGGAAAGGAATTCTCGTGTGGTGGAGAGTATGAATATAATTCACCACCCCATATCTTACCCGTGGATATTGTAAAAAACGACTATGGGTTATAATATGCAAATAGCGTCTCTGCAAGTGAAGGAAAACTTTCTTTCCTCTTGTTGTGGAAAACTCGAGCCCAACAATGAAACTTATACGAGCTGAGATGATAATGATGATGAAAGAATACATCCTTTTGTTACGGGGAATTTATACATTTAGTTGAAGATTTAATAAAGAAGTGGGCATCAACCTTGTGATATGTCGCTAATTGTTTTCCATCATACGTTGTTATATTCGTTTCATTGTCCATCAGTCTATCGACGTCCATTCTGGGACAAAGGGGTTCATACTGGGGATGTAATACCATTATAGCTGCGTTGGCAATCATAGTTAGTGCCTTAGGTTTCGCAGTAGAGTGATGTTGCCTGTGCTCGCTCATCCAGCCGGTTTTTACGACACCTATAGGAAATTAAGGGGTGTTTACGAAATATATTGTTAGACATCACCTCACTGCCAACGAAGACAAAGACCGGGTTCCCCGCTCACTCGGCAAAGCGAGGTACATTGCAGGGCGGAACTTTGGGGTCGCGCGCCGCTTCTTCTGTCGCCCCAGATGGAATTAGCGGGGTGTGACCATGCCATAGCCTCACCAAATAAAGTCGTCACCTCACTGGAGGCACTTTTGTTAACTTAGTTGTCAAATAATTAGTCTGAATTTATCCATTCGTGATGACTATAAATTATTTTAAAATAAGGAAATAAAAATTTTAAACTACCATTTTTCCAGAATTTTACAATATCATATATCTCAATGTAGAAGGAAGTATAGAAAAGGGAGCAAGTGGATATATATTTACCCTTTTTTCCCAAAATGTCCTGAAGATGCCTCGTTCAGAGGCGACACACGCTTCGAATTAATATTCGACGTTTTTTGCAGAGCCTCAAGTTCTGAACATTGCTCATAATGCGTAAACATTTTTCCTTATTTCCCATTCCACCTTGACATTGCCTGTATTATCGTCAATTTTGAAGTAAATATTTATGGCACTGTTGTCAAACCGTGGGAATTTTGTAGTGGGTTATTCCCCCTATCCTTTAAATAACGTAAGTAACCAATACGTCGATGGGTCAATGCATAGAAGTAGCAACAAGCTGGCCACATCGAACTGATGCCGCTTGGGGAACGAGATGTTCTCAGGCGATCATAAATCGGACGACTCAGGAAACGAAAATATTGGTGGCTATTCTATGTACTATTATCATAATGAGGCTTATGTGTAATAATGTCAAGGAGCTGATGTGGGTTTTATACTTTGCTTGCTTCTTTCGATGTCATAGGGGTTTATAAAAATTAAAAGGTTACGGTAAATTATGAAAGTTTTATATGGTTCATTCGTGCGAATCTATAACGCTTCACGTAGTTGCTTAACATAATCGTCCTCCAAAATCACAAACTCTCCCCGAAGGTACAATCGTGTTTTCATTTCAATTCATCCTTAATTTATCCCTTGAACATCAAATAAACATGGCGTGTTGGGTTTTTGTGTGTGTGAGGAAGCGAACTGGAAGTTTACAAAAGCTTATAATGAATGAGTAGATGGCGTTGTCGTCTATGTACCTCTCGTGCCAAATGTCAAAAATTCTATTCCCATACGGGAAAATTCTTTGTACGATCTTCAAATAGTTGTTTTGACTTTATATCTTGTGGTGTAGAAATAGTCTTCTTCATCATGGCTATCGTTCTGTAGTATTGAGTAATATGTTCCAATAGGAATCTTATATCATTTTCACATTATATATTATTTATATTTTCAAATATATATGTACTTCACTGAAGTTTGCTTCATTGAAGTTTGTCTTATTTTATTGTGTTAATAGTATCTGTATACGTAGGTCTAGGCGAGAATGTATTGGATCGAAGATACATCACCAGTATACAATACTGCTCATTGATGTAGTCTGTGCTAAAGAATATGCTTCAGAGCGTGTGCGGATGGAACCCGCCGCCTTCTTTTGTGAGAAGATGATGCAATGCAGTGTCCTGTCTCTTAGGAGACCTACAAACGCTGAACGGTACTGAATGACCGCCCTATATGAGTTTTAGCCTAAGGGCATCCAAGTCAGTCCGCTGCTCTAGCAGACATTAGACGGTGGCGCTCGTCTCTGCTTTCCAATCAGAGCGTAGCTGTTAAAAAATATATATAGGGGTAGAGACAAATTTCATGAGTGAAAGTTCTACCCCCTAGTAATAGGTATATTGAAAAAATAAACACAAATTTCAATTTATTTAGACATAGTTTATTATAACTACGCACCACGACATAACACCAGCCGGTTGATGGTATACCCATTAAGGCTTTCCTCGCGTAAGAACAAAATAGGTAATGTAGTTACCTCTTAGCCAGAACTCGTGACCACAAAACAGTAATTATATAACGTATGTGAAATATTTTCTGTGATTTCAAACCCCATGTTCAATTATTTAGTGTGTCTGTTGTAATGAGTAAATCGTGCATTTGAATGCATTCACAGAAGAAGCAAATGGAATGCTGGTAATTGCTTGATTATTACTGTTTGACTTTTTTTTTTTGTACATTATTGTCGAAAAGTGGTAGGATCACGCTGTTGACAGTTTTCTGTCTACAGCCGCGGGCCGATCCGTCCGTCCGTCCGGGGTAGTACCACACTCTCGCAGAGAATCGACGTCTGAGTAATGGCGATTTGCTATTGCACTTCGTTCGGTGAGCGAGAGAGCCGGAAGCCCAACTGGGTGGGTTCGGGATTTGTGTTGGTATGCAACGGCCTAGCTATATTTTTGATATTGTAAACGTCCATTGGCGGCAGTAGCACTTACCATCAGGTGTGCTGCTTGCTTGTTTGCCACCATAAGCTATAAAAAAAAAGAAAACTATACCAACCAGTCTAATCAGTGTGCTATAGTATAGTCAATTTCCTCCAATTTTGAAGGAAGCTCTATTCCAGAAGTGGCATATATATAGCCTATATACCCTTTATTCGAAGTTCTGCGGAAAATTGCAAGTAGAAGTTCTGGAGACGGTGCTCATCACAGGAGTAAGATTTCTTTATATCCTATTCCACCTTAATCCCACCCGTATTCCTTCCTTTCTTGAGGTGTACAGTATATTGATTAACCGTGAGAAAGTGGTGGGTCTTCCTTCCTCTCCTCCATTTTATAATAATGATGGATTTCCGCCATGTATCGCCTAATTCAATCAACTATATTATGTAATAAAACCGTTCAGACTTTTATTCAACACTTTGGACGGTGTAGTTCTGTCATCTTATTCCTAGTCCAAATTCGACCCACTGTTAAAAGAGACTCCATTTCACGCTAAGATTGAAATTAGTGTGCAGTGCCATCCTGTCTAGAAAATTTGGTGTAAGGTTTATCGAGTTTTCTTCTCTTAAATTGATATTATTCCACTGTATAAGTAGTACAATAAGTTAGTAGTTGTACTCAGTATCGATGGTTATATTTAATGATCTCTTACGACACTCGTAGAAAAAAAGTGGTGTTGACACATTTTATTCGTAGTCCGTCACGGACAGATCAGTTATTAGAAAAACGTATAAATAACTGTTAACAAATTCATTTAACCTAATTTCAAACTCGATAACGGTTTTTTTTCTCTATTCGCAATTGACATGGGAACAATTTTTTTACGATCGTGGGAAGTCACGGATGGTTGGTCAGTCAATGTTCACCGCTTCGTGGCCCCGCAAATGATAAATGTATATATTGTGTAACCGCTGTACCACTCCCGAATCGAGTTTTGAACGTTATTGGTTCCGCTTGATAGTTATTAGTAAAGCATCGATTTAATTGGTATATATATATATATATATATATATATATATATATATATATTTAAATCGCTGAAGTGTTGTTGCGTCTTTTCAAAGTCGAATCCTGTAGCGTCCACCATTGTCAACGGGATTCCAATAGTTAATCGTGCGAATATTGTTACATTGCTGTCATATGAATTCCATTGTCGACGAGAAATTTTATTTAAACACGAAATGAAAATATTCAATTTGGAATAATTCTCGCTGGTTTGTGGTGTCCGTTCATGATGGAAGTCATCCGACACTTTGTATATTTCTTAGTTATCAATACATTTCTTCGATTTTCCTAAATCCATCTAAATATATGGGTATATCGCTTCCGTATATTATCTATACATATAATAAAAATGTAACGGGTCGCTGTCTGTACATGGAAGATATATGAAAAAAAATATTACCGGGACCTTTATCAACTCTAATAGAACATAATACAATATTTTTTAAAATTTTTGTCTGTTTATCTGTTTGTCTGTGTGTTTGTGCACGCTAATCTCAGAAACGGCTTATCCGATTTAGACGCGGTTTTCACTAATATATTGTGGTAAACTTCACTTAACATTTAGGCTTTATTTTATGTCAATTGGTTTATAAAAAAAAAGTTATGTCAATTTAAAAAATGTTCAGACAAAAAAATCTTTATCGATTTTTTTCAAATTACGTACAAATTATCTTCAGTAAAAATAAATAAACACGTGTTTCAGCATTTGTTGATTTTCACCCTCTGGGGGTGTAAATTAGGCCTGCAAAGCGGGTTAGACGACTCATTAAATCATTAGCGCCAAGCCGATATTATTGAAGCTGGCAACTTGAAATTTTGACAGTGGTTTCTTTCTATGACGTAGAGATTTACTGAAAAAGGATTTTACGAAATTATACCCCTAAGGGGGTGGAACAGAGTGGCAAAGTTTGTATGAAGAGAAAAAAATCTTTATTGATTCTTTTCAAATTACGAGTCGAATCAAATATTCTAGGGTAATATCCGGCATTTGTCAATTTTCACCCTCTGGTTGTGTAAATTAGGCCTGTGAAGCGGGTTGAACGTTTGGCGGTAGCCAAGCCTAAACTATTAAAGCTAGAAACATTAAATTTTGAAGCACTTTTTTATTTATGACATAGAGATTCAATATGAAAGGATTTCATGAACTCCGCCCCTAAGGTGGTGTAACAAAGCGGCAAAGTGTGTATGGGGAGAAAATTTCTTTATCGATTCTTTTCAAATTACGTACAAATATTCTTCGGTAAAAATAAATAAACACGTGTTTCTCTCTCCCTCTCCATCAACCCCGCACCAGTGATGACTTCTGCGTGGACGAAGTCGCGGGCAAAAGCTAATACATTATATAATTTGTGATACTTTTAAACAGATCTCGTATACACCACTTTGGTAGTGCACACCAAAACTAATTTATTTAAATAATTTAATGCAGTTTATCCTTCTTGATATCAGTGCTTAAAACAAACAAACTCTTCCAGTTTATGTTAACAACAATAAAACTAGGATATAAAATTAATGTCAGAAGAAATAATCACAAAATTACCTAGAAGAAATATTTAATGGTGTGGTCATCGCACTATTGAATGTGACGATTTAGTTTACTGATAAATGTTAATTTGAATAAGCTAATCTCAAGATAAGTAAAGACGTGGCATAAAGGCCTTGCCCGCGTCGCAACGCGGATTCGGTAAGCCTCCGCCAGAGCCTCAGCCACTAACAATTAAGGTGGGTCGCCCGCTAACAACGTCGCCGCGGTCCAGGAAACCGTACGGTAGCCCCTAATAGCCTTCACCGCCATGACTCTCTGCGGTCTTCACAAAAGGGCTCTGTTGCGGGTGGTGAGGGAATCAGCCCAAATAGGGGCTCCGTACAGCGCCATGGAGCGCACTACTCTGGCGTATAAACGCCGGCAGGACGACCCGGGACCGCCAGTGTTTGGACTACCCAACAGCGCGGCCGTCTTGACAAGCCTTGGGACAAGCTGGGCAAAGCGTGGCCCGAAATTCCATCTAGACACATCACGGTTACATTAAGGTGCAGGCCCAGATATCTCATCTGAGCCCGCACTGGCACGGCAACCCCAGACACACCGATGTGTGCTCCTCGGGGAGGACCTCGATTCGGGCCATGAAATAGGAGGGCCTCGGTTTTCTCCGCCGAGACCCTCAGGCCCAACATGCCGATCCGGCCCACGACGAGCGCAACTCCCTCCTCTGCCAATCGGACAGCTCCCCGGAAGTCGGGCCTCCTCGCCGTGACGAGGGTATCATCCGCATAGTAGATGACTTCCATACCGGGGAAAATCGACCCCGTAGGAGCCAGTCGAATCCGACGTTCCACAGAGCCGGACCGAGGACCGAGCCCTGTGGGACGCCACACTCCACCCGATGGCGACGTATGCGCCCGTCACCCTCCTCCCAGAGCACGTGCCTTTTCTCGAGGTACGCCTCTAACAGCCTTCGGAGATACAGAGGCACTCCATGCCACCGAAATGCCTCCTTCAATGTTTCGTATGAAAGATTGTTGAAGGCGTTCTTGATGTCGAGCGAGACCGCCAGAAGAACCTCCTTTTGGGCCACCGCTTCGGTGGCCAGAGACTTCAGGGCGGCCAATGCATCGATTGTTGACCGGCCGCCCCTGGCCGTATTGACATCCTGACAGTCCCGGCCAGACTTACTCGAGGTGCTGTACGAGACGGTCCACAAGCACCTTCTCGAACAATTTAGCCGTCTCGTCCAGCAGCACCAGTGGTCTGTACGCAGAAGGGGAGTCAACTGCGCGACCCTCCTTCCGCAGCAAGCACAATCTGCCAGCCTTCCATTGCTTCGGGAACTGCCCGGACCTCAAACACATGTTGAGCAGTTCCCGGAGTTCACTCTTGAGGTATTCTGCGGCGATACCGAGCACAAGCCCCGGGACGCCGTCCGGGCCAGGCGCTTTCCTTTTCCCGTGAAGTTGCGAAAGGGCCACTTCCATTTCTCGGTCGGTGATGGGTGGAATTGTGGTCTCCACCTCCATCACCGACCGAGGAACCATTCGAGGGGGAACATGTCCCATAGAACGCGAGAACAGCTCCCCCATTATCCCCGACAGGAAACCCGAGTCCATCGAATTCGATGATGGGAGCGCCACAGGCACGCAGTTTGTTCCGCGCCCGCTGATATGGGCGCCCCCACAGGTCCCGGTCGAGGCCTGCACGTAGATCCTCACGAGCCCTCCCCTTCGCCTGGCTGATGGCCAGCTGCAAAGTCTTCTTCCTCGTCTTGTATTCTTCTCGCAGCTGACCCTCAAGGACGTCATCCCGGTCAACTCTCTGACAATATCGAACGTAGGCACGCCGCGCCCTGTTAGAAGCCACCGAAGATTCGCAATCTCAGGTGACCACCAGTACATCTGACGGCGCAGCGGCCTCCACCGAGCCCTTGGCGTCGCCGCATCGTAGATTGCCTCAAGAGCACTTCTCATTTGACGTGCAAGCCCCTCTATATCTGTGAATAACTGTCCCGTCCTGCCCCAACGCTGTGCTATGGCAGACCGAGCCATTTCCAGGTCGAGTTGACCAATGGCCAGAGAAATAGATACCGATGATAGCGAAGTCTCGCCACCCTACCACAACATAACCATTGCCCTCTCCAGTGCAGAGAGGGGAGGGCCGGAACATCCTCTGGACAGAACAGCCACATCTTCAGCCCAATTGGGTGAGTGAGGAACAAAATAGGGCTCGCAGGCCACCACCAGGTGACCCGCTCTGGGAGCTTGAAGCGGAGGTCCAGGTAGAAGCATACCGGCTTCGTGCCACGGCGCGAGCCTAGAGTGCGCAGATCTCTGACAGAGAACTGGACAGAGTGATGGTGACGGCCTGCGGAACCTTGATCCAGCGATGAAAGGTAGATAGAATCCTCCGTAACAGGAAGACAAACAGTGGAGGCTGTTGGCCTACATCTATATCGCTGGATCAATAGACGACATCATGTTTATTCCTGCATTAGTATTTTGTGTGACGCAGTTAAATCACTAATTAAAATTGATAAAAACTTATTAATTTCTATACAGAAGCAACATTATCGACATGATCTATGTAAAAAAAACATCGAATATACGCTTATTAATATAGACCATAAAAAAATTAAAAATCAAATAACGACAATCACGCAGTATTGAATTTTTTTTGCTAACTCCGCCCCCTCACTCCTGTAATCCCCGCGATGGCCTTTGCACGATGCCATTTTGTATGACGCAATTAAACTACTAATTAAAATCGATAAAAACTTTTTAATTTATATACAGAAGCAACATTATCGACATAATGTCTGTGACCAAAATAGTGAATATACGCCAATAATATACGCCGCGCTGAGGCGGCCTCCCGAACTTGCGCGGTATAGTGCAGAACTAAAAAATACGGCAAAAATCACCCCAGTGACAAAATGGAGTCCACGCCAATATTTCACCCATGCGTTGTATCAAACATTTGGCTGCCTCTGGCTGAATTTGAGAGTTGGACAATCGTGCGTCCGTATAAATGATGCAACAAGTGAGTTGGATGCAACATCATCGGTAAAAAGCGCCATGTATGACGCAACATCACTTTGGGGATGTATATATATATATATATATATATATATATATATATATATATATAAATATATGAGTAAAGGGACTTCCCTTTACAATCGACCTTCCAGTAGTTACATATAGATAAGAGGATAATCATTCATTCGATGGTGCGGATATAACTGTGTTCTGTTGAATAGTGTAGACATAGAAAGAAGTTGGTCTATGCAAAAAAAAGTGTATTCACGACACAGATACATATTGCCTTAAGAATGTTCTTAAGGTAATTATAACGTTTCGGGCCAGTCATGGATGTCAACGAACACTGGTATCGCACTTGTGGTCGGTCCAATAGTGCTTGAGAAGGAACACGGTGGGTTATGTGGCTATACGCCGCCCTGCCGTCGCGCCGGACGGAATGGGCGGACTGTGTCCAGACCATAGCTTACCAAAAAAAAAGTAATAATAATGTGTTGTGATACGAGAATGATATTGGCGGTATAAATTAAAAGTCCAGGATACGCTATCAATTTGGCGGGCTAAATCATTGTGATAGGAACTTTATGCAAGCAATCGTATACCTGCTAAAACCAGCATTATTCTTTCTATCAATTTGCTTTAGGATTACACTTATGCTTTTCATTCCTTCTGAAATTTGTCACTTGCTTGGTGAATCAGTAAAACGTATTTGAAAAAAAAAGCCATCTTTTCGGATTCTATCGCCTTTGTATTTGTTTATTAATTTGCCGATTTTTTTAACACTACAGCGTTGATGGTCACAGAAGGATTTCGGTGTTTCACGTCCAACAAGTCATCGTTATTACAGAGATTTCTATCTACCCACTACAGTATTAGTTATCAAATTTTGACCCACATTTTAAAAACACATTAATTTCCAATACAAAAATAAAATTAATCTAAATAAAAAAAAACATATATTAATAATTTCTGATGTTTACGCGAGTATTACACATTTGAACGTGGGGAACGTGAATGAATGTGAATTTGTATTAAAATGTGGGTCAAACTTTTAATAACTGATACTGTAGCAGGTAGATATAAATTTCTGCAATAACGATGACTTTGGACTTAAGACACCTTAGTCCTCCCGTGACCATGATCCCTGTAAAGTGTTTGAAACGTCGAGATATTAAAAATCAAATACAAACGCGATAGAATCCGTAAAAGTATTTAAAAAAAATACATATATTGTTTATGATCAGTTATTATACATTAAATTTTTTAATAATTATGTAAACATTAGAAATCAGTAAATAGCATTCAATCCTTAAAGACCTGATCTAAAAACTATTGCAAGCTACTGTCGTCTATATTTCACGCAAGCTACACGGATGTGATAATCAGTGCGAAACGGGCGCTCCCTTTCATACCTGAGAACGTTCACTAAGATATTGTTTCATGTTACCGCCGTCGGGTCCGGCCGACCGACGTGTTGTCTTAGGTAATGGCTGAACTGTAACATTGCCAAGTGTCTCGCAATTAATTAGATCAGGTTCCTTTCATAATATCAACAAGATTTTACTATGTTTTCAAGTTCTGCGAGTTTGTTTTTTTTTTTTTTGCAAATACTTTATTCTTCCGTGTGATAACGGAGTAAGAATACAATAAATTTGATTGCATGTATATTTTGTGCGATCCACATACTGTTTTCTGAGTCTGAGGGTAATTTATGTCGGTTAATTGCATATTCATGAAGTCCCCGTGGTACATGTATTATTTATTGCCTTAGTGCTGGTTGATGTCAAAAAAAAATTCAACTCTCCTTATCTTGCCTGTGGGTGTCGTAAAAGACGACTAAAGGATATAATATGCATATAACGTCTGTGCAAGAGAAGGAAACCTCGAAATATATGATATTATCAATGAGTTTAACCAGCATAAAATGGTAGATCAATTTCACTCCTGTTGCAGAGTAGGCTTGACCCCAACAGTGGAATACTTTATAAATACTTGGTATTTGCTTCCCTTCTTTGAGAGGTTTGTGTCCAATAGTGGATGATGATAGTCTGATAGGGTAGATTTAAACTATTTCTATCAAATTCGAAAGTATACGTTTCGGATCGTAAAAACAATTCGACGATCAGCGTCTAAAACCATGTCTGTCAATAAATTGTATTATTTTCCGCTTCACCAATCTCGACCTCATACAATGTACAATAAAGTTCTATTTGTTGAAGACAACCCAACTGGGCTAATATCTAGAACGTCGACGTTTATGTAAAGGACCTGCTCTATTCTATATGATTATTTGATATTTTCGATAACGTTTTACAATACTTTGCATTACATATTATATGAATTAAAATTAACAAATTAATTAAAATAAAAAAAAACTTTTCGTGTGATGAAGTGTTAATGGAACGGAGTGTGAATATAACTTTAATTTATTTAAAAATTAAGCAATTTAATGATTTCTGACCTTTACGCGTGTATTATACATTACAAATAGAACTATTTTTACGGATTCTATCGCGATTGTATTTGATTTTTAATTTCACGACGTTTTGATTATTTTACAGCGTTCATGGTCAGGGGTGACCTAAGGTGTCTCATGTCCAACAAGTCATCGTTCTTACAGAGATTTATATCTACCCGCTATAGTATCAATTTATATCAATCAATTTTGACCCACATTTTTAATTCAAATTTATTGCCAGTACAAAGAAAATATAGTATAAATATATATAAAATTTTATATTTTTTATGATCAGTTAATAATAAACATTTAATTTATGATAAGTAATGCGTAGATTTAAATCTCTGTAATAATGATAACTTGTTGGACGCGAAACACCTTAAAAACGCTGTAAAGTTTTCGAAACGTCGGAGCATTCAAAGCCAAGCAAGCAATACATACGCGATTCTTATTTATACGCGATTTTTATTAGAAATACATACGAAGATTCGTAAAATAGTTTATTTCAAATCAGGAAATTATTTAATTTTATTCAATTTGATAGAAGAAATTATCCAATTCAGAGTTTAATATAAAAAGACATCGTTGTCATTCCTCTCACTTTTAATATTAACCATACCGTATTGTCTTTTGAGTTATAATATTCAAATAAAATATGATTAAAAATATAAAAGTATAACCACTATGTCTGTAAACATCATATAATGTTCGTTAAAGGCCCGTTCTTGTTAATATTTAATGCGAAGGGATAATGGATCACCACGGACATCATCAAATATGAATTACTTGACCCATCACTCACATCACTGAAATGTTGGGGTATATACAATTAATTTTTGTAGTGTTAGGGCCATGCTGTTGACAGTTTTCTATTTACAACCGCGGACCGGACCATCCGGGGTAATACCACATACATACATACATATCATCACGCCATATCCCTTGCAGGGTAGGCAGAGAGAACAGAGTGCCAGAGAACTCTATCTCTGCATACTTCACTCGCTTCCTCAACATTCATAATTCTCTTCATACACGCTCGCCGGTTTTGGAGACTCTTGAATCCACCTTCCTTCAGTACCTGACCGATCTGGTCTAGATAGGTTAGTCTCGGTCTCCCTCGGTACCTACATCCTTCCACTTTCGCATTGTATATCTTCTTAATCAGACGTTCGTTCGGCATTCTTTCCACATATCCGAACCATCGGAGCATTCCCTTTCGCATCTTTACACCAATACTCTCTTTCATACCTACTCGCTCTCTTACGTCGTCGTTACGAATGCGGTCAGTCAGTTTTTTTTTTTGGGTAGTACCACACTCGCTGAAAATCAACGTCTGAGTAGTGGCAATGTACTGTTGTGCTGCGTTAGGTGAGTGAGAAAGCTGGAAGCTCAGCTTTCTGCGTGGGTTTGGGTTGGAAGGTAACGGCATAGCTGTACCATTGGTATTGCAAATATCTGTGAGCGACAGTAGCAACACTTGCAATCAGGTGTGCTGCTTCCTCGTTTGTCACGATAAGCAATAAAAAAAGATTGGACTCTGAGGATTGTTGAAACTTGTCTTTTGAGGTGACTTGTTGTGGTTTTAGTGCAGCCCGCAAATAAATTGGTATTAAGATTTGAGAGGTAACCACACTTTTAGTGGTAGAACCACGCTGTTGACAGTTCTCTGTCTACAGCCGCGTGCCGGTCTGTCCAGGGTAGAACCACAATCTCGCAGAAGATCGATGTCTGAATAATAGCAATGTGCTATTGCACTTCGTTCGGTGAGCGAGAGAGCCGGAAGCCCAACTGGGTTGGGTTTGGGGTTTGTATTGCTCGGCAGCGGCCTAGCTATACCCTTGGTATTGCAAGGGTCCAAGAGTGACACCTACCATCAGGTGTTCTGTCTGCTCGTTTGCCACCATAAGCAATAAAAAAATATTAAAAAGTCTAATATAGGTATATCACGTATTTATTTTTCTTTCTATCTTGTAGCTCATATACGTTTCACTGTTACGTTAAAAGTCTTCCCTCCACATCCATCCTTGTAGGAATCACAAGAATACCATTCGGTACAGTCCAGTGCCACTGGCATTCAACGGTTCCTCGCTACTTTTAAGATTTAGTCAGTGCAGCTAACAATCAATACTGCATCGTCCCTTTTCACTACGAGAATGAAATTATTAAATTAAAGTAAAATGAAACATAGTGGGTATATAAACCTAGCCCTTCTGATAACCGGTTCAGAAAAAAATGCGTGCCCACTAACCTTACTTTATTTTAGGCGTCGTAAAAACCGCATGGGAAATGGAAAGCAATATTCGCTTGTGAAACTTATAATCCTAATTACGATTGGCAACCTGGGTTAACAGTTATGGCATTTACGATATTATCCCAAAATTTGCCGGCTTTCTTAACTTTTATAGACACTGCTCGATTCCTTTTTATCTGAGTGTTATGTATGTATAACAGGCCCCTCACGTGTTATTATTTTATGGAATCCATAAACGTTTAAACAAACTCTTGAGCCTTATAGCCGTAATACAGTTTGTACTTGTATGATCCGCACGGTCTGATTACCGACTAGGTTAAGCATATCTTGAAATGATACCTAGACGAGATACTTGGGCGTTGCAACGAGTTGCAAGATTGTGCACTAAGAAAATATGTCTCAGCTTGAACTACAAAATTATTGTTTGAAACTTCCGTTTTGTGAATTGTATAATACTATTATAAAGTTTTTTTTTTTTTTTTTTTTAAAGACACCTCCCTGCACTAAGGAAAATAATCCTTGTATTGCGGGGGACTTTACAAACATGCAATTAACGCAGACAAATTACACCCAGACTCAGAACAACACTTTGTGGATCGCACAAAGTATTGTCCTGCGTGGGAATCGAACCCACGGCACTGGCACGGAAGGTCGGTATCTTAACCACTACGCCATCTGTGCAGTCAAAGTGTGCAGTTCTTTCCGTGTGGTGAAGAACATGTCATCATTCTTCTACTATAACCTCAATTAGTTGGGGTCGACGCAATATGCACTCTATTGCCATTGTGTATCCCGACTAGAAATTTTTTCGTCTTCCTTAGCAGGACCGGACCGGGCATGCCCGATCTGGACCAGATAAGGCATGTAACGCAGACGATATATCTGGACCCGATCAGGAAAACCTTATCGGGTCCAGATCAGGCATTCCTGATCGGGTCCAGATCAGGCGTTCCTGATCGGGTCCGGATGAAATTTTACTCATCAGAACCAAATCAATCATCTGCGTTATATATCTTGCCTGATCCAAAACGAGTATGCCCAGTCCGGTCCTCTTAAAAAACATGAATATCTTAAAGAACATGTTTAATAGGTAAAAATATAAATTAATATATGACGTAGGCACCGAATGCAGTGCTATATTCTTATCATAGAGAGTCCCAGTGAGCCGTTCCGATTATGGCGCAACCACCAGATGCTAACGACTGCAATTGTCGCCTGAATTTCTTATTCTTGACCTGACTGATCTGTTATAATTTGATTCTATAACAACTAATTTAATATTAGGCCATGTCATTACGCTTCGGAGAATCTTAACACCGCGATTCAAATAATGACGTCATTTTACTAACGCCATCTATTGATATTTATTTTTGTTTTTTACTTTAAATATAAATTATTTTTATATTATTAATTAAACATTATTATTAAATACATATGATTAATTAAAGATTTCAGATTAATCTCCTCTGATGCAAATACAATTTCGTCGTGGCATAAATATGACAATCATGTCATTTTTTTGAATTTTGATTGATATTTTTTTTATGTTACGAAAACTGTTTCTGGTTCTGATATACTACAAGCCTTACTATATACTTGATGATATTTCACATCAGGCTATCCTTATTTGGTCCTGATCTGGTCCTGATCCGGTATGCCTTACCATACTTGATGTTATTTCACATCAGGCTATCCTGATCAGGACCAGACCTGGTCCTGATAGGGTTTGCCGGATCCGGCATGCCTCATTCTGTCCTGATCGGGTCCTGATCCGGTATGCCTTACCATACTTGATGATATTACACATCAGGCTATCCTTATTTGATCCTGACCTGGTCCTGATCCGGTATGCCTTACCATACTTAATGATATTTCACATCAGGCTATCCTTATTTGGTCCTGATCTGGTCCTGATCCGGTATGTCTTACCATACTTAATGATATTTCACATCAGGCTATCCTTATTTGGTTCTGACCTGGTCCTGATCCGGTATGCCTTACCATACTTAATGATATTTCACATCAGGCTATCCTTATTTGGTCCTGATCTGGTCCTGATCCGGTATGCCTTACCATACTTAATGATATTTCACATCAGGCTATCCTTATTTGGTCCTGATCTGGTCCTGATCCGGTATGCCTTACCATACTTAATGATATTTCACATCAGGCTATCCTTATTTGGTCCTGATCTGGTCCTGATCCGGTATGCCTTACCATACTTAATGATATTTCACATCAGGCTATCCTTATTTGGTCCTGATCTGGTCCTGATCCGGTATGCCTTACCATACTTAATGATATTTCACATCAGGCTATCCTGATCAGGACCAGACCTGGTCCTGATCGGGTTTGCCGGATCCGGCATGCCTCATTCTATCCTGATCGGGTCCAGATACATGATCTGGTTGAACCATACTTTTTTTCTTGTCGGGATATTGCAAGAGTCATTGGCAGTCGTTCTATGACCGCCCGCCTGTCTGATATCAACCCTCCTTTAGAATGTAATTGTTGACCAAACGGCGAACTGAGTGAGATTAGTTCACGAGCTATCATTTGAAAAAGAAAACCGATATCCAATTATATATTTTAGTTTTCTCTGTAATAAATTAAATTCGATTAGTGACCATAGAATATTAAAAAATCAGAAATAAACTAGATATATTGTTAATACGCTATTAAGCAATAGCCGTTGTCATAACAGCAAGTGAAATAATATACATATATTAAATTGTCAAATTTTTTTTTAAGAATATTTTAAAAAGAAATCTACACTACCTATTTTTTTTTATATCTTCTACGCTATCAAAGCGGTTGGGCCACACTGTTGACAGCTTTCTGTCTGCCGGTCCGCAGTGGCACTAGCCTCTCGGAGAATATCGACGTCTAAGCAGTGTTGATATGTTGTTGCGCTTCGTTCGGTGAGCGAGAGCCCGCAATCCAACTTTCTAGGTGGGTTTGAGGTTTTCATTGGTAGGCAGTGGCCGAGCTGTGCTCCTGGTATTGCAAAGATCAATGGGCGGTAACACTTACCATCAGGTGGGCTGCTAACTCATTTGCCACCATAAGCAATAAAAAAAAAGCTACGAGAACAACTAGCCTTCTATATTTTTAATATACTTTGGCTGCTTTGATAGCGCTTGCTTTTTTTTTATTTTTATTGCTAATGGTGGCAAACGAGCCGACAGCACACCTGGTGGGAAGTGTTACTGCCGCCCCTGGACCTTCGCAATACCAAAAGTATAGCCAGGCCGCTGCCTACCAACACAAACCCCTCTTCCACTCGCCGAACGAAGCGCAATAGCACATACTCAGACTATTACTCAGACGTCGATCTTCTGCTCAGTGTGGTACTACCCCGGACGGACCGGCCCGCGGCTGTACACAGAGAACTGTCAACAGCGTGGTCCTACCACTAACAAGTTAGCTTTTTGTTTGCCTGACGTGTCGAACACTTTTCATTATTCTTCGTCACGAAAGGACTACGGTATTTCACATCTAACCAGTGATCGTTGTTACAGGTATTTTTTTAAATTTCTTGGTTTATGAAGACCTTTAATCACAACATTCTTGCAACTGTCGTAAGAAGACCACTAACAGACGCGTGCAGAATGAAGGGAAATCTCGAAATAAAATATTGTACTAACCTCTCTCATTCACGTGGTACATAGTAGGTCATTGCCCAATTGTACAAGTCGGAGCTTCATAAAGGGATGACCGGACGACTGTCAGAGATCAACCCTCCTTGGAAATGTAACTGTTGACCAAACGGCATCAGATGGAGTTGGCCAAGTCTCTTAGTTGTCTTTTACGACATCCACGAGCAAAGTAAGGTTTGGTAGTATTCGTAGCCGCTACCACACAGCATCTGTGAATATTGTATCTATATTATATATTATAATCAAATATGCATCAAATTACATCGAATATTGAAAATTAGAAAAATACAAAAAATTAATCACAAAAGCATAAGGAAAAGAACAAAAGTTACGGATGCGCTATGCGACTGCAAAAAGCTTAAATGGCGGTGGGCTGGACATATAACCAGACTGACAGACGACCGATGGACCCACAGAATAACATCTTGGGCAGGGCCGTCAGGTATTAGGAAGCGAGGCAGCCCTGCGGCCCAATGGGCAGATGATATCATTGGAGTGGCTGGAAAAAATTGAATGGAGACAGCAAAGAATAGAGAGAAATGGAAATCTCTAGAGGAGGCCTTCACCTTCGAATCGAGGGGTTCTTACTAATAGTAATAAGTTCTACTACATTTATTTTTTTAGTTAATAAGTTGAAATGTTTTAGTATATATAAATTATCAAAACAAAATTTAATGTATTGTAAAACTGATATCTTTGTAGAGTAAGAAATATAAGGCTTTTTTATTTTATTTTATTTTTATTTATTTATTATTATATAGTATAATTGCAGTCCTACTTTTAAATATCTGAAATTTATAATGGCTATTGGACCTTGATGGATTGCAAATTTAAAGATGCGACAGAGATAACGCTCTACAAAGCCGAAATTATCCGATTACCTTTTTTCCAAGTATAGTTAGCTGTGATTACCAATAATTTATTTATGTTGACCTGGGTCACTTCCACCTGATGCCGTTTGGTCAACAATGACATTCCCAAGGAGGGTTGACGTAGTAGTAGCCGCGGGCCGGTCCGTCTGGGGTAGTACCACACTTTCACAGAAGATCGACGTCTGAGTAATGGCAATGTCCTAATGCGCTTTGTTCGGTGAGCGAGAGAGCCGGAAGCCCAACTGGGTGGGTTTGAGGTTTGTATTGGTAGGCACCGGCTTAGCTGTACCCTTGGTATAGCAAAAGTCCATGGGCGGCAGTGACACTTACCATCAGATATGCTGCTTGCTCGTTTGCCACCAAGAGCAATAAAAAAAAAGATAAGCGCAGGATAATGATGATGATTATCAATAATTGAATGAGTGGTCATCGTAATTTTTGATTAAATTATACGTGCATTGGTGATCTTAAAGAAAATAAAATATATATGTGATATATTAAGAAGGGATGTAGGGAAAAAAATAAGCGAAAGTGGAAGGATGTAGGTACCGGGGGAGACCGAGACTCACCTACCTAGACCAGATTGGTCAAGTACTGAAAGAAGGTGGAGTCAAGAATCTCCGAAACCGGCGAGCGTGTATGAAGAGAATTATGAATGTTGAGGAAGCGAGTGAAGTATGCAAGGATAGAGTTCTCTGGCACTCTGTTCTCTCTGCCTACCTTGCAAGGGATATGGCGTGATGATATGTATGTATGTATGTATGTAAATGTAGGGAAGCTGTGGTGACACATTGTTAACTGGCCACCATTACTCCCCTTCACCGTTATTGCGTTGTATTTGCTGTAAATATTTTATTGTTTGTTATTAATATATAAACTACATCAAATATCGATTATCGCTCCTTCATTGCATAGGGCAAGGTCGTTAGGGCAATCATAAATAATTTTTATTCACATTCTACACCTTAAAGTTACTTACGATAAGGTCTATAATTACTCGCCGAGGTTTTTTTTTCTTCGACTTCGTTTTCCACACGTAATGGATTCTATGATGAATGGGGTATTATAAGCATGAGGATTCCGTGGAATGTCGGTGTTCGTTCAACTCGTCGGGGCCCTCTAATTTGTTTGAAGATTTAATCTAGTTGATGTTAATTTAATTAGGTCGAAGAAAGTCCTTTTTTGTGTCCCTTATTGTAATAATACAGAAATATTTTTTTTACAGATACTTAAATACGATATAGGACACAAGTTACACCCAAACTCAGAATAACAATTTGTTGATAGCACAAAGTATTGTCCTGTGTGGGAATCGAACCCACGGCACTGGCTTGATAGAATAAGCCAGTACCTTAACCTCTATGTCATCTGTGCAGTTAAGATTTAAAAGGAATACAGAAAGTAAGCAGATAAAATTACTGAAAGAGAGGTTAATCTCAAAATAAAACCTTATACCAAATCCATTTGGCCAGCGTGGGTATAGTATGTAAATTACCCTCTCATTTTGGAATGCACAGATGGCACAGTGTACCGGTAAGGTGATTTCGCGTGTCATGAGTTCAATAGCCACTTGGGACAGTTAACTCTTTGTGCCAATCGCATATTACTATTCTCTGTGAATATTTTTGTTTGGTAATTTTAGTATTTTCCTTCATCATATCAGCTCATATATGCCCCTCTGTTGAGCTCGAGTCTCGTCTATAATGGAAGGGAAATCGGTATAGGGTTTTGTTTCGAGTTTTCCTTCTCTTGCATAGATGTTATGTGCGCTTTATATCTCTTAGTCGTCTCTTACGACACCTACGGGCAAGATGCTGGGGGTGGTGAATTGTATTCTTACTCCGACACCACACGGAATTTTCTTTCATCATTAGCTTATTGTTCTTTGCTAAAAAAAGAAAAATAGCTGAAAAGCTCTTAAAATTGCAAAAATCATATTTATGCATTGCTTTTACGATTATATCACAACGTTTGTAGGAAGACGGTGGTTTTTTCCATTTACATATTTAAAAGAATATTAAGACTATTTTTTTTAAATGTTAGATCGCTATTAATGTATTTATCTCTGCACTTGTTACTTTGATATTACATACGCCAAACAAAACACCAGAACTTATCATATTTTAATGTGTTACTAGTTATTGATTGCTTTATAGGACTAATAGGAATAATATCGTATGCTTTTGGTAATTCGATTTTAAAGTCGGAAAACAACGCTGGTAACTTCTAAGTAATAATATCGTGTACCATCTTTTAAAACAATTCTAACTGAAAAGTTAGAGTATTAAATCGGTACAATGTGTAATTATTGTCCAGTAGATGCTATACGCTTCCCATAAATACGACAAAATAATACGAGTCGCAATTTGATTGTCATATAACAACCTCACACTTGTCTAAGTGATATGATGATTGGGACGGATTGCCAATAGGTAGGTATCGTAAACAAGTTTATAAATACAGTCAGTATGTGAAGTGATAAATCTAGTAATTTGGAGCGCTGCTGAAGGTCTTGTTAGGCAAACTGCTGAGTTACACTAATTAGGTGTTCCTTGCCTCTAATCTAGAATTCCAGCATAAGCTTACAGAGTCTATTTTGATAATGTTTACTACTGATATTTTTAAATAAATTAGTTTCTAAAAAATAACTTAAATATCAACAAGACGGCCTCCTACCTATATTCTGCGATAAGATACAATTGCCGGTTTGAGCATATGTTAATATCGCCTTGCTGATATACGTAACTACATCACGGTAAACTCTTGCTTTTGGGTCTAGAACCTGTTGCTTCGTGCATCGATGAAGCCTTCGATCCAACGTGTCATCGCACTCTTGAATCACAGTATAAATATTACGAGAGGGATTTAGCCGTTTTATTTTGATACACAAGGTATGAAAACATATGGCCGTTAGACTTATAAGGATAAATCACGGAAAATAGAATCTTGTTCACGTTGTATTAATTTTCATCATGTAATATACTGTTAGATATTTCTATCTATTTAATTTTATTGCCTAATTGTCGACAATCTGAAGTATTCGGTTTGAATCCAAAATAATTTCGTCGCCTCAGACGGCTGTGCGAAATAGAGCCGAAATATAGCTGGCCCATAAAAAGATAGGGCACACGCATCAGCCTATGGATGTCCATTGTAGGACCTAAGCTTCTATATCAGGGAGCATAATACAGTAGAACCTCGATAAGTTAAAGTCCAAGGGAAACACAAAATATTTTAAGTTATAGAGGTTTTAAGTTATCAAGGGTCTATGTTAGGGATAGGCTTTTAATTTATCAGCGTATGTGGGTGTTGTTAGTTTTCTTATTGAACTCATTTTAAGCCAGTTTTATCACACAGTAGGTAAAGTGATGTTTCCAGGACAATGATCAAAAACTTATGATCCAGTAAGCCGTTGTCTTAAGGCTGACCGCCGCAAAGCTTTAAATAATTACGAAGAAGCAAACAATAGGTGACATCTGTATTGTTTATGTTAACAATTTAACTAGTGAACATGTGCAAGCAACAAATACCGAAATCTTTTGTTTTGCACACTCTTTAAAAATGACTTATTGACAAACAATTTTATGTTATAGACGTTGTGGAAACATTTCTTTAAGTTACTGAGGGCCAATACAGAGATTAATTATTTAAGTTATAGAGGTTGCTTATTTTAAGTTATAGAGGTTTTGGGATCTGATGGGAAGGGAACATATTATGTTTTGAAGTTATAGAGGTTTTTAAGTTACCGAGGTTTGAGTTATCGAGGTTCTACTGTATCATGATCGCCACGTTTGGCAGGTGGTTCAGCGATTGCAGCTGGTGAAGTAAATATTCAAAGGTGAACGTACTTAAGCTAATGGATGGATTCACTCTTAGTCTTTTATTAATATTTGCTATCAGATTTGATGGACATGATTATTTTTGAAATTCACACACAAAAGTGCAAGCCACGTTTATCCTCGTCACAGAGTCAAAAGATCAGGATTTGTCTTGATTAGATCTAAAATGACACGTTCTATTGTTATATAATGAAAATACAAATGTAGTTCAACGATTCGCTTACGTACTGTCGTTATCGGACTAAGAAAATATACGTTCATTAGTATAAATATTTGCTGAAACTATTTATGGTTGAAATGCGTCCATTACGACAGCAATGAAGTTAATTTACTAAAAGTATTTTGGCGCCCAACGTGGGGCCATGTTTTCGCTAACAACAGGGGTTTACTTATTCAGGACGTGTACTATTTACAAATTTAATTTATAATATTAACTGTTTAATAATAAATATATTACGCAAGATGAATTTCATTTTCCCTCTGAGAGTTGGAAAGGTGAAGGTCATCCGTTGCCATAGCGATAATTGAAAGTCGAGTTACCAAGTTAAACGCTTTGTTATTTTAAGTATTAAATAACATCAATTAAATTCAATTGAATACTTCTCGTTCAATTGGAACTACTTTCACAATTGGAAAATTAAGGGGTTTCATTGATCGTTGTTCCAGCGGTACCAATTACATTATTTTGAGTGCTTTTATTGAATTTTATCGGCGAATCCCACGCTCGTATTCATTCGTCAATTATTTAAGACGACTTCAGTGAGAAATGTTTGAAAATATTTAGTTTGTCTTTCTTATTACTGGAGAGTTTTTAAAAGATAAATTTACGTATTTACTAATGTGAACCACAGTTTCCTAAAACAATACAAGTTTTACTGTACTGTGTCCAGGATATTTACATTTATGGCATTTTCCTGGAATCTTAAGTTTTTATTCTGTTTGTATATAAGAATATTATGTTTGCGTAAAATTTGATATTAAACATTGTGTTTTCTTTCCTTTGTTCTACGCTAATGATAGTTACGAATTAAGCTATTTCAAAGCCAGAATAATATAATTATGTTGCTTAGTTGATGTATCTGAATCACTCTTTTGCAATTGTAAGTGGCATTCGTATGTGGTGACTGATTAACAACCCAGAATCAACATTATCTTGCGGATATTGTAAAAGGCGGTGTATATATGTATGTAACAATAAAAGCAAAATTGCAATCGTCGCCTTCAACAGTGCCATGGACACACACATTTAATGGTATTGTCTGAGATTTTTGGTGGTTAACGTATGTAAAGCACTGTTATATCATATTCACTACAGCACCGCACTTCCTCCGCATCACATTTAATTAATAAAATACCATCAAAATTATTTAATATAGATACACCGTTAAAACACTAAGATATTGAATATAATACAAGACTACCACATTACGCTTCCCCTTTCTCGCCCAAAACTCAAAAATGGCTCGCCTATTTCCAATAATAGAGACGATAAAAGCTTATTTATTCGATCTTTTTATATGATTTCATTAGCAACACCGCGACATTGTCAATCAATATGCAAAATTGTATTCCTTTGAACTTTGAAGCAGTGTAATGTGATTCCACAAGACACGGCGCTCAAGGGCCCACTCTGGTCCTGTTTGAGGTGAACTTAATTACTATAGCACTTTATTGATAATGAAGTCTGATGTCACTGCACGTCGAAAGGTATCGAGTTTATTTATTTTTTAAATTGGGGGTAGATGGGCAAGCATCTCATTTCATGGTAAGTGATAATTGACGTTTGATGGAACTTTAAAATACCACGGGCACATCTCTCACCGAACGAGACCGTGGTATCTATTACAGTTTTATTGTTGGCCACGAAGCTACTCTGCAGTGGTAGGTAAATGGACTTCCTGTATTATACTGGTGAGAGGAGTTGGCTGGGGTGCTTTATTTGAATGAAGGTCCCTATCGCGTTTTGATTGGAGGTATAGCTGAGATGAATATATCAATCGGAATTTTTGTTATCTCAGCAGTTGCAATAACAACGGTAATTTATAGACATTGCTCCTCACATATTTGTCGCAGTGTTACGTATTATATACCTATACCTTTCATAAACTGGCTATATGATAAAATAAGATTATTTGGAATCCAATTTGGTAGTTTCCAATATTAGCGTGTTTAAACAAATTCTTCAGCATTATAATATTAACATAGATATCTAGTTATCTTGTCTAACAAAGGTCTAGTTTCGTTAACTAATTACGTAACACAATTCAGTAAAATGTTCTATGTAGCATATATATATGGGCGAACATCTTGTCTACGCAATAGGTACATGACTAATTACAGTTGCGAACTTAGCTCTTATACATGTATACACACTAGGCGTATATTATTAATTTGGGCTAAGGAGCCTGTAGTTTTACTACTAACATCTAAAAATGTTTTTTTTCTTTCAAAAGCGCAATGATTTCTGGCGCGGAGATTTCTGGAAAGCGTCAAGAACTGGGACGCGGTCGCCGCCTTCTGTGAGGCAGTCGTCTCGCGGAAGGAGGTAGCGGGGCGGCTGCGAGAGGCGATCCTCTTCGGTGACACGCTCCGCCGCTGACGCCTTTTTTTTTTTTTTTTTCGGTGGACTATGGATACGTCTCGCCCCGCCGAATCGGTCCGGGGTGACGGAAAGGCGACGCGTGACCCCATAGACCCACCGTAAAACTCCTCTCTCTTCGCCGTGCGGGCGGACCACCGGTACTCGATTTTTGACTCCCGCCCGGCGGTTTACCCTCGCGGGTTCCTCTCGTCGACGCCCCAACAGATTTCGCCGTCGGGACGTCGCCCTCACGCGGTGGCCTCACGTCGGGTGACCGGACAATTCCCCGGTCCGATCACCCGAGGCCGCGGTTAGGGCGGCATCAGGCGCAGGTATTCGCGCCTGCGCCGCCCCGGCCGCTGACGGCGGCCCGGGTCGCGGGAATCCTCCCGGACTCGTTCCGCCGCTTCCTTCCGCGAGATGACAGCCTCGCAGAACGCGGCGACCGCGTCCCAGTTCCTGACGCTGTCGACCATCGCCCTCGCGACAGCCGGCAGCGTCAGGTCGGCACCGATAACAGCGACGAGGTCACGGCGCTGCCAGTCCCAGCTCGGACATACCTCGAGCATATGTTGCGCCGTGTCCTCGTCACTGCTGCAATGGTGGCAGGCCGGAGTCCACTCCCTATACGCGACCATGTGCAGGTACAAGCCGAAGCATCCGTGCCCCGACAACACCTGCACCAGTCGAAAGGAGAGGACTCCGTGCCGCCGTTCCATCCACTCCATCAGTACGGGCCGGAGGGCCTCAACGGTAACGACACCGTGTCTAGGCCTCTCCAGCCGCGTAGCCCAACGGGCGATGACGTCTCGGCGGGCGTCCTCGTGCCAGGTGGCTATCTCACTCAACGATGGGGAGCCACCTTCGTCGCGCACTGAGGTAACCCGCCGGTAGAGGGCCTGCCCCGGGCTGTGACGAGCGTGTCGTCAGCATAGCATATAACGCTCAGCCCGGGGGGGAGACTCCCTCTCAACGCCCAGTCGTACCCGATGTCCCACAGAGTCGGCCCCAGAACCGACCCCTGTGGAACGCCGTGCGACATGGGCGTCCACCGCTGACGCCTGGGGCGGCGTAGGCGCCAGTACCTGCGCCTGATGCCGCCCTAGTGTCGGCCGCCGGTGACTGGACTGGGGATTAGTCCGTCACCCGCAGAGAAGCTGACCGCGTAAGGGAGACGCTCCGGCAGCAGGCCGGGGTGCCGATGGGTATGGTACCCGAAAGGGTAATCCGCCCGCCGGGCTGGCCACGGATGTCAAGGAAGCGGTACCAGTGGCCGGCCCAATGGCAATGGGGAAGGAGTACAGTGGATTATGGGACCACGCACCGCCCTTCCGTCGCCTCGGACGGAACGGATGACGTGAGTCCAGGACAGCCTATCAAGAAAAAGAAAAAAAAAGACGTTCACGTACGTGCCAAAAACATTTTGATTCCTATGTTCCATTCCAGTTCCGTTGCTTGCAAGGCTATATGAATCTATTTATTGTACTATGTACCTACATAGTAAGTAAATCTTGCGGAGGTGCTTACACAGCTCATGTTTTATCTTAAATTAATACACTAAAATACTACAGGGTCGGGACGGGATCACCACTATGAACATCTAGCAAGAAACACAGTGGGTTTGTCTTTTCTAATTTCTTCTTTTTATATAAAACTAGCTTCTGCCCGCGGCTTCGCCCGCGTAAAAGGTTACTTTCCTAAAGTTTTCATCCCCTATTTTTATTTTACCCCTTAAGGGTAAATTTTTACGACATGTTAATGTCATATTTATTTATATCTAATCAATAGCCTAAATTAATGCGGTCGAAATGCGATCTCTACGGAAAATCTGTGGAGTTAGGCTGACCGATCGCATTCGTAACGACGACGTAAGAGAGCGAGTAGGTATGAAAGAGAGTATTGGTGTAAAGATGCGAAAGGGAATGCTCCGATGGTTCGGACATGTGGAAAGAATGCCGAACGAACGTCTGGTTAAGAAGATATACAATGCGAAAGTGGAAGGATGTAGGTACCGGGGGAGACCGAGACTAACCTATCTAAACCAGATCGGTCATGTACTGAAGGAAGGTGGAGTCAAGAATCTCCGAAACCGGCGAGCGTGTATGAAGAGAATTATGAATGTTGAGGAAGCGAGTGAAGTATGCAAGGATAGAGTTCTCTGGCACTCTGTTCTCTCTGCCTACCCTGCAAAGGACATGGCGTGATGGTATGTATGTATGTGTAATAGCCAGAAATAAGTTTCAAACTTTTGGCTTTAAAAATGACGGTACTTCCTTACAACTTTTCATCCCCTTTTACAACCCTTTTTTATATTAAAAAGTATCCTATGTCCGTTATCAGGCTCTAGACTATCTGTGTACCTAATTTCATTTAGATCGGTTCAGTAGTTTTGGCGTGAAAGAGCGACAGACAGACAGAGTTACTTTCGCATTTATAATATTAGTAAGGATTGTATACAAAATGTTAAGTACTATTAGCAGCTTCGCTGGCGACTTTAATGATATTGTCTATAATACATTAATCAGAACTTTTGTTGTCTCTGCAATAGGGAATATGCACGTGACTCCAAAATGAACAAAATATTTTTATTTGTAATCTTTATTGCTTAAAAAACATACCTATACAATTATTTTTGAAAATCATTATCATTATTAATTAATAGTGAGATTTATTTATCAAAAATCGGGTTTTTTGAAATTCGCTCGCAAATTTCTAAAACGTGACGCGATTGGTTGTTCAAAACGTGACGTCATCGTGTATCGTCACTCGAGTCTTCTGGTAACAAGGTGTTTCTAGTGATTATTTTGTATCGTTACCCAGTTATTTCATAAGTTATTAGTTTTCTGTGTTCAATTGAAGTATTAATCCTTATGAATGAAAAACTTAACAAATGTCACTTTTTATCCCTGTTCTAATACCATTATTTTGTATTGCATATAATTCTCTGTATCTGAAACCCAATAGAAAGATAAATAATAAATAATTTCGAACTTTTCTCTTACTCTAATAAGTTATGTGTTTTTATTCATAGGTATCATAGATAACTAAACATACATTACTTTTATGGATAAAGACCATATACCTATTAGATATTGAGAATATATCTTTAAAAATTTTACGTAAACTAGGTAGGTATGTGTACGTCGAAGTTTGTAAACAAAACAAGTATGTGCCTGTAATTAAGGAAAAATGATTATTTTATGTACTTCATCACTTCTCTAATGTGTTTCCTTACGTTAAAATTATCTTCACAACAGTAATAACTGCTCAAACACGACACATTGTCTGTTCTCATCGCCTTGCACCATTTTTTTCTTATTTATTACATTTCTCGGCATAAGGAAATATACTTTGTTAGGTGCAGTTTTGATAATATTTTGGCATATAGGAACGACACAATATTTATAATACGGTTTTCTGTTCTTTGCCATGGTAATAAGTTGACTTTACACTCACTTTTTTAATTTTCAATAACTTCGTGAACCAAACATTTCGTTGTTGACATCCAACTTGTGTGTGTATTCTGACGTCACACAAGCGCGCCGTAATAGCCGCGTTTACATCGCTCAAAAATGATAGTGATTTTAATAATTTTTTTAGCTTAATGGTTTATATTTTGGATGTGTTATATTTATTTTTGGTAATAACTATTAGAAACGTTTAAAAAAATCAAAAAATATCATGCATATTCCCCATTGCTATAAAACGGCAATTGTGCAAATTGTTAACGCCCATTACTATATTTGGTCCGATTCGTTAACATTTAAAGATACTGCTTCGCTTCTATTTATCACAATGTTAAGTTTTTTTATTGCTGATAGTAGCAAATGAGCAAGCAGCACACCTGGTAGTAAGTGTTACTGCTGTAATGGACATCTGCAATATCAATGGTACAGCTAAGCCGCTGCCTACCCATGAAAAACCCAAACCCACCTAGGAAGTTGGGCTGCCGGCTCTCTCGCTCACCGAACAAAGCTCAACATCACATTGCCATTGTTCGGCCGTCGATTTTCTGCAAGAGTGTGATACTAGCCCGGACGGACCGGCCCGCGGCTGCAAACAGAAATCTGTAAACATTATAGTCCTACCACAAATGTTAAGTATTATAAACTACAATCTTTCTCGATAGACATAAAATAATAGTAATATCTGGTAAAATAGATTTTTTTTTTTAAATTTATTTGATAGTTCGTGAGAGCATATTCTAACAAACAAATCTACGTGATGCCTCGAAGGAAACATATAGAATTTCCAAAATAAATATTATTTTGTCTGTGTGGCACACGTTTCATTGTACACTCATTGAACGCATGCCACCGAGGTCAAGGAATGTACGGTACTAATGGTTAGTCCAATGGTGATAGGGAGGGTACCTATATGGTAGACTATGGCGCCGCGCGTCATCATTCTGTCGCCCCGAATGGACTGCGTAGGATATGACCAAACCATAGCCTGCCACACAGTGCCGGTTTTAACACTACCAGCGCCCTGGGCGAGATTTTTACAGCGCCCTCCAACTGCAATTCAAGACTTTACGACTAAGTAGACCTCGAACTATGAGAATGGCCTGCGGCGCCCTTTTTTACCCGGCGCCCTGGGCGGTCGCCCAACCTCGCCCTACCCTAACACCGCTACTGCTGCCACAAAAACAAACGTGGCAGACCGTTTGATCGATCTGGGAGATCAAATGTAACATTAGTTGACATTTTTCTGGAGGTGGTTCTTTGCCTCATTAATTCATTGTGAATATTATTGTCTTAAATAAAATATTTAAATGTAGTCACTTCTGATTTCGGTGGATCAAATTTTGGAAAATGCTAAAAGTATGATGTGTAAATTTGTTATGGTGATAATATTCGTAGACTCTACCACGCAGACAGATTACTCCAGATTGTGAACAATTATTTGTGAAGCGCGCAAAGAATTGTCCTGCGTGAAATTTGTACCCACAACATTAGACATGAGGTCACTATTTAAACCACCTCGCTGTCAACCTGTGCTGTTCAATCAATGATTAAGCTTTTTCACATGCCTCTGATACATGACTAAGGATTTCGACATGCCATTAAATGGGTTATTTCCATTTGTTCATGGGTTCAAAATAAAATGCTTCACCACTCCTTGCTTCTCCGTGGAAATGGGGAAATTCATCTAAGAGAGTACAAAAAAAAATGGATAGTAGCTCGCACCTGGGAATCTCCAATCCACCAACTGTATTCGTAAATATAATTACCACTTGCAAAGCGTATGGCGTTTATGACTACATGGCTCCTCGCAGGGACTCGCATGTTCAGCTAGGGACGTTGTAAAATAGTTTCCTTGTAGCACAATTATATAGCTTGAAAGATTCTAATAGAACAAACAAACAAATTGTTGGCTGTGCAAAAAGTTTGCCGATGACTCTTTGCTCAGGCACGAGTCTTCCTAAGTCGGATTCCCAGCACTGATTGTTATTGATAGAGGTCTCAGGTTCATCAATCAAACGTTTCACAGAATGAGGGGTAATTAGGGGCTTTGTACAGATTTCAACACTTTGTGCCCGCTAGCTCAATGTGAAAAATTGATGTTTTAACGTGAAATGTTCCACAATTTTGGATAGTATTTTTTCTCTCGTATTATTCATATTTTATGAGGATATTCCTTTTGGTAATTTTATATTTTACTATCTGCCCGACCCGACTTTGCTCGGTCGCTAATTATGAAAAGTTGGGTGACGTTTTTCTGGTTACATTTCTTTTTTTAAGGGTACCTATGTTTTCAACTATTTATTAGACTATTTGTATGCCACTGTTAGATATTTATTCCTCCTCGTGGGGGAAATTTTCGCAAATTCCGCTGCTGCCCACTCCTTTGGTGTTCCCTTAGAAGTAAACGATGAGGACGATAAGCTTACACTACTAAAATTTCGGACCAAAGAACGGCTTTCATTGTTATTCAAATTTCTGCATTGCTTACCTATGCGGTTACATTGCCATCATACTTTATCATAGTATATGAGCAAGTGAAGGTGGCGACAACGTATTCTTACTGTCTCGGGTGTAGATCCTCAGCAATTTCCAATTACAGACATCATTTCAGAACCGATGTTTCGTATGGACAATTCAATATTCAACAAAATTTTGCTGCGAATGATATACTTGGAATGTGATTAGATACCAATGATAGCAATTAACGTAGCATATATTTACGTTATCGGTCTGATGACAGTGATGTTGGTGTCCTGTTTAAAAGCTGGAGAAATCGCACACGCCGGGCACCATGCTGCCTTTTAATCGCCCCCGTCGGCTGGATGGAAGTTTGGCTGGACCATATGCAACCGAAAAAATGATTTTCTTTCTCTTCAGAGTCTATATATGTCTAACTGTTGGGCGCATGTGCGCTGCTACTATATTAAACTACGTATAGGCCAAGGTCAACCCAACAAAGCCAGACGGGCTAGCGTACAATTTAATTTGGATCTTTCCTTCTGCTTATACATACATACATATTCATCACGGCATATCACGCCGTAGGCAGAGAGAGCAGATTGCCAGAGAACCCTATCCTTGTATACTTCACTCGCTTCTTCAACATTCATAATTCTCTTCATACACGCTCGCCGGTTTCGGAGACTCTTGACTTCACCTTCTTTCAGCACGTAACCAATCTGGTCTAGGTAGGTGAGTCTCGGTCTCCCCCGGTACCTACATCCTTCCATTTTCGCATTGTATATCTTCTTAACCAGACGTTCGTTCGGCATTCTTTCCTCAAGTCCGAACCATTGGAGCATTCCCTTTCGTATTTTTACACCAATACTCTCTTTCATACCTACTCGCTCTCTTACGTCGTCGTTGCGAATGCGGTCGGTCAGCCTAACTCCACAGATTTTCCGAAGAGATCGCATTTCGACCGCATTAATTTTGCTTTCATGCTCTTTTCTGCATACCCAACTCTCCCTTCCATATAGTAATGTTGGGACAAGCAAAGCGTTATGTATTGCTACACGTGCCTTCTGGCTGAGATGGTGGCTACCGAGAAGTTGTCCCAACGCTCCGTTCACTCTATTGCCCGCATTCACTCTTCGCTCTATATCAGTGGTATACCTTCCATCTCGGTAAAACCACATCCAAGATATACAAATTCATCCACTTGCTCTAGTACATCATTACCTATTTTTACTCTTACATCTGTTCTGGCTTCATCTCTTTCAAAGACCATTATTTTGGTTTTGCTCACATTCACGCGTAGACCCCTTTTCTTACAATCTTCTGTCATTGTGTCGACTAGGGTCTGCAGGTCAGTCGCTGACTGTGCCAGCAGGACTGCATCATCTGCACAGAGCAGAGCAGTGACCACTGAGTCGCCCATCTGGACTCCCACATACATATCGAAAATGTCTCCAAAGGTTGAACCTTTGAAGACATTTAGCCAGATATATGATAAACAGCCTGGCTGATAGAACGCACCCCTGCTTAACGCCGATATTGACGTCAAAACAAGGCGACATTCCATCATCGAGCGGCACACAGGCTCTACAGCCCATGTAACTGGACTGCACAGCCTGTAGCAGTTTACCGTTAATACGATACTGCGGTAAAATGTCCCAAACAAATTTGACACGGTTGTACGAAAGGAACCTTTCGTACAACCGTGTCTCTCAGATGCTCTCTCCAGATCCACAAAACTGCAGAAAACCCTCTGACCTAGAGCCAGATGTTTCTCCACAATATTGCGCGGAGAGAACACTTCATCCATGCATCCCCTTCTACTCCTGAAACCTCCTTGTGTCTCACACAGTAAACCATCGGACACCATCCTCATTCTCCTTTCAATAATTTTACCGTACACTTTTGCTGCCAAACTGGTCAAGCTTATGGCTCTGTAATTTGCGCAGTCATAACGTGAACCCTTGTTTTTAAACAAAGGCACTATGACTGCGCTATTCCAGTCCCTGGGAACCATTCCCGAGCTCCAACATAAATTGAGGAGCAACAGGAACGCCTCCCAGACACAGGAGCCACCAAGTTTGATCATCTCGGCAGACACCATATCAATGCCCGCTGCCTTACCATTTTTCAAACTTCATATCGCCCATTCAACTTCATCCATACTGATGCCATCGGAGGACGCCGGTGCTGAATGTTGATCTACTAAACCATATGCGACACCAGCGCCAACTCGAGCATCCGCATACATATCGCCAAAATACATAACACATCTTGTGTTTGTGTTAGAATTTCTCCACCTTTAGACCTTATTTTATTCATTCTGAAGGCTGACCAACCACACCGAGACTTCTTCACCTCCCTCCAAAAGAGTTTGGTGTTACCCTCGAAGTTTAGTTAAGATTTTTCCTTCTGCTTAGATACCTCAATAGGTTTTATGTCAGTAGAAACTAATGTAAAGAAGAAATGCATTCTTACTGCGTTGTGAAATAACATCAACGATGAAGAGAATAGCCATAATGCGGCTTATGGGACCCAATTGCCTAAATTGCGAGGTGGATCTGGTCTGATCACAACTCGCTGACAAAAATAAAACAAAGTCCTGCGTCCCTCGCACAAGATGGCAACCCTAGTCGGCGGACATAAAACCTCTCTGTAATATTTAAGCAGCATTCATCACTGAGCCCTCAAGGGTGTTTTGTGCTATTGTAATAATTTATAACCGTGATTATTTGCTGCGGTCTTCCGACATCACTGCGAAGATGGTGTACTAGTTAAGATTGTTGACCTATCTTTTCAATTCTCTGATTCCCATGCAGAAGAATATTTAGTGCGATCTGCAAATGGTTATTTCGAGTCTGTGTGTAATTTGTGTATGTTTATTGTATGTTTGTAAAGTCTAACTCAATACATGGGGGTGGTACAAAATTGTGTTGACCGAAGGGGAGGATAAAATTGTGTATGGGTTAGCACTACAAGAGCAGGTAAACTTCAGACAGAAAAGCTCATAGCTATCCGTACAATAGTATGGTAAGATAATTTCATTCTTATCATGTAGAAGCTCGTACAGGCAAATTTATTTGGACCGGAAAGAATAATTGAAATGGGTTATCTTGAGTATTTTAAACCAATTAGAATAAATGTGGTAATACTCCTCGACGAAATTTAGTTTTAGCAATTTATACACGTATACCATAATATTTAAGAATTATTGTGGTTCGAAGTATGATGCGCTTCTGACCTGAAGGTAATTCAAACTATCCTTTTTTTTTATACGGAGGACTATGGATGCGTCTCGCCCCGCCAAATCGGTCCGGGGTGACGGAGGAGGCGGCGTGACCCCATAGACCCACCGTGCAACTCCTCTCTTCGTCGTGCGAGAGGGCCACCGGTACCCGATCTTTGTCTTCGGTGGCAATTCAAACTATCCTACCAATGTGAAAGTTTTTGAAGATGTTTGGATCTTTGCTACACAACCGCGCATAAACTGTTGAATAGATTTGGATAACAATTGGCATACAGATAGTCCTTTTCCTGGATTAACACTTTTTATTTCAGTAATTTGTTGCCCTTGGATAATTTATTGATAATTTCTTATATTATAAAAATCACGTTTTAATCGTAGGCAGACGTCAGTACCTACTTAATAAAGACCATTAAAAAAATAGTGATAAACCCGTCAAGATTTTTGCCGCATCGTCTCAGTGGCGGACGTGTTCCAATTCCGTGATGGTTTATTGGATTAATTTAAGGTAAAATATAAATATTTACAATACTGATGATACAATACATACTACTGCCAGAGTGGTAGTACCACGCTGTGGACAGTTCTCAGTGTACAGCCGCGGGCCGGTCCGTCCGGGGTAGTACCACACTGAGCAGAAGATCGACGTCTGAATAATGGCAATGTGCTATTGTGCTTCGTTCGGTGAGCGGGAGAGCCGGAAGCCCAACTGGGGTGGGTTTGGGGTTTGTATTGGTAGGCAACGGTCTAGCTATACCCTTGGTATGTTGCAAAGGTCTATCGGCGGCAGTGACATTTACTATCAGGTGTGCTGTCTGCTCGTTTGCCACCATAAGCAATAAAAAAAATACTATTATAGAGTTCATCAAAAATCATTTTAAATTTGAATTTTAACAAAGTAGAATTGTAAATTTTAACCGTACGTCGCCTCAAAGCAAGATAAATACTAGAAGCGATCACGTAATCAGTTTTATGAATGGTCGCTCCCACGGTGTCTCTCCGATCGGTGCGCGCCCGCACAGCGACCTTGTCAAGGCAAACCGGTCATATCGCACACCTTGTGAAGGAATTTATTGTGTACTTGTTTTATACAAGTTATGACACCGTACCGCACATTTGTTTATCATAATCTATAATTTAGGAGACTATGAACAGAGCAAGAGCAAGTCATCTTCTGATGGTATATGGTAGTTACCGCTTATAATCCTCAATGATGTCGGTAGTAGAGCCGGTGCCTCAGAACTGTGCTGTTCTTAAACCTCGTTAATAAAAGTATATGTTGTATAGCGCACGGAAAACAACACAGCAGGTATTTCATTCCAGAGTCTGCGCAAACAAGCAGAGGTTTGGGAGAAATAAGGAAACCTAGCACGAAGAATTAGCACGCTGAAGTGGCAATGGGCAGGCCACATCGCTCGAAGAACCGACAACCGCTGGGGAAGAAAGGTTCTAGAGTGGCCACCACGTACCGGACGACGCAGTGTGGGACGCCCCCCCACAAGGTGGACAGACGACCTAGTGAAGGTTGCTGGGCGTCGTTGGATACAGGCGGCACAGGACCGCACTCTGTGGCGTAAAATGAGGGAGGCCTACGTTCAGCAGTGGACGGCAATAGGCTGAAATGATGATGATGACGAAGGAAACCTATAGTCGAAGACGGATATCGCTTCCACGTATTATGGAGGAACGAATCTGCAATGTGAAGAGTTTCTATCCATCCATCCAATTATCATATCGATTTCCACTATTAGACATATCGCTCCCTATAGATGGGATAGTACCGTAATCGCGGTTTACAGCAGATTGTAAATCGAAGTTCATGTTGCGAGTTTTCTAGTACAAAGTTGCTGTCTATTCTACTCTTCCTGAGAATAAATTCTATTGTGTTGTGAATATTTTATTGTAAAATATAAAAACGGCTGTAAACAGAAAACTGTCAGCAGCGTAGTCCTATAACTAAAAAGTTATTTATATTATTATTACTTGTTTTAATTATTCTAATATTTTCTTCTATATAATTATGCACGGCTCGTTTTCAGCAAACTCCTAGATAGTGAATATCTAGGAGTTTGCTGAAAACGAGCCGTGCATAATTACTATGCAGTACAGCGCTGAATATTCCCCTGTTGTCAATATAATATGTAATTAATTAATACAAAATATATATTGTAACTGTTGCCTGTTCTTATATTGCCAAAGCAATAAATCTTATTCTATTCCAAATATAGACATAAATTAGTATGTTAATAATATTATTTCAGTGTTGGTTTAATGGTTGCTGTAGGCTCAGCCAGGCTTCCAATATAAAAACATTTGAGCTCAATCTAAATATAGCAACCAGACACGGCTTAGTCCCATCTGAAGTTACAAAGCGAATGAACGGCGCCGCCCACGCCACCTTATTTATAGACTTAGATAAACTTGACGCTCTTACAATATAATGATATAGAACTTTTCAACTAATCTAAGTAACATATAATGTACTTTCTTTCAAGTAATTTAAGTAACATAAAAATATAATGTACTTTTCCGTGTGGTGACGGAGTAAGAATACAATTCACCACCCCCACATACCATCTTACCCGACTAAGGGATATAAAACGCATTAATATCTATCTATGTGAGAGAAGGAAAACTCGAAACAAAACCCTATGCCAACACGTCTGACCAGTGTGGTATAGTAGGTCAATTACCCTCCCAATATGGAGGAGGCTCGAGCCCAACAGTGATATATATGAGATGTAATGAAATGAGATGATAATGTACTTAATACATACATACATACATATCATCACGCCATATCCCTTGCAGGGTAGGCAGAGAGAACAGAGGCTAAGAATAAATATATAATAATTTAGGCGCTCCGGTTCCATGGAGTGCCCCTGTACCTCAGGCGGCTGGTGGCAGACTATTTGGAGGGGCGCAGTGTTCTCTACGCGAGCCCCGCAGGGGACATTGTGCGGACGCCCATGTCGTGCGGTGTTCCGCAGGGGTCGGTTCTGGGGCCGACTCTGTGGGACATCGGGTACGACTGGGCGTTGAGAGGGAGTCTCCCCCCCGGGCTGAGCGTTATTTGCTATGCTGACGACACGCTCGTCACAGCCCGGGGCAGGACATTCGAAGAGGCGGCGAGCCTGGCCACTCTCGGCACCGAGGAGATGGTCAGGCGAATCGAGGCGCTGGGGCTCAGGGTGGCCCTAAACAAGACGGAGGCCCTGCTATTCCATGGGCCCCGTGTGAGGCTGCCCATCGGCGCCTCGTTAGTCGTCAACTCCATCCACATCAGTATCCAGGCCCATATGAGGTACTTGGGTCTGGTGCTCGACGGGCGATGGTGGTTCCGGGAGCATTTTCGCCAAATTGCTCCCCGGCTGGTCGGCGCGGCGTCCGCCCTTTCTCGGCTCATGCCGAATGTGGGCGGACCCAGTTTCGAGGGCCGACGGCTGTATGCGGGGGTGATCCGCTCAATGGCCATGTACGGCGCACCCGTGTGGGCGAGGGCTCTGAACGCCCAGCTCAGGGCGGTGCTGTGGAGGCCACAGCGAGCCATGGCGGTCAGAGCCATTCGCGGGTACCGCACGGTGTCGACAGAGGCGGCGTGCCTATTGGCCGGGACACCCCCGTGGGACCTAGAGGCGGAGATGCTCTCCGACCTCTACCGGCGGGTTGCTTCAATGCGCGAGGAGGGTGGCTCCCCATCGTTTAACGAGATAGCCACCTGGCGCGAGGACGCCCGCCGAGAAGTCATCGCCCGTTGGGCTACGCGGCTGGAGAGGCCTAGACACGGTGTCACTACCGTTGAGGCCCTCCGGCCCGTACTGATGGAATGGATGGAGCGGCGGCACGGGGTCCTCACCTTCCGACTGGTGCAGGTGTTAACGGGGCACGGGTGTTTCGGGAAATACCTGCACACGGTCGTGTACAGGGAATGGACTCCGGGCTGCCATCATTGCAGTAGTGACGAGGACACGGCGCAACATACGCTCGAGGAATGCTCGGGCTGGGACGGGCAGCGCCGCGACCTCGTCGCTATTATCGGTGCTGGCCTGACGCTGCCGGCTGTCGCGAGGGCGATGGTCGACAGCGTCAGGAATTGGGACGCGGTCGCCGCCTTCTGCGAGGCTGTCATCTCGCAGAAGGAGGCGGCGGAACGGGCCCGGGAGGATTCCCGTGACCCCGGCCGCCGCCCGCGGCCGGGGCGGCGCAGGCGCGAATACCTGCGCCTGATGCCGCCCTAACCGAGGCTTCGGGTGATCGGACCGGGGAATTGTCCGGTCACCCGACGCGAGGCCACTGCGTGAGGACGACGCCTCGACGGCGAAATCTGTCGGGGCGTCGACAGGAGAGGAGCCCGAGAGGGCATACCGCCGAGCGGGCCACCGAAGACAAAGATCGGGTACCGGTGGCCCGCTCGCACGGCGAAGAAGAGGTGCTTGCAGGGTGGGTCAATGGGGTTGCGCGCCGCTTCTTCCGTCACCCCGGACCGATTTGGCGGGGTGCGACGTTCATGGCCCACCGCAAAAAAAAAAAAAAAAAAAAAAAAAAAAAGGGTAGGCAGAGTAAACAGAGTGCCAGAGAACTCTATCTCTGCATACTTCACTCGCTTCCTCAACATTCATAATTCTCTTCATACACTACATACTTAATATATAAATAATAATTATATATGACAACGATAGTTGTGCGGTAGCGGCTACGAATACTATCAACATTTACATTGTTCGTGACGACTAGGAGCTTTATATCGACCTGGGCGAAATCCACTACCATCTGATCAACATTCTCAAGGAGGATTGACGCGAGGAAGCAGGATAATAATGATAAAAATATGTACGAGGATGGAGTAAATAATATTATATGTCAGTCATTTAGCTTATTGTAAAGACAAGAAGCCTCCGGTCCATATAATGGTCAGACGGGTTAGTATAGTGTTTTATTTCGACTTTTCCTTCCCTTCGATAAATATTGTCTGCATATTATAGCCCTTATTTGTCTTTTACGACACCCACGTTCAAGAAAATTTTAAACTGTATTCTTACTCCATCACCACACGTAAAATATAATATTTTATACTATAGGTAAGTTAACATATTTCAAATTAAAAAGAAAATAGATATTAATAATTTATTGAATATGATTGGTTGAATTAGGCGATACATGCCGGAAATCCATTATTATTATAAAATGGAGGAGAGGAAGGAAAACTCACCACTTTCCCACGGTTAATCAATATACCGTACACCTCAAAAAAGGAAGGAATACGGGATGGGATCAAGGTGGAATAGGATATAAGGAAATCTTACTCCTGTGATGAGCACCGCCTCCAGAACTTCTACTTGCAATTTTCCACAGAACTTCGAATAAAGATTCGACACGTGTTTCGCCTCTAAACGAGGCATCCTCAGGACGGTTCGGCTTCAAATGCGCATTTGGAAAATTGCAAGTAGAAGTTCTGGAGGCGGTGCTCATCACAGGAGTAAGATTTCCTTATATCCTATTCCACCTTGATCCCATCCCGTATTCCTTCCTTTTTTGAGGTGTACGGTATATTGATTAACCGTGGGAAAGTGGTGGGTTTTCCTTCCTCTCCTCCATTTTATAATTATTGAATATGGTCATTTACACATTTTTACAATAACCCTATTAAGATATATTGAGAAACATATTTGATAAACTAAGATTTTTCATCCGGTTAGGAAATGGTGCGATGTCGGCGCTCTTACCGAGTATTCAACTATTATCCTTCATTGTTTACTGCACAGCTGGCGTAGTGGTTAAGATACTAACCCTCCGTGCTAGTACCGTGGGTTAGAGTTCTATGCAGGACAATATTCTGTGCGATCCACAAATTGTTCTGAGTCTGGGTGTAATTTGTCTGCGTTAATTACGTTTGTAAAGTCCCCCGCAATACAAGGGTTATTTTCTTAGTACAGGTTGGTGTCCTTAAAAAAAGAAAACCTTATCACAGCTGAGTGAGTAGAGCAAACGGTAAATTCGTTAAATAATTGTACCTCTATTCGTAGTGTATAAACATCACATAATACAAAGCACACACATAATTGTGTGCTCATGAATATTCAAGTATCTGCTTATAAGATTTAATCTTGATCATTTCGCCGTACAACTAACTAACATGTGTGTTGTGAGTGACCTCTGAGATGAATTTTACGCTATCGCATATGGACACTTACGTTCTTGTAGAAGATGAGTGTTTGATTTTTATTTTTAATACTAATCCCCGCATGTTTTTTTTTATATAATACTACATTCTAAATTAAGACATTTATAAAAGCAATATATTTTTATATCATCATCACTAGGCAGTAAAAAATTTATATTTTAAATAAATTAATTTGCCAATTGCCGTGTGTTGACGGAGTAATAATACAATTCACCACCCCCTGTCTTACCCATGGGTGATCGTAAGAGACGACTAAGGGATATAAAACGCATATAACATCTATGCAAGAGAAGGAAAACTCGAAACAAAACCCTATACCAACACGTCTGACCAGCGCGGTATAGTAGTTCAATTTCCCTCCTAGTGTGGAGGAGGCTCGAGCCCAACAGTGGGACATATATGAGCTGAGATAGATAGAGGATTTAATTGGTTGTCAAAGAACTGATGAATGTAAAACTTTTACAATTTACGTCACTACCCTTTTATTGCGGGTGACTACAAATTTGCAATTAACGAACATTTGCAATTTATGAATCAATGTATTTTTCTTCGTGGGTACCAAATTCACGTTAAAAGAATGGCTTTCGGATATTGTATGGGGTTATAAACCATATATTCTTGGATATATTAATGCCAATTTTAACATCAAAATCACTGACTTATCATATTTTATACACCTTGCACTAAGGAAATAATACTTGTATTGTAGGTCTACTCACAAACATATTATTCGTCATCATCATCATCATCACAGCTTATATATATCCCACTGTTGGGCTGGGCCTCCTCCGTAATGGGAGAGAAAAATAACCTACTATACCGCGCTGATCAAACGTGTTGGTATAGGTTTTGTTTAGAGTTTTTCTTCTCTCGCATAGATGTTATATGCGTTTTATATCCCTAAGTCGTCTCTTACGATCTACTGACAGGTAATAAGATAGGAAGTGGTGAATTGTATTCTTACTCCGTCACTACACGGATAAACATATCATTAATTAACACAATTTACGGCCCCGACTTAAAACAACAATTTAAGGATAGCACAAAATATTGCCCTGCATGGGATTAGACTCGCATACAAAAGCATTGTGTTACACTGCTCATAAGACAACAGTTAAGAGTTCGATATTGCAATTACTTTAATATATCTAAAACATGTTGGCAGACTATGAGCACCAGTCGTTCCGTCCATTAGCGAACCACACGTTGTCGGCGCTCGGAGGAAGCGCAGGGCATTTAAATATGCCTTGCCATTAAGTTAACACTCAGAGACCGTCTTTGAATAATTAATATACGTATTAGGTGCGAAATTTGAGAAGCATTACTTCTGAGGTAGTGGAGTGATCATTTTTTTTTATATTTCCTTCTTTTATCCCTGAAGTATTGTGTTTTTATCCCCGGACTTGATTTATTGCTATTAACATTAATTTTCACATCATCGTCATCATCTCAGCTCAGCGCAACTGTTGGGCTCGAGCCTCCTCCATAATGAGAGGGATGTTAACCTACTATACCACGCTGGTCAGACGTATTGGTACAGGATTTTCTTTCGAGTTTGCCTTCTCTTGTATAGATGTTAGATGCATTTTATATCCTTTATATCCTCTTACGATCTTATGCCTTGTATATCCTCTTACGATCACCCACGGGTAAGAGGGGGTGATGAATTGTATTCTTACTCCGTCACCACACGGACATTAATTGTGACAAATATCCAAATGTCATATTGTAATTTTTAAAGATGCCTCAATAAAACTATTTTACGTAGATATTTTTTCTCGTCTGTAGTTGATTTTTCTTAACCTCAAGAACGACTCTCAAAGTACCCGCGTTCCGATCTGGTTCTAGCAAATTACTATAATATTTACCGTAAATTTTATAATAATTATCTTTAATCTATTGTTTCTTTATTAACTGATTAAAGACAATATATTCGTATTTTTTTATATGAAATCATTTTCTATTATAGATAGAAAAAGAATTCTATTGATTAATATTGTGGCCGTTAATTAAATAAAACCTTTGTAATGATAGATATACATGTTGGACATGAACCTACCAATAACGCTTTGCCCACCAACACAGGTTCTACAATCATATTTATTTCTCCATATAATTTCCAACGTAATACCTTTTTTTTCCATTCCTTCGTCACCACACCGGTGACGGAGTAAAAATGCAATTCATCATCCCCTATCTTACCCGTGGGTAACCGTAAGAGATCACTAAGGAATATAAAACGCATATAATATCTACGCAAGAGAAGGAAAACTCGAAACACAACATTATACCAACACGCCTGACCAGTGTGGTATAGTATGTCAATTGCCCTCCCATTATGGAGGAGGCTCGAGCCCAACAGTGGGACATACATGAGCAGAGATGATGATGATGATTGCGAATTTTTATAACATATGTCAAAACTTTTTCCGAATCTAAATGTAATATACGTTTTTGTACAACCGTATTTTTTTTTTATTTGTGCTGGACCATCAACATAATGACTACTATCACGTACTTTCTTGTGAATATCATAGAAATCGATTAAGGAATCTAAGCAGATAAGAATAATATGTAATATTTCTTCCCCTTCTCTTTAAAATACTTAAGAGGTGTGATAGCTGCTCTATTAATTAGCTCTTGATCGGATGCCACTTGTGACAACTGGTTCAACCATAATATTATATTTGCTCTATAACTGCATGTTATTTAAAGAGCACTGCATTAAAGTTATAATATTTATTAAACTCGTTATATAAAAGAAAAAAAATAACACACAAACCCGCTGAGTTTCTTGCAACAGGAATTCAGTTGGGGTCGCGTACCAACCAACCCGGTGGCAGTTTATCGAATTAATTTAAAGTAAAATATTAAAATTGATAATATGTATAGTGCTCCCGTGGAGTTTGTAAATATATTTTAATTTTGAACGTCCACTTCAGTATGCCAACATGGTATTACGCTAAATTACTCACATCCGAAATTATTTAATAGTGGCAGGTATCGATGTCTGAGTATTGGCAATATGTTGCTGTGCTTCGTTCGGTGAGCGAGAGAGTCGGAAGCCCAACTTTCTGAGTGGATTTGGGATTTTTGTAGTTTACTCCTTAAGAATCGATTTTCATATAAGGCGCCCGGTATGAGAAAAAATTGAGTAAAATCTAGTGATCGAATGACCTCGTTACGTTTTGGTGCGCTACCTATTCTGCGCACCTTTCACTTTCTGACGTGAGATAATACTTCACTGAACAGTTTTAATAAATGTAAATAAAAATATATATATGACGGAGGATGATCACCCTCATCACCATTAGCACTCATCATGGGTTCTCTTAACTATGGGCGTTGGTGGGTAGTGTTGGATTAAGAATTTTAACCGTTGTTCTCAATCAAATTATAATTGTCCAACCGTTACAATATTAGAATAGGTAAATTAGCTACATAGAACTAGAATAGTCCGTATCGTAGTACGCGCAATGGTTCAGTGATCCGCACCCGCCGATCGCCAACCGAAAAGTGTTCTCACGAATCGACAGCGCGCGGCTCATCGACTTCATCGAGCGCCACCAGATAGCGCTGGCGTACCGGATACGATTTTTATTCGTAGGCAGCGGCCTAGCTGTACCCCTCGTATAGCAAAGGTCCATGGGTGGCAGTAACACTTACCATCAGGTGTATTGCTTGCTCGTTTGCCACCAAGAGCAATAAAAAAATATTTATATGATTTGAGAAAAATATGATCATATAATTGTTCGCAATAGAATATACATAAAATTTCCTTAAAATGATATTAAAAAAAACTGAATTTTACTAATTTATTTATTTTCTTTTACAGGTAATTTGTATATTTGGAATAAGAAAAATCAAATTGTTTAGTTCAAATCGTAAGTAAAATGCTGTCATAATAACGTAATTTTAATGTAGGACCACGCTGTTTACAGTCCTCCGTCTAAAGCCGCGGGCCGGTCCGTCCGTGTTAGGACCACACTCTTGCAGAAGATCGACGTCTGAGTAATGGCAATGTTCTATTGCGCTTCGTTCGGTGAGCGAGAGAGCCGGCAGCCCAACTGTGAGTTTGGGGATTGTAATGGTGGGCAGCGGCCTAGCTATACCCTTGGTATTGCAAAGGTCAATGAGAAGCAGTGACACTAACCATCAAGTGTGCTGCTTGTTCCATAAGCAATAAAGAAAAAAGTTTCGCGGGGTTTATCATACTAAATAAATTGACTAGATAAATAGAAAATATCAAACGTTTGATATGAAATCAATTTTATTTATCTTTCTTTGTTAGATCGTTGTATATATAGTTAAGAATGTGTCACCATCTCTTGGATATGGATGTCGCAAACAAAAAACTAAAATATAAATTCAGTATCACCAGGAGTGTCTGGGGCACAACACTCTCCTGGGAAACTCGTAACAACCAAATATCGCGAATCCACCGCCGACCATTGCCATGAATCAAGCTAGTTTAATATCACCAGCCTCCGTGTAGTGTTTCATTTCAAGTTTTCCTTCTCTATTGCATTAATGTTATCTCCTTGCTTATAGCACTTAGTCGTCTTTTTATTAAGACACCCGCAACGAAAGCCGTAGTGTATTGTATTCTATCTCTGTTACCACGCGGCATCGTGCATAGCTCTGCAGCAAGCGAGTGTATTATTTCAACCTACTTTATAGGTAGGAGGGATTTGTATTCATCGCTTCTATTTATCGCCTTATTTGTAGACACTTGAGCTTGTTAGCTTTGTTTACAAGACTTTTTATGTGTACGTTCGTATAAACGGTTTTTGTTTGGGAGAAAAAATATTTATCTTGCAAATTTCATGGGTATATTATTTTTTTATAGACACCACCTCGCACTAAGGATATAATCGTTGTATTGCGCGAGACTTTAGAAACATATAATTAACGCAGACAAATTTCAACCAGACTCGGAACAAAACTTTGTGGATCGCATAGAGTGTTGGCTTTTGCTTAGGAATGGAACACACAGCACTGGCATAGAACGTCGGTATCTTAACCACTATGCCATGTGTGAGTCATTCTGATCTGAAAACGCAATCCACTTGAGACGGCATAATTTATTAGTTAAAATGGCTACCGAATGGTGTTTATTCGTATGTCATTCCTTGTCATGAAATTTTTTTATTTTTTTTAAATAAAATCATTTTTTTTGTTTTACACCACCCTGCACTAAGGAAATAAACCTTGTATTGTGGGGGGATTTACAAACATGCAATTAACGCAGACAAATTACACCCTGATTCAGAACAACACTTTGTGGATCGCACAAAGTAATGTCCTGCGTGGGAATCGAACCCACGGCACTGGTACGGAAGGTCGGTATCTTAACCACTACGCCATCTGTGCAGTCTATTTCTATTTGCCACCCAAAAAGTTTTAATCACCAAAATCTCGTTATATTAAACAAACATCATTTAATCTCGTTGTCTCGAACGGTTAGATACCGGCTTTGAATTAATCCGTTTATTTCATCGCCGGATATCCTGTCGGTTAAGCATTAAGTTAACTTTTAAGTAACTTGTTAACATTGTTTATTAGCTTATCTTTAATATTAAAGTTATGACGGCAGAAGCTTTTGGTGTGCTTTCCCCATATTATATTGTATATATTCCATAACACATCGAAGGGCCACTATTATTATATTTAATTTGTGTCAAATTCTATTCTATGCACAGTTGCTAACGCAAGTATTCGTATTTACAATATGGGTTTTAATGGAAGAATTCCGTCATTGCACGATCTAAACATAATCATATTTAGACCGTGCAATGATGGAATAAGTCGGTTACAAGTTCTTCCTCGCTCGCAGGTGTTCTCGATGAGCGAGAAACGTAAATTAATGTAATCAGATAAGACTTAGAAGGAACGTGTTATCTCGTCTGTCCAATGCCGGTCTAGAAACAGGATTTAAACTAGATGGCCCATAGTCTGGTTCTATTCGATCCCATGCAGGGCAAATGATAGTATAGGTATTAAACTTTAATTACTATAAACGGTTTTAAACTCCGTGTGGGGACGGAGTGAGAATACAATTCACCACCCCCCATATCTTACCTGTAGGTGATCGTAAGGGATGTGACATCTGTGCAAGAGAGGGAAAACTTGAAACAAAACCCTATACCAACACGTCTGACCAGCATGGTATGGTAGGTCAATATTTTTTCCATTATGGAGGAGGCTTGAGCCCAGCAGTGAGACATATATGAGCTGAGATGATGATTAAACTATTATTTTTATACTTTTATCTGATCATCGTCATCATTTCCGCTTATCAACTTCTGGGCTCGAGCCTCCTCCACGATAGGAAGTAAATTAACGTACTATACCACGCTGGTCTAGCAGGTTGGTATAGGGTTTCATTTAGAGTTCTTTCGTCTCTTGAATTAATGTCATATGCATATTATATCTTTTTATAGTCTTTTACGACACCCATGGATAAAATAGGAGGTTGTGAATTGTATTTTACTGCTCTGTTACTAAATGGAATATATATAAATTTGTTCAAATGTAAGTAAATACTAAGTGTACGCAATAATTATCAGCACCCTGTCCACCTAGTGGTGAATGGTGGAACCAAATACAGTAGCAACAACATAATTTAGTAGGGGTCACGCAAAAGACGCATTCGTAATTTAGTATCGCTACCCTTCGACAGATGGCGCTACGTGTATTCATATTTGGAATACTTATGTTATTAATGTCGAATAATGCTAAATATTTTATGTTATGATATCACAAACAAGGCCAATGTAGTGTTCGTAATATTTATAAATTAATTTACGCATCACATTTCTACACGTGTACAAGCAGGCTTAAGAATAAAGTACCTGCTGTAATGTTTCTCGAGCGCGATAACATATCCTGCTTTTAAACGAGGTTGAAAAAGAACAGCGGCCTAGTTGTTGTACCTGTGATATTGTCACTCACGACACTGGTCACTTACCATCAGGTATGCTGCTTATTCGTTTGCCACCGTAGACAATGAAAAAGAAAATATAATGTCAAATTCTGCTTAAATTTTCAATTTCATAACCCCGACCTCATACTAATACTTATGCTGTGTGGTGCCGATTTCAAACCATTAAAATGCTGATGGGTGACGTAAACAACGACTAAGAGCTTCACATCGACTTGGAGCAGTACCATCAAATGCCATCTGGTCAACAATTATATTCCCAAGGAGTGTTGATGTCCGACAGGCCGCCAGTCATAAGACTATTGCCAAAGCTCTCGCAATATGTACAGTGAAAGAAGAATATATATTGCCTCGACCACAAGTAATTGGGGTAAGAGCAGGATGATTTCGTAATAATACTTATGTAGTTTCCCAACTTATCAGTGTGGTGACGGAGTAAGAATACAATTCACCACCCTATCCTACCCGTGGGTGATCGTAAGAGACGACTAAGGGATATAAAACGCATATAACATATATGCAAGAGATTTCTCTCCCATTTTGGAGGAAGCTCGAGCTCAACAGTGGGATATATATATGAGCTAAGATGATGAGATGAGATGATGAGTCTCGCAGTGCTCCCTTAGACAGCATGTTACGACTGCTTTTGTTTTTGGTGATATTTTAAACAGTATCATAATAGATAGGTGTGATTATAGCACTCATCCCGGTAAGTGGAATGTATCTAATTATAGATAGTCGTTCAGTTAGCAGCGCTAGATGAATGGAATTTTCATTTCTATGACATGTTCTCAAAACAAATGACTCTGTGTTATAATAATAGCGACAGTTGCAAGACTCTTGCTACAAGTCTTGGTCTTGTATTTGGACAAAATTATATTTGTGCGTGTGTGTAATGGTACCATTAGGTACGTAATGAGCGACACTCGCCATTCTTCTAGCTCCACTCGAGACGAATATTCATATTATCTACAAACCTTTTTTCCAAACTGGACGTTTTTCTACATTTTATACTAATTCAGTCCCCACATGGATAATTTCCAATGACGGAAATTTTTGACATTCCCGTGGGAACGTGGGGATGAAATATCGCTTATATCACTCGTTGATAGTTTTACTTCCCATTGGTGAAAGATCTTTCAAAATCGATTTAGAAGTTTAAGCGTGAGATGTAAAAAATCATACATTCGCAGTTATAAATATTAGGTAGGTTTTCTTTACTCATATTTTGATATAACTACCTAGCTATATACCTAGACTGCACAAATAGCGTATTGTTTAAGATATCGATCTATTGAGCCAGCGTTAAGTCTATGCCCACGTAGGAAAACACTTTGGGATCATTCACCTATCCATCAGCCCGTAAACATCCACTTTTTAACATGGACCTCTCGAGAATGTCACTCAGACAACTATGCTGTGCAACTTGCATCAAAACATTGTTAGTCGGTATAGTGAGGAGTCGTTGTACGCTACGTCTTAAGTATCGACCGCGATATTGGGGAATCTTTCTGCACCTAGGGATGTCGGTTCGTCGAACGATGTAGCCTGCCCATTGCCACTTTCTACGTGCGAATTCTTGTGCTATATATAGGTTACAGCCGTTCTTTTACGGATTACCGTATTTTGTCTTTTATCACGTGGAGAAATTCTGAGCATAGCCCTCTTCAAAGCACTGATCGACTTTGAGTCTTTTTATGAGGCCGACGTTTAGAGACCAATTTTTTGTGCGAAAATTTGCGGCATAAACGACTGTATCTTTTGATTGTGTTGGCTTAAAAGTTTGATTTTTTCACAGCTTTAAGGGACAATAGACCTGAGTATTTGATATAAATTTCAGCTTAATACCTCCACACGATCCTAAGAAAAAGGGGTCTCGACAGACAGACGGACAGACAACAAAGTGATCCTATAAGGGTTCCGTTTTTTCTTTCGAGTTACGGAACCCTAATAAAAGATTTTATTAATAAGGAAAGGTTATTTCTATAGTGTATGCATAATTATTATAATTTGTAAATGTGGGCAGATCGATTAATATCTGGGTATAAGAGTTCGGTAGAGACTTGTCGCGGACACTTGTACGTTGTGGGTCGTGATGAACAGTCGTGTAACAATTCTAGAAGTTAAACTTTTAATTATAATATTATAAGCATACTCTAGAATCTCCTTACATTATCATATTAATATACATAAAATTTAAGTAATAACCTAAAATTTTGTTAAATTAAACAATTTCAATATTATATAGTTCAACTTAGATTAGTTTAAATTACCACTTCTGTCGAGTGTACCGAGACGCACACGTATTGTTTTTTTATTTGCTATCACGCTAACACCGTTCAGATATTATTACGTTAAATAAAGATGTTAATTTATTTTTAACGCTAACTGCAATGCCCACGCGTTGTATTGTTTAATAAACAGCTTAATTATGTATATAATAAAGTAATTACTATGTAGATATTATTATAAATATAATTTGTATACGCACGCGTGTGTTCCCGATACGATTTGTTTATAGCGATACGTCAACGGTAACTAACTGTGAGGAAATATTATTAATGTGTTATAAAATTGTTATTTATCGTAATAAAATTATAATAATAACTTGGTTACGAGCTAATGATTGTCACACGTGGGATTTGAACCAATATCTATTATATTGTCCGCTAGATGGTGCACGTCTCCCATGAAGGCGACGAAAAAAAGCGGGCCGCAATTTGATTGTCATACGATAGCTCACACTTGTCTAAAGGGGTACGACGTTTGGAACGGGTTTCCAATAGGTATCAGTTCGAGTCCCATGTGTGGTAATTATTTTTCACTTGTTAATAAGTTTTTTTTTCCTCCGTGTGGTGACGGAGTAAGAATACAATTCACCACCCCCTATCTTACCCGTGGGTGATCGTAAGAGACGACTAATGGATATAAAACGCATATAACATCTATGCAAGAAAAGGAAAACTTGAAACAAAACCCTATATCAATACGTCTGACCAGGGCGGTATAGTAGGTTAATATCCCTCCCATTATGGAGGAGGCCCGAGCCCTACTATGGGACATATATGGGCTGTGATGATGAAATATGTTTTTATAAATAATCTAGCATTTTAAATACCAAATATCAGTAATTTGAACTTAGTTATCCTACTAATATTATAAATATGAAAGTTTGTGAAGATATTTGGATGTTTGTTATTCAATCATGCGTGAAACGTTGAACAGATTAGATAAACATTGGCACATACGTAGGCCATTTGGGACTGGATTGACACATATTATACTTTTTATCCCAGTAATATGTTCCCTTGGGAAAATAGATCAATTTTGGAAAGCTACTTATGGTGATGGAGTAAGAACATAATTCATCATCTCCTTTTTCCCAAAATTTTAGAGATATTGATGAGATGTAATATGCGGATGACTAAAGGATATAATGTATATAACATTTATGTAAGAGAAGGCAAGCTCGATATAAAACCCTATACGAACTTGTCGGACCAGCGTGGTATAGTAGGTCAATTTAGTTCCTTTTCTAGAGTAGGCTCGAACCCAGCAATAGAATGTCTCGCTTATTTTACCTTGGGAGTCGTAAAGGACCGCCTAAGGGATGGTAAGGAGAAAATATTAATAACACCAATTGCTATTACCAATCAGTTCAGAACAAGCGTGACGATTATGGTGTTAGAGATTTAACACTCCACTTCCATATGCTGATAAGATATATGGCTGAATAGAAAATGCAAAGATTCGAGGTGGAGTTAATGTGGCTTGCTGATGACGGCATCAATGAGGTCATACTCCTAACGATAGTGTCGATGACAGTGTACGCGTCTGTTGCGTAGGGTTTTGGTAGGTACGTACAATGGATGACGACATGTGATTATTTCAAGATTATAAATACTCGTCGGTTACCATCTAGATGTATAAGTGCATCTAGCCTGTCGGCGTCATATTGTTGGATTTGGCATGCCTTGCACTCGTATTGTGAGAATGCTGTAACTTCATGCCACCATATCGAAGCCTTCTCTGGGCAGATAATCTCACTGCACTTAACAGAACCCTTCTGCCAATACCGCAAAGAACTATTAGGAACTGCCAGATGGTGGTATGGACGCCACCTGCGCTGCTTGCAACAGGTTTGAAAACTACAGTCAGAGCTTCAGATAGTTCTACCGCTTCCTTCCCGAGGTGCAAGCCCGTGGAGAGTAGATTTACCACGTTAAATTGGAAAGGATGCAGGTTTTAATCCGCTAGTGAAATGAGGACCACGACTAACCGCATCGGATATATGACACATCGAATTTCTAGCATTTAACCTTTTCTGAACTTGGCTGGCTTACTGTTGTGTATAGGTCGAGGTCGCTGAAAGACCGGTAGTCTTTCAGCTATAATACATTCAATATAAATACACTAACTGTAAAATAGATAGTTTAGAAAAAACTAAAAGGCACGCTTTTGCGAATAACCGAACTAAAAAGTGTGTTGTAGTAAATAGGGATAGCGACATCTATCGAGTCACGTCAAAATCTCAGCCATGGATATAAAATTCGCTAGTCCTGTGAAGATAATAATGATGTGACAAAATAATGATTGCACTGTAATGGGTCCTTGATAACTGTGCAAAGTTTCAAATTAATCAGACTCTTAGAAGGGGTTGAAAATGACGTTCAATGATTCCGTTACGTACATCATCATCATCTCAGCATATAGATGTCCTACTGTCGGGCGCGAGCCTTCTCCATAATGAGAGAGAAATTGACCTGCTATACCGCGCTGGTCAGACATGTTGGTATAGGGTTTTATTTCGAGTTTCCTTCTCTTACATAGATGCTATATGCGTTTTATATCCCTTAGTCGTCTCTTACAATCACCCACGGGTAAGATAGGGGATGGTGATTTGTATTCTTTCTCCATCATCAAACAAAAAGTTACGTACAAATGGAGTGAATAAAAGCGCGTTAAATTAGATTTATCTTTGTTATTCTAATGAAATTTATTTTCAATTCTTTTCAGGTACATTCCACATTATTCATTTCCTATCTGGCATACATAACATCTAAGTGAGTACGCAAATAAATCGTTAAACAATTTTATTGAACTAAAAGAATGTTTATACAAAAGAAGAAACAATGTCTAAATAAACAAAAAAATTATACACTCATATCCACTATAGAATGTTGTGTAGGTGTTTATAATGGTCACCACCCGTAGTGAGGCTCATTGCATGATAACGCTTCGAGATGGTACCCCAAAGATTAACCCGCTAGACCCCTTCCTTTATCTCGAACGGATTGGGCTGGATGTGACCATACCATAGCTTGTACCAAAAAGAAATGTTGTTTAGAATGTCCCACTGAAAACAACGGCTTGGTACTGGTAGCCTTCCCGCATGCTCATAAGGAGTCAATACAGAAGATTAGGGGATCGCTTGCCGCCCTCTCGTTGATCTGGACACAAAAAAGGTCTCCCACACAAATAAGAGGATGGTGCCGTAATCGTCACATTTGCTAGATGGGTTCGTGATCGCAATTAACTATTATACTTTGCCCAGTAGATGCCTGTTGCCGACTCTCCTATTGATACTTGAATGCTTTGCTGATTTTTACGACTGCCCCTGGTGGGTAAGGTATGGCATCAGTTGTCTCCAAGGGGTGATATGCCATAATCCTTACGTTTAGCGCGCGAGTTGCTAATGGTGATCGTTTTCATAAGTCAACGATGTTCTGTTTTAAAAAAAGCGCCGAGACGTCACAATTAAAAAGGTACCCAATACATTAACTCATTGGACGTTTAATTCAGCCGCATTGACAGAGTAATAGCAGCCCACTCAAAAGGTAATGAGACATAGCGTAGTGGTTTATGAGGCGACATGCCATGAAGCTGTCAACCCCGGAAGGCCGGGTGGATTGTTCTCTCAAACAATGGTCTATCAAAACGGGCTAATTAACTTAATTATAATATGATATCTCAGATATCAATCTAATTTGAATGTCATCCCTTACTCTTATATTTACTTTTAAGGCGGACTATGCTACTCCTATCTACTTGTTAATTAACTGTATGATGTTCGTTTTCATAAAGGATACTTAGATTTTAGATATCACCTAAGTGTTGTTTCGTTTATATCGACATAAGCGTAGCCTTTTTTTTGGCTAGCTCTGGTCTGGAAATATTCCGCCTATTCCGTCCGGGGTGACGGAAGAGCGGCCCGTAGCCCCATAACCCACCGTGTTCCCTCCCCGTCGCCATTAGACCGACCACTGGTACTAATTCCTTGACATCCATGGCGCCTTAAGTATTACCAAACATTTCTATTATCATCATCTTCATCATTTCAGCCCACATATGTCCCACTGTTGGGCTCGAGCCTCCTCTATAGTGGGAGGGAAATTGACCTACTATACCACGCTGGTCAGACGTGTTGGTATAGGGGTTTGTTTCAAGTTTTTTATCTCTTGCATAGATGTTATATTATTATGCGTTTTATCTCCCTTAGTCGTCTCGTATGGTCACCCACGGGTAAGATATGGGGTGGTGAATTGTACTCTTACTCCGTCACCACACGGATAGTTTTAGATGTTTAATTATATTTAATATCAAAAACATTAATTAACATCAATGTTATGTATAATTTATACTAAGGTGTTGCCTAGAATTTGTATGTTGTTTGTTGTTGCTAACTCAGTTTATTGCCTTGAGTTCGAACTTGAGACATCTACTTTGATCGTCCAAGGTCTCACCTGCTGTACGAATAAATTATTAACGAAATTAAATCTATAGTATTTCTTTGGCACACCGCCTTGAGGGTCATGTTGCTATTTATATGCGTGCACGCATTTAGAGTTCATTCATTCGTCCGTTTAAATTTAGAACGCGACCGCTTCCGTTGTTCGGGTGAATTCGGTCAGTCGGGCTCGTATGTGGGCGCGTGTGGTTGTCAGCTTTCTTGAAATAAATGTGGAGTTTATATTAATTTATAAATACAGAGAGATTCTGTTTATTGTTATTTCTATTTAGTTTTTTTAATAGATACGTGCAGGGTTAATTTATATACTTAGCGAGCATTTATATCTAGTATTAGTCTGTAAGTTGTAAAAATAGATCTGAAAATATGTTCTATTTACCATTAAGATTTTCGATATAAAACACTTTTTTATTAATACTATAATTATAAGTATGTCTTTTTTTCGAGAAATTCCTTGCGAGTTTCAATACTTGAGCATTTTCCGGGACTGTTTAAGGATACCCTCTGTATCGTCTATTAAAAGTATTATGGATTTTGATACAGAGATGTAATTAAATTTTGCTCTGCGTTTTATAGATTAATTTTGCGCTACTAAATAAACTCTTAGAACGCTAGTTGATGATGACAATAAAATCTGCAGGCTTGTTGGTGATGGTATTGGTCAATCGGCACATGTTACTTGCTAGCCCGTTCATATTCCTTGTCGGGATTTGTTTCAACCCAAAATTCACGTTAACAAATGCTAATACAGTAGAACCTCGATTATCCGAACATCCGATTATCCGGACGTCGCGTCACGTCTTTACTTGTTGATTTAAAAATTTTTCATCGCGCAACGAGACACGTTACGGCAAATTTATGCCCTGTACAGATCTGACTGTATAATACCACGCTAATTGTTTGCGCGATGGTGTTCGGCTTTGTTTCATTTTCTTTAATAACTTTCAGCTGATGGATTGCGTTTTTATTTATATTTTGACACGGGCAGGACGAATTGGATGCCATACAGTTGTTACAATTGAACCGCATTAGGAACTTAATAATTAGGGACGCAATAAAAAGATGTGATTCATTAAGTCAAAGAACAATAAAATCTATTTTTATGATTTGTAAACGATCATAGATCAACAGTTATCAGGTTCTATGATTGCTAAGCTTGGCACGCAAGCCAGAGAGTAAACCGATAGGATATATGGAATGGAATGTCAAATCGTATATATAAGTAAATTCTATAAATTGATTGGCCTGTTGACCTGTTGGACACCAACGTAGGAATGCGAGTGCCATTCGTGAGGTACATTTTCTAAGCCTGGTTCAAGTATAAAGATTTATTGGATTTTCCGGTACATTTTTTGAAGAAATTTGATGTTTTGTTCTATGAATAGTAGTCGTGTTCCTTAATAAAAATTGCAACGCAATATTTTGTATAACTTTAAAGATGAAGGAAAGCAATTATAAAATGCAAGCATGTAGAATTTTTTACTTAATTTTAAATCATATAAATTTGCATTTTTTAAAACACTAACGCCCATTTTCATCAACGACTCCTTAAATTAGGTACATTATTTTCTTGGCATACTATAATCTACTAAACACACCTGCCCATCCTGTTCGAGGCAACGTAAGGGTGGTCTTTGGTCTCATAACCACACAGTGATGCCTTCGCCATCGGCGTTGTACCGACAACTGGTACTGATTCCTTGACGTAGACGCCCTAGAAAAGGGAGGTGTTTAGGTAACACCCAGCGTATTGGATATATTGTTTAATTGTTTGATGTTAAATAATATTTAAATTTAGATATATAAGTGACAGATAACGTCCATGTTATATGTTATTTCTAATGCTTTATGTGTTCCTTAAACTAAAGGCCGGTGGTCGTAAGAAGACTTAATTTTTATGTATTACAGTTATGAAAATAAATTGATGTTAGGAATATCGATTTATACAAAGGATACATTTTAGGCCTATTATAAGACTTTGATTGTGATGGTCATCGTTCAATAGAAGGAGTTGAAAACACTGTATATATATTCAATATAAATATCTAATAAGTGAAATACATTCAGAATGTCCATTACAAATCAAAAATATTCACACACACCACACATGTTAAATCTCGTAATAAATTTGCTTCCTTATACAGCGACACAAGATAAAATATATCTCGGTCTTCACGTGGGTCAGCTAGTTTATTTCACAGTACATTTGTTTGTGAAGCACTCTCGAAGATTTATGATGCTGTCGTTCGTTGCAGAACACCACCATTTAGAGGAACGTATGCGAAATTGTTACATTACAGTACCGACCGTATATGTGGCTAAGAATACATAATAGGCAAAGACGAAGAGAAGGATTTTAACATTTCTCTTACTTCTTCATAGTCAATATGCGTCCTACTTTTTGGTACGGAACTTCTACAACCTCTGGCCTAATGGGTTGAAATACTATAAGGCCCTCAGCGCTCACCCAACAGTCCTGGAAAAGTTGTCTTAGACATCTGCGGCTAACTACTAAGTCACATAAAAGAGGGTTGGTTATATTTTGTGGAACACAAATGATGATGATGATGATGTTATCTCCTTACCTTAATCGATTTTTACGATACCCACTTTTTTGAGACAGGCAATGGTTTGGTCACACTCCCCCGATTCATCTGGGGCGAGTGGGCGACAGAAGAGACAGTGCGCGATCCCATAGTCTGCCCTACACTTACCTTTAAACGACTTGTGGATGGGCCACCGGTACATCCTTCTTGTCATCGGTGGCTTATTACAATACTCACGGGAAAGGAATGGTGACCGTTTGATTCAGTCATCACATGAAAAAGCATTTGCTTTTAATTTAAAAGAATAATTGTCCTTGTATTCTATTACTAGTATGTGATGATTTTCCGTGTGGTGACGGACTAAGAATACAATTCACGCAGTGTTTATGTAAGACGTGTGGCGTATTGGTCTAAGTAATGACTTAGTGACTGTCTAACCGTTCGGAGTATTGAAAGGGCAGCACGGGACTTATTAGTTACTAGTTAGTTATTACTTACCGTATATCTTCCAGTTATTGAGGGGGGCCATTGGTACAACCGCTTGATATTCGTTAAATATTATTATGAATTCCATTTTAAATCATGTTGTAAGAAACACGATAGATAATTCTGAAATTTGTGAAAATTAACTTCCTGATATTAAAAGAACAAGGCAAGTTACCTTAACAATCTAAAATCTACTTGCGTCTTGATTACATTTCTAGTTAAATTACAGCTCTTGAGAATTAACTTTGTTATCACTTACAATACGAGATTATTTGTAATTTTTTTAATTTTCTTTATTGTTACTGCGTATTATAATATAATAAAAACTTATTTGCGACCGAAAAATTATTACCGCAAGTCAGACTTGAGCCCATATCTATTGCAAATTCATTCCAATTGAACGCATACAACTCCATGCGAACACGTCTGACCAGCATGGTATAGTAAGTCAGCCGACTTAGGTAGGTAGGCTCTCCTGCAATACAGGAGGCCCGACTGCAAATTAAATATGTTTTAGCTTCTTATACTGCATTAGGCACAATATCATTAGGAAATATTTTTTAAGGAAGTTCAAATCGTTACTGTTGTAGAGAAGTGTTTGAACATCATTTTTTTTTACGGGACCCTAGCATTAAGTACCCTGAGATACCCCTGTTGTCTCAAGATTAAAAAGTAGAATGTGAAATAAGAGGAGCGCGATATAGCGAGATATAGGGGAGGGGAAGGTTGCGAGGAGGGGCAATCAAAGCAACGCCTCGGGGCGGCTATTCAATTAGAAATGGCCGATCTGACTTTTGTGGCACAAGCTGTAATCGGAGCGACTTTCTTAAGTTTAATAACCGTTTTCACTGGCGACATCTAAATTTAGATAATACCTAAAGGAATATACGGCAAATTCGCTCTCTATTGTGTTAAAACTGTAGGAGGTTATGAACAAAACACACTTATAGTTTCAATATAACATATATTATCGATGTACCCACTTGGAAGCTAAAGCACGTCTTTACTAGCACAAGTAGTCCAGTGCAATTACGGAAAAAAAATTGAATAAAAAAACATACAATTATGTAGTTTGGGGATTATTCTGAGCATATATTCCAATTTGAGGGATTCTGGCGAGGTCAGCTCAAGGTCATTTCGATGAAAACGCGTTTAATTCGATATCTCGAGAACGGCTAGTGTTAGGCAAAAAATTGTAGAGACCTTTTCTCTTCTTAATTAAATTTACTAACTTTATTATCTAAAACTTTTTTTTTTCATCAATATTTTTCAATTTATTGCTTCCGAAAGGCAAAAATTTTAGTTTTTTCCTCCCTTTTTTTTATTTTTCGCCATTTTCTCCCCAACCGCTTAATTTTATTGAACTTTACTGATTATCTAAAGTGTAGATCTTTTATTTATGAACAACTTTATTCTTAAACTTTTTTCTGTAATGCCAATACCTTCAGAGTCATATGTTACTTTACCGAGCAAAATCCGCGCCACTGTCGCAATATCAGCGACATCAGTGGGTCATCAGTCATCATATCATCATTTTTGAACGCGGATTTTAATATTAAACTACCGCCTTAACCAAAAATGTCATCTGATTGAATACTGGAAGTGATATTATTATTGTGAAATTTTGTAATTCTGAAAAATATTTTTCATAACGGTAGAAAAATAATTAATATATATATAAAATATATATATATATATATATAATATATATATATATATAATATATATATATATATAATATATATATATATATATATATATATATATATATATATATATATATATATATATATATATATATAAAATATATATATATATATATAAAAACGGATTTAAGCGCTTATAAAAGCCAGTGTAATAAGGGGAGATAAGGAACATGAGCGCATGTTAACACCTCTATCAAGTTTAAGGTAATATTCATTATTTTTCTACCGTTATGAAAAATATTTTTCAGAATTACAAAATTTCACAATAATAATATCACTTCCAGTATTCAATCAGATGAAATTTTTGGTTAAGGCGGTAGTTTAAAATTAAAATCCGCGTTCAAAAATGATGATATGATGACTGATGACCCACTGATGTCGCTGATATTGTGACAGTGGCGCGGATTTCGCTCGGTAAAGTAACATATAACTCTGAAGGTATTGGCATTACAGAAAAAAGTTTAAGAAAAAAGTTGTTCATAAATAAAATATCTACACTTATATAATCGGTAAAGTTCAATAACATTGAACGGTTGAGGAGAAAATGGCGAAAAATAAAAAAAAGGGAGGAAAAAACTAAAATTTTTGCGTTTCGGAAGCAATAAATTGAAAAATATTGATGGAAAAAAAAAAGTTTTAGATAATAAAGTTAGTAAATTTAATTTAGAAGAGAAAAGGTCTCTACAATTTTTTGTCTAACACTAGCCGTTCTCGAGATATCGAATTAAACGCGTTTTCATCGAAATGACCTTGAGCTGACCTCGCCAGAATCCCTCAAATTGGAATATATGCTCAGAATACACCCCCCTATCGATCCTTCATAATCCCCAAACTACATAATTTTATGTTTATTTATTTCCGTAATTGCACTGGACTAAAGCTCAGAGCTCGAATGAGGTGGCCGAATATTGTACTAATAAAGTAGACTTTTACAAACGTCATAACGAACTCAATTCAAATATTAGTCAAATACTATTAATTTTTATACAATATAATTATATAAATTCAACAAAAACGTTATTGTTGCGTCTGCCAATTGTAGTGATGCTATCTGTTTACGTCCTTTAGTCGAATATTATGAAGCTTCCAAAAAACGACACATATTATATATACATATATATTTCATTACATTTTATATTGTTTTATTCTCATAGTGATGGGCAGAAGTGTAACAATATTTTGCCGAGTCACTTTTTAGGTACACGCAATAAAATGGCGTCTATCGGATATAGGTCCATACTAGATTGGTATTAAGATTTTTATTGCCGAAAATACCAAATAACGATTTCAACACTTTTAAATTATATATTTTATTGCAAACATAATGATCGTTGCTAAAAATTGGTATCATGACATACTATAATATTTATTTATTTATTTATTTCAAATATACATCTATCTTTACAGGACAAGTACCTAATGCGATAGTGCAAACATTATTTTATATAACTTACTTCTATAATATAACATATGTAGTTTATTCTATATTTTAATTTACTCTATAACTTATTGTGTATAACAATACCGTAGTGAATTCACTTAAAGAACACGTGAAAATATCGATTTCGATATGAACCTCGTTAATAATACTAAGCGCTCGCGTCATAGGCGTTCTGGCGAGCAGGTTTGTCCTGGACGTAGGCAGGGCCAGCAGTGGCGGGGGCGTCGCCTTCATATATAACGATCCGGTATGTATAAACATAAGTTTTGTAACACTCCCGGATTATGTTGTATGTAGACCTCTTACCTTCACTAAGTACAACACTAGCGTGAACTCCCCTCGTACTCTCAACTCGTTATATTATTATTCCTAATACGAATAAAGTCGGGTACATCAACGGGTAAAATGGGTATACACCATACAATTTCTGATACAAGTACCCCGTAAACTTGTTCTGTACTTGTTCCAACATCGCCGAGTACTTAAATTCACGCGGGGCCCATATGATTGCACTATGTTCCAGATGACTCCTGACTAGTGCATCATACAGTGCTCGCACTGCAGAAATGTTGGTAAACTCACGCGTCTGTCTTAATATAAATCCCAAGTTTCTATATGCTTTTTACAGACATTCGTTATATGGGCGCGAAACGAAAGATCCGAGGTAACCTGAACTCCTAAATCACGTACTCCAATGACTCGTTGGATTGGCTCAGCGTTCACCTTGTACTCATAAAGAAGAGGTGTACTAGCGCGGGTGAAGCTTATAACCGAGCACTTGGCGACGTTGAAGGTGAGGTTATTGCGATAACTCCATTCCACCACCCGATCAATGTCATTAGGCAATGATTGGCAATCCGTCTCACTATTAACCACAAGCAGCAACTTGAGGTCATCTACAAATAATAAACACAACCCATGTCTAATGACTCCTGGTAAATCGTTTATCATGATTATGAACTGGAGAGGCCCCAAATTGCTGCCTTGGCTTACCCCAGACCAAGTATAATATGAGTCAGATTGCCATCCTTTGAAATCAACGTACTGTTGCCTATCTCTCATATAACTAGCAAAAAACTGCAATAGATGAGGTGTGCAACCAATTTCTGCCAGCTTCCTCAGTAGTATGTCATTATCGACGGTATCAAATGCCCTCCTAAAATCAAAGTAAGCTGCGTCCACCTGTCCACCCGCATCCACCACCCGTACCACCACCGTCATAAAGTTCAGAAGATTGGTAGCAGTACTGCGCCCCAGTCGAAATCCATGTTGCGCATCTGTTAGCTGGGTGCTTACCTGTTGGATGCTCTGCTGAATAGCAGTCTACAAAGACTTTAGCCGGCGTCGACAGTACAGCCACCGGCCTATATCCACTAATGTCTGATCGTGACTTACTTTTGGGGACCGGGATGACACGGGTTATCTTCCATTTAAGAGGAAATGTTTTTAATTTTAAGCAATCATAAAATATTTTATAATGAAGAGGCTCTGCTAATACACTACTGCAATCCCTGTATATAAACGCTGGCAGTCCATCCGGTCCTGCCGACCGTTTAGATTTTATGCGCTTGAGAGCTTCTCTTACTTCTTTAATACTCAACGAGTCAAGTGCCACTCTCGTACTCGAAGATTTTCCCGCTGACGCCGCGCTGCCATCGCCGATTGCACATCTAGTCGAGGCGGCTGTCCATTGTACACAGATTTAAAAAAGGCTGCAAATTGTTCCGCACATTCGTAGTTCAATAAAAGCCGATCATCTTTAATAATAGCGTGCTTACTATCCCTACACCTTTTAGATCGTATGTATTGCCACAATAATTTAGGATCCTTAGCAAACTGGCACTGAATTTTATCCTGGTGGTGTTTATGTGCTTTCTGAATAGCTTTTTTTACATACGATCGAATACTCAATGTAATCACCCCTACCTCTCGTTTTCTTATATCGCTTGTGTAAACTAGCTTTAATTTTTAGATCTCTAATTATTTCTCCCGTGTACCATTCCGGATAATCATATCGCGAGTTTGCACTACATTTTTTTCTAGGCACACATTCATCCATGATACTCTTGAGTTGGTCATAAAAGAAAGTCATTATAGAATCTAATTCATTCATCTCGTACATACAATCCCAATCTATTGTTGCTAATAATGAATACAGCAGTCGATAATCCGCCTTATAAAAATTCCATTGCGGCCTACTATTATTACGCGCGGATGCGTGGAAGGCAGCGGTGGCGGCGTCAGAGGGGCGCGGCGCCCGCGCGGCCTCGAGCTGAACGCTCACGGCGAGTGGTGGGTGGTGCGCGTCTACGGGCACGAGTGGCCCTCCGCCGCAGCCACAGTCACCGCACTTAGTACCAAATCGAGTTGGCGGCCCATACAATTCACTATATAGTTATTCTGAGTAAATTCACAATTTGACAAAAAACAATCATATAAGAGAAACAGAACTGAAAAACTATATAAATATAATCCCAGCTCGTTAATACAATTCCTATAAATGTCTAGCTGATTTACTAACAAAACGTCATAGCTTTTAACTTGTACCAATCAAGTAAAAAAATGGATTCAGTTATTCGAGGTTAACATTGGTCGTACTACGCGAATTGGCTTCGTATACCCCTATATTGTTGGATTCGATTCTTGAACCGGATGCTGTCAGGTACATCGCCTGACAATTTTCAATTACTTTAAGGAAGTCTGAAGTTTTGACCATCAGTTGAAGGTTCGTCAGGTCGATCGTAAAACTTAGCCACAATATTAAACATCATATTTTGTTCTTCTTCCACTCACAAGATACGCTGTGTTGAATCCATATAAATCGGATTTTGGGTATAAAGATGATCATGATTTTCTATCCATCCCTCAGCCCACTAAAGTCTACTGTTGGGCATGGAGTCACTTTTGCTTGGGGAGGATAAGCAGAAAGTAGAACAAAGAGAAAAACATACAACGAATGCATAAAAAATCACACTTATACTAGCAGCATTAAGCGAACCAATTAATGATAGAAGATGGAACTTTGTTCACTGACAAATAATGGGAAAAGTTATATTTACAAGGAGACGGCAAGGGTGTGGGGTCCTCAATTCAAGGGGAGGTTCCACGTGTAGTTAGCACGCAGTGAGTGTATTCATATACTCAAATCCTAGAGCATTATATCATCCAGGTTTGTGTACTCCCAAAAATGAATGATTGAAAAATTGCTGATTCTATAAACATTTTATCATAAATATACATTGTTTAATAATATATTATTTTATAAAAAATGTTTAAAACAACTGTGGCTTTTGTATTTATTATATTTACAATCCTTCGTCTTTTATAAGTTCTAATCGTTAAAAAGTATACGTGACGTAAAATTCGTGATTCAATAATGTATTAAAGTTCGGCAGAAATAAACCATTTCTTAACGATTAATTAAATAAGATTTTAATCCAAAAACATTTCTTTTTTAAATTCAGGAACTTTTTCTCGGCAATGGCTAAGTAGGGCGCTCTAGGGTTTGAGTATATGAATACACTCACTGAGTTCTAACTACACGCGGAACTTCCGTTTGATTTGAGGATCCCACACCCTTGCCGTCTCCTTGTTAGTAAAAGACAGTTTTCTCTTTAGAGAAATAGCCCTCACTTCATTTAATTCAACTTTCATAATAAGTCTGTTAAAGATTTCCGAACCCGATCACAAGATGTTTCATTCGAAAAAATATATATATTAGCCTGGATCTGTCAGTGGATTCATATCCGGCAATAAATATTGTACCTCAACCATTGGAAACAGATAATTGATTAATTTCGGTTTCGTAAACATTGTCTCTACACACTATTTGTATGACGTTACACGAAGTACTGACAGTTTGGTATCTATTAGGAGTTTCAAAAATAATCATGTTTTTTTTACTATCAATTGCAACACACCATATTAGTAATAACGTCGACTTGTTGGACGTGAGACAGTTAATCTAATGACCATGAACGCTGTAAAGAATTCGAAACGTCGTGAAATTAAAAATCAAATAAACGCCACAAAATCCTTAAATATTAGTTTTATTTCATACACCAAGTTTGAAAATACAAAGTTTGTTTTCTAATTTTTTTGGGATTTTAACGACTCGTTTTATATATTCTCCGACTGGAAGCATCTGTAGAAAGACTACCAATCGTCACATAGGTAGTATGCTACTGAGACGCTCTACGAAAACGAAATTAAACGATAGCCTCTTTCCAAACATCGACGTACAATATTTATTGCGGATTACTCGATTACTGATATTCGTGCTCTGATGTATACATATGTATATAAATACATTCAAGTGCTTCAGCTGTAAAACTGAATAAAGATACCTTAGCTTCGCGGTCACGGAGTGGAGCCGTCTCTCATGGTAACAATTTATTTTTATGTCGTACGCGCGTGTCAATAACTAGCTTCGATCGTGGTATTGTTCGCGCCAAGGTGTATACTTTTCCTTTCTTTATTATTTCTCAGAGAGTAATCGAAAAATTACGTTTACAGTTGAACGTTATCTTGTGTTGTGACGTGTTTAAAATACAACGTATTATTATTTACTATTATACAGTCCACGACGTGTAATACTCTTAAATTTTTTTCCATCATAGAGGAAGCTAGCCAATGCTTGGTTGTTTATTAAGTGGTTCTCAGTGGCATTCGTGTTTGGATAAGTTGGTTGTTTTTTTTAATCAATTTAAGGTAAAGTTTTTAAAATTATATTGGCATAACGATTTCTGGTCTTTACTTGCGTATACGTTTAAAATAAATCGTAGTCCTCCCGTGACCAAGAATGCTGTAGTGTTCGAAATGTCGCAAAATTAAGATCAAATACAGACGTGATAAAATCCGTAAAAATAGTTTTATATCAAATTATATTGTCAATTTCTTGAGTGCCACCGCAAGGTAATGATAATTATTTTTAATTTGTATGTTGTTGGAAAAAAGTCTGCATTGGAACAATTCTTCTTTAATTAGGAAGTATTTAATTTTTTCAGTCATTTCTTGAAAACTATGACCTTGTATTATTAGTAGTCTCTATTATTCATTGATAAAGAGTATATCAATGTTTACATCGACAAAAAAAGAAAACAAAAATGTAAGCGACCGTACGAAACGCTAAACTAAATACCATCTGTCATTCTGGCAACGTCAAATATTGTCGAAATAAATAGACGGGTTCAAGAAATTGGACAATCACTGAAACATTTGTCGCTCTATTTTTTTTACGATTCACTCGTCCAATTTATAAAATACAATATGTGTGAGAATAGTTATCAGATGAGCATGTGTCGCTCTGTGTTTCGAGAGATAAAGGCTTAAGGGTTTTATCCATTCATCAGCTTACCCAACTTTATTGTTGGATATAGGCTTCGCCAAGTAGGGCAGTTGGTATTTTAAATCGCCCAGGATAATGTTTCTGGACATTCTTTCAGTTGATTTCTCAGCCAGTTTTTATGATACTCACAGGAAAGCAAGAGATGGTGATACATTTTATTCTTATCCCGTTACCGTACAGGGATGGATTAACAAGACAATATCTAACGGAACTAAAGTAAGTAAAGCATTACATGGCTGCAATAAATTACGACACAATCTCATTCTCGTAGAAAAACGATTCGCGATGTCATGAATCCATTTTGTTCTCCAACGATTATCGGTTCGAGCAGCGATCTGCCACTTCAACGTGATAATTCTTTGGAAAATGTCAGTTACCCTCGTTTTTCTACAGATTTTCGTATTCAAAACTTTATCACGTAGAAGAATCTTGAGCATAGATTTTTCCGTAGAGCGATTTAGAAAGTTTGACCATAGTAAGGAGTTTAACATCTGTTTATTCATCATCATCATCATTTCAGCCCATCACCGTCCACTGCTGGACGTAGGCCTCCCTCATGGTACGCCACAGAGTGCGGTCCTATGCCGTCTGCATCCATCGACGCCCAGCAACTTTCACCAGGTCGTCTGTCCACCTAGTGGGGGTGCCATCGAAGACAAAGATCGGGTTCCGGTGGCCCGCTCGCATGGCAAAAAGAGGCGCTTTGCAGAGTATATCTATGGGGTTGCGCGCCGTCTCTTCCGTCACCCCGGACCGATTTAGCGGGGCGTGCCACCTCTATAGCCCAACGCAAAAAAGGGGGTGTTCTCTTACACTCATTAATTCTCTTTGGGACTACACAGGAAATGAATATTTTTTGAAATATTGATTGATTTATTTGGTAGGTTATGGTTTGGACACACGCCGTCCGTTCCATTCGGGGCGACGGAAGGGTAGCGTGTGGCCCCATAACCCACCGTATTCCCTTTCCATCGCCATTGGGCCGGCCACTGGGACCACTTCCTTGACATCCGTGGCCAGCCCGGCGGGTTACCCTTTCGGGTACCACCCCCCTCGGCGCCCCAGCTAACTGCCGGGGTATTGCCCTAATGCGGTGAGCCTCTCGGTGGGTGACGAACTGTTCTCCAGTCTTGTCACCCGCGGCCTCGGCCAGGGCGGCATCAAGAGCAGGTACTCATGCCTGCGCCGCCCCAGGCGCCGGCGGCGGACCGTGTCACTGAAGAGGCTTTCCTCTCGGAGCCACCCCGCCACCCCTTCAACGAGACAACTGTATCGCAGAAGGCGGCGACCGCGTTCCAGTTCCTCAGCATCGCCTTAGCGATGGTCGGCAATTATGCACAAAACTTTTGTTATTTTCTTCGTCACTATCGTTCATTTTACTAACGATAGGCCAAAAAACAACTATCTTTTCGAAATCATACACAGCCGCTCCAAATAAACACTCGATATAACCTCAAAGTTGACATAAATATTTTAACAGCTTGGACATTCCTTCTTACGTTCCGTTACACTATGGACCTTCCCCGTTTTGTTCCTGTATACAGTTTTGAAACTTAAGAATATATCTGACTATACTTGTTTTTAAGCTTTTTGTGTAATGCTCAATAAAATTACGCGAGAAAACGAAAATATTGCCATCGAAAATTAACTTTTTCAATTTTAGTGACATTCCTGGTTTTGCACCTGTACTCTTCATGTAAGGAAATAAGAGAGGAAAAACCAACGCAGATGAATAAATTTTGGTTAACACTGACAAACATAGCGCAGGCATATCGATAAGTTCAACAAAAGTGAAATAGAAAGTACAAAAAATATGTTGCTTTGGTCCGGAGTAACTGGGCTCGACGATAAAAGCTGGCTGAATGATGAATTATTTATAAATTTGTTCACGAAAAAGTATTCGCCGAGACGGCGTCGTGAAAAAAGAAAATATTATATTTCAATTTGGGGATGAAATCATATCTTTCTCTTTACTTCTTGCCTTAAATTTGTTTGAAAACTTTCTTATAAATATAGACGTAAATTAGATCTGCTAATACTTTTTTATTAGTATTATAAAATTTTACAATAAAAATCCTTTTGTTAAAGTTAAAAGTTATTATTAAATTTCACAAGATAATCGGCCTTTAATTTGAGCTGATGAGGTCACACTTGGTTGAGGAATTAATCATAGTGATAGGACCAAACTGTTGACAGTTTTCTGTCTACAGCCGCTAGCCGGTCCGTCTGGGTTAGTACCACACTCTCGCAGAAAATTCGACGTGTGAGCAGTGGCAATGTGCTGCTGCGCTTTTTTCGGTGAGTGAGAGAGCTGGCAGCCCAACTTTCTGGATAGTTTTGGGGTTTTCATTGGTGGGCGGCAGTAACACTTACCATCAGGTCCAATAAAAAAAATGCATTGATATCAATAATCCACGTTTCACCACCGTACCAATACTACTTCCTGTTGTTGTCTAATGAAATTCCTTTCTATATATCCATTAGATTACGTTGGACGTAAAAGTTTTACAATCGTTGTTGGCTTATCTTAATGGTTGAAGTTTCGTGTCAGTAGTAAGAATGGACGATGTTTTATGTAGTTTGGCATTAGTTGAATAATCCAAGCGTTAGACTAGTCTAAATTAAAGTGCACACACAACAATAAACGTCTAAACATAAATGTTCGCATCTCAAACGTTTCAATTAATTTACTGACCGGAGTTAGTACCTGTACTGGTGAATTTGTTGAAGTTTTGTTTGTGATGCCACAATGTGATATAAATAGACTGTTACTCAAATATCTGAAGTTCGAACCTAACTGTTTGCACTTTTGACTTTTTGAGAGTTATTTATATATTTATTTTTGTTCAAAAGTCTAATGCCTCCTGTAAACCAAGATCCACAATATTCTCCAAAAATGACATCCAGTTGTCTATTCATTTGTAGAATGTTAATTATCATTTGCCTTAATGGTGATAGAAAATATAGTAAAAAAAATATCTAGAAATAAAACTATTTTTATTGATTTTTTAAAGTTTATTTTTAAAATACCCTGCATTAAGGAAACAATACTTGTATTGTGGGGGACTTTAAGAACATATAATTAACGGACACAAATCGCACCCAGACTCGGAAAAACAATTTGTGAATCGGACCAATTGTTGTCTTGCATGGAAATTGAACCCACGAGACTAGCATGCTAGGTCGGTATCTTAACTGTGCAGTCAGTTTGTATTTCATTTTAAATTTCCCAATTATTATTTGTCTTTGGAAATTAAAAATCAAATACAAACTCGATAAAATCAAAGCAGAAGTAATAGATACAAACTAATCCTAGAATTTCGCTCTCGAATCTCTTTGGTTTGCACGGGTCAAATGGTGAAGTCATCATATTGGCTCTGTGACACAATGATATAATATAACTAGCTTCTGTTTGCGCTAAAAATATCTCTTGATGCCTCTTACTCTCCATAGCTTTGACATATAGATTGAGCCTTGGAAGATGTTAATGATGACGGATATGAACTTACGCTTGCCTAACGCGTGGTGTTCGTTCTTAAAAGCTTTCGAAACGTACATCACTCACCCAACACTGACAGCGTCACACGCATACTACAAATATATCTCCATATATATGTATATATAGTCCAAATTACTGAAATTTAGCATTTAATACGCTTGATTATTTATAAAAACCTAAATTTTATTAATTTAAATAACAGGGTTGTGTCATCGTTTAATACAATTCTAACTGCAAAGTTTGAGTATTAAGTCTGTACAATGTGTAAACATTGTCGGGTAGATGGCACACGTCTCCTTAAATACGAAAATATAATACGATGTGAGAATTGAATGTCCTAAAATAGTTCACGGTGGTGTAAGTGGCAGCACGATTGGAACGGATTTCCAATAGGTGTGGGTTGGAATCCCACTGGTGACAATCGTTTTTCGCTCGTAAACGGGTTTTTATATATAGTCCATCAAAAATATAAATGTAAAGAATAATGTTTGTAAATGATTTCGCTAATAAAAGAAGTGAGATTTAAATAAAAAAAATCCCTTTGATATTTATAACCTATATCTTTATGAGCGTACGTGCTATATGATAGCGGCTACGAATACTACCAACCCCTACATTGCTCGTGGTTGTCGTAAAAGACGACTAAGAGCTTTATAACGACCTAGGCCAACTCCACCTGATGCTGATTGGTCAACAATTATATGCCCGAAGCGGGTCGGACGTCAGTCAGGCGGCTCTTTGCATGTGTTGTTGTGAAAGGGAAGCCTACCTTGCTTGATGCCTTGATGATGGATCATCTAAGTCAATAAGTCAGATGCAATGCCAGTAGACCGTTTTTTAAGCGGCGAGGCGTCATTTAACGGGCTATGGTACCTTAACGTGGTTGGAAAATATGTGGCCAGATTGCAGTAAACCAAAAATCTACCTGGTCTGAAAAAATCTATAAATAAATAACAGTTACTTTAATTTATTTATTTTTTGATGTCAAATACTCTCAAGTCTCTAAAGATGCTCCCAATTGACGTAGCTTGACGGGTGATTGATAGCTACGAATGGGATCAGCAAAGGTAGTGATCGATGACCTAACGAGACTACGAAAAAAATAATGCAATCACAACGAAATTCGCGTTTAGGGATACAAAAAAAAAACAAGTGTTTAATTTCGCTTTCAACGACGTATTTAATTGCGTAGACTTGTTTCGAAGAAACATACTTACATTAATTAATATCAAGAAGGTTCCAGAAAATCTGAAGAGATTCTTTGAAAAAGATTTTATATTAAACTAATTATTTTTTTTAATATATATTCGTATCTATTAATTAGATAGGTACTTCTGACTCATGTTTATTATGAGAATTTTACCTTATATTTTACGCGCTTAGGGATTTAACGGCCCTTTGCCTTTCCATTATGCTATGATTGCAATTTAGTAAATGAAATGTTTCCGTGTGGTGACGAATACAATTCACCACCTTCTTTCTTCGTCGTGCGGGTCATAAAAAACGACTAGGCATATAATATACCAATAACATCTATGCAAGAGAAGGAAATCTCGAAATAAAACGCTACACCCACACGTCTGACCAGCGTGGTATAGTAGGTCAATTTATCTCCCATAGTGGGTGATACTCTTAGATATAGTGTGAATTTTAAGATTTCAAATAGGTAGTAAAAAACCTATAACTTTCATCTCATAACTCAACCGAGATATTAGAATCAGACACTATATTCCCTCGACACTGAAGCACTATTGCCCAATCAAAAATCTTATTCAACGCTAAAAAGCGCTGATAAAAGCGTAACATTTAGTAAATTCAATAACTAAATTTTATAGATTATGAAACTAACTCAATTCTCCCAAACTAAGAACTCAAAATAAAGCCCGTCTAACCAGCGTGGCAGCACATTACCACTGGAACACTAATGAGAATCTGAAGCTGAGGTGAACGATGATGATGAACCCAATACTAACTAATATTATAAATAGGAATATGTGTTTGTTTTCGGTTACGTAGACGGTTAGTAGAAGACGTGAGATATTTCAAGCCTTAACTACTTAACACAACGTCTTCAGATTCGGTTTATAGTTATCGGGGATAAAGAAAAGGATATTGCCTTTCATCTATAAGAAGTTTCTTAGGAGTAGAAAAATGGAAATATCGTAAACCATTATCGGGCGTGGCTAGTAATTTATTAAATAGGATTTAGAATATTTCTAGAATTGTTTTATAAATTGACTCCGCAAAATAATAACAAAATTATTGTTCCGAGAATATTTAAAAAAAATCGTAAATAAAAAATTAGAATATCATTTCATACCTCCTTATGATTACATCAGATAAAATCACTCCGATTTTTTTTTTGTATTAAAGTATCCTTCAAGTTAAGTTATAGAAAGCGAAGAAATCTATTATAGAAAGCGAAGAAACGATCGGCTCGACTAGTTTCCACGTAATAGTAAAAAGCGACAGATCTGTCACCGAAAGCGCTTCATTTGTAGGCAGCACCGTTATGAAGAGTAGGGTCTCGAATTGGATGGTGGCATATAACTACGGTTTCCCGGGGGTCCGCGATCAGACCCTGCGATCGTTACCCGTATACCGCGGGTGCGCAATAAATATGCCGACATTATTACAAGTGTTTATATGAAGAGGGTGGAATTCATTAAATTCATTTGAGAATAGTTCATTGTGAAATTTTTATTTTTTAAAAAATTTTTTTGTCAATGCTTCATGAAAAAGATTAGATAATTTAATAGCACATTGCCATTACTCAGACGTCGATCTTCTGTGAGAGTGTGGTACTACCCCAGACGGACCGGCCCGCGGCTGTAGACAGAAAACTGTCAACAGCGTGGTCCTACCACCATAAAAAGTAAAAATTAAATAATAGTAAATGTGAAAATTATTTTCAAAATAAATAAAAATGTTTTTGATATTTTATCAGAATTGGATTTTGAAAGCAACGAACTGGGCAATGTCTACGGAATTGTAAATTGTTCGTGCCGATTGAATTTATACTCGAACATTACCGTACAACTTTTGAAACTGCAATAGTTACGAACTGCGACTATTAGTTTATAATTTAATGGTCGTTCTCAATAATCTCACTTCGTTTACTTAAATATACAGACAAATCTCATATTGTCAAGTTTGACCGCCGCTAAGAAGATCTTCTTCGACTTCTTTTTTAAGTACATCATTCTCTTACTCTTATCCCAATTACTCGGGGTCGATACAATATGTACTCTTCTTTCAGAGTACATATTGTAAAAGTTATTGGCAATAGTTTTATGACCGACCGCCTGCCAGACGACAACCCTCCTTGGGAATGTAATTGTTGACCAAACGGCATCAGATAGAGTTGGCCCAGGTCGTTATAAGGCTCTTAGTCGTCTTTTACGAAATCCACGAGCAAAGTAAGGGTTGGTAGTATTCGTAGCCTAGCGGCTATCTGTGGTAGCTCACACAGCTTCTTTTTTAAGTTATTTTTTTTTATATAAAATGATATTCAATACGTTTAGTTAGCATTAGCTCCAGTGCGATGGTCTTTGGCAAGGCAGGTATTTTGTCTCAATGGTGTGCCCAAAAATTACGTGTGGATCAGATTCCATAAGCGAAACGCAACCATGAGTAGACTAGAGTAGCTATCGTCCATTGAGATTATCTATATACATATAAGCGGTTGTACCTAACTATTTGTAGATTTATATTTTAATTTCAGCCCGTATATGTCCAACTGCCGTACTCGAGCCTCCCCCACAATGAGGAGAGAAATTAACCTACTATACCGCGCTGGTCAGACGTGTAGATAAAGGGTTTTATTTCGAGTTTTCCTCCTCTTGCATATCCTTACTAATATGATAAATGTGAAAGTAACTCTGTCTGTCTGTCGCTCTTTCACGCCAAAACTATTGAACCAATCTAAATGAAATTGGTACACAGATTGTCTAGAGCTTGATAAAGGACATAGGCTACTTTTTAATGCAAAAAAGGGTTGTAAAGGGAGATGAAAAATTGTAAGGAAGTATCGTCATTTTTAAAGCCAGAAGCTTAAAACTTTTTTTTACCGTCTCTCATCTCTTACGATTACGATGTAGTAAATTGTATTTTAACTCTGTCATCACACGGACGATGTAAACGTAGATTTATACTTCATACTTAACAATAATTGTGTGTAGAGTTCGAATCTGTAATTATCATATTGATTATTAAAAGTATCACGAATAGAATATTTGTTTTCTTTGATTCCATATAAAATGTTTTCTTTAATCTAAAAGATATATGTTCGATACAAAAATGAAACAGTTCTTATAATATAAAGAAAACAATGTTATAAGTGTGATAATATGATATTACGTTTAGATGATTTTATGTTGAAAAATATGTATAAAACAGATACAGAATGCTTTTGGTATGATGACACAATAAGAATACAAGGCAAGTGAAACGGTATTTCAATCTAAAAAAACGAAAGTTAATATATTCATTTAGTTGAATATTTGTACTGAGACTTAGCTAATATCCGAAACGCATTAGGCGCAAGCACAGGCAATTGTATCACTCAACGGCATGTGAAAAAGTATTCCTTTTACAAAATTGAAAAAAGAGATCTAAAAAAGATAAATTTTTAGATAATCAATCTTTTAGACCTCTATTTTTTGGTGAATCGTTACTTTGGATGACGATTCGAATCGCTTCATGAATCGTTACTTTTTTTAAAGAATCACTATCCCTAATTAATAGTACTTTATTAAATTAAATATTATTTAATGTGTATTGTAATGTATACACGTTATATGAACATGTAGTCAAATAATACATACAGATAGTGAGTAATCGTGATAAAAGCGTTAGGACGATGATGATGATAATGATAATTTTGTAGACTATAAAACTAATGGTAATAATTATTTTATAGATATATTTAGATAAAACCGTGATGTCTTTGTAATGTAAAAAGAACTCAATTGCCTAAATAGATATAATAAATTATATGACTTATTTATTTTTACGAGTTATAGTCTGAAAGTTACCCCAGCAAACCGTCTGAGATGGCATGCTTTAACCCGTCCCGTATCTTATTTCTCTGTTACCATTTGGACGGACCACCGCTTCCGAATTCTTCTGTTTAATGACCATTATATGACAACTAAGGAATTAGTAATCTAGTTTTTCTATGCTCGTTATCCCGCTCTCGTCACAATTATTTGGGGGCGGAATGTTTACCTTTCTTTCATAAACAACCTTATCGGACATCATATCTGTAAACATTCCCTGTCTATCCATATCATGCTGCACACATCTTACCTTCGCTTACCATCCCTACCCTTACTCATATAACCTTCAAACATTGATACATAAAACTTTTCTCACAACATTACGTCTCAGCACATGTCGATACTACGTCAAACATTCACTCTCCAATTTTGCCGTCATTGGCGCCACTTGCAAAGTTTTTCTTATACTAATATTTGTGCAATTTACAAATAAGCGATTTGTATAAATTCATATATTCAAACTTTGGCAAAGTTACTTCTTACGCGAACTTTCTCATTCTTATAGAAATTTAGATAAATTACTGAAACAAAATATCAAAAAAATAAAATAGAACAATATAAAACTATTGTAACAGGTGCAAAGTAAAAATGAACAATACAATATATGGTACACGCTTGACAGGTTAGTTTGGCAAACGCCGTCCGTGTATAAATAACTTTCTCAGGAGATTACTGCTGTCAATTCTCTTTGTTGAATTTTAAGACTCCCGTAGGCATTTGAGGAGTGATATTACTTTGTATTCCTAAAACTCCTTCCGTGTGGCGATGGAGTAAAAACACAATTCACCACCGCCTATCCTACGTGATCGTAAAAGATGACTAAGGGATACTATATGCTTATAACATATGTGCAAGACAAGGAATACTCGAAATATATATATCCTATACCCGCCAACACGTCTGACCAGCGTGGTATAGTAGGTCAATTTCACTCCTAGTGTGGAGGAGGCTAAGACCGCATGCCAGTGACCCACCCGCACGGCGTCGAGACGTATGTTGTAGGGCGGGTCTACGGGGTCGTGTGCCGCTTTTCCTGTCGCCCCGGACGGATTAGCGGGGCGTGACGTACCGTAGCCCACCGCCAAAAAAAAGTGTGGAAGAGGCTTGTGCTTAGCAGTAGGGCATATATGAGATGAGATGATGATGCTTCTTTTGGACTTTTTGTTTAATCCCATCGCATATGTCAGTAAGCATAGATTTAATATGGTCTCTCCATAAATGACACCGACGTTTGATCTTTCCAAAGTCTTTAAAATGCTATTAATTATCTTGGAGGTCGCCACAATGTTAATTAAAAAAAGATAAAACAGAAAAAGTTGGACAGAATTCTACTTCTCTCATATGTAAAGCGGGAGGCGTGAAGCAAAAATGACTAATCAACGGATAGATGAAAGAAAGCACAGCCACTATAGCGATTTTTTTACTTCACAATACATTTAGTATTACTCTGCCTAGTCAAGACAGAAATGTGATCATAACTACAAAGATGCAGTAAAAAACAAAGCTTGCTTGCCCTTTGACGATTTGTTTTTATATAGAAGTCTAATACTACATGTTTGGTAAGTATTAATCTACTGTCATGCGCTTTTTGAATTAGAATATAATATAGTTTTCAAATATAATTTAAAATAACTACGGCTGGATCAGATCTTAAGGTCCGCTTATACACCGCTTGCTTACGGCCTATCATGACCTATGCTAGCGTAGTGTTCGCGCATGTGCAAGGCACACAGGATCCATAAGTTACAGACATTCCAAAGTAAGTTCATGCGCCGAGCTACGGGAGCACCGTGGTTCATACGAAATGTCGATCTTCACATCGACCTCGACCTACCGATCATCAGGCAATTTATGAAACAGTGCTCCCGGAGCTACTTTGACTCTGCCATGACTCACCCCAAACCAGCTAGTGGTTGGGGCGGCTTCCTACACGACCTCCCTTTTTTCTAAAATCAGATGTCTGCTGCACGTGATCGACGAATGCGACGACGATATCACACTGGCTTACACGACCCGCGAGGCCATAACACAAAAATATCCGTGGTTTCGTCCTCGCCGCCGAGGTGCGTAATCGCGACGCGTAAATGTCAGTAATCCTAACGTGGGCACGCCCACTTTGCCATCAGTGACGCCCTAAGCCGAAATCCGTTCCCCACAGGGGGGACTCCTTGGGCAATGTCGCTTAGTATACTTTTATCGGGTTGAGAGCAATCAGCGCTCACCTATTGTCCGCGAAAAGTTGTCAAAGCCATCTGCGGCTAACAAGTAACACACATAAAAAAAAAGGATCAGATCTTATAAACGACACCAGATCACCAGTTTATTTGAAAAGCAAATCGTCATTCTCCTATCCTAATGACTTGGGGGTCGATACTATATGTATTCTTCTTTCATAGTACATATTGTAAAAGTTATTGGCAATAGTTTTATGACCGGCCGCCTGCCAGACGTCAACCCTCCTTGGGAATGTAATTGTTGACCAAACGGCATCAGATGGAGTTGGTCTAGGTCGTTATAAGGCTCTTAGTCGTCTTTCACGACATCCACAAGCAAAGTAAGGGTTGGTAGTATTCGTAGCCGCTACCACACAGCATTAGCATTCATCTAAAGCAAATATTATTGTGTATTATTTGTACACAGACCAACTCAAAAACGTAATACTCGTATTCTAGGATTACATCAAATATCAAGATTCTCAGAAGAACGCTGAAAAATGTTCGAAATGTGTGGAAATTAAATACAAACGCAATAAAATCCATGCAAATAGTTTCTAGTTCAAATGTATATTACTCGTAAACGCGCGTAAACATCATATGTCATTAGATATAGCAAATGCTGATTCTGCATCTAGATTATCTTAGATAACCACACATATATTTAAGAAAGCTGGAATTAAAAGCTTAAATATACTCTTTGAGTCACGGTTGATGTACACACGTATACATTATTAATACGTTGAGTGTGGCTTAATTCCACTCCCAAATGGTTATAATTCCCTTCGTCCATTAACTTGTTATATATGAAATAAACACCACCACGATACATAGGTACTAACTACGCGAACGTATTATATAGTTGAGCCGGAAATTGACTAAACCGATCCGGATAGTATAGTGGTTTGAGTACTACATAGCTACGTTTTCTATTGTGAATTCGATATCATGTATTTCTATGCGATTAACACTATGTTTTGACGGGTTAAGTTTGGACAGTAGCGGTTTACTACGATACTTATAAGATCCAATTGTAATCGTCAATCTTGGCAAAAAAAAGCGTTGACAAATTCTGTTCTTATTTTATCACTCCGACGGCGAAATATTTAAAGTATCGAAAAACTTTTCGGTTTATATATTATGGAATGATTTTCAAAAGCTTTTAAGTCTATAACAGCGATATTTCTGCGTTATTATATTTAACTTTATTTAAAATTCTACTAAATATATTTTTAAATTCACCATTTTCATCATTTCAGCTCATATATGTCCTACTGTTGGGCTCGAGCCTCCTCCATAATGGGAGGGTAATTGACCTACTATACCGCGCTTGTCAGACGTGTTGGTATAGGGTTTTGTTTCGAGTTTTCCTTCTCTCGCATAGATGTTATATGCGTTTTATATCCCTTAGTCCTCTCGTGCGATCACCCACAGGTAAAATAAGGAGTGTTGAATTTTATTCTTACTCCGTCACCACACGGAAAATGTTATATGAAAATATATACTTAAAGATATAAAACGTGAGATGACCTAACAGCAGCGAATAAAAGGACCAAGCTGTCGGTGGAACAGGATTCTAAAGGAAAAATTACTTAATAATACTATCCGTGTCTTGCAAAACAATAACGCAGAGCATCTGTGATTATGTTGGTTGAAGCTCTTAGCAATTAGACCATTGAACAAAATGATCATTATAATTATTGTTAGTAATCTTTGCGAGTGTGTTTATAATTTAAGAATATAATAAAACCTTAAAAGCGGATGATTTATTAATTCTCTCTTAAGATGGTTTTTGACATTAATGATAAAACATTGATGTTATTTTTGTGTCGTAAGATGTATACCATATATAATACATTCTTCAGAGACGTTATTATAAATGAATGTACACTGTAATCTTCTCAAACCATATACATCTTACTGTTGGCTTCCTCCAGATAATGTTTACTATACATCATCATCATCATCATCACAGCCCATATATGTCCCACTGTTGGGCGCGGGCCTTCTCCGTAATGGGAGATATACCGCGCTGGTCAGACGTGTTGATAAAGGGTTTTGTTTCGAGTTTTCCTTCTATTGCATAGATGTTACATGCATTTTATATCCTTTACGATAACCCACGGGTAAGATAGGGGATGGTGAATTGTATTCTTACTCCATCACCACACGGAAACTATACCATAACGATCACACGTATTTATATCAAGTTCTTCTTTTATACAAGTGTACGAATATCATATTTTTCTCAATAGCATTTTCTCCACTTTTTTTTTTCCAAAAATAAAGATTCCCAGAAACGTTCAATGGACCCTGAAGAGCTGTTAAGGCAATATCAGCTGAAATCTAGACGGTAAAAGTTCTCTCGCAAACGCAAACAAATCGTTTATGTAAACATTACGTGGGCAGTGAACAGTTTAATATTACCTCACGCACATTAAATGTTTACTTGTCCGGGTGATACGTGCGTCAAAATTGTCGCAGTGATTTTTTGTGATAACATCAATCTATCTTAGACAATCTCATTTAAAATGTTTATTTTGTTGAGATATACATATAAAGCTACTTGCAATCACTATGAACATTGCCTTATACAAATCTAAAAAATAATTGAAATAAAATTCTTTAAATCCACCACGGCGCTACATGTCCAAACTATTAATCTAAACCGTTCTTAAATTAAGAAGAATACAAAAAAAAATATCAGAATCTGTCTAGCCGTTTAAGAGCAGTTCAGTTGTATACACTCGTACATAAGCTGTATATATATGAAGATTGATTTGTAAGTGTACAGAACTAGTGTGAGCGCCGCCATGGATTTCGGCTATATTTCGACTTTGGATAGTGAAATATATACATACATATATTGGGGCACTGCCGCATCGTGATCCAACTATCTATCTATAATTGAAAGTAATGGAAATGGGATCATGAATTAATTGCTTTTAAATTATTGAACATACTATTATCGAATTTAAGTCTAAGCGCTCGCCATATTAATTTTCTGTCCCATTTATATTTAAATATGTATATTGTCGTCATAGCATGTTCTTTTCTTCTAATTACAAGAGAGAAGAGCAGAACAAAGTAGAAGAGAAGAGGTTCAATAATTTTACAACTGGATATCTGCTATGTTCGCTCTTTCTGGGAACACTGTTGATAGTGGTTATTGCTAATGGTCTTATAAATATGCATTGCAATACCGTATTCATTATTTTGTTTGTCTAAAACCATATTGAATATCAGAACGAAAATTCAACGCATCGTGATCACGCAAGTTTATAGTACATTTATAAGTTTTACTAAGTACATTTATAAGTTTTTTATTTGCAGTTTCCCTTCTTCTGCAATGCTTTACGAGAACCGCGTGAAAAGAAAGAATATTTCCTGATTATTGTTAACAATTTCTCGATGCTTTACATATTCGATCTAACTAATTGCAAGATGGTACATTTTATCTACATTATGGAGTATGCTCGTGCCAAGTTGTATGTGGAATATTAGCTGAAAGTGCGCGTATTGGATTTAAACTTGAAATTTAATTTGACAGCTACGGCCTCACTCAATTATGCGACTTAATTGTCAAGTTGAAGGCGACTTCGGAAGTTGGGAGCACTTAATTCCACCAATATTCGTTTCAGTACATTTGTTAAGTGACGGAACGTTCTTACGCACTACGAATATAAATTTAATGGGGACGTGATCTGAAAGCGTTCCTAGAAATATTGTCGCGCTAAAATATTGGCCTTACTTGGGATAAATCAATTTTTGACCATTTTACACTGGAACTCCGCGTGACAGTTAAAACATTTTGTTTGATGAACTTTTTTAAACGTTGGAACATATTTCCAGCCTATTCACTTTTAGATGTAGATCAAGGGAATAGTCGCGACGCTTAGAAATCACATTGACCATCGCAGTAGCTATTACAATTTTGCTACTGGTTATAATCTACTCATCACTCAAACGGTTTCCTCAACTCAAACTGGCAAGTAATTGGTGACATATTAGAATAGAATAGAACACTAATTAATCAAATCATAGCTTTATAAATAATTAATTATTAAAATAATACAAATCATGCATAGTACCTAATATTTGTCGCAACCCATAACTAACTCACAAATATTTTGGCAATAATTTACCAACGCCGATCTTTCGTATATAATGAAGTTGTTTATATAATTGTATAACATATAATACATACTATACACCGACATATCCTGAATATTTTGATGTACCAGGTTGATGCACTTAGAACTATACTTAGAACTTAAATTCTTTATAAAGCTAGAGAAGTACTCTATTGTCTTAATGGATAATTTAAATTGCTATCTAAATTGATGTCATTATTTCCATTAGCGGAAATTAAATTAAAATTACGCACGAGCTGATATCCGTCATGGCGGACAAACAGCTAGACGTGCTCTGTGTAACAGAGACCAAGCGAAGGGGCAGCGACGCCTGCGATCTTCCTGGTGGCGGGATGGCTCTGTGGTCTGGTGTACCACAGAGCTATCAAGCCAGCATGGGGGTAGGAGTGCTATTGTCCTCTCGCTTGGCCTTAGGTGTGAAGGATTATGGAATGTATGATCCCAGACTTCTTTGGGTCCGTATAACACTAGGTGTCACCAAGGTATTCATGGTTGTAGCATATGCTCCCGTAGGATCCTCGGTGGCATCAGACCTAGAGAAGTTTTGGGATAATGTTAGAGAAGTTCTGAATATGGCAGAAACCAGTGAACGCGTGATTGTATGCGGAGATTTGAACGGATGGGTGGGAACCAAGCGTCCCGACTATGAGGACGTACTTGGTCCATTTGGTGATAAGAGAGTGAACGACGCAGGTAAGCTCATAGCTGATGTATACATGGAGAGAAACCTTATTGTGTCAAACACATTTTTCCAACATAAAGACATCCATATATATACATGGAGAAGAAATGAACAGAAAAGTATAATAGATTTAATTTTGGTAGACAGTCGCCTCCGAAGCAAAATATTGGACGCGAGAGCCTACAGGGGCCCCACAGTCGATACGGATCACTATCTCGTTATTACGAGATTTAGTGGTCTGTTCAGAAGGTGGAGGCACTGGCGAGAGCGTGTCCACTTCGGAGGGCTTGAAAGAATAAAGGTTGAAAGGTTGCAAGAAGAGTGTGTAAGAGAAAAGTATGCAGAGGGTGTCCGAGAACGGCTGACGATGGCAAGCCAGCCGCAATCAGACGTTAAAGAATGCTGGAGAGTATTGAAAGAGAGTATGGTAGACACAGCGAAAGAAATATGTGGAAGTTCAAAGAAGCATAGAAAAACAAATGGTGATGCATGGTGGGATGCGGAAGTGGCAGCTTACGTAGAGCAAAAGAAGAAAGCGTGGCTGGACTATGTCTCTTCTTTGAATCTGAATGACAGTATGACTGAACAGAAGAAAGAAATATATCGGCAATGTAAGAATGACACCAAGGCCTTAGTGAAAGAGAAACGTGATAGAGCAAGTATGAGTGCAGAAGATAGGCTGACTAAAAACTTCGAGGGTAACACCAAACTCTTTTGGAGGGAGGTGAAAAAGTCTCGGGGTGGTTGGTCAGCCTTCAGAATGAATAAAATAAGGTCTAAAGGTGGAGACATTCTTACACAAACACAAGACGTGTTAAGCCGATGGAGTGAATATTTTGGCGATATGTATGCGGATGCTACGGTTGGCGCCGGTGTCGCATGTGGTCTAGTAGATCAACATTCGGCGACGGCGTCCTCCGATGGCATCAGTATGGATGAAGTTGAATGGGCGATAAAAAGTTTGAAAAATGGTAAGGCAGCGGGAATTGATATGGTGTCTGCCGAGATGATCAAGCTTGGTGGCTCCTGTGTCCGGGAGGCGTTCCTGTTGCTCCTCAATTTATGTTGGAGCTCGGGAATGGTTCCCGGGGACTGGAATAGCGCAGTCATCGTGCCTTTGTTTAAAAATAAGGGTTCACGTTATGACTGCGCAAATTACAGAGCCATAAGCTTGACCAGTTTGGCAGCAAAAGTGTATGGTAAAATTATTGAAAGGAGAATGAGGATGGTGTCCGATGGTTTACTGTGTAAGACACAAGGAGGTTTCAGGAGTGGAAGGGGATGCATGGATCAAGTGTTCTCTCTGCGCAACATTGTGGAGAAGCATCTGGCCCTAGGTCAAAGGGTTTTCTGCAGTTTTGTGGATCTGGAGAGAGCATTTGACACGGTTGTACGAAAGGAACTTTGGGACATTTTACCGGAGTATGGTATTAACGGTAAACTGCTGCAGGCTGTGCAATCCAGTTACATGGGCTGTAGAGCCTGTGTGCGGCTGGATGATGGAATTTCGCCTTGGTTTGACGTCAATATCGGCGTTAAGCTGGGCTGCGTTCTATCAGCCAGGCTGTTTATCATATATCTGGATAAATGTCTCCAAAGGTTGAATGATATGAATGTGGGAGTCCAGATGGGTGACTCAGTGGTCTCTGCTTTGCTTTATGCAGATGATGCAGTCCTTCTGGCACAGTCAGCAACTGACCTGCAGACCCTAGTCGACACCCTGACAGAAGATTGCAAGAAAAGGGGTCTACGCGTGAATGTGAGCAAAACCAAAATAATGGTCTTTGAAAGAGATAAAACCAGAACAGATGTAAGAGTAACAATAGGTAATGATGTACTAGAGCAAGTGGATGAATTTGTATATCTTGGATGTGGATTTAGCCGAGATGGAAGGTACACCACTGATATAGAGCGAACAGTGAATGCGGGAAATAGAGTGAACGGAGCGTTGGGGCAACTTTTCGGCAGCCACCACCTCAGCCAGAAGGCACGTATAGCAATACATAACGCAGTGCTTGTCCCAACATTACTATATGGAAGCGAGAGTTAGGTATGCAGAAAAGAGTATGAAAGTAAAATTAATGCGGTCGAAATGTGATCTCTTCGGAAAATCTGTGGAGTTAGGCTGACCGACCGCATTCGTAACGACGACGTAAGAGAGCGAGCAGGTATGAAAGAGAGTATTGGTGTAAAGATGCGAAAGGGAATGCTTCGATGGTTCGGACATGTGGAAAGAATGCCGAACGAACGTCTGGTTAAGAAGATATATTATGTGAAAGTGGAAGGATGTAGGTACCGAGGGAGACCGAGACTAACCTACCTAGACCAGATCGGTCAGGTACTGAAGGAAGGTGGAGTCAAGAGTCTCCGAAACCGGGGAGAGTGTATGAAGAGAATTATGAATGTTGAGGAAGCGAGTGAAGTATCCAGAGATAGAGTTCTCTGGCACTCTGTTCTCTCTGCCTACCCTGCAAGGGATATGGCGTGATGATATGTATGTATGTATGTAAATTAAAATTATTTATGTCAAAATTACATTGCTCAATAGAAGCAATTTGGTTAGCCAAATTCTTGGCTGATGTAAAAAAAAAATAAGATAGCGAATCAGCTACCATATTTTTATAATATTTAGATAGGTAAGAAATATCTTTAGTCAAAAAGCATTTTTTTTTACGTAATTGTTAATATCAATTACATGCATTTTATATCCAGTAGTATAATTCGATATAGATTTCAAATTATGCAATGTCAAGTTTAAATTATAGATGGATCCATTTTCCATCTGTGTCAAACATGTTTTATAAGGAAATGTGAACATTACAATTTTGTCAATATTTAATTTACAAAGTTTAAAATTATATTCTTTCAATTGCTTTTTGCTCACATTTCGCATATTGCCAACAAATATTAATAATGTACTACCAGGCTTAAAATTGTAATCAAATATTTTGTCCATTATATTATGGTATGACAAACCCGGCAAACAGTAATTGACAATTGAATGTCCTTTTTCTGACAGCACCCATATTTTTGCCAATCTCATCACTAAACATAACAATTTTAATTTTATCACTTACATTAGGTTTAGTTATAGGTTGTGCTATACCTACATCAATAGCTGTTAACAGGGAACCGTTAGTACAAGATTTGTACTGATGATTTTGTCTCAAAGATGATTAAATGAGAACACTCAGTTGATAATTGATTACATATATTATCAACAGATTGACTATCACAACAGTTATATTTATCTAGTTTTAATTGATCCATTTCTAATAAACACTCCTGTATTCGCTTTTCTGAATTGGAGTATTTAGTAGTCATGGTTTCCAATTTTATTTTTTTTTTATTTTTTTTTTTAAAGACACCACCCTGCACTAAGGAAATAATAAACCTTGTATTGCGGGGGACTTTACAAACATGCAATTAACGCAGACAAATTACACCCAGACTCAGAACAACACTTTGTGGATCACAAAGTAATGTCCTGCGTGGGAATCGAACCCACGGCACTGGCACGGAAGGTCGGTATCTTAACCACTACGCCATCTGTGCAGTCATGAAGACAATCAATTTTTATTTTGAAATCATTTACATCAATTTCATGTTGTTTAGTTTTATTTTCCAATTTATTAACAAAAAAATCATGCTTGTCAATCAATTGTATTCTCTCTTTTTGATTTCATATTTTTAATAAAGAAACTATGCTTTTTACATAGTTTCTGAGTTTTCTTAATATATTTATTTATGTTAACAAACTTTTTAAATTTTTTAAACGTATTGTTCCTACTGCACCTGGTTTTCTCCCCACTACAAGATGGTACTAACTCAGTTGTGTTAAGATATACGGAGGATATCTCAGGTGCAACAGGAACCAAGCCTGGGGCACTGCTAACCAGCTCGTCAAACAAACTTTGATTCAGTGAGGCTGTTACATTATACTTAGCATTTTCTAGCTCAGTTATTTGGTTATGAGCCTCCTGCAGTTGGTGTTCCAGAGTGTTAATGCGATTAAGAGAGTTTACATACTTAAGACTACAGTCTTGAAGGCCATCCACAATAATTTGTAGGCTATCTCGCGCTTGTACAGCCTCACTGATTTCTGTATGAAGCTGGGCTATATCTAATTTTAAATTTTCATTTACTTCAAGTAGATCTAACAGTTACCTTTCATTGTTATCTCTCTCTCCGCTCAAGACGCTACACATTTCTTTTGCTGCCTTCAATTCTTTCAAGACCAAATGAATTTTAGATTCCTCCTGGCGAGCGAAGGCTTTGTGAGTCAGCATAATGTTATAAAATAATATAAACAGGAGTACAGGTCAACAAAAGTCAACTGAACAATATAATGAATAACGATGACATAAGACCATCATTTTTCACATACGTAGAAAAGATCATACACAGAGCCAAACAGAGAAATAGCACGATCAATCAAGGCCAAACAACTCGGCAAAATACAATTACCCAAACAATTACTCGAAGCACAAACCGATCAAACAATAACAACTGCGCAAAGGCGACTACAAATACAAACCTTAACCGAGCAGCAGATAATAGCAAATGGCGAAACGGGCACACCAGGGTTAAGAACACGCCCAGTGGCCCTGTTCATGTCTACCAACAGCGAAAAATTAGGCATAGCTTTCTGTCATGTGGACGGCAAAAATAGGGTGTCCATATCACCCGGACTAGCTGTTCTATTAAAAGGAAGCACTAGCAGAGCAACTCTAAAAGCCTCTAAATTTAACACCTATAGCGCAATAAAAATAGGAAACATGGAATGTCGGCTAATACGGGCTCATAACAAAATCCTGCTCGTATTCAACAGGAATGCCGACAAAACCCAATTTGCGCAAGCTAGTGATCTCCACCGGAGGCTTCGTAAACTTAGACGAAGAAGCTACAAAGGAGACTGGCACAACCATATTCCACACCCCGGCATACGACCTCATCGTAGTCACCACAAAATTTACCGAGATCTGGCTCACGGAAAAAATCTTACAACGAGCCAGAGATTTGGAGGCGAGTGCATGGGACTTGCCAGACAAGATCACCCTGGTAAATGGAGTCCCAGGATGCGGCAAATCGACCTGGATTGTGAACAATTTCAACCCTACACACGACGTCGTTCTAACATCATTGCTCAAGGCAAAAGACGACCTGAAAAATAGGATTACCCAACGCATGGGAGAGAAAGCGCCAAAGAATGTTTATACAGTGGCATCGGCCCTGACAAACGGAGTCAGAACGAGCAAAAATCAAGCGCTCCATCGACTCATAATCGACGAAGCGCTCATAAACCACTTCGGCTCCGTGGTCTTGTTAATGCGCACTGTAAAGGCCAAAGAACTCCTCCTTATTGGCGACACTAACCAAATACCTTTCATTGATCGGGACAACCGGTTTAAATTAAAACACTATAAACCTCTAACCACACCATCGGCAAGACAAGAACTGCTGTGTACGCATCGGTGCCCCATGGACGTAGCATATGCTCTTCAGAACAACTACAATGGCATATACTCGTCAAATAAGATCATTAAATCCCTGAACATATATACATACGCTGACGCCGTCATACCACCAGACCTTCCTGAGACATTATACCTGTCGCACACCCAGGCAGAGAAAGAAATCCTCAACGAAAAGGGATACGGCACCGGTGAGGGTTCCGAACTGCGTACCATCCACGAAGCACAGGGACTCGGTGCACCAAATGTCATTATCATCCAGACAAGAGATACAGTGCAAAAACTACACAACAGTATCCAACATGCCGTGGTTGCCATCTCCAGGCATACTAGATCCTGCACCTACTACACAGACACCCGTGAAGATGCCATCTGGAAACTCATGAGGAAGTCTATAGATCAGGACCCAAGTACTATACTGGAATACATTAAAAAGATGGCAATAAAACATAGAGACCAAAGGGTAATACAAGAGCTCGGATTGACATCACAATAAAGACCAACAATTCATACATGAAGTATACAAAGATATGATCACAAGTTCACAATAAATTAATAACGCAGAATCTCTTTAAAAATACATATAAACCATCATAAATGTATAATATCAAAGCCACTTCAAGAAAAATTGAATTATATGACTTCAACTTCAACATAACGACTAAAATATACAACATAAAAAAGGCACGGACAAAAGTCTGTGGACCAACAATTTATCTAATAAAAAAAAAAATATAAAATCTCGTTAAAAGAAAATGAAAAGCGTAGCAAAGCAGGAAGATAAAGTTAAAGTGAATGATTTTAAGATATTTTTTTTGTTTTCTAAATATACGTATTTACCATGAAATCTCGTGCTCAATGAACAAAAGAACAATGAATTATATGTAATAGAGGATTATAACATAAAGATAATGTACCTTATTATGAGATAACAATGATAACAGTAATGATATTTCAAATCCAAATCACCAGCAAAAAAAAAATGCACCGTCACTGACACTAATTGCATAAAATACAGTTATAGAAGCTAATTAGTGTTTGAAAAATAATTAAATATTAAGTCGTAAGGTGATTAAAATCAATAAAAAAAATAAAAAAAATAACTGCTAATAGTCAAATAGTTTATGCTATAATAATCCTTACTAATATTATAAATGCGAAGGTAACTCTGTCTGTCTCTCTGTCGCTCTTTCACGCCAAATCTACTGAACCGATCTAAATAAAATTTGGTACACAGATAGTCTAGAGCCTGACAAAGGACATAGGCTACTTTTTAATGCAAAAAAGGGTTGTAAAGGGGGATGAAAAGTTGTAAGGAAGTATCGTCATTTTTAAAGCCAGAAGCTTGAAACTTATTTTTAGGCTATTGATTAGATATAAATAAATATGACATTAACATGTTGTAAAAATTTACTCTTAAGGGGTAAAATAAAAATAGGGGATGAAAAACTTTAGGAAAGTAACCTTTTACGCGGGCGAAGCCGCGGGCAGAAGCTAGTTATTTATAAATATCTTTTTACTAATCTTTGAAAAAGTTCTGGTGTAATTTTTTTTATATTCTTTCCATTTTTGATGTGTGTAAATAAAGTCTTTAAATTTATTCACATCTTAACATTAGTCATAACGTATATATATTCTTAACTCGTCACGACTTATACACGGAGTCATTCTCCATTAAAATATAAGATGGAAGAGTCCTGTGTCAATTTTGTCTCTACCAAATTATCTAATGGTAGTTACAGTGTGTTTTAGTTAATTCCTAAGAATACCATTCACTACCTTTAGATTTTAATCCTTAGTGTTTATTATTATTAGTTTAACATATAAAAATCTTAAATCAGCCCCTCAAGGTATTTCACTTGTTGCTAAGTTATATTGTCAGCTGGTAAAGCAAACTAAAAACTACTCCAAATACTGTGCTGGCATGTAACTTATATTATTTCGAGGGATCTCCGGATATTCCAGATTGCCGAGCAGCTCGAGTCAAATTATATATAGCCCGCAACCTAAAAAAATACAGCAATTATGAAATGAAAGAAAAAGATAAATTCTTTGAACGTTATAATTTTATCTTACTTCCGCAATAATCTCAACAAAAAAACGTTGCAATTCACAATACCTTAAAAGAGATATATTGAAATAAAAATAAACGACACTTTTTAATCCATCTCGCACGGTATAATCCATCTCATCATTTAAGCTACGGAGACATGCAAAATATGTATTTATTTATGCCTTCAAAAGTCTTGCCATCCCTTTGAAGCAGTTGATAAAAGGAAACCCCCAAAATCAACTTCAAAGTATTTCGGCCGCTAGCTCCCGTTCTATTACGTCATATTCGCTCGCCGCGTCGCAATGCTACGGTCGAGTTTCAGTCGCGTAACAGTGGCTACGGCTACGTCGGTCGCGTAGGCCGATCGCTACGGCTAGCTACGAGTGCGTAGCGTCAATCCGCGAATGAGTTTTGTTGTGAGTGCGTGACGTCTCAAAAATTTTTTGTGACTTGAAATAGTGATCTATATAATTGACTATAGTTAAGAATTATAACACAAAACTATGTGTAAGAACTAGGAAATGAATGTTTTAATGGTTTACTTTGAATTAACAAATATCTTGATATAGGAATAAAAAAATATATATTTTTTTTATATTATCAATATCTACAGAGGTAACTTGTGGGATATATTGTTTATTAATATAGTATTAATTAACATTTTACTTACTACACGCAACTTTAAATTCTGAACACAGAAACAATAAAGTGTAACTTTTTTTTCATTTATTATTTGTTCAATAATTTAGATTCAGACAATGTATCAAACTGTTCTAACGGTTTCTAAGATTATGAAGCTTAACTATTAAAATTTAATTTTTATACAATGCATATAGCATTCAAATGTTATAAATATATCCAGGATTCGATGTCCCTGTGATAGTAATGTGATGTGCTATGGGTGAGGGCCCATCGCCGGGGGTATTTTTCACGGGGGGTGACAACGGCAACGGATATCGTCTGTCAGCTCAAGGCATCAGGACTCTTCAGAGCTTTCTCAGGGAACATGGAGCTGATTGCGTCCGACAGTTTATGCAGGTATACTTATATATATCATAATATATGTATTATAAAAAAATAAAAACAATTTAAGTAACCCCCAACATAAAAAAACAGTAACGAAAAGAGAGCTAATTAAGAGGAGTCTTATTAGCTCAAAGTTCATAATTTTAATAATAGATCTGGGATTTCGTCTCCTAACTTCGAGCTCCACCATCCGAGTAGCTAAGTGTCATAATACATGCCATCATACATTAAATCACATATGTGTTTGAAAGTAAAATACATACTTCTTAAGATCCCTATAGCAACTAATAAAAGGAACTGATGACCTTGAGACGCAGATTTTTACGACTCCCGCGGGCAAGTAAGGGATGCGACAATTGTATTTACATTCCGTCGCCAGAAGAGACTGTTTTCTCTTAAGACTAATAGTTATTAATGTACGGCATTTCTTAACTTATGGGAAAGGAGTAGCGTAACTATCTAGCCATCCGACAGGCTGACAGTGTCCACTGTTGGACATTGACCTGCCTAAGGAGAGATAATACCACAATCACAACATTTAGCAAGCGATTAAACGATCGCATATGCTGTTGTAAATTTAATAGTAATTGATGCGTCGTTGGTCTTATAAAATATTACGACTTTTTAGAAAAGTCTGTGGTGGTGACTTATTGTATTAATAATCTAACACTATACGGAAAATATATCCATAAATTTAATCACCATCATTATCCTGCCCTTATCCTCAATAACTCGGGGTCGAGTCAATATTTACTCGTCTTACATTATATGAACTTCATGAACGGTCGTTTGCTTGACGTTAACCCTCCTTGTGAATGTAATTGTTGACCAGACGGCATCAAATAGAGTTGGCGCAAAGGGTATGAACTGAGATGAATGAATGAGTGAAATTAATATAGTTGAGATTATTTTTTTAAAAGAATTTAGTGGTTATTTTGTGTTTATATCATATATTCTCGGCTTCGCTCGCGTAAAAAGTAACTTACCCAAAGCTGAACTATTATCCCAAGGGTCACCTAATATGTTTATATTGCGGAAAATGTTTTTTTATGTGCCAATTTTTAACGAAATCGGTTCAACATTGTACGCGTCATTGATTAACAAACATCCAGACATCTTCACAACATTAGGATTAGGAATTAGTATAGCAACTCGCTGTCGCTTCGTTTCGGTTTACGATATGAATTTCTTTTAACTCATGCTATTTCGTTATCTAATGCCAAGAAGTAGTTACGATGTCTGCCATCACGTGTCTACCCGTTTTGGTGACTTGTGGGACGATCTCTCGCCTTCTGCATACACCATCTTACCTCCCCTCTGACTCCCTTGCACAATGTCATAATTATTTTATTATGCACTAGTTTTTATTCAGCTATAATTGTCACGATAATATTTTAAATTAGATGGTGTAAAGGGTAAACATATGTAAAATTAAATACTTTTAATAATAAACTTATTTAATTAGACTTATATTGAAACCATCATTGATTAAGACGCCTTCAAAAATACGCATAACTTTTTATCTAAATTAAATATTTTTGTTGCTGCGAGTTATCCCTAAGATATAGATAGATATACTGTGGCGGATACTTTTTAAGAGGAATAACTTGGCAATACATTAGTTTTGTTTCCGTTGACATTCAGTCTGCATATTCTGCTAAATTTATCCACGCGTGGTTTCTGCTGACTTTTATCATATATTTGACAAATACCGTCATAACTTTAGTTAATTAGATAAATTTACACATAATATGTTGTAGCCTATTTCCATCAGGGATGATTCACCTTTCAAATAGTGAAATAATTTTACCAATAAGTGCAGTAGTTCCAAAGATTACCCCAAATATATAAACTTACAAAATTCGGGCACTCTCTTTATAATGTTAGTGTAGATATCAAAATTCATTTATATTGTCGAGTGTTATGGACTTTGTACGCTTCATATATTATGAATTTGGATTGGCGTGAAGGAAAGTTACTAACAATTAGACGGCAAGTAGAACTGAAAGTTAAATGATAAAGTATGGATGGGTCACAGCACGTGATAAAGTCTTCATTCTGTTATTTACACGAATATTTTATGGATGAAACAACGTTGCTTAAATGTTATCCAGGTTCTGTGTTTAACTTATGTGTGCAGTTTCACTTTCGTTAATGAAGTTTAAAAAAAAAAATTCAACCATAAAAGTACGTATATTTTGCGGTATAAATAGTAGCTATGTACTATTCCAGATTGTAATACTAATTTATAAGTCATCAAAAGCAAATTATATTAATATTGTATGTGGAATTATATCGTTTACGAAATTCCAAAAAAAAAACACGAAATTATGGTATGTTATTAAAAAAAAATAGTAAGTATTTTTACATCAATAAATTGTGATATTATATGTTAATTACTACCAAATTAAATATTAATAAGTGGAAAAGCTTTTTTTTTTAATATATATTTTTGTTATTTTCCTTTAATAGATTACAAAAAAGAAATCCGAGTGTCAAAATTAATTACGAATACTGTAATATATACCTACATAAAACCTCTTTCATAAACGATATTACGTTGGACATTAAACACCTTAGTTCTCCCATAACAATGGATGCCATAAAGTATCCGAAATGAAATTCATACTCAATAAAATAACGTAACAAGTTTCAAGTTGCGACACATTAATCGTTCAACTTCACGTTCGTAACACCACGCGTCACATACAATATTAAAAGCTGTTAAATATTTATTAATATTTGACTGCAAAGATGGCGTAGTGGTTATGTTTCCGATCTGTCAAGTGCCGGGTTCAATTCCCACTTAACCAGTTTTTACGATTCCCATGGGTATTCCCTAATGGGTGGGGACCTATTCTATTCTTAATTTTAATGTACGGTGACAAGGGTCTGCTTAGAAGAGCGAAGACTGGTTCCGTAACGATTTATAAGACTACATGACCCTTCCTAATCTCCATAAAGCCGGGGTGACTTAAGGTACAGCCATACGATAAGACGAGACAATTTGATTACTATACGTACATAGCAACACTAGCCTAATTGGTAAGACGGTTAGACGTTCAGTAGTTGTAGGTTCAAGGCGCACGTATAATCGTATATTGCTCGCAAACAGTTTCTATATTAATATTTATGTTGGTAATATTATTGGCCGGTTATTTTTATATACAAAGAAATACGTGTCGCCTGCCTAATCTTACGGACGAATTGAATCGTTGGAGCGGCAGAGAGACTTTGGGTCTTCGTGTGTGCTCTATCGATCCTTTAATGGGGAATATCCTGAAGAGCTGATTGACTTGGTAACAACGTTCTATCATTGACCATTCGACATTGCAATATTATTCAGACGTGCACACTCTAGAATGTACCACCTGCAGTGTTTCTCGAGCGCTATGATATTCGTCTTTAAGTGAGGTTTAAGAAATTCACGATAGGCAGCAACATGGGTGTGTCCTGATATTGCAAAGGTCCGCGCCAGTTACCATTTACCGCTAGATGGGGGTTGCTTACTCCTCTACAATTTTTTTTATTGCTTATGGTGGCAAACGAGCAAGCATCACGCTTGATAGTAATTGTTACAGCCGCCCATGGGAGCCTTTGCAATACCAAGGGTATAGTTAGACCGCTGCCTACCAATACAAACCCAAAACCCACCCAGTTGGGTTTCCGGCTCTCTCGCTCACGGAACGAAGGGCAATCGCACATTTCTATTACTCAGACGTCGATATTCTGCGAAAGTGTGGCACTACCCCCGACCGACCCGCGGCTGTAGACAGAAAACTGTCAAAAGCGTGGTCCTATCACTACTAATAAAGACAATAAATATAAAGATCGATCGTCTGTCTGTTTACTGAGCATGTAACATGAAAGTTATCTGTGCAAACAATGTCTAATCGATAACGTATTAGTCTACCGTTTATAATGGCGGTTTGTTTAACATTAATCACTTGTTGGGGGGATTACGTACGTATATACAGACGTCCATTAAAATACTTACAAGTAAATTATTATGTTTTTTAGGATTGTTTTCTTTCGGTTTGTGGAGATTTATTCGGACAGATGTATTATCTTGTTACATATTTACCACGGAATTTCAATTTGAAATGGAAGAAAAAGTTTTATATTAAAAGCAAATAATTTATGGACATAATTTTGGAAAAGAAAATGCTTCCAATTATTTTAATGTTGGTTTCGGCGTGTTGTGGGTGAATTTGTAATAACTGATGGTTAAAGGTGCGCTAGATTAATAAGCAAAGCGTTCTCCTGCAAAACTTACAATACTTAGTACGATCACCAACCCGTCTGCTCAGGACTATGATATTCTATCTTTCTTTTTATTGCTGACTATGACAAAGGGGCAAGCAGCACCCTGATTATAAGTGTTACTACTGCTCATGGACTTTGGCAAAACGAAGCCAATTTTTTTTATACAACGCCCTAGATTTAATATTTGTATTGCAAAATTCCATAAGTGGTAATAAGACTTACCATCCGGTGAACGGCTTGCTCGTTTACCACCATAAGCAATAAACAAAAATAATAATTACAGAATACATTTGTCTGAAATTTCTTAAGCATTAATTAACAACAAATCGACGAGTATATAAATTTTAAGACCATATGCAACCCAAAAGATGTTACCCATGTGTAAGGACCTCTGCGGCATCTGTCCGCAGCAAGTAAAAGTAATACGAATATGCATGACCGACTTTGTAATTCATGCATATTCGTATTTCTCAGTCCTGCATAACATTATTCATGACTTAAAATATTACTTATTTAATAAGATATTTGCATTGTAGAGAAGTTGTGCTTAAATTAAACACAGCTCAACTTAAATCTATTTCATGTGTATTTAGTAAGACACTTTCATCTTAGTGTTGTATTTTCACAATAGAGTACAATAAAGTGTTTTAAGTTTAAGTATGATGTATGAAAGGTATGTAACAAGGGGTATTATTAATTTAAATGTGGACGTAAGAATAGTGGGAAACCCAAAAAGATAGATGGAATGTGTTAATGATTATATTGGTATGACGGCTGATAGGAGTATATGGAAAGCAAAATCATATTGGGCTGACCCCATTTTTCGTGGGATGAAGATGACAATTACACAAAACATTACAATGGTAATAATGATGATGATAATAATTTTCGTGCCACAGCCTACCTTTTCCATCCCAAGCACAAAAAAAAATATAATTAAAAGTAAATTTATTTTATTTCTTCTTTATCTTCTATTATATATTTCTTCTTCTCTTGAATGTATTTTATCTGTGTAACATATCTTTTATTCGCCTTATGCAATACCCACGGTCTCAAAACTTTGTGAGATATGCTCTTACTTCATCACCATTCCTCCAATTCGTATCCATATCCAGATCCGAAACATCCCTAATTTAAATAATAAATTTAATACTATTACTATACTTTAGTAAATGTTAAGTAAAATGTATTTATGGCATTTAATTCGTTTATTTTTGCTTTACATCAATCATGTTAACGGTTCGCACTCGCAAGATAATTGTAATTAAACGCGATAAAGTTATTAAAATTAGTTTAATTTCACGCAATATGGCGTGTGATTAATGACTTTCTATATAATCACACGTGTTGGTAATTGCAAACAGACGAATAAATACAATGGCGTTTTTGTGATCGATATTATAAAACTGTGGCACGCTAATTTAATACATATATCTTGTACCGTCACATGTAACCTAAACGATACTGATCATTGGTTTTTTTTATAGAATACTAGCAAACCCAGCTAGTTGCTTTGTTTGTAGAAGTTGATATATCGCAGCTCCGAATGCTGGCGAGTTACATGAATGGGAATATAAACCTTCTCCGTGAAAAAATACATTTACATACCAATTTTCATAATGATCGGTCAAATTGTTTCTGAGTTTAGCGATATCATATATACAAACATACTCTTTTATAGATATAGATAGATGGGTGAATATTTTACAGACGGCTCAAGCTCAGCTGCGGCTTGTATATGAGTTGAGATGATGATGAACGCTGAGATTCTTTACTCTCTATGGTCAGAAAGATGAAATCTATTAGCTCGATCGGTCGGATTATCTTATGTTCAGGACCCACTCAGTATAGATCTACACACCAGTAGATTGTGACCCATACTTAATCCTGGCCTAATTCAATTTCAATCAAATATTCTTTTTTAACAATCTCATTGTTAACATACGAGAAAGCATAGCAAAGGCTTTAACAAAATTCTACCATCAGCCATAGATCTCGATATCAAACTGGAAATCAATTATATAAAACTATAATATGCTTGCCTTAAATTTCTAATGATGTATGTTGTCCTGGTTAGTTGCAATTTGTAAAACATCACGCCATTAATCTCAGCTCTTGATAGATTCGCGCACTCATAATAATTAGTATAACGAACGGCTACAGTTTGATAAATTGTTGGAATATTACGATGCTCGTAGTCTCGAATTTTCAGTCATCTCCGCACTCAGATGCTTGCTCGTAGCTGGCAATTAGGGCGTGAGTTGTGAATAGTTCATCATTCAAGTGAATAGATACTTCAATACAAGCAGTGATTGCTTCGATTGCGACGGTGATTTGGTGGATTACCAAATCTTATGACGCTCAGACATTAAGTTGTAGGGCCATTGTCTACATCTTAGGGAACATTTCGTGACTTTTCTTGTATTTAATTTAAAAAAAGGTCTGAGTCATGTGTATAATACGATTGCAGTTGATGTTATTAGTTGCCCATGACTGAGCTATAGGGCCAACGAATACAAGGGCTACACGGACGATACCGGTAGAACACAAAGACGGTAACTCGCAACCCACCAAAATCGAGATAGAGAGGCAGGCTTCCGCAGAATATGAGGTTGCAAACTTCCATCTTCTCGAACAGTTGGTGCCAAAAAAACGTGATATTCTATTACCCATTCTTCTAGTGATCTCTCGGCCGGGTTTCACTGCACCAGTAGGAAATTATAGGGTGGTGACACAATAAAGTAAAACAAAACCATCCTGTGATATTACTCAACCAAAATACCAATTCAAATTCAGTAGGTATATAAACATGAGTCATCTTCAACTCCATGACAACTCCAAATCCATAGTTGAACAAGGTAGCAAGCAATAGATCAAAGTGGAACCGGTAGATAAGCACAGTGTCAACACAGCTTCCCGCCTCGAGAGATTCGTGATGCATTTGCGGTACGTTTGTATTGAGAGCGAGATGGTTCGTTAGCTACTTGTTTTATACTTGTGTACTTTGTTGAGAGTTCTTTGCCTGTTTGTGAAAGGGGATGCTCCCTCGATACTTATTGTTTGTATGGTATAATAATAAGTATACGTTGTGACAAAAATTCTAACCTCAGTATCGTGCCGGTGAGAGTGGTCAGCCACGTGTGATTAACCAAAGTCAAACCTTATGTCAGTCCATCCTGCTAGCGTATTATCCTTACTAATATTATAAATGCGAAAGTAACTCTGTCTGTCTGTCTGTCGCTTTTTCACGCCAAAACTACTGAACCGACCTAAATGAAATTTGGTACACAGATAGTCTAGAGCCTGATAAAGGACATAAGGCTATTGTTAAGGGGAATGAAAAATTGTAAGGAAGTATCGTCATTTTTAAGGCCAGAAGCTTGAAACTTATTTTTAGGCTATTGATTAGATATAAATAAATATGACATTTATAAAATTTTGTAAAAATTGTATTTTACGCGGGCAAAGCCGCGGGCAGAAGCTAGTATTTTATAAATCTTATCTGCGAGCGAAAAATTATTACCGTAATTGGGAGATAATTATTTTTCGCTCGCAAATAAGTTATTATAAATAGCCCAGCACCTTAAATGCTAAATCTCCTTAATTTATATTTGCCATTAATCTTTCAACAATCACTATTGGACATAAACCCACGTAGAGAGTGTCGTATTCGCCATACTTGACAAGTAGGTTGGCGAAATCATTACCCAGGGAAGCGTTGCTTCCTTAGCCAGTTTCTATGACGTCCACGAGAAAGTAAGAAATGGCGACGCATTAACTTATCATCACAGCAATATATATATATACCTATATTAACACCTTCGGCACCAAGAATGATTTCCGAATTCATACATATTTTTGTTTTTTTTTTAATAATTTTGTGGTACCCTTAACCCAAATAGACCAAAAGATTCGCCCAGGCCAAAGCTTTTTTATCTTTAAAGTAATGTATGAAAATCGTGAGCATTTGTGATACACAACGACTTAAGTGCAATGGACACGGTGTATCATTAGGGTTCCGTACCTCAAAAGGAAAAAACGGATCGCTTATAGGATCACTTTGTTGTCCGTCTGCCCGTCTGTCTGTCATGACCCTTTTTTTTGATACACTGGCGCCGAAGGTGTTAAGGCACTTCCTATTATGGATTATATCTAACAAAGAATTATAACAAATCATGATGGTCAAAATACTCAAGATAATATTAGCATCCGCTTAAAAAGCAAGTTACTTGAATGCGACACAGTATTATAGCAGTCGCATGGTAGTAAGTGTATTTCAAGCCTTATTCAATTGTAGGCGAGATTTTATTAAGATAACTTTTGCTCTAGGGAATAAACACTGGTGTAGCAAATTGCTTCAATATACACTAAGCTAATTTTATCAGAGTTGCTACGAAGGGAATTGTATAAAATAAATATAATATGTTAAGAAGTCTATGTTGGTATATAATACCTCATATGGTTAATAATTCAATGTGTCCTGTTATCTTTTTGTGGGAGACCTAAAAGCCGATTGAAGGATTACAGCGACTTTCTCCTTTTTTTTGGTTGCGGGCTATGGTGTGGTATACCCGTTAAATCCATCTAGGGCATTGTTTCCCAACCTTCATTTCGCCGAGCCTCCCCGAGCTAAAAATAATATTCTCATCTCCCTTAGGTAAGTTTCAACAAAAATAAGGAACGCACATTTTATTTATTAATCAAATTATTTATTGTTAGGTATTTTAAATAGGTTAAATACAGATACAATATATTAATTAAGGATAATAAACGAAAGAATACATTTGAATCATTAAATACTTTTACAAAAATCTAAATAACCGACATTATGGGTTTTTATTTTTCTCTCACACAAAACAAATCGGGTTTTCATGAAACTTGGTGAAAATGTTCGTTTTTATGTCACAATTGCACTGTAATTGGCACATTGGATTTTTTTCAGAATCGTGATAAACTCGTTTTAAACCTACAAAGCCCACATCCTCCCACTTCCCGACCTCAAATCACCCGTAATTTTTTTTTTCTGTTATTTTTATTATATTTTCTTTTTTAGATGGGTTATATCCAGTAACTTTTTTTTTTAATTATCTGTACTGGCCTATCATGCCTCAATACTTGCTAGAATAGTTTTTTTATTCTTTCACTTTCTTTTACATTTTAAATTATATTTTAATTTTATTAAGGCAATTAGGAACAATAGGGAATATGCATTTTTTTAATTGTTTCTATCAATTACTTATCTATACTAATATTATAAAGCGGAAGAGTTTGTTTGTTTGTTTAAACGCGCTAATCTCAGGAACTACTGGTCCGATTTGAAAAATTCTTCTTTTGTTGGATAGTCCATTTATAGAGGAAGGCTTTAGGCTATACAACATTACGCTGCGACCAACAGGAGCAGAGCAACAATGATGAATGTGTAAAAATCGGGTTTTTGTTTCCTTTTGAGAGCTTCCGCTGCGTAAACGGTTAAAGTTGCGCAAAAATTATGTACTATATAATTGTTCCCCTTTCAAAGTTCTAAATAAAAGTCCGCGACAGCATATGTCTATGTTTTAAGATTGGCTCACTATAACCTTTTTTATACTAATCAAATTTGTTTTAAAATAATGTGATATTTTCGAAGGTGTTTTTATAAACATAATATTAATCCTTATCCAAATAAATGAGTTATTCATCACAAGTATTTAATTTAAAACAAAATTGCTCTTTACATTATTTGATTTCAATGAATATCTTAGGAAATATCGCAGTTTAAAAATAACATCGCAGCAAAATAATGATCAAGTACTGGGCGCGCATTTACGATAAAAATACTGGGTCTTATAATCTTATATTAAAAAAAACTCAAACTAATGTTATTTCAAAGTACTTCTGCACACACTACATTTTTAGTTTTGTTTTCTTCTCATGACCTTCCGTCGGCTTTACACATCCTAAATAATAATAATAAGTATAGGAAGTATTAGTGCCTGCCCTCATGTATGGCAGTGAAAGTTAGATTTGGCGGAGAAGATATGAAAATAGAATAAATGCTGTAGAGCTGACAGCTCTTCGTAACGTGTGTGATGTAAGTATGAAAGATAAAATTAGGTATAATGTTATAAAAGAGCGCTGGTATGCTGAGGTGGGTTGGACACGAAGTGGAAGAAATAATGAATGGGCAGAGGTTGACGAAGCAAACATATAAAGCAATCGTGAATGGGACGAATACAAGGGGAAGACCACGTCATACTTTTCTGGACCAAATTGGAGATTTGTTCACGAGAGGTCATCATCATCATCATTCTCCTACTCTTATCCCAATTACTTGGGGTCGATACAATAAGTACTCTTCATTCATAGTACATATTATAAAAGTTATTGGCAATAGTTTTATGACCGGCTGCCTGCCAGACGTCAACCCTCATTGGGAATGTAATTGTTGACCAAACGGCATCAGGTTGAGTTGGCCCAAGTCGTTATAAGGCTCTTAGTCGTCTTTTACGACATCCACAAGCAAAGTGAGGATTGGTAATATTCGTAGCCGCTACCACACAGCGATGTCATACACATTAAAAGTATGTGTAATTGTAAATAGGCGTAAGTGTATGTATGTATGTATAATATACATACAATGTATATATCTATAGAAAGTATAGATAGGACCCAATACTTTTACTTAAGGTTTAATGTTCTACTCTTACTAATAAAAGGGTCATGTAGGTACCTAAAACAGCTTTAACGTATGTATTATTTAAAAATATTTCCACCTTTTACGTAAACGAATTCGCGAGTTGAAGTTAACGTTAGCCCAAAGTAACCATTCCACGCGGACGTAGTCGCGGGCGGCAGCTAGTGTTAATATAATACGGTAAAAAATATATTGTACACAGAAAAGTCAACATTTATTTTAAACTAAATATTATAAACTGTAATTACTGTTTTTTTTTGGAAATGGAATCTTACATATTACGTACTTACGACGTCCCCCCTAACATTTCTCTACGCCTCTCTAGTGGGGCGTGCCCCCCTGGTTGGGAAGTCCCGATCTAGGGCGTCAGAAACACCGGCGCGCGACCCTATAGACACGCTCTACAAGTACCTATCAACGCCGTGCGAGCTGGCCACCTGTATCCGGTCTTTGTCTTCGATTACCACAGCAACATTCTCCTGGGAAAATCTATGAATTATCCCAGTTAGGGAAGTCTATGTCCAACAGTGGACGTTGAGAGGAACCCAGTAGAACGGATGGAATATTTCTGAAATGTTTATTACGTTTTTAGAATAAAATTTCCTATAAAGACAGTTGAATGCGTCTTGTGTTAACAGAAGTATTGAAATCCGAATGGACGTTAAATTGGATACGACAGCTGTGATGTTCGGATAATTCAATCGCACCAACCTAATGCCGCGAGAAAAGACGTTTTTAAAATGGAAGATATTATTGAATCGGCTAAACTTTTCTCGTGATATGGGCTATTACATAGTATATATTCCGAGAACAACATGCTTCGGCAATGCAATTGAATAAAAATGTTCTTCATCTTCAGATGTTTAGATTGGGATACATTAGAAATAGATCTAGGCTGCAGGTATAAATGGTACTGATAATATTACTAATGTAATAGCAGTGTAATATTCTCTTTCTGTGTATACTAATAAGTCTGGGTCTTAGGTTCAACTTCTAGGCTTGCTGTTTGAGTCCACACACAACACAGCTGTTATATATACCTCTACTCTACCTCTGAAATGACGCCAAAAGTATATGCTTGGATACTGCCTTTACTCATTTAGTGTGGTTGTGGATGTTCATGATTCTGTATAGCACTTCTGTAATATTTTTTTATTTTTAAATCTCATGTCTATTGACAAGTATGTAAAAGTAAATGTATGTCTAATTGTATTATTCTATTCTCATTGCAGGTAAACAACGAACATTTTTTTAAATGTTAGGAGTAAGGTGAATACATTTGTTTTCTACTAACTTGCTTATAGCAGTGCGCTTTTCAAAATAGTTTTTGACATCATTTTATGCAACATATTTGCAAATTTTTAATAAATTGAACACATTACGAGCTAGGCCAAATATATTCATTTCTTAACTTAATTTCTTATCCGCTAAGATCTAAAGAAACGCTAAACTAAAACGGAATACGATATCTACGTCGTGTCACTGTATATATTTGTATATTTGACGATTAAAACCATCGCTGCGTTTCCCTTTTAACGTGCCAAGCAAGTTTGACTAAGTGAATGGGTCCTAGATATGCATTTGTATAGTAAATAATTTAAATGAGCCGTGAATTAATGGACAGCCACTAAGTAAAGTCGAACGCTAATAACGAACGTTGTAATACTTAGTTGTAACTCGAAACTTGAAATTAGAATCCATTTTCATGTAAGAGCGCGTTTTCACTTAACTTTAAGTGGAGCGCTGTCAAGCATTATTACATTAATTGAAATAAAAATAATATTTGATTCGAAATAAACTGTTGATGAGTACTGTGACCAGGAATGCTATGAAGTATTCGAAACTTCGGGAAATTAAAAATCAAATACGAACGCGATAGAATCTATAAAAAATAGTTTTATTTCAAATGTGTAATTTTCGCGTAAACATTAGAAATCATTATAGTATTTGATTCACTTATTGCATTTATATTAGAAATCTGCTGCTCATTAAATCTGCTGATTTAAGCGTCCCATTATTTCATCCTCCAGATGAAAGAAGTTAAGAGCCCTTACAGCGATGTCTTTACAAGTTTGTATAAGTTTTTATTTCGGGGTTTCCATCTATTGCAGATAACAATACTCTTTATCTGCTTACGTTCCTTAATCGTCTTTTACTATAACTTCATTCTACGTCATCATTCGCCTGCTCTTTACCCAATTACTTGGGGTCGACGTTATATAATACGTTTCCAATGTACATATTGTAAAAGTTATTGGCAATAGTTTTATGACCGGCCGCCTGTCAGACACCAACACTCCTTGGGATGTAATTGTTGACCAAACGGCATCAGGTGGAGTTGGCCCAGGTAAGGCTCGTATAAGGCTCGTAGTCGTCTTTTACGACATCCACAAGCAAAGTAAGGGTTGATAGTATTCGTAGACGCTACCACACAGTAGGTACTGTAGTTTACTATATCTGTGGGGGAAAAGAAGAGATGGTAATGAATTTTATTGATACTCCATCGTCACACAAGAACAGAATATTTTAGCGATATAAATATATTATTGATATATTTAAGATTATTCATTTAATAGATTTTACAGGCTAACAGGATAAAGCTTCAATTACATAGGAACGGAGCCCTCAGTTAATTTAACTCCTAAAATACTACTTAGAGTAACACTTTAAAATTCGTTTACAACTTTAGTCCGCCCCGAGTCAAAGTGACTTGCTAGCGCTCACAGACTGAGTGCTTCTCTTAAAAGCCATTGTTACACGGTGAGTGATCCCAAGAGCTATAGTAAAAAAAAAGTAACGTGTTTTAGGATTCAAAGGCAGTAAAATTGCGTACAGGTATATTTATAAGCATAAAAATGGTGACCTAAAAAGGATTTAGATATATCTTAATACTAACTACAGCAGTAGGTTCGCTATCACGGATTACTTAAATATTTAATTTGAAAGCCTTTTTTTTTGCGGTGGACTATGGATGCGTCTCGCCCAGCCAAATTGGTCCGGGGTGACGGAAGAGACGGCGCGTGACCCCATAGACCCACCATGCAAACTCCTCTCTTCGCGGTGCGAGCGAGTGACCTAAAAAGGATTTAGATATATCTTAATACTAATATATAAATATTCTCGAAGCCAGGGATCGTGGGAAGGGATCCATATTGACGTTACTCGATTACTCCCGCGCATTTGATTCTGCAAACATCTCTTTAATGCTTTCGAAAATGTCTTTTTATGGCTTTGAACCAGAAACAATAAGATGGTTTGAAAGCTATCTGACAAATCGATCTCAACAGGTTCAATTGCGCGGTGAAAATGGTTCAATGGTATTTTCTTCCTTTTGTCCTGTCACCAGAGGTTTTCCGCAGGGCTCGCTCCTCGGCCCACTCTTGTATATTATATACAGTGCCGATGTGATCCAGTGCCTGAGTGGATTCAAGTACCACATATATGCTGATGACACTCAGCTGTACCATTCATTTGAGCCCAGTAATGTAGTTGCAGCTGTAAAACTTCTAAATATGCAGTTGGCCAAGTGGCTTCTTGGTCTATGAATAACTCCTTAGTGCTTAATCCCGAAAAATCAAAATTCTTGGTCATGGGTAGCAAAAACCAAGTTAAAACAATACTGTCTGCAAAGCCAGGGGTCAAAATTATGGGCGACAGTATTGAGAGAGTGGAAACTGCTCGGAACTTAGGTCTAACCATCGATCCGGAACTCCGTTTTGAATCGTATGTAAGTAGTATTGCAAAAACTTGTTTCTACAGGCTGAAAGTGTTATATAGACTGAGACAATTTTTAAGCATTCCTATGAGGAAAACGCTGATTGAGAGTCTAGTATTGTCAAAATTTAACTATTGCGATGTAGTATACGGTCCATGTCTCCTTTTACGCACGGAGCGTTTGATTCAGCGTGTGCAGAATGCATGTGCTCGATACTGTTACTGTATTCCACGACGTAGTAACATTACACCGATTTTAAATAAAAATAACGTGTTAAAAATGGATAAACGACGAAAGTTACATTTGGCAAATTTTGTGTTTAGTGTTGTTAATGGTAAGAAACCAGATTATTTGTTTAGAAAGTTAATATGGAAACAGGACAACTGCGGCCATGCCATACGTACTACTACGCGCCCGCTCCGAGTACCAGAACACAATACTGCAGCATTCAGGGGGTGTTTCAAGTATGCGGCCACACACTCTTGGAACGGCTTAGACCCGCCTTTGAGATATTTAAAAACAAAAAATACATTTAAGATTCAAATAAAAAAACGGCTACTTTCAGAGCAAGCTTATAAGTGAAGAGAAAAAGAATCTTACTTGTAATCACCTATATACTGGATCTATTATTTACCATTGATGTTATATATGTGTAAATCCTTAATAAATATTATATATGTATTATTTTAAAATATCTATAATAGTATATGTATCTATGTAATTATCGTATTGTTACTTAATATTGCTGATATGTCGCCTTCAACATTATTATTTGTTAGGCAGGTAACCAAAATGTATTAATTTTCTATTCTCTTTCCAATGCTGCAGCAATCTTTTTATATCTTCATTTCTAATAAAGAAAATAAGTGAATATGTTATTAGCATGTATGTGAATGTATGTGTATATGTATGTATGCATTATGTTTAAGTGTATGTGTGTGCGAACGTGTATGTGTATGTATATTGTATGTAAGTTATAAATGATTTTGGCACTGTGTTTAGATCTATATATTGCACCTGTATATATTTTTTTTTATGTTGTAAGAAAACATACTCTTACTCATTCTCTCAAAGGTTTTACCTGAAAATCAGCGCTGTATCACGTTTGTGATGCAGCTTATGCTGAGGTGAGACCTTTTTCGGTATCCTATGAACCTATTTGAATTTGTAATTATCAATTTGTATTATTTTGGAAGCCGAAATAAATGATTTTCTTTCTTTCTTTCTTTTAATACTAACTACGGCAGTAGGTTCGCTATCACGAATTACTTAAATATTTAATTTGAAAGCCTTTTTTTTGCGGTAGACTATGGATGCGTCTCGCCCCGCCAAATCGGTCTGGGGTGACAGAAGAGACGGCGCGTCACCCCATAGACCCACCATGCAAACTCCTTCGCCGTGCGAGCGGGCCACCGGTACCTACCCGATCTTTGTCTTCGGTGGCCTTTAATTTGAAAGCCTACGCTGTTCGCGAAATTAGTAATAATATAAATGTTAATAATATCCATAAAAATTAATTTGAAAGCAGTTTTGGTTATCTTAATAGTTGTCATGACAACAACGACTGCGCAGAACGCTTGACGAATATTGTTATTAATTTTGCACCCTTTGCTAACATTTAAGAACATTGTTTCGGTCCTATTTATCGGCAGCCTTGTGTATTATAGTCAAAACAATCTCGATAAGCAAGTTATTATCTTACATATTAAGATTTTTGGAATCCGATACTACCAGTTTGTAAGATTAGCAACAAATAAAGAAACTCTTCAGCTTCATTACAATCGTTTTGTTTGTGGAGATTTCATTTATATTATAAACCAGTCAACATTTTTGTTATCTCAGTAGGTAGTTGTCATGATCAATAGTTGCGACGGAAAATATCTTATCGGTACAAAATTTAGATCAATTTGTTTACATTAATAGATATTGTTTCACTGCTATTTGTAACTATTATGTATTGTCTATAAACCTTTCTTGATAAATAGATTTTCTGATATAACAAGAATTTTTGAAATCCACTTAGTAGGTGCCGAAACTCTTACTCCCTCTTACTCGCTTTACTCTTATTCTTGACTATTATATTCTTACTACGACACCACACAAATAGATAAAGGAGAATACTCCACACCAATAATTCACCTTTGTGTCCCGGGTAAGCTTACAAACAAAATGACACAAATTAAGCACAATCTTACAATAATTAACTATAAGATCGAATAAAGAATTATCTGGTTTGGTCATTGAACTCATAGTGACTCGTTAAAAGAATTCTTACATCACCACCAAACTTTTACCAAAACAGCGTATTTGGTAAAAGTTTTAATTGTATATGTCAGTTTTTAAGTTAGGTGCCATCTCGTATTGATCGCTTAGTAACTTTATAAAGCGATATAGCTTGAGACCAAATTAACTTTGTTAGATATCGTCATAAAATATTATCTAATCCATTATCTTAAGGCAATTTTTACTCTAAAGCTTAATACAACGCCATCTCTCGGCGTTGGTAACAAACTACGACCTTTGAAGGTTTTACTAATAGGTTCATACGATTTATGCGAGTTGGTATTTAGTTTGCAACTTTTGCTGAGTTGGACATGTGTCGCTTTTGTTAAATTAGGTAATATTAATATGGAAAGTAACGCGTTATCAGTGACCATATATCAGTCATGAAATATAGATGAATATATAAGTTCTCTTTTACTTATTAGCCTGTTAATATATGAAGGTTGTTTTACAAGCCATTTGAATTCATAATTGTACGTAGGGGAAAAATAATATTATTGTGTATAATGATACTAATAATATTATTTGTAATGTAGTAAAATTATGAAGTGGAAAATAAATTCTCCTGGTTCACCAGTCCGTTAGAACACGCGGCACGGGTAATTAAGGGTGTGGTAACATATGCACATATGTATCCTTAACCGTTTGACTTCTGATGTTTACGCGAGTATCGCACATTTGAAATAAATCTATTTTTACGGATTCCATAGCGTTTGTATTTGATTTTTAATTTCCCAACGTTTCGAACATTTCACAGCGTTCACGGTCACGGGAGGACTCGACAGTCGTGGCCTAGTAAGAATACAATTTACCTACTCTTATCTGACCCCTGGCTGTGGTAAAAGACGACGACATAATATACATAGAACACCTGTGCAAGAGTAGGAAACATATGTCAACCTATATGCCCAGCGCGGTACAGTAAGTCACTTTAGTTCCTATTAGTGAATGAGGCTCGAGCCCTACAGTGGGACGTATATGAACTCAGATAATGATATGCGTAATTCTTAAAAATATTAATTAGTGATCTATATTATTCCGTGTGGTGACGGAGTAAGAATACTATTCACCACCCCATATCTTACCCGTGGGTGATCGTACGAGACGACTAAGGGATATAAAACGCATATAACATCTATGCGAGAGAAGGAAAACTCGAAACAAAACCCTATACCAACACGTCTGACCAGCGCGGTATAGTAGGTTAATTTCCCTCCCATTACGGAGGAGGCCCGAGCCCGACAGTGGGACATTTGTGGGCTGTGATGATGATCTATATTTTACGTCAGAATCGTTGCAAATATCAAATTATAAAAATTGTCCCGCTGTCTTTTTACAAGCCGTAACCCGCAAGTGTAATCCGTTGCGAGGAAATAAAATGATTTTTCTTACTTTCACTGAAATCAAGATAAGGACTTTATACTTGTAACTTTACGTATAAAGGCCTCCTTAAAGCAAATCCCTTTTCGTCTTACGTCACTAAGCCGAAAAGGGGAAACCGCCCTTAATAAAATCAACTTGTCACATTTTGTGTTCTACGCTTATACCTAAAGTATATTAGAATATATTAGACGAAGTCTGAATGTGGCAACACTCATTGAAAAGATTAAGAAAGCAAGTTTTTCTTGGTAAAGATAAGAAGGGATGAATGATATGTGATAAGATATCAATATTTATATGGTTGTTGGACGTGATAATCGTGGACGATCCAAAAAAGAGACGGATGGATTGTGTTAACGAGGATATAGTTGAAAAATTACTGATGCAATAAATGACGATTGATGGCGATCTACGGCAGGTAAGAATGTTCTTCTGCCGATCTCACTTAATATGGAAAGAGGACAGGCTAATGATGACGGTTATAAATTTACAATTCCCAATATGTGAAATGTCATTGGATTGTGGCACTGCGTTAAGGAAACAATCCTTGTATTGTAGGGGACTTTACAAACGCGCAACTCATCATCATCATCTCAGCTCATATATGTCCCACTGTTGGACTCTTGCCTCCTCTGTTTAATGGGAGGGCAATTGACCTACTATACCACGCTAGTCAGACGTGTTGGCATAGGGCTCTGTTTCGAATTTTCCTTCTCTCTTGTATAGATGTTATATTCGTTTTATATCCCCTACTCGTCTCTTACGATCACAAAAAGGGTAAGATAGGGGGTGGTGAACTGTATTCTTACTCAGCCACCACACGGAAAGGGACGCGGACGAAAGAAGACGCAATTAACTGACACAAATTAGAGACTGAGACCAAAAAAATTGTGATTCGCACTAAGTATCGATGAATTGAACCCTTTACAAATGCCACTGTGTGTATTTTAACCACTACGCCAACTGTGTAGTCATTCATATATTTAGATTGTCGATCGATTATTGCTTGTGTGAACCACTCAGTACAGTTGAAATTAGATAAATGCTATTTACTTATAAATTAGTGATATTTTACGACACCCATGAGCAGTAATCCGTGTGGTGACGGAGTAAGAATATAAGTCACCACCCCCTATCTTATCCGTGGGTGATCGTAAGAGACGACTAAGGGATATAAAACGCATATAACATCTATGCAAGAGAAAGAAAACTCGAAAGAAAACCCTATACCAACACGTCTGATCAGCGAGGTATTGTAGCTCGACTCTCCCTCTCATTATGAAGGAGGCTCGAGCCCAACAGTGGGACATATATGAGCTGAGATGATGATGATGAGCAAGAAAGAGTGCGGTGTATTGTATTTATACTCCGTAACCACAGGCTGGTGGGGATGCATAATAATTTAAGCAATTAATTCAGAAATCAATAACCTATCACGCTAAGCTATAATCCTTGTTTAATACTATATTCATTAAATAACCGCGGTACTTGTTCACAGTAAATATTAATCGGGGGTAACTAATAAAATGATATGGGGGGGTACACTAATAATGGTTTAATCTACGTTACGTTGGTACTATCACGCTCCGCTGAAGGGTTTAATGATATACATGCCGTAATATATACTACACTAAATGTATACATATATTATTTTTATGTTGGTATTAATGGCGCTTATACACTTGGTTGTATCGAATTTGGCGCGGAACGGGACTACAGTTGCGGATAGGGCATTTGATGCGAAGAGAATGGACGCAAAATTAATGATAACAGCTTGCTCCAAAATAATAATAATCCTTGTATCGTGTGGAACTTTTCAAGCATTAATATTAGAAACTTCATTGGTGACAGTGTTAATTATTTTAATATTTTGTTCTTATTGTAATATAATTATAATACTGTATGTTTCTTTGATGCAATAAATAAATAAATAATTAACGGACACAAGTTACAATCAGACTCAACAACAATTTGTGTTATATACAAAATATTATATAATATTTGTATTACATACAAAATTTAAAAAAAATCTTACTCGAAGGGCATCTCACTGGAGCTAATATAAATTAAACATGTAACCAATCACTTTCGTGAAAATATATTATTAAAAAATATTTACGAGTCCACTGAGTTTCTTGCCGGATCTTCTCAGTATGTGGCTGCTTTCCGATCCAGTGGAAGACTAATTAAAATTAATTTAAAAATAAATAATGTGAAATTGACAATATGTAACCGCTAGAGGCGTATGCATAATAAATGATTTGATTTGTGAATCGCACAAACTAGCATAGGAATCGACCTCATGACACAGTGGCTTGGTATCTCAATCACTATGCCATCTGTGCAATCAATTGATCCACTATCCTACTCTATTCAGAAGGAGTGGCATTTAGCTATGCATTTAACATTACATATATTTTAGAGGGGTATTGTCTTATATTCTTAAGCTATAATCATACGGAATAAACTTGAAGAGACGTAAACATTAATCAACATCTATCCGTTTATAAATCAGCCAACAAACATTTACTCTTAGACAGAGAACTTCATGGCGAGCATTGAGTCGTAATTGCCACTCTTGATAGACTGCTAGAATATCGCAGTTTGTGTTACAAGTTTCTTAAGAGATCATCAACATTCAACCTTTAACCGAGCACTGCCAAATGTAGACTTTTACTACAAAAGAGGGGATGATGCCGCACTCGACACACTTGACGCCTTGACTTGAAGCCGCCTGCTTTGCTGTTATTGTGAGTTGTTATAGGTTTTCCAGAGGATAGCTGTTGCACACTTTTTTGGTAAATCCCTTAGCCTATTTGTATGACTTCCACGGGCAAGCAAAAAGTGGGGACAATTGTATTCTTATGCAGTCGACAGAAGAATACTGCTTTTCAGTGTCTTATTACTTTGTACCACTCGCTTGGCGGTGGAAGGGGCGGCAACTGCTTTCTTATAATGTATCCTTTATTCTTAATCCATCACCACATTACCGTGTAAATACTGCATCCGAATTCGTCGTGTTCGTGTATTAAATTTCAAACTACTTTGAAAGGAGAGGAGAGCTCCACTTCACGTAGCTACCGCAAGCATAGATCTCTCAGCGAGCATGACTAGCACCATAAACCTAACTTGTCGACTTAGTGTAAATGGTCCTCATAATCTGTATCGCTGCTACGTAAGACAAATTTTAATATGCGTGACACACTCGCGACTCACGAGTACTAAATACTTATTCTCTTGTCTGCTTCTTATCGAATTCAAATAAAAATAAGTCTATATGCGAAAGATCATAGTAAGACTATGAATGAAGCGAAGGAGGTATACCAGGATCGTATCTTGCAAAACTCCAACATCTCTGCTTATTTCAATGGGAAAGTCTTGAGTCTATGTTTGTATAAGCGCCTATACGTGGTGATTCCATTATCATATTAGCTCATATACATCCCACTGCTGGGCTAGAGCCTCTATCACAGTAGGAGGAAAATTAACCTACCTACTATACCAGGGCCATCAGACGGGTTGGTATAGGGTTTTATATCGATTTTGTTCTTTCGCATAGATGTTATATGCATTTTATATCTCTTCCACGATACCCACGGTCAAGATGATCACCACGCGGATAAGTGGTGATGTTGATGTGATATCGCATATGTCGTAATCAGAAAACATCCAAGCTGGATGAGATACACACCTAAAAAAAAAAACCCTCAACTCATCTACCAGGTGTGATATAATAGGACGATATCCGTCACATTTCTGAGCAGATAAACAATGTTAGGATTCATATGAGATGTATTATAAATGAATTACATACGAAGGTGAATAAAAGTAATGATTTCTGATAGAAAAAGAATGAACCCTCTCCATGTGAAACCGCCCATAACCATGAAAGATGAAAAACAATCGTCAAGTCTATCTAAAACATAAAAATCCTAGGCAAATATAAATAAAACAATATAAACGTCTAGAAAAAAGGGGTTGAGAAAAATATACGTTTAGAAAAAAAATGGACGTCTAGAAAATAAAAATGAAAAATGCTTTATATCTCGTAGGTAACTATGGTTTTTCACACATAACCAAAAAATCAAGCCAACTATTCGCATTTTTGCGCTGATATATTATTTAACTAGCTTTCGCCCGCGACTTCGTCCACGCAGAAATCATCTCTGACAGAGTTAAATAGAAAAAGCAATGCAATGTATTGAAGGTTTGTCGCTAGGAAGATGATTAACAGCGTCAGAAACTGGGATACAGTCGCCGCCTTTTGCGAGTTAGTTGTCTAACGGAATTAGGCAATAAGGTGGGTCCAAGAGAAAATACTTTACGTTGACACGCTCTACCGTCGGTGCTTTTTGGGCGGTGCAAGCGTGAGTACCTATATTGAGGTTCACTCCATGAGGGCTTCGACTCGAGATGATACCCGGTTGCGGTGGCTCGCCCGTACGACGTAGATGTACGTGTACGGCGCGCTATGGGGGTCACGCGTCACCTCGGACGGATTGGGCGCGGTGTGTATATATACCATAGCCGGTCACTTATTGCCTTTAATATTCTATTTATGGAATGGCCATGGTATAAGAATACAATTATCGCCGCCCTTTATTTAACTGTTCTGTTTCACCAGCAGAGTTGCGACCTCGTTAGATATGATTTATTATTTCAGTTATAGAGTGATCATTTTTGAACTTAACTTAACCTGTATCTTAAACCCTTAAGCAAGTACCTATTGCCGTCTACTATGTGTATCGTGTGAGCTCTCACGCCGCCACTGGTCGTCACGATGGCACTGTTGCGGGGTTGATGGAGAGGGAGAGAGAAACACGTTTATTTATTTTTACCGAAGAATATTTGTATGTAATTTGAAAAGAATCTATAATTAATTTTTCTCCCCATTCACACTTTGCCCCTCTGTTTACACCCATTAGGTGCGCAATTTCGGCAAATATTTTCCTAGTGGATTACTACATCATGAAAAGAAGCTACTTTCAAAATTGTATGTTTCTAGTTTTAGTAGTTTTCGCTCCGTGGTAATTAGTAGTTCAACTCGCTTCACAGGCCTAATTTACACAACCAGAGGGTGAAAATTGACAGATATTACCATAGAATATTTGATTCGACTCGTAATTTGAAAAGAATCAATAAAGATTTTTCTCCCCATACATACTTGGCCACTCTGTTCCACTCCCTTAGGGGTGTAATTTCGTAAAATTCTTAGTAAATCCTACGTCATAGAAAGAAACCACTGTCAAAATTTCAAGTTGCCAGCTTCAACAATATCAGCTTAGCGCTAATGACTTAATGAGTCGTCCAACCCGCTTCGCAGGCCTAAATTACACTCCCAGAAGGTGAAAATTAACAAATGCTGAAACACGTGTCTATTTATTTTTACTGAAGATAATTTTAGTCCGAGAGCCAGTAACAGATATATATGACCAAGTTCCTCTCAAGTGATAATTAGTAAAATGCATCAGAAAATCGAACCATAAAGTCTCGTGAACGTCAGCTGCGGCTCGGTGGGTGGGATGAGCAGTTGTAACCTCCCACGCTCGAAGAAAAAAAAATACATTCACTCATTTCCTCTCGGCTAAAAATTTATCAAATTATAGCTAACCCAATATCTCAACAAAAATAAAAAATCAGCTGGCTATAACATAGTGTATTGTACGTCAGCTGATGTCTTGATCATGGGAAAAAAAACTTCACTTTCAGTGATATCCTTTCAAATAAAAATTTACCTGATGATAGCTTATATGTAACTATTGATAAATATATACGTCAGCTGGCTATATCTCGGTGGAAAAATCGTCAGCTGATAATTTGAAGGTCGTTACGTAGAAGTTAGCCAGAAGCATTTACTGACTATTTAAATGCATCAGCTGACTAAGTTTCCCTCGACTTACTGCTAGCTGATTTTTTTTATTTATCACAGAAATATATTTAAAATCAGCTCACAAATTTTCATGTGAGAGGAAATGCTTCTGGCTAACTTCTACGTAACGACCTTCAAATTATCAGCTGACGATTTTTCCACCGAGATACAGCCAGCTGACGTATATATTTATCAATAGTTACATATAAGCTATCATCAGGTAAATTCTTATTTGAGAGGATATCACTGAAAGTGAAGTTTTTTTTCCCATGATCGAGACATCAGCTGACGTACAATACACTATGTTATAGCCAGCTGATTTTTTATTTTTGTTGAGATATTGGGTTAGCTATAATTTGATAAATTTTTAGCCGAGAGGAAATGAGTGAATGTATTTTTTTTTCTTCGCGCGTGGGAGGTTACAACTGCTCATCCCCCCCACCGTGCCGCAGCTGACGGTCATAAGGCTTCATGATACTATTGTCTGATGCGTATCACCAATTATCTCTCGAGAAGAAATAATTAACCAAATTTTCACCTGGCTCTTGGACCATTTGTACTTAATTTGAAAAGAATCGATAAAGATTATTTTCTCCGAACATTTTTTAAATTGACATAACTTTTTTATTTATAAACCAATTGACATGAAATAACGCCTAATTGTTAAGTGAAGCTTACCAAAATATATTAGCGAAAACCGCGTCTAAATTGGATAAGCCGTTTCTGAGATTAGCGTGCACAAACGCACAGACAAACAGATAAACAGACAAAATTTTTAACTTTAAATCATTGTTTTGGGTTCTATTTGTGTTGATAAAGGTCCCAGTAATATTTTTTCTCATATATCTTCTATGTACAGACAGAGATCCGTTACATTTTTATTATATGTATAGATACGGTAAATTGTCACTGTAAAACAATTAGATTTTCAAAGAAAGGAAGCCTTTTTAAGGAATTCCATTTCCTAAAGACGAAAATATCTTTGGTTATAATAATATGGAATTCGTCTACTTATAGTTTTACATAACTATAGAGTAGATTCTCGTGGCAACCGGTTAAATTTCAATGTAACAAAATTTTAAAACACCCATTAACGGTTTCGTTAATGATTTTAACAAAAACTATTTAGCTGATGGTGTACCTCTAAAGCTTTTAACTTTACGAGAGCGACCAACGTTTAACAAAGCGGATTACTTCACTTTGTACTTTACGAATTTACGGTGAGACCATTAAAATTCACTTAAATAAGGATACTATGTTATGAGGCTAATAGTTTGTGGCAAATTTTTATACATATAAGACATTTGAAATAAAACTATTTTTACGGATTCTATCGTGTTTGTACTTGTGATATTGAATTTCCCCACGTTTCGAACACTTTACAGTGTTCATGGTCACGGGTGGACTGAAATGAAGGAAATGAAAACTGAACGCTTTCGGTTCGAGAAAATTGAAAGCCCAGCTAGTAGTGCATCAATTTTTATACCATAAATTATATATATATATATATATAATAACAGTATTAACAGCCGCCATTCCAGTTAATGTAAGTTAATATTACACTATCATAGCCTAGTAACAATAAATGTTAAATACGAAATAATTTTGATAACAAAGCAATACCTGTCACAATAGAGCCTTAAAACTTTGTGAACGCGGAGCCTTTGTCAGTATTAATGGGACCTCATAAATATTGATACAGTTGTTTTGATTGTTATACTGATGTTATTGTCATACCAATGACCACTAGTGATAAGTGGGCATGAGTCTGATTACTACAGATAACTGTATATTATTCTTGTTTAAAAGTTGGGCCGTGAACAGCTGACATGGTATGGACATGTGATGAGACGGGATAACGTTGTAATGCAAGTTTTGAGTATGAATGTTAATTGATTTAGGGTTAAATGAAGATCAAAGAAAATATTGATGGACTGCGTTAGGTACGATATAGTTAAACAGGGAGTGAATTTAGAGATATTAATATCATATTAGTACAGCATCGGTCCAGTAATAAGCATGTGACGGCGGACCGTATATAAATCTCAATTTTTTTTATTGCTTATGGTGGCAAACGAGGAAGCAGCACACCTAATGGTAAGTGTTACTGCCGCCCATGGGCCTTTGTAATATCAAGAGTATAGCTAGGCCGCTGCCTACACATAACACATATCCCAAACCCGTCCTGTTTAGCTTCCAGCTCTCTCGCTCAACGAACAAAGAGCAATAGCACATTGCCATTACTCAGACATCGATCTTCTGCGAGAGTGTGGTACTAGCCCGGACGGACCGGCCTGCGGTTGTAGATAGAAAACTATCAATAGCGGGTATGGTAAACGAAGTCGTTGGTTGTTTTTTTTTTTTAAATCTTAATTGCCAGACACAAAATTTGAAATTTTATTCGAAATCAATAATATATTTATTTTCTATTACGTAGAAAGCTGAGTGGCGAAAAGTCGAAGCATTATTTATACCTTTGTTTATAAGTCAGATTTCAAAATTCCCTTGCTGATGGTAAGAAGGTTTAATCAACAAATTATATTTGAAATCTACAAGTATAAAATAGGTATTTTATTTTACTACCTAAAATATAATATTTAATACTAGATACAATTGCCATCTGCAGTAAGAATACAATTCACCTCTCATCCCATCTTACCCTTGCGTGTCATAAGAGACGACTAAGGGATATAATATACATATAAAATCAAGAAGAGAAAGAAAAGTCAAAATAAGTCTTATACTACCACGTCTAACCAGCGTGGTAAGTAATTTTTCCTCCGATTAAAGAGGAGGTTCGAGGCCAGTACTGGAATGTACCTATATAAAATAAAAAAATAAAAAATAAACTTAAAGGTTCTATTATTATAAATCACTAAACTGCATTACTTCACTAACTTGCACACATAATGCATTATTCTGTTAGATAATTATAATGCCACTGTCCCCGCTAATAACAATGTTATCATATGTCGCAGTGTTTCGACGTCTTTCCTCGCTGAAAATATCTATATATTGCTGACGTCTCAGTAAAAGAAGTGATCCTTTCCCATATCTATGTAGCTGAAAACAAAAATGAAGGCAAGCGACGACCCGCCATATTGCTGACGCCCCTACCGTCGCCAACGACCGTATTGTCATTACAAAGGAGGACCTCAAATTTCAAGACCCTAACAATAAGGTTTCAATTGCGGGACAAAAGGTTTCTCATCAGGCAGCGGCGATGTCGCGGTTCGATACGATTTCTTTTCATATAAACATTATTAATATTTATACAATTTTATAAGATATAAACATGTATATTTAACATATTTATGCCCCTTATTGTATTCAGTATTATTATTTTTTGTAGTTAAGATTAACAAAAATTGCTACGCCCCTTATTATTGCCACGATTTTTAAATTTTTAGCTACACAAGAATTGCTACGCGCCTTATTATATCCACGATTAATGAATTATTAGCTATACAAAAACTGCCACGCCCCTTATTATATCTACGATTATTAATTTTTTAGCTACACAAAAATTGCTACGCCCCGTTATTGTATCCACTATTACAAAAATTTTAGCTACACAAAATTTGCTACGCCCCTTATTATATCCACGATTATTAATTTACATACATACATACATAGCCTCACGCCTGTTTCCCAGAGGGGTAGGCAGAGACTACGGATTGCCACAAACCACGATCCTGACATACCTCCATCGTTGGATACCTTCATTCACACTCATCACAGTCTTCATGCATGCTCTACGATTACGCGTACTCTTAATCTGACCTTACATTAATTTATTCGTTAAAATTTAAAAAAATCGCTACGCCTCATATTATATCCATTATTACTAATTTTTTAGCTGAAATTAACAATATTCTAAAACCATTTTTTTTATAACCTAACTAAATATCAGTTATTTTTTTTGTTTTTGTTAGCACACGAGCAAGCCGTTCATCTGATTTTATGTAGTAATATCATGGACCTATGCAATACAGTGATAAATTCATGTCAATGTCTACCTGGGGCTTAATGCTCTGGTGCTCTCGCCCATCGAATGAAATGTAGTAGCAGATTGATACCCATACGGTGATTTTCTAAAAAAGTGATACTACCTGGATAAGCAAATTCATTTATCGCTGAAGACAGAAAAATGTCAGCAGCTCGGTCCTAGCACTAGAGAGTTCTTCAAGTTCTCGCCTATCCATATTTCTTACTTAAAGGTACAGCTTTATTGTATAATAATTAAACCTACACTATTCTAAATATATAAATGAAAAACAGTGCTGGAAATTTAACAAACACAATAGATGGACACAAACACAACTTAGTACCAAAGCAAACACCTGTGGATTACAAAAAAAAATACCTAAAAAGGGACCCACTTAGTCTCTGGGGTCACTACTGTTACTGCTAGTGCAGTATGAATTAGCATATTTACAGATTCACAGCAAATCTGCATTTATCTCAGAATTAATGATCAGATGTCACAAAACTTAACCTTGCATTTTCGCAAGTGAGTACATGACTGCATAAACTACTAAGCCACCTGCGCAAACTATTAAACGTTTTATATCTCAACATTTAAATTTATTAAATCTTTCATTCGTAATGAAACTGTCATTATACAGCAAATTACTGAATCTCGTCACTACGCTCCGACTATACCGAACACTTCCCGTGACGTCATTAGTGAATCAAAACCAACCCGCTATTGCGCCCATCCTTCACAAGCTTCTGTTGAATACTGCAATTGTAAAGAACTTTATTAACTTGGCGTAAAGTTATTTGCAAACTATCAGCTTCACGTACTTTGCCTGTTTGGTGCAGATTATTTCGTCAATCAGAAATCGTTGACAATATTCAACTTGGTCTTAAATAATTAAATGTTATCGTGTTTTCCGTATTGCAACAAATATATGAATAATCTAACGATCTGCATCAAGTCTGTATGTTAAAGTATGTATGTATATCCCTGACGTGACGGCCTCTTAATTTGAAAATAAATTCGTTAATATGAATATTATTACTGTCACCATGTAGATAGTATTTTGTTAGGATTTTATATTTGTAAAATCATAATTGTAAGATTAAAATGAATGAAAAAATAAAGCATTTTTACCAAGAAAAGCATATTTAAGTGAAACTTTAAATGCGACTTCCAACAAGGTTGCGTTTAACGCAACGGCACTCGAACGCATGCGCGTAGTATACCAGTTACAGGCCAGCGCGAGCGTTACCGTTTGCGTTACACAAAGGTAGAAAGTAGGAGAGAGAAAGAGGGTGAGTCGGTAGATCCCAAGCACATGCGCATGGTATTCTTGCTATGCAGCGAAGTAAACAGTGTGAGCGTCGTGAAATTAGCTGAAATACGTACTTGTTGTTTAATTTATAATACTCAATATTTTCATAGGTTTAAGTTTTCACTTCTGTTGGCAGTCCTCATGACTGCTTTATGTTTTTTTATCAGAAAAATCAAACGTTTATATTTTATTATTATCGTCAAAAATATATTACATATTTATGTAATTAAATAGTACCTATATTTTCTAAACACTAATAAAAGTAAATTTAATACATGCGTATTCAATTTAGTGATCAAATGAGATTCACTGCATTACATTTCTATATTTACAGAAAAGACTAGTTTTTCTGTGAAAACTTTGTTATTTAACGAATTATCGTTGCAAAGCGTTAGCAACAAACTGTATGTCTAGTACAAATATCACCTTATCTCGGGTGAGCTTTTGTGATCGTGACGCTTCTGCCTTAATCCAATCTAAAACTGTTTCCAGTTGCTGCCGGTTTATTCAGGATTTAAATGCAATTTCAATTTTTAATGCAGTTTGGTGGCCATTGTCGGATTAATACTTTTGCTTCGTGAATGTATCTTTTGCAGTTGTTTTATTTTATTTTTATTTTATATGATTTAATACGATTATTAAAAAGTGTAAGACTATTTTTTGTTTATTTGCCTCCGCTTTAATGGGTTCACGCCATTTTTACACAACTTCTATAAGGTATTTACACCAGTTTCGTGCTTATGTATCTCACTAAATCAGGATGAGAAAAATTCACTTTTTTATTTGTATACAGTTAAAAAGAAATAATCGTAATGTGTATTGTATCTTTGGGAGAACGTGAGGTGGTGATATATTGTATTCTAATTCTGTCACCATATATGCAAAATCATTAGATTCGCAGTAAATTGTCGCTTAGAACTGATTTCTAAAGTAATAATTTTAAGGCATGAGTTCGAAATTGATGACAATATTTAATATAAGTTGTAACACTCGGTTATAAATTGGAAGCGCGAATTTTTTGTAACATTTGTTCCTAAGGAAAAAGATTACTTGCGAATATGTAATTTTTAATGCTAAGTCTATTGACTTCAATATACATAAATCATCTACAGATGATTTATGTACGAGTATGTTAGGTGCCCGATCAATCATTACGAAATTTATGAACGGGTAAAACAAACATTATAAATATCGTTTTTAATACTATTTACATTATATGAAGCTTGTGCTTAAAATATGTGTTGCTTTGTGATGTCTAAGTATATATAAGGGTTGCTACCCTTATAATGCTCGTGGGTGTCGTAAAAGATGACTAGAGGAGCTTTATATAAACAAACTGGAGAGTCGGAAGCCCAACTGGGTGGATTTGGGGATTGTATTGGTAGGCAGCGGTCTAGCTTTAGCCCTTGGTATTGCAAAGGTCCATGCGCGGCATTGACACTTACCAGGTGTTCTGCATGCTCGTCTGCCACCATAAGCGATAAAAAAAAATGCATCTGATCCAAGGAAGATTGTCGTCAGTTAAGCAAATGTTTTGACAATAGTTTTATGATCGGCCGGTCATAACACTATTGCTAAAACTTATGCAATATATGTACAATGAAGGTACACTAAATATCGCATCAACCCCAATTAACTATGATAAAAGGACCCTCCTTTATTAGGTAGTTAAAATATGTGGTAAGAAATTAAAAATTAGCTTTAGTTTTGTTATTCAGGTGTTTTATTTGAATAACTAAAAATAGTGTATTACCAAAGTAACAACGTATTAGATCCGTTATTTTGCCGCTGTAAAATGTAGCAAGTGTTTTTTTTTTTTATTTTGGTAATAAATTATTTTTTACTTTTAAATTTTGTTAACATAATGCTTGTTCCTTTTTTGTATTTTTTTTATGATTTGGCATTATGTGATAGTAAAAATGTTAGTTACATTAGCAATATTATTATCAATGTTGTATTTTTAATTATAAGTCTAAATAGTTCAATTTTACATCTCATATTACTTTCTCATTATCATCGTGACGTCTGGACGCTGTATTAGTATGATATCACCAACTTCAACGTCTGCTACTTCTCAAATACTTTAATTTTATAACCATATTTAAGGGTTTCTGGTAGTGGCTACGAATCATACCAACCCTTGCTTTACTCGTGGATGTCATAAAATACAACTGAGTGCTTTTTATCGACTTGGGTTAACTCCACCTCATGCCGTTTGGTCAACAATTACATTCCCAAGGAGGACGTCGGGCAAACGGTTGGTCATAAAACTAATACCAATAACTTTTACAATACGTACGAAGACATATTGCGTCGACCTCAAGTAATTGGGATAACAGCAGGAGAATTATGATTTAAGGGTTTGAAAAGTTAATGCAAATCGCCATCTTTTTTTTTTAATATTGAGTATGGCATATCGAATTTTATTGAGTATGCACCAGAAGTAAAAGTGTATGTAATATTTCAACCCAATTCAACATCAGAAACTGGCTCAAATTGAACCTGCATATTTGATAACAGACTAACAAACTACAGGATAGATGAAGCTAAATAAAAACTTGTAAAAACCATTCCTAAAAAGGAATGGTTTTAGGTTAGGTTAACTTTATTTGGTAACGGAATAAGAACGTGTTTTGTCGTATTGAACGGAAAGGATTAAGAACTCTATACTTGAAACCCTAAGCCTAACTCTACTAATGGTAACATATGCAAAGGGGAAAGATTCCCAGTACAAGGTTCATTCGCCTTACTCTCAAATATTGTCGTATTAAAAAACAAAAATAAAACAAACGAAACAAAATATTTAGAATATGTAATATTTACAATATTAATAGGAAATCTCTCACCAAATTTTTCTTTTAAAATACCAAACGTAAAGTCGCGAATACTTGTTCTTTAATTTTCAAATTTTACTTCAAAAATGCGATAAATCTCGGCGTTTATTACAAATGTTGCCTTCGTTTAGGTGAAGTTCGCGTGTTTTACGTTTTATTGTATACTTGGAGGGCCCGTGTTCCGTCTACGCTCGCCTTCTAACTTGTAATTCGTGCCTTCACTTTGTGAACAATAAGTAGAACCGCCCTATTTGTTAGGTTGTTAATATTTCATTGAACTTTACAAAAGAAACATCGTTGCCATTGTTACATATATTGTTTATTAATGGTTCACCAATGATTATTACATATATTTTACATTGCTTTTCGACTTCGCAGATGACTAATAGCTTAATAATCGGTCTTACGAGCTGAATGTCGTGTGTAATATTCCACGCAGAACAAATACTTCTGCCCTTCTAAAATAATCGTTAACTTTTTATGTTTACATGACTATTACAATAAGATTAAAGTATTTTTATGCGTTTTATATAGCGCCTGTATATTTACCCGACGATTTTTATACTTTAAAGCATTCAATGCCATAGCATATAATAGTGATAGAGCTACACTGTTGACAGTTTAAAGCCACGAGCGTTAGCCTAGTTGTACCGTTTGTATTGCAAATGTTTATGTGCTGCAGTAACTCTTACCATCAGCTGTGCTGCTTGCACGTTTGCCACCATAAGCAATAAAATAAAGGCAACCCTAAAATGTTTGACGTTCACCATATCACCGTTGTTACGGAGATTTATGTGCCAGCTATATTATTAAATCTATAACCAAATTTTTGATTAAAATGAATGATGAAAGTGAAGTGCATAATGAAAATAATTCGATGTACACTAAAATGTTTTGATGAAGATGATGACTTTCCAATTTGGTAATTATTCTACGATGACTATTAATTTGGAAACACAACCTGACGTACCTACTATTTTTTTTTTTTATTATTATATCGCCGCTTGTATTTGCAGGGTCTTCCAATTGGGCAGACATTTGGTCTTTTGCAAGGCTTAGAAGAGAACATTGGTCCAACACGCAAAAGCCTTTGCAGAAATTTAAGGTAAAAATCAGATGTCTGATTGATGACGCTGGAGACGTGGATCTCCACGCACATAACATCCGTGAACTGCTAGCGGTGGTTGTAAAACTATTGCGTGATGTTGGTAACTAATGTCTAGCTATGGGCTGTGTTTTATGGACTGATTTCACTTAGATCTGTTAAGTTTTAAACTATAGTCAGTCTTCATTGTCATTATAATAATAATATTAAAAAAGGTTATTTAAATTACTGAAATTTAGCATTTAATATGCTTAATCGGGTTTTATAAATAAAAAATGTTTTTCGATAATCGATTTTTTTGTGAATCGATTCTTTTGATAATACTCATAATAGTTATCACTAACATATACGTACATAATAAATATATATATAAATAATATACTATATATTAACAATTATTAATCAGTCCAAGATGAAATCAATCGCCGAATGATGGCGGCCGATATCAATAATATGAATAATGGTTTTAATTTTCTGTTTTATTCTTGTGATACAATATCGATCTTTATTTAGCCCAATTAATTTCAATATAACTATAATTAATATATAAGTCTTTATAAATAAGTCTTTAGCGTATTCTCACAATTTTCTCTTTGACTTCAGTTTGTAATGGATTAAAAGATAATTATTTATTTTTTTCATTTAATACTTCGCTTTGCAGGTTCGTTTAAATCTTCACAGAAGATTAAAAAAGGAAAAAGGTACTTTAAATCTCAGAAACTTATTTATTTTATTGAAAAAAGTATTTTGGCGAAAGGAAAAGGGAATTGTAAATCATCATCACATCATCACAGCCTATAAATGTCCCACTAGTGGGCTCGGGCCTCCTCCGCAGTGGGAGGGAAATTAACCTACTATACCGCTCTGGTCAGACATGTTGGTATAGGGTTTTGTTTCGAGTTTTCCTTCTCTCGCATAGATGTTATATGCGTTTTATATCCCTTAGTCGTCTCGTACGATCACCCACGGGTAAGATATGGGGTGGTAAATAGTATTCTACTCCGTCACCACACGGAGAACGGAATTGTAAATACAGTATCCAAATTAGTGCGTTCATGGTCACAAAAGGAGAAATGCTGTGTAGTAGCGGCTAAGAATACTACCAAACTAAATTGTTCATGGATGTCGTAAAAGATGACTGAGAGCTTAACAGTTACCTGAGCCGACTCCATTTGAAGCCGTCTGGTCCGTTATTATATTGCTAAAGGCGATTTACGTCAGGCAAGCCGCTGGTCATATTACTACAACGTCATATTGCCAATAACTATTTGCAAAAGGTGCGATGGAAGAGTAGTACATCGCGTCGACTCCAAATATTTAGATTAAGAGCAGGATGATGGTCACAGAAGGACTGCCACTAAAAGTCTAAAAGTTGGGCATCTAAAATCAAAAACGAAACCGATAAAATCCGTGAAAATAATTTTATTTCGTATATACACTCACTTAAACATCAGAAATCAACTTTTAAACAAATATTTCTTAAATTTTCCTTCTGATGACAGAAAAACGATCAAGAATATCATATACAGTCACCTCTTGCTTTTACGCGAGTGTCGTAAATGACAGCTACCTGACATACGCAGATAACATACGAAGCAAGAAAGGGAAAACTCGAAATAAAAAAACTTATCAACCTGTCTGGCCAGCGGAGTACATTAGTTCAATTTCCCTCATCCCATTGTAGAGGAAGCTTGTGTCTATATTTTAAGCAGTGGCGTATATTTATTACTAGCTTCTGCCCGCGGCTTCGCCCGCGTATAAAGTTGCGTTCCTAAAGTTTTTCATCTCCTATTTTTATTTTACCTCTTAAGAGTAAATATTTTACGAAATTTTAATGTCATATTTATTTATATCTAATCAATAGCCTAAAATAAGTTTCAAGCTTCTGGCTTTAAAAATAGCGATAATTTCTTACAACTTTTCATCACCCTTTACAACTCTTTTTTGCATTAAAAAGTAGCCTATGTCCTTTCTCAGGCTTTAGACTATCTGTGTACAAAATTTAATTCAAATCGATTCAGTAGTTTTGTCGTGAAAGAGCGACAGACAGACAGAGTTACTTTCACATTTATAATATTAGTAAGGATTCTCATATCATTAGTATACATAAAAAGTAGCTATAGGTACCGTTATATTGAATTTAAAATAAACTAAGCATTATGATATGAAATGAGGTTATTTCTCTGAATCTTATCGCGTTTCTATTTGGTTTTCACTTTCCTAACGTTACGAAAAGTTTCATCATTGATTTCTTTTAGATAAAACTTGTATATTAGCAATGACTTGTTGGACGTGCAACATCGTGGTTCTCCCATCACTTTGAATATTGAAAAGTTTTGGAAGGGTCCCAAAAGTATAAATAAAATACAAATGCTATCACAAAATCTGTAAAAATAATTTTATTTCATTTATGTAATTCTTGGTTGCCGTGTGGTAGCGGCTACGAATACTACCAACCCTTACTTTGCCCGTGGATGTCGTACAAGTCTACTACTAGCCTTATAACGACCTGGGCCAACTCCATCTGATGCCGTTTGGTCAACTATTACATTCCCAAGGAGGGTTGACGTCTGGCAGGCGGCCGATCATAAAACTATTGCCAATAACTTTTACAATATGTGCTATGAAAGAAGAGTACATATTGTATCAACCCCAAGTAATTGGGATAAGAGTAGAAGATTGATGATGATTGTGTAATTCTTGGGTAACTATCATATAACTTGAGGACGACGCCTCGATGGCGAAAGCTGTCGGGGCGTCGACAGGAGAGGAGCCCAAGAGGGCATACCGCCGAGCGGGCCACCGAAGACAAAGATCGGGTACCGGTGGCCCGCTCGTACGGCGAAGAAGAGGTGCTTGCAGGGTGGGTCAATGGGGTTGCGCACCGCCTCTTCCGTCACCCCGGACCGATTTGGCGGGGTGCGACGTCCATAGCCCACCGCAAAAAAAAAAAAAAAAAAAAATGTGTAACTATCAAAAATTGTCATGCATTATTATCGAAACTAAACGTGTATGCAAAATGTCATCCTAATCTGTAATAGATAACTATTAAAAATCATAAGCATTATTTTTTTGAAGAACAAAACCTAAGGAAATGACACTGTATTTGCGGGTCGGGTTTTTTCTTAAATATACAATTAACGCACACAAATTACACCCAGACTTGAAATAATGTTCTTTTTTCAATTTTCTTTTAAGGACAACAACTGCTCTAAGTAAATAATCCTTATATTCCAGGGGGTTTTTACAAACACATAATGCACACAAATTACACCCAGACTCAGAACAACGGTTTGTGGTCTGCACAAAGTATTGTCTTAGCTCATATATGTCCCACTGTTGGGCTCGAGTCTTCTCCATAATGGGAGCGAAATAGACCTACTATATCACGCTGGTCAAACGTGTTGGCATAGGGTTAAGTTTTCCTTCTCCTGCATAGATGTTATATGCATTTTATATCTCTTAGTCGGCTCTTACGACCACCCACAGGTAAGATAGGGAGTGGTGAATTGTATTCTTTTTCCGTCACTACACGGAAACAAAGTATTGTCCTGCGTGGGAATTCAATCCGCAACACATTATATGATAATAATAAGATACTAAGAGAGGCACGCTAAATGTAAGCTTGTAAAATTAAATAGCGACTTGTTGTATCCATTATACCTTTAAACATTATAATACCGTATTCTGCCATTGACAGGCTCGCGTATTGATCGTGTACGTTCGGTTAAAGTATTGCCTTCGTTAATTGCGACGCGGACCTCGTACCGTTTTATGGCCATAAATGTACTCAATAATACCTTTTACGCTTATAAATGTGAATTTAAATTAGTTTATTGTTTTGAACCGAAAAATTTACACATTTACAGTGTTTTCAACATCGTCTTAACTCATGTACGTTCTATTCCCAGGCTCGAATTACCATCAAAATGCGATGAAAATTACCTACCACGCTTATTTTTTTTTGTGTCTTAGTTGTTAGCCTCAGATGGTTATGACAACTTTACCCGGACTATGGGTGAGCGCTGAGGGCTCTCAAACCACCACGCCGATCAAACTATTTGAGATCATCATTCTCCTACTCTGATCCCAATTACTTGGGGTCAATACAATATGTACTCTTCTTTCATAGTACATATTGTAAAAGTTATTGGCAATAGTTTTATGACTGGCCGCCTGCCAGACGTCAACCCTCCTTGGGAATGTAATTGTTGACCAAACGGCAACAGATGTAGTTGGCCCAGGTCCTTATAAGGCTGTTAGTCGTCTTTTACGACATCCACGAGCAAAGTAAGGGTTGGTAGTATTCGTAGCCGCTGCTACACAGCTTCAAACTATTTGAAATACATATATGGTTTTCTTTCGAATTTTTAGTCTCGTATAGTTTTGTTATCTACTTGCAGCGGTTACACGTCTTTTGCGATTTCCCATGTGAAAGAAGGATGTGGTGATATTTTGGTATTGTTTTGTAAATTTAAAAAGTCATATATATATAGATACATAGATATATAGATCTATGCATAGAAATGATTAGTTAAATCTTATATATTTTACAAATTGTTGTTTCATCAAATATTTTTTTAGTATATTATAACGGATTACAATGACTTGTACATATAATGAAGCTCTAGAAAGATTTTTTCAGGTTGCTCAGAACATATTTGATCAATTTTCTTACTCTACTCTTTATTTCTAAGATGGAAAACAATTTACTACCACATAGGCGAAGCACTGTGAACAATTTGCGTCCGTTTAATATCAAATATCTATTACTATGTCAATTTAAAACGGTTTTTCCCGGCACGCTATAGAACTCCATGACGACCTGCCGTCATCCTGGATGGCCAGAGCATATGCCGTTAGTCATCGATCAGAAAACGGCTAAAATTACAAGAAATTATGTCGCCTACTTTAAACCTCGCATCTATTCGATATTGGTATTTCTTAATTCTATAAATCAATGGAGATGGATGATTGTCCTTTCAGGTTACCAATATAATTCGGTGGCCCACTCGCATGACGTTGTTGGGCGGGTCTACGAGGTCGCGCCCCGTTTTTCAGTCGCCCCGGACGAATTAGCGGGGTGCGACACCACACCGTAGTCCGCCGCCAAAAAAAAAGTGTTACCGTTATTCCAGAAAATTAATCCAAATACAATTTTGAATAAAGACTATATAGATGTTTTGTTTATTTAAAACTGTCAAGAGAAATATGGGATATACTTTGATTATTTCTTATAATATTGTTTAGAATTTAGATATATTTATACGTCGGGTTCTACGACACGTCGTACTAGCAATCCATTGTAAATAAACACCGTAAGCAACGTTGCTAGTACAGCTCCTTGTAATACCAGCATTGACTCAGCGGCATTTATATTTATGAACTTTTTGATCCTAATTTAAGCCCGCCTCTCTATTACAAAAATATGTTAAATCCAAGCTATTGCCGCCTTCGTCGCGTAGATAATTATGTCGCCAAACTGAGTCAGATATTTTTGCAACTTAAGAGTATTACATATTTATGCTGCGAGTTTATTTTGAACGCAAAAAATCAGATATTATTGTCGCCTTGTTCAAAATCCTCCAGAAAGCCTACTGCAGTTTCTACTGTGTGGTGGTGGTATATACTACCGACCATACATTGCCCACGGCTGTCGTAAAAGATGATTAAGAGTTTTACATTGACCTAGGCCAACACTACCTGATAATGTCTGTTCAATAATAACATTCCTAAGGAGGGTTGACGTCTAGTAGGGGGCCGGTTATAAATCTATTGCCATTAACTATATGCAATTTGTACAATAATAGTAGGAACATATTGCCTCGATCACAAGTAATTGGGATAAGAGCAGAATAATACGATGATCTTTTTTATCTTTACATAAAGCCACTACCCTTGTCACTATGTAACTTTCTTCCTACGAGTTTGAGAAAAAAAATATAGAGACCTTCTTTGTAGAAAATTTAATTGCATATAAGATAATGGAAACGAAAATTTGAGACAAAAATGTTTGCACTGTTAGTATTGAAAGTGAAAAAAATAAATTTTCTTTTGTATTTTATATGGGAAAGGGGACCCTTCTATATATAAAAAGATATAAAGATACTAAGCTCAAATTTTAGGCGTTTTTTTGTCTGTCAAAGAAACTTTTAAGTAGTAAATGAATGAAAATCTAGCATTTACTAAAAAATAAAAAAAAATTGACGCAGTCTAATGTCTATATGTAATTAATTAAAAATGTCGATTTTCTGTGCCGCTAATAAGAATTTTCTGTTGAAAACAATGTTTGTTTTTATTTGTCCCGAAAATTAAACCCGATGACACCAGGACCCTTCGATAACCGATTGCATGCTTGTACCACAAAAGGGGTGTTTACTAAAATTGCGATCAAATTTAATAACGCGGCAAAAGGAGCTTTCAATTAAGCTCGATATTTTAAGGATTATATAAATTTAAAGGTCGCTCGCTCTTAAGGTATTTAAGCTTCGTTAGAGCCCTTGATAAACTTAGGTTAAATTAAAATTTAACCAAACTGTATTCTTATTTTAATGACTTCTAATGTTTACGCGAGCATTACACATTTGAAATAAAACTACTTTTACGGATTCTATCGCGTTTGATGTATTTGATACAGTGATCATGGTCACGGGAGGACTGACCTCCCGTGACCATGATCACTGTAAAGTGTTCGAAACGTCGGGAAATTATAAATCAAATACAAACGCGATAAAATCCGTAAAAGTAGTTTTATTCTTATTTTGATGATAATTATAATGAATGTATATTATGGTCGTTCATTTAAGCTCTTAACTTATTTTTCTCGTCCGTTTGCCTGAAGTGTTAAGCAGGGGTGAAACATATATACTAAATATTTATATTATACTAAATATTTTTTGGAAGGCTTCGTAATTTTAGTCGATTTTATTATAACTTACTAATTATATGCTTATGTGTAACATTTATATGTTACACCGCTATGGTCAATTTATTCTTTACAAAATCCAAGTGAGCCTGATTTTTTTTCGAGCTCATTAAACCGTCTTTCGGTATGACACACTGTCTAGCTATATGCTTTTATGCATCTGTTTACTACAAGTCCGTAGTAAACCGATCCACTCGGATCAATGTTTTTATCAAAATTTTAATTCGTAATCTAACTGTCGGCAATCGCTTATATTAACTAGATTCTAGATTTCCTAAATAATTAGACAGTCTAAATGTATTTTATCTTGAACTCAATCTATCTACTTCCACAATTGGATATAGACCTCTGCGACGGCGTCGGGCCATGGAGTGGTCGCACCGCGCTAAATCCGTCCGAGGCGACAAAAGAAGCGACGTGCGACCCCATAGACCCGTCCTACATGTATCCTCTCGGGTCAGTGCACCGGCAGCTTTCGCCGTCGGGGCTAGTTAACAGCACGATCACATCCATGGATTAGGATCCACTTAAGACGGGCGAATATTCAGGAATGTATTGAAAATCTCAACAGCTCCGATTCAATTCACCTATTATTGATCGCTTAGTACAAGTACTACATATTTTTCGCTATCTCGTGACGGCATATTAGAGAGGTAATGCGTTGGTGATAATTTGTATTCTTACACTGTCACAATGCAGACAATTTACTTGAAAATAACGTACGGATGCATCATTAATCTTGCTCACTAACTGAGGAGGTATACAGTCTTGCATCAGATCGTGTAACACGAGATTCGCATTAATTACAGTGCTTAACTTGAGCTCAACGTCATATTTTGAGCAAAGAAATATTATTGTATCATTTAATTACATAGTGGTCTAGGTAATGAAATCTCGTTGTTATTCACAAGAATTATTTTTTTGTTTTCTATAAAATGTTGTTAAATATGAATGTTGGAGGCTTTAGGGGTAAGGAAAGCTCAAAGAAAAGATGGATGGCCTGCGTGAAGCATGACCTTTATAGACAGGGAGTGATGATAGAAATGAATAGGGTTGTATGGGAGAGGACGTATTGCGTCGTCCACAAATAATTGGAATAAGATCAGGATGATAAGTAATACTGTTCTAAGGCTGGGTGTAATATATGCCCTTTACAGTTTATCCATCACAATTCCTGAAAAAAATAATGGTATTTTATCCGCGTTATCAAACATTAATACATTAGATTACTAACTGTACAGATGGCGCAGCGGTTAAGATCCAACCTTCCGTGCCAGTGTCGTGGGTTCGATTCCCACGCAGGACATTACTTTGTGCGATCTACAAAGTGTTGTTCTGAGTCTGGGTGTAATTTGTCTGCGTTAATTGCAAGTTCGTAAAGTCCCCCGCAATACAAGGATTATTTCCTTAGTGCAGGGTGTGAAGTCTTTAAAACAAGAATTAAAAAAAAAAGATTGTAAGTGCATTTCAATAACAATTAATAAAGAACATATTTATCTTAATCGGCATTGTTAACTATAGTAAGTAATACGCCCAATTTGATGGGGAGTGCCACCATATTGGGATGTAATCAAGCGAGCAATGTAGTGCTTCTTCAGATACTGATACGACTTATTATTAAGATGCGTAGTAGTATTAATAGATTGTCCCAAAGCAAACGCGATAGCGAGTTCATAAAAATAAATCAGCTTATAAACACGTGAGACCTTATATTAGATAAGAGTTTAGATATTTTTAAGCAGGCTCGTTTGGCATACAATAGAACTCTGGTCAAATGGGAACATATAAGATTTCATTTCAATGTCCCCCTTGTAGGGATTTTAAGTAATTATCTTTAAGGGGACCCGGTGGTCTAGAGCCCGAAAATTTCACCTATTTTCACGAATTTTTTTTTGCTATTAAAAATTAACAAATCGATGTTTCTACTTTTTGGGCTTATTACTACGTTTATTGAGCATACAAAAAATTTTTTTTTTTTTTTTAAACAATATTTATTATGACGAAAATGCCGCTGAAGATGACCCTCTCGGCAAATCGGACCCGGACGGCGTAGATGATTTCGAGACTTCTACTCATCTGAAACACAAAATCCAAAAAAAAATCTTAATCAGAAAGAGTGCAGTTATGGCCGGAACTAGAACAAATCGAAAAAATTGAAAATTGACAAAATGGCGCGCTTTTGAAAAAAAAGTTCGAAAAATCGGGTCTTTTTTCACTAGTTTTTTAGTGTAAACAATAGGAAATTATTTAAATAAAATTATGATTCTAGTTCCGGGGATAGCCATACATGTTGTGAACAACATATTCAAATTTCAAGTGATTCGGTTGAATAGTTTTTTCGTTTTCATCTACGCAGTGCCGAAAAAAGTCGTTTCGAGATAAACGCGTTTAAAGTTTGAGGCACAGATATTTCAAAAAATTGAGCAAATTTTGAATACTTACAGTTAATCCGCGATTCCGGCACCATATAGTATCCCTTCGGAACGTTCGTATTCCTCGATTTGCTCACTCCTTTCATTTTTTCGATCTGTACGAGCCTCGAGCTCAACAATAGGTATATACACTACCGTCCAAAAGTTTGGAAGCAGCAAGGTAAAATCGAATAAAACCAAACTAAGTCATTTAAATTTAAATGTATTGATAAAAAAATAAAGAACAAACAGAAACTAACTTAAACAAAATAAAAAAATAATATACAATGGTAAATTAGATTAAATTTTAGCTTCATCAAAGTGTCCACCTTTCTCCTTTATAATCTTCTCACATATTCTGGGCATTCTATTAATCAATTTTTTAAAATAATCTTTATCTAATTTGTTCCATTCGTTCTCTAATAGCTGCCACAAATGTTCTGAGCTCGTAGGACAACGACTTTTCACCCTCCTGTCAAGTTCATCCCAAACAAGTTCAATGGGAGAAAGATCAGGGGATTGAGATGGCCATTGCATGATGTTTAAAATGTTTTCAGCTTTTTTCTTGTTTAAAAAGTTCTGGCACAATTTAGACGAATGCTTAGGATCATTATCCTGTTGAAAAATGAATCCAGAACCAATGAGACTTAGTCCACTGGGTATGGCAGAATCTTGGAGAATTTTTAAATAGCCTTCCTTGTTTAATTTTCCGGTTATCCTCACAAGATTGCCGGGTTTACTGTTGCCAAAACACCCCCAAACCATGACATTACCACCACCATGTTTGATGGTAGGCACTGTACATGCCTCTGAAGCCCTCTCTTCTTTTGACCGGCGTACAAAGACACGTCTATTGGATCCGAAAATCTGAAATTTTGATTCGTCACTCCAAAGGACATTTTCCCATTGTTCTATAGTCCAGTTTTTATGCGCTTTTGCCCATTCTAGTCTATTTTTCTTATGTCGATTTGTTAGTTTGGGTTTTTTAGCAGCAACACATCCTCTTAATCCCGCAGACAGTAAGCGTCTTTTAACAGTAGTTGTTGAAATGGGTGTTTCTCGCGTATCATTCAGAGCTGCAGTGATCTGTGGTGCAGTTAAGCGTCGATTCCGTTTAGAAAGAACTCTAATGAAGTTGTCCTCTTGATTTGTTGTGGATTTGGGCCTACCAGATCTCTTTCTATCTTCATTTTTCCCCGTTTCTTGTTTTCTAGCAAGGGTATAGTGGACACCTTTACAAGAAATTCCGAGCCTTTCTGCGATTTGACGTTCACTGTATCCTTCCTCGCGTAGAGTGCAAATAGCGCTTCGCTGTTCAAGCGTGATTTGCTTGCGTTTTGCCATTTTCAGAAGAAAAAATACGGTCAAAGTAGTAGCCGATATCTTTCGAATACAGACAATGTTAATATCACAACTTTCACGTGCCAATGCTCAAGTGCGACTGAATAAGGTCTAAAAAAGTTAAAACCAGCAAACATTATCAATAAAACTACACCATTGCATAGGATAAAGTAGCCGACGGATTAAGTCATAAAACACGTGTTTCGTCAATATTAAGGAATTCCATAAAACTTGATGAATGTAGGATAATAATCCTTTTGTGTTTGTGTAGACAGTCGTAAAAGGTTGTAAAACTTAAGATTATTGCTAATTTTTACCGCTATTAGTCGGCATTTATTTGTTTTGTTTGAAAACAGGTGTGCTTCCAAACTTTTGGACGGTAGTGTACATACCTATGCGAGCGCGCTCCGAGCGCTCGACCAACAAGAAGCGCGCGGACCGTTCTCTACCTGGTTAATGGGCTGTAGAAGCTATAATATTGGGAATTTCCGCATGAAAATTTTACAGTATATTCTTAAGATACTATACTTTCGAAATATCAAAGAAAAAAAAAACGATTTTTTGAAATTTCTAGACCACCGGGTCCCCTTAACGACACCCATAGGAAAGTAAAGAATATTAACTTTTTGTATTATTAATGTTTGATTAGACTATTAAGTTTTTAGAAATAGCGAGAATAATATGCATTTAACATCTCTGCAAGGGAAAGAAAACTCGAAATTAACCGTGTATGACCAACGTGGTATAGAAGATCTTATTATGGTAGAGGTTCGAGCCCAGTAGTAGCACTCATGACGAGCTTAGAAGATGGTGATAAACTTATTTGAATTTGCTCGTAGACCGTAGTTAATGGATAGGGTTAACACAACGAACCATAAGGGCTAAATAAAAAAAATAATATTATTACAACATAATTATGTTTCTTTTTTTTTTCAAGACCCTTCACTAAGAAATTATTCCTTGTATTGCGGGAGACTATACAAACAATTAACGGACTCAAATTATATCCAGACTCAGAACAACAATTTATGGATCGCACAATGTATTGTGCTGCGTGGGAATTGAACCCACGACAATCTCACGGTAGTTCGGTACCTTAACCACTACGTTATCTATGCAGTCAAGTCAGTTCTTCTAATCATATTACAATAAATTTAAATAAAATCAAACAAGTGCAACGGTGCTCGCTGACTGTTGTGTTTGTACCACCCACCACTTGGGTGATAGCCAATACATCACTCGCTTAACTAATGTTAGAATTATAGACCCCCAACACGAAAATGTTACCTTAGAAAATGTTGACTTTCAATAAATATCTTCTGTTTGTTTAGTTGTTTTTATAATTTCATCCATTTATCTCGGCTCCTTCACAATAGGAGAGCAATTGACTTAGATTATATAATATTTAATTGATCACACTAGTCAGAGGTGATGTCATAGGGTTTTACTTCGAGTTTTCTTTTTCTTGTATATATGCATATATATCTCTTAATCGTCTTTTTCGACACTAACGACCGTTATGAAGGTCAGAAGGTGGTGAAGTGTTTCTTACTTCGTCAACACACGGAGTATAATTATTATCTATAAAAACTAATTTGAGAATCTGAAAGTGGTAGGAGCACGCTGTTGTCTACAGCTGTGGGCCGGTGCATATGGGGTAGTACCACACTCTCGCTGAAGATCGACGTCTGAGTAATGGCAATGTGCTATTGCGCTTCGTTCGGTGAGCGAGACAGCTGGCAGCCCAACTGAGTGGGTTTGGGGATTGTAATGGTATACAGCGGCTTAAGCTTGGTGCCTAAGCCCTTGGTGTTGCAAAGGTCCATGGGTGGCAGTGACACTTACCATCAGGTTTGCTGCTTGTTCATTTGCCACCACAAGCGATAAAAAATAATAATAATAAAATTATTACCACACGTGAGACCCCACACATGTATTGGAAAGCCGGAGAGGTGGTTGGAACGGATTTGCGATAGATGTAGATTCAACATACGATAATCATTTTTCGCTTATAAAAAGTTATAGCCTAAGTTGTCAAAATGCTACATCTCAGTAATTTAAATGATGTGTAAACAATGTCCGGTAGATGGCACACGTCTCCTTAAAGACGAAAATATAATACGATGCGAGAATTGAATGACCTACAATAGTTCACGGTGGTGTAAGTGGCAGCACGATTGGAATGGCTTTCCAATAGATGTGGGTTCGAATCCCACTTGTGACAATCATTTTTCGCTCGTAATCGGGTTTTTATAAATAATCAAGCATATTCAATGCTAAATTTCAGTAATTTGAATTTAGTTACCTGTCCCACATTTTTTGCCAAATCCAGTTCTTGCTTGTTATGAGTGTCGTAAAATACGACTAAGAAATATAGTATGCATATAAATCTATTTAAGTAAGGAAATCTAGGAATCGATCGAATCTCTACGGAAAATCTGTGGAGTTAGGCTGACCGACCGCATTCGCAACGTCGACGTAAGAGAGCGAGTAAGTATGAACGAGTATTGGTGTAAAGATGCGAAAGGGAATGCTCCGATGGTTCGGAAATGTGGAAAGAATGCCGAACGAACGTCTGGTTAAGAAGATATACAATGCGAAAGTGGAAGGATGTAGGTACCGGGGGAGACCGAGACTCACCTACCTAGACCAGATTGGTCACGTACTGAAAGAAGGTGGAGTCAAGAGTCTCCGAAACCGGCGAGCGTGTATGAAGAGAATTATGAATGTTGAAGAAGCGAGTGAAGTATGCAAGGATAGAGTTCTCTGGCACTCTGTTCTCTCTGCCTACCCTGCAAGGGATATGGCGTGATGATATGTATGTATGTATGTATATCTAGGAATTAAATAATATACCACCCCGCCTGTCAAGTATGATATATTAGGTCATTTTCCCTCCCACTGTGAAGTAGACTCGTGCTGTTCTTCAATAGGAATATAGATACGTCAATAGTAATTGATTTGGCGTATAGGTTAAATCAATAGGGGAAACCTTAGAATTGCTAATTGTACGTTTATTTCTATGGATTCGTTCATATATAAATAATCGAAAAGCTTCTGTATTACAACAATCCCCATTGGGTAAGCGGTAATGTGATCTTTGATAAAGCGCACTTCCTGTTTTGTTGTTATATTATTTTAATTTAAAGTGTAGGTATGACTTGGAATATTTGACATTGTGACTTGCCAAAAAAGTTTTGGGGGAATTGTGTCCCTAATTTGTCTCTTTTCCGTGGAGTGACGGAGTAAGAATACTTTTCACCACCCTATAACTTACCCGTGGGTGTCGTACGAGACGACTAAGGGATATAAAACGCATATAACATCTATGCGAGCTAAGGAAAACTCGAAACAAAACTCTATACCAACACGTCTGACCAGCGCGGTATTGTAGATTAATTTCCCTCCCATTACAAAGGAGGCCCAAGCCCAACAGTGGGACATTTATGGGCTGTGATGATGATGAATTTCTCTCTAACTCTCATTTAATCATCTTAGCTCATATATGACTTACTGCTAAGGTCGAGACTCCTAACTAATAATAGGGAAATTGACCTACTATGTATACCACGCTTGTCCACTAATACCATGAGGCGGGTTGGAGTTTTCATTGTCTATATTTTTATAACTATTAGTGTAAGTTCTTATTTTCACCTAATTCTGCAAGCTTCTCATTCTGACGCGTTAGTGAAACGGCAGATTGTAGAACTGTATGCCGCCCATCTACTGTCTCGAAGGGTCTGGACGAAGTGGGACGAAACAGGGCCTATTAAAAAGAAATTAGCAATTATACAGATACATTTACTAAGGTCCATTACATTATTCGCTTTGAACGATACTCGCGACAAGTAATGCCAACTCGTAAACTGTATTCTTATTTATTACAACATGGATGAAATTAAAATTATATACTGCTATATGAATATTAATTGGATTTTATATATAGAAGTCGAGAATTCGTCTAGGTCAGACAAATTTGTATTCCATTCTGAGCCCAATTTAGAAATCAATTGGTGCCGAAGTCGAATTTGTGTCGCTAACTTTAGTTCGTATTATAATTTTCTGTGTAATGACTGAGTGAGAATACAATTAAAGACGTGACGTGTCGTATTAGACGAGTAAGGGAACATAAGCAAATCCCAACACACATTCCCACCACTGTAACTCCTGTAATCCATGATCCATAATGGTCTCCATAAATATAGTTTAATAGTGGTAGGACCATGCTTTTGACAGTTCTCTGTCTACAGCCTCCACTCTCGCAGGAAATCGACGTCTGAGTAATGGCAATGTGCTATTGCACTTCAATGAGCGAGAGAGCCGGCAACTCAACTGGTGGGTTTGGGTATTGTAATGGTAAGCAGTGGCCTAGCTATACCCTTGGTATAGAAAAGGTCCATAGGCAGCAGTGACACTTACCATCAGGTGTGCTGCTTGCTCGTTTGCCACCAAAAGCAATAAAAAAAAATAAAACAATGATTTGACCCTCAGGCAATCCCGGGTGATGATTTTGATTAAAATTATATATACTAAGTTATTTTGTCTCCCATTCTAGATAAGCTCTTGTCTCCGGGAGCATTTTCGCCGAATTGCTCCCCGGCTGGTCGGCGCGGCGTCCGCCCTATCATGGCTCATGTCGAACGTGGGCGGACCCAGCTTCGAGGGCCGACGGCTGTATGCGGGGGTGATCCGTTCGATGGCCATGTACGGCGCACCCGTGTGGGCGAGGGCTCTGAACGCCCAGCTCAGGGCTGTTCTGTGGAGACAGCAGAGAGCCATGGCGGTCAGAGCCATTCGCGGGTACCGCACGGTATCGACCGAGGTGGCATGCCTACTGGCCGGGACACCCCCGTGGGACCTAGAGGCGGAGATGCTCTCCGACCTCTACCGGCGGGTTACCTCAGTGCGCGACGAAGGTGGCTCCCCATCGTTGACCGAGATAGTCATCTGGCGCGAGGACGCCCGCCGAGACGTCATCGCCCGTTGGGTTACGTGGCTGGAGAGGCCTAGACACGGTGTCGTTACCGTTGAAGCCCTCCGGCCCGTACTGATGGAGTGGATGGAACGGCGGCACGGAGTCCTCTCCTTTCGACTGGTGCAGATGTTGTCGGGGCACGGATGCTTCTGCTTGTACCTGCACACGGTCACGTATAGGAAGTGGACTCCGGCCTGCCACCATTGCAGCAGTGACGAGGACACGGCGCAACATACGCTCGAGGTATGCCCGAGCTGGGACGGGCAGCCCCGTGACCTCGTCGCTGTTATCAGTGCCGACCTGACGCTGCCGGCTGTCGTAAAAACGATGGTTGACAACGTCAGGAACTGGGACGCGGTCGCCGCCTTCTGCGAGGCTGTCATCTCGCGGGAGGAGGCGGCGGAACGAGTCCGGGAGGATTCCCGCGACCCGGGCCGCCGTCAGCGGCTGGGGCGGCGCAGGCGCGAATACCTGCGCCTGATGCCGCCCTAACCGAGGCCTCGGGTGATCGGACCGGGAAATTGTCCGGTCACCCGACGTGAGGCCACCGCGTGAGGGCGACGCCCCGACAATTTTCGGAGCGTCGACAAGAGAGGAACCCGCGAGGGTAAACCGCCGGGCGGCCACCGAAGACAAAAATCGGGTACCGGTGGTCCGCTCGCACGGTGAAGAGAGAGGAGTTTTACGGTGGGTCTATGGGATCACGCGCCGCCTTTCCATCACCCCGGACCGATTTGGCGGGGCGAGACGCATCCATAGTCCACCGAAAAAAAAAGATAAGCTCTTGTCCAATAGTAAGATGATAAGCATAAGCTTAAGATGATAAAACAATAGACTGTAGAAAGTCAAAACATATCACCGACCTTGAAATGTAGTTTCAATTTTGGCTATTATCATGTAACAAAATCTATTGAGACGGAACTTTTTCTGCGGTGCTAGAGATTGTTTCTAGTTAGAAAATCTTACCTATAACGACAACAGTACGTACGATGTTTACAAGGTTCGTAGAAGACACATTAACCTCTTTACCTGTATATCAAGCTTCAAATAATCCGATAAAACCTCTCTATTATTTATTTCACCTTTTAAGTCTTTCTAACCCCAAAAATGTGAACTGTACATTAGCTTTCTTAATACTGTGTTTCTTTAGTAATGACGCAAATTGTGTTATTTTATTATTTAATCAAATATATTTTGTGCGTCTAATAGATATAAAATTTACGTACTGAAAAATATTATTAAAGGCTGTCTTGAAAGGCCGGCTGAAATAAAATGTAAGTGTACCATCCACTCTCGTGGCATTTTGGAGATTGTTTTCAAGCAAAAAAAGTGTTATAAAAAATAGAAATTTTCTCCTTTCCCCTTTGCTTTCCGCTTGGCTTTCGCTTTAATTCCATTGCCGTTGTTTGCACAGCTCCAAACTTCTCGTGAGATCGCTATGAAGCATTAACATAATGAATTATAATTACGGGTTTACAGGTTTTGGGATTCGTGTAATAATGGATTGACTCAAATTATACTCAGAGTCAGGTTAACCATTTGTGAGTTAGTTTAACTGCCTTGTCTGGGCATCCATTCTTAACTGAAGTTGTTAATATAAGTCTTTACATCTCCTACACATATAATTACAATATTTATAGTTTCTTCCTCCCGTGACTATAAATATTAAAAAGTTTTTAAAACTTCAAAATAATAAAAACAAAATTAAAAGCCTGCAAAGCTACACTATTTTTAATTAGATTGTGTGTTTGTAGTTTTTTTTTTTCTTATTATATATGTAATGTGTGCGTTTTTGTGTACCACTTTAATCTATTTAAAAATGTACAAATATGATAGAAATAAATAAATTTATTATTATCTAATATTTATTATTTTTAGTAATAACACTAGGTGGCCTGATGACATTTCGAAGGTTGCAGGAAACCGTTGGATGCAGATGGCACAGGACCGTTTCGAATGGCATTCTCGTGGGGAGGCCTATGTCCAACGGTGGACGTTTACAGGCTGATGGATGGATGGATTAATAATAAATTTATTTCAGACATACAATTCATAGTTTGTTAGTGTATTAGTAACATAATGTGCTTATATATTATATTATGGTAATATTTTTAGTACATATATACATACACATCATCACGCCATATCCCTTGCAGGGTAGGCAGAGAGAACAGAATGCCAGAGAACTCTATCCTTGCATACTTCACTCGCTTCCTCAACATTCATAATTCTCTTCATACACGCTCTCCGGTTTCGGAGACTCTTGACTCCACCTTCCTTCAGTACATGACCGATCTGGTCTAGGTAGGTTAGTCTCGGTCTCCCCCGGTACCTACAGCCTTCCACTTTCACATTGTATATCTTCTTATCCAGACGTTTGTTCGGCATTCTTTCCACATGTCCGAACCATCGGAGCATTCCCTTTCGCATCTTTACACCAATACTCTCTTTCATACCTACTCGCTCTCTTATATTTTTAATACTCTTATTAAATGCAATTTTACATATTATAGCTATATAACCAACTCTCCTATGTCTTTGAATAGGACAATCCGGTTTGTCAGCAATAGTTATCAGGACGCCATCGCGGCTGGTCCGCAGACGCTGCAGCAGGGCAGCCGCTTTTTACGCACGATAGCGTGAAAAACATCTACATCTACTAATACCATCACTAATGGTAGGGTTTGACAGTGGACAATTTCCTACCTGCAACCATAAAGGTAAATTTGTTGACTCATTGCAAGTAGTATCACCATCTCGCTGATAATCGATACGAAGGAACAAAACAATAGATGTTTGTCTAACCTCAAATAGGATTTCTCAATGCTTTAACAATTCCAATGTAGGCTTTATTGTGGTAAACGTTAATACTTTATAGTGTTTTGGTGCAATGGTATGCCACCTGTGACGTCACACACTCCTTTGATCCTCCAATCGTTACTAATGGCGCAGAGTTAGAGCGTATTGGTGTTGATTGTACACTACGAGATGGCGGGACAGATTCTGATTATCCGGTCATATCTAAGGCTCTACTGTGTATTTGTTGTCCTATACTTTAACTGATTTTTTATAGCGTCTGGATGGTCTGGATAAGATATCTATATGTATTTAAATTACTGAAATTTAGCATTTAATATGCTTAATTATTTATAAAACCCAATTACGAAGTGAAAAAATGATCTCACAAGCGGGATTCGAACCCGCGCCTATTGGGATGCCGGCCCAATTGTGCTGCCACTACATATACAATATGATACGAAGTGAAATTTGCATGTCCTACAATAAGTCACGGTGGTGTAGTGGCAGCACGATTGGGCCGTAATCCCAATAGGCGCGGGTTCGAATAACGCTTGTGACATCATTTTTCACTTCGAAATCGGGTTTTATATCTATATGTATTTTAAGCTGAAGCAGAAAACATTCAATAAGTAGAGATAGTAGCCAAGTTTGATAACTACACGCTTAACACCATTCCTTTTTGTAGGCAGGATATTATTTTATTTTTTAATAAGATAATGATTTCTGATGTTTACGCGACTATTACACATTTGATATAAATCTATTTTTACTGATTCTATCGCGTTTCGTATTTGATTTTAACTTCCGGACGTTTCTAATACTTTACAGCTTTCATGGTCGCGAGAGGACTGAAGCGCAGTCCTCCCGTGTGGGGACAGTCCCCCCGCGACCATGAATGCTGTAAAGTATTCGAAACTTCGGGATATTAGAAATCAAATACAAACGCGATAGAATCCGTATAAATAGTTTTATTTCAAATATTTAATAATATGCTTAAAAAGTACCGCCGCTCCATTAAATAAGAAAAAGAGTGTCTATAATAATAACTAACTCTTCCTTTCCCGTAGGTATCATTAAAATATCTTAAGATATCACCATCATATTCATGAAACATATCTTAAGATATTTTTAGCAGAGCAGATGTGAGCATAACACTTGTTCTACGTCATAGAAGCCTGTTGCCGCTTATGAAACACTTCACTTTTACCGCGTTGCTATTTATAATTGGTGAGCACAATGATCACTTCTCTACTGTGTAAGTTCTACAGAAACTTACATGAAATGTATACTAGAAGGAACGTACATGGACCAGACATTCCACTAACCCATGGTTGATGGCTATTTAAGTCAAATTTAAACAATAAATAAAAACATATTTTTTCCGATCTTGCGACGCCTATTGATCCCGACTTAGGTGGAAGGAAAATATCCCTAAGAAAACTTCATGCTACAAGAGTTTTCTACAGCATTAAGCTCACCACTACGCATTGATGTACACACATCCCGAGGGATCGTCCGTGCCCAAAATTGGAACATAAATGGGTCGATATAATCATCTATTCACAAACCAAACTACCTGTTGTCCCAAGATCACTAAAATACCCAATTGTTCATATATTTTGTTACGATATTAGTACACCGGTTGAAATCGCGCCGCGACAGTTGTGCCTATCCCCTGTCTACTTAACGTCCACTTGACATATTACCGCTTCACAAATGGCGCTGTCACTCTCTGGGGACCGACGCCGGTACGAGTATGTACCGCGGCGACGGTTTTATGTAGATCGCGCTACACTTACTTGAAAGGACTTATCTATAATAACACAGGTATTTTTTATGGTTAGGTACTCTCTTTTATTTTATATACCTTTCAAGGTTTTTATTCTCTGTCTCTGATGATTGATCCTACAAATATGACATCTGAATGTCCTTATGTTATCGCTCTCGAAAACTGGCGCAGTCGAGCCTATACTCTGCCAACATTAGCGCGGTCGAGGTGGTGTTGAATCGTTTGAATAATGTTTTAAAAGTATAAAAAAATAGTTTTATATATTTTTGTTTTGTTTAGCGCATACTAACATCTAAAATTAAGTTTCACTAACACCATTGGTTTTTTTTTTGTCCGTAATATAAAAATTATTATTATAAATGGCAGATTCGGCCATGGATAACGCCATTCGGTTCTTATATTTCGCGTGTTAATATTTATTACATTGCTGCGTCATTAACATGTTAAAATACAGACTGTGTAGTATACACACTATTATTAGTCGCTATTACAGTATTTTTCCGTTTCCGTGCCATTTTAGAAGTGTTTCGTATGGTGACGGAGTAAAAATACCGTTCACTACGCTTTTCTGGTCCGTGGGTATTGTAAAAGACGACTAAGGGATATACGAGGGTAGGTAAATAAGTTCGCGGAAACGGGGTGTTGGCGGGGAGTGCTATTATTTGTTTTACCTGTACTAATAAAAAAAAAATTAAACTGATCCCGCAACTACTTGTGAGTATAAATACTAAATTTTATAAAAATCGGGTCATTATTCATTGAGCTATCATCAGTCAAACAAGTCAATCCGGAAGAAAATTACAAAAATGGAGAAAATCGAGTTTCGTGCTGTTATCAAGTTCCTTATCAAGCAAAGAAAACCTCGTGAAACCATTTTAGAAGAGATGTGTTCTGTTTACGGGGACTCTTACCCTGGTAAAACCATAATTTACAAGTGGCACAACCTCTTCAAACACGGCAGTGAGAGGGAGTCTCCCCCCCGGGCTGAGCTTGGTGTGCTACGCTGACGACGCGCTCGTCACAGCCCGGGGCAGGACACTCGAAGAGGCGGCGAGACTGGCCACTCTCGGCACCGAGGAGATGGTCAGGCGGATCGAGGCGCTGGGGCTCAGGGTGGCCCTAAACAAGACGGAGGCCCTACTTTTCCATGGGCCCCGTGTGAGGCTACCCATCGGCGCCTCGATAGTGGTAAACTCCATCCACATCAGCATCCAGGCCCATATGAGGTACTTGGGTCTGGTGCTCGACGGGCGATGGTGGTTCCGGGAGCATTTCCGACAGATTGCTCCCCGGCTTGTCGGCGCGGCGTCCGCCCTTTCTCGACTTATGCCGAACGTGGGCGGACCCAGTTTCGAGGGCCGACGGCTGTATGCGGGGGTCATCCGCTCGATGGCCATGTACGGCGCACCCGTGTGGGCGAGGGCTCTGAACGCCCAGCTCAGGGCGGTTCTGTGGAGGCCACAGAGACCCATGGCGGTCAGAGCCATTCGCGGGTACCGCACGGTGTCGACAGAGGCGGCGTACCTGTTGGCCGGGACACCCCCGTGGGACCTAGAGGCGGAGATGCTCTCCGACCTCTACCGGCGGGTTATCACAGCGCGCGAGGAAGGTGGCTCCCCATCGTTGAGCGAGATAGCCACCTGGCGCGTGGATGCCCGCCGAGACGTCATCGCCCGTTGGGCTACGCGGCTGGAAAGGCCTAGGCACGGTGTGGAGACCGTTGAGGCCCTCCGGCCCGTATTGATAAGAGTGGATGGAGCGGCGGCACGGAGTCCTCACCTTTCGGCTGGTGCAGGTATTGACGGGGCACGGGTGTTTCGGGTTGTACCTGCACAGGGTCGTGTATAGGGAGTGGACTCCGGCCTGCCACCACTGCAGGAGTGACGAGGACACGGCGCAACACACGCTGGAGGTGTGTCCGGGATGGGAGCGGCAGCGCCGTGACCTCGTCGCTGTCATCGGTGCCGACCTGACGCTGCCGGCCGTCGCGACTGCGATGGTCGACAGCATCAGGAACTGGGATGCGGTCGCCGCCTTCTGCGAGGCTGTCATCTCGCAGAAGGAAGCGGCGGAACGGGCAAGGGAGGATTCCCGCGCCCCGGGCCGCCGCCAGCGGCCGGGGTGGCGCAGGTGCGAATACCTGCGCCTGATGCCGCCCTAACCGAGGCTTCGGGTGATCGGACCGGGGAATTGTCCGGTCACCCGACGTGAGGCCACCGCGTGAGGGCGACGCCCCGACGGCGAAATCTGTCGGGGCGTCGACGAGAGGAACCCGCGAGGGTGAACCGCCGGGCGGGCCACCGAAGTTAAAAATCGGGTCCCGGTGACCCGCTCGCACGGCGAAGAGAGAGGAGTTTTTACGGTGGGTCTATGGGGTCACGCGCCGCCTTCTCCGTCACCCCGGACCGATTTGGCGGGGCGAGACTAATCCATAGTCCACCAAAAAAAAAAAAAAACACGGCAGAGAATCACTAGAAAACAACCCCAGGGCAGGGCGGCCTATTGAAGTGACCACTACAGAAAACGTCGATAAACTTGAAAAATTGATATTGGAAGATGCACGTTTAAAGAAGAAACAACTCGCAGAAATTATTGGAGTATCAGATACAACCATTTTAAATATGCTACACAACAATCTTGGCATGTCAAAGTTGTGTGCAAGATGGGTACCGAGAATGCTCACGCCACATCAGAAGCAGCGACGAGTTGCGTATTGTCGGGAGTTTTTGGACTTCTGTACTGAAGACAAAGAAGCCATTTTGGGCCGTATTGTGACTGGGGATGAAACTTGGGTTCATCATTATGAGCCTGAGTCAAAGCAGGAGTACATGCAATGGCACAAAAAGGGTACACCACCTCCCAAGAAATTTAAGGTGTCCCAATCGGCTGGAAAGCTCATGGCGACTATTTTCTGGGATACAGAAGGAATTTTGCTAATAGATTATAAGGCAAAGGATGTCAATATAACCGGAGAGTAGGTAGTACGCTGCACTGCTAGAACGCTTACGAGATACTGTGATGGAGAAGAGAGGGCAAATTGACCAAAACAGTGCTGCTTTTACACGACAATGCACCTGTACACAAGGTGCAAGTTGCGATGGCTGCCATACAAAAAGTGGGCTTCCAAATGTCGAACATCCTCCCTACAGTCCAGACTTAGCCCCCAGCGATTATTATTTATTTTCAAAAAAGAAAAAAGAACTCCGTGGGAAGAAATTTGAGGTGAAGAACGCAATTTCAGCCTATTTTGACGACAAAGAGAAATCATTTTTTTTATAGTATAAATAAATAAATTGAACGATCTGAGAAATGTATGTGAAGGGAGAATATATTGAGAAAGAAAAATAATTTTGATTTTTACTTTGTCTTTTTTAGTCCCCATTCCGCGAACTTATTTACCTCCCCTCGTAATATGCAGATACATTTATACATACATATCATCACGCCATATCCCTTGCAGGGTAGGCAGAGAGAACAGAGTGTCAGAGAACTCTATCTCTGCATACTTCACTCGCTTCCTCAACATTCATAATTCTCTTCATACACGCTCGCCGGTTTCGGAGACTCTTGACTCCACCTTCCTTCAGTACCTGACCGATCTAGTCTAGGTAGGTTAGTCTCGGTCTCCCTCGGTACCTACATCTTTCCACTTTCGCATTGTATATCTTCTTAACCAGACGTTCGTTCGGCATTCTTTCCACATGTCCGAACCATCGGAGCATTCCCTTTCGCATCTTTACACCACTACTCTCTTTCATACCTACTCGCTCTCTTACGTCGTCGTTACGAATATGCAGATAATCTTTTTTTTTTTTTGGGATTAATCCCACCACACATTCCCACCATTGTAACTCCTGTAAGCCAGGATCCACAATGGTTACTATAAATGACACCGAGGTTTGACCCTCAGGCAGTCCCGGGAAATGATTTTAATTGTCTTGGAACCCGCAATAAATTTAATTAGAAAAGTTAAAGAGGAGGAGTTGAAAAAGAGTGATTCCACTTCCCTCCCAGGCAAAGCGGGAGACAGAAAGCAATATTGACTAGTCAGCCAAGTAAAGGGTTGTACAGCTACGATAAGCGCAGCAGTACGGCACCACGGATACGGGATAACTTAACGGGGCCTATATGTGAGCCTTAAGATTGGTTGCAGTAGTAGGTATGGCAGAAACGCCTAAACGCACGGAAATTTTCTCGAGTTGCTACAAGATCCGTATAGTATACTACTCCAGATGTTACTTGCAAACTGTCTAACATAAGGTCGCGCTCGTTACGCCAGAGATCGCACTCCCAGAGAATGTGATGTGCTGATTGTTCATACTCGCGGTTATTTTTAGAACATTGACATAGTGGTGAAGGTACGAGTTTAAAAGAAAATAATTTACTTTTAAAGTTGCCATAGCCAGTTAGAAATTGGGCTACAAAATGGTCAACCTCCAGCCACACTCTCTCTAGGCGCTCGCGGAAGCATGGGAAAAATAGATAGAGGTGACGGCCCTTCGATGATGAATCCCATCTTTCTTACCATTCAATTAAAAGTTTTTCATAGACAACGGACTGCGGTGCAAACCATCGAGCGATTTTATTACGGTCGCGCGGTAGAAGGAAATCTGTGTTCATATTTTCCCTTGTCGTGTAATACATTGATGCCCGTCTCTGAATCTCCAAGTCTACCGGAAGTACACCCGCGAGTACTGGCAAGGCCTCGGTACTGACCGTCCTGTAGGCTTTACACAAGAATATTAAGGCCAATCGTTGGCTTTGTAATAATTTAAGGCGAGCTGCCCCTATGGTAGCCCTATCAGCCCAAACGGGTGCAGCTTAACAAATACACCCCAAATATGTGGCCATATATATAGTTTTCAGTGTATTAAAACGAAGGCCCCAGGTAGACGTTGATATTCTAGTAAGCGCATAGAAATTTCGTTTCGCTTTTTCACCTACAGTTTTAATATGCTCGACAAATGAAAATTTTTTTTTCTAAGAGTAGACCAAGATAGCAAACTGAATCTTTCTTTTTGACTGTCATATTATTGAATTTTATACGCGGCAACGATTGTAAATTTCCTTTTAATAAAAGGTGATACGTTTTTTGCAGATAATCTATACATATAAATATAATTGAAATGTCTCTGTGTAATTCTAAATTAACACCTTTTCCTCTAAACGCATATGAAAGAATATACAGTACCTACATAAAACAAAAAAAAAATTTCTCTGCCCGTCTGTTTGTTCCGCCTAATCTCTGAAACGGATCGACCGATTTAACGGGGCTTTCATTGGCAGGTAGGTGATGTTATAAGGAGTAATTTAGACTACTTTTTAGAAAAAAATAGTTCCGCACAAATAAAACCAATGCAAGACGCCGAGTGACACCGAGTCTGCTTCCTAGGGAAGGACACACATTTTTATCAACAAACCACACGGACGACGTCGCGTGCGAAAGTTAGTATCTATTTAAGAGAAAAGGGAACTTGAAATAGCTCATACCAACCCGTCCGACCAGCGTGGTATATTTAGTCAGTTGCCCTCCCAATGTAGAGGAGATTTGAACCCAATCGTGGTGCATGACTTTAGATTAAATATTTTAATTTTGTACTTATAAGATATACGTGTAAACTGAATAATACTATAAGATAATGGGGATGCGTGCACTCTTGCTTTGTCAATTAGGTTTCAAATAAATATATTTTATTTATGCTGCCGCCGTCAGAATATCTAACAAGTAGGTATCACTGTATCCGTTTTCCCGGCATGGTGTAGTTCCCTGCCGCAAATTTATGTCACTTGTCATCTCCGCAGTCACCATTTTTGTCGGTATCAACATTTTTGTTATAAAATGAAATAATGGAAGTCAAATACTCTTAATGATTCTATGAATATTAAAAATAAATTTGAAACGTCAGGATAATAAAATATATTACACATTATAATATTTATCCGTGGGGTGACTAAGTAACAATAGAATTGATTTTCCTTTTCATCTGGTGTCGTAAAGGTGACTTATAAATGTTTTCACTAATGACTATACTCTAACACCTTTTTTTTGGTTTAGCGGTGCGCAACCCCATAGAGCCACCCTGCAAGGACTCCTCTCTTCGCCGTGCGAGCGGGCCACCGGTACCCGATCTTTGTCTTCGGTGGCCTGCTGGGCGGGTTACCCTCGCGGGTTTCTCTTTATATATTTTTATTGCTTTTGGTGGCAAAGGAGCAAGCAACACACTTGGTGGTGTTACTACAACTCATGGACTACCAACCAAAACCCACTAAGAAATTGGGCTTCCGGCTCTCTCTCTCACCGAACGAAGTGCAGTAGTAGCAAAGGACTACTGCTCAGACGTCGATCTTATGCGAGAGTGTGGTAGGTACTACCCCGGATAGACCAGGCCCGCGGCTGTAGACAGAAAACAGTCTACAGTATGGTCCTACCACTACTGGCCTTTGAATAACAATTTGAATTACCTTAGGTGATACCTAAAATATAGCTTTCGTTGGTAAAAGGGCCATAAGACTTATAATCAGATTATATCACTGATAATTAATGAAAACTCAAAATAAAACCCTTAGATGAACATCTAATTAGCGTGACATAATATGTTAATATCTGTCATGGAAAATCGTGACCAACAATAAGACATTTATGTCTTGGCAAGAAGAAGATAATATGTGAAAATATAATATGTATTATATATAAATACTTTATACGTTCACATAATATTATAGACATTATACTAAACGTAAGAGATTTTAACCTACATTTAATCTATTGTTTCAGGTAACCTAATTATAACCATTGACACTTGGAGTGGTAGCCGAAAGTAACCTGTCCCAATTACATCGAGGTCGGTATTATTGAGTTGATTGGTCGTCGAGATGAGACACAGCGGTAGGTAAATGCGAGTTTGTTATTCGCTCGACGACGTCGTGTGTATAACATGCAGATAATAAATATTTACATCTAGACTAGAACCAAACTGAACTGACAAATGTTTTTGTCATATTTCCAATTGTTAGAGGCGATGGCCACCTTATAGTAGTCACCTACCTGGCTATATCCTTGATATTGCAAATCAGGTAGGCTGTTTTCTTCTCTGCCACAAAAACCAATGGCAAAATTATAAAACCTTTTTTAAAAGCATTTTACTAGCGAATTTCAATTAATACCGTTAATACGAAGACACAATTTAGCCTATATGCAGTTCTGTTCAAATCGAAATTTTAAACAGTGTGGTCAAAATCAATTTTAGAAAAAAAAGAGCTTTTTTTTCTAAAATGCTGGGGGCAAACGAGCAAGCAGCACACCTGATCTTAAGTGTCACCGCCGCCCATGGACCTTTGCAATACCAAGGGTATAGCTAGGCCGCTGCCTACCAATACAAACCCCAAACACACCCAGTTGGGCTTCCGGCTCTCTCGCTCACAGAACGAATTGCCATTACTCATACGTCGATCTTCTGCGAGAGTGTGGTACCTACTACCCCGGGCGAAATTAGTCGATTGTCTCTTTCTAAAGTGCGATGTGCAATATTTATCACCGCATAATATATACACATATTATATTTTAGTATATATACAATAGAAAGAAAGAAAGAAAAACATTTATTTTGTTCTCGTTAAAAACTAATGAAAATAAACATAACTAAAGAAAACAACTTCTGGTATAAAATGACATTAACGAGAAACAAAAAAGGCGATTGGCTTAGCTTTGGCTATTTTATTTTATAAAATAGCGCTGATATTCTGCCAACACCTAGTACATTTTAAAGAAATTATTAAAAACATGACTAGTATAAAAGTGTCAGAGTGTGTGTGTGTGTGTGTGTATGTGTGTAACAATGTATAAATAATTTTAACATAAGTATAACAACATTGCATACATATATAATATAAATAAAATTGGCAATATTTAATAAAATATATATTTTTTTGAGAGTATCAAAATTTCGCACTATGTACATATTTATTTTTAGCTCGTCAAAACACAATTTGTGTTATTTTTTTAATTATTCTAAGTACTTGACTTGAACACGGTTTTAAATTCGATGAAAAAAATACGTAACATCGAAATCATTTTGCGTCAAGAAGTGATAAAGTATCCGGCAATTCCATTACACCTGTAGGTTCTCATAACTGATATGGAATCGGTCGCATATATACGCGGTGTTGTTCCCCCCCTCGGGGATTCGAGGCCTTCTTTGTGTACCTACAATGTACTTGATACGGATGTGTGTATAAAACCGCGTATTTGATTAAAAGGCTTCCACTGACACGCGATATTATGTAATGCGAAATGATTTTTATAGTCTTACGCATTTATCCCTAAAAGAGTAAGCTGAATTGTATAATAGGTTGATAATTTTTCATACAATGCTTAGATCTACGTAATATAGAATGAGCCTATTGAGTTTAAGCGGGCATAGTCACAAACTCGCTCATTCACCAACTACAACACACAGTAATAGATTTAGGTTCGATGGCGCCCTAGGGCCTGGGCCACTGACAACAAAGACCGGGATCCGGTGGCCCATTCGCACGGCCTGGAGAGTTACATTGCGGGGCGGGTCTATGGGGTCGCGCGCCGCTTCATCTGTCACCCCGGACGGATTTAGCGGGACGTGACCAGATCGTAGCCCGCCGCAATGAAAAAAAGGGCCCTTATATATAAAACCTCAATAAAATCTTTTTAGTACCAATTTGTTAGATATTTTAAAATTTTAGTACCTGCTTATATGAATATTCATTTTAAAAATAGAAAAAGAACCAAAAAAGAAATAGTCTTACAGTTAATAAAATGAAACGATTTCAAATTTTCGCGACTCCCAAAATATTGGCGATCTAAAAATTTACCGCCCTAGGCCCGGGCCTCGTGAGCCAAGGCTTAACTCTGTCACTGACAACACACCAGTTAATAGATATTTGTAAAAATGATCGTTTGCCGCCATTGCTTTGTTTAAAATACCGTGAAAATAGTTAGTTAGTCTTTCGATTAGTTAGTCTTTCTAGTCGTTAGTTTAGTCTTTGCGTATTAACCCATTAACGCCGATATGATCAGAATTTTTATTAACTTTTCAACGTGTTTATTTATTATGTTATCGGACCAAAAAATATTGCAATACCTCTATTCTTACGCGAAATTGAATTTTCAGAATCTGAGCTCATATATTTTTTTCTCGGTGCCTAATAGAAATTTTGAGCTCAGATTCTGAAAGAACATCAAATTTCACGTAAGAATAGAGTTATTGCATTATTTTTTTTGGTCCGATAACATAATAAATAAACAAGTTGAAAAGTTAGTAAAAATTTTGATCATCTCGGCGTTAATGGGTTGACATAATATGCAAAGACTAATAATATTAAAATATTCCACTAAAGTATATTCACATTCAATTCTCAGTGCATTAACGAAGTGAGGAGACCTCTCAGCCTGTTAAACGATACCTCATTACCTTTTTAAACACGGGCCGTGTGTAAACTCGCTCCGAGCACTCATTGCACGAACTAACGTCCACAAACGTCCGAGCGGATCCATACGGAAGATTAAATATACATAAAAAATTTTCGCGTTGCTATTAACGTCCTATTTATTAGCTATTGCCGAACGTCTGGTTAAGAAGATATACAATGCGAAAGTGAAAGGATGTAGGTACCGGTGGAGACCGAGACTAACCTACCTAGACCAGATCGATCATGTACTGAAGGAAGGTGGAGTCAAGAGTCTCCGAAACCGGCGAGCGTGTATGAAGAGAATTATGAATGTTGAGGAAGCGAGTGAAGTATGCAAGGATAGAGAGTTCTCTGGCACTCTGTTCTCTCTGCCTACACTGCAAGGGACAAGGCGTGATGGTATGTATGTATGTATGTATTAATGTCCTATTGCAATATGATAGTAACAAATAGTAAATTTAATAGTGGTAGGAACACACTGTTGACAGTTTTCTGTCTACAGCCGCGGGCCGGTCCATCCGGGATAGTACCACACACGCAGGTGAAATCGACGCTTGAGTAGTGGCAATGTGCTTCGTTCGGTGAGTGAGAGAGCTGGAAGCCCAACTTTTTGGGTGGGTTTGGGCTTTTTATTAGTAGGCAGCGGCCTAGCTGTACCCCTGATATTGCAAAGGTCTATGGGCGGCGGTAACACAAGTACCATCAGGTGTGCTAATTGCTCGTCTACCACCAGAAGCAATAAAAAATGTGAATATGTATGTTCATCATATTTTATTATGATAACATTTTGTTTAGATTGTCTTGCCGTCCATTTTTCTATTTCTTCGGTAATTGGTGGTGACTGGTTATATTGTTTTAACTTAATTCTTATGTACAACGCTTGACTTCTATTGAACAGATATTTTAACATATCACATTGGACATATTTAAACAGATTCTGCACAGAGATAATCCGCAATACGAAATCATCACCATTTATTTCCAAAATTTTTAGCTTATGTATTAGCCACTGCTGGGCTCGAGCCTTCTCGAAAACAGTAGCAAAATTAGCGTATGACGCGCTGGTCGGACTGGTTGGTATAGGGCAGGGGTCGGCAACCTGCGGCTTGCGAGCCACATGCGGCTCTTTGGATGTGAAGTTGCGGCTCTTACGCAAAAAAAATATATTATAAAGAAAGCATTTAAAAATGGTTCTGAATTGATTAACGAGCATTAGGCATAATAAATGATAGCTGGCAAAAAAAAAATTGTGGCTCTTTAAAAACTTTAAACCTTTATAAATTCTAATTTTTGGCTCTTCCGAGTCAAAAGGTTGTCGAGCCCTGGTATAGGGTATTGTTTCGTTCCTTCTCTTGCGTAAATGATATATACTATATCGCGTGGTCGTCTTTTACAACACCCACGGGCAAGAAACGGGGTGATTAATTGTATTCTTACTCTGTCATCACACGAAGCAATACGGATACTTAATAATTTATACATAATTCCCACTCATAAAGCTTAGAAAAATCTATTTTTCTCAAAGCATCAATTTTGTCAATGCCTCTTCTACTATTTATTGGTCACCTTGTCCTTCTCACTACAGAATCAAAATCAACAAAGTATATAGGAGCAACATAATCAGTTTACCCTACAATGATCGATTATTTTCCTTTTAAAAATCAATTAACACTTCTTTCATTACATAATAACACACTATTGGACCCCTAGAGGCAAACGTAACAGGACACCAGGGGAAAGCACTCAGCCACTAATTGACGGAGAGGGTTGAAACGCACTGTTCGAGACAGTTAAAACATCTAATAGGGAAAACATTTTAAAAGACATGGCATCCCCTTTATTGTTAATTCGTAAGGGGATGCCGTCTGGAAGGTAGGCGTTTATTAAACCTAGATGAAAGATGTACAGAATGTTCTAATTTAGTGTTACTAAAGATGGTAGGTGCTACTTCAATTTCACACAAATTCACCTCCAATTTCGTGGATGTTAAAAATTTAAGGGTAAAAGTAGATATCGTAACTGCAAGAGGAAGAAAACTGGAAATGACAGCGTATACTAATCCTTGGTAACAGCGTGGTTATAATAAATCGACTATAATAGGAAGGAATCCTATTATAGTGGCATCCTGTGCCCCATTATTAGACGTATCTAAGCTGAAACAGAAGAAATAAGAAGCAACTTTGTGTTTTATGTAGAAGAAGTAGTGGGATTTATCGATATTGGTCTCATAAGCGCAGTAATCCATGTTTTTGGCTATTATATGAATGATGTTAACCATACACAATCAAGATGAAACCAGGCTCACCTCTGCCATAAAATATAGTGTACCTAAACGTGGCTAATACTATCGAAATTATTAACTCACGGCGTATAGAGAAATCCACTACTATAAATTAATAAAAGTTATATATTCACGTATATAATAATAATAATGGTAATGGATAACTCTGTTCGATCCAAGAACTGAGTGACAAATCTGACGTTAGATTGAAACTTCGCGTCATTGGAGAATAAAACAAAGAAATATATCTTGATGCCAATTTAGCGCAAGATGGCCATGTAAATTCCGTAGGCAACTACTAAATAACAAGCCATCGTAAAACAAATCAATTCGACCTTTAAACCTCATGAAAGCCAGCATTTATTGTCGGATAAGTCGCAATGTTTTCATGCGTCGCGGCGAGGGCGGTAAACGCGTCAGACGGGCGGGAGGAGTGTGCCGGCCGCCCGCTTCGTTTCACGGACGCGACGCGAATGAAAAAGCAACATTGTAATTTGACACAAAATTTTGAAAATGGAACTATGTAACATTTTTTTCTGCCAGTGTTGTGTTGTGAATTTTGGTGTTGCAAAATAAAAAATCACCAAAAAAAAATGTGGCTATAATAAATCAATGATTACAAATTTGTGCCGATTGCTAATGTGTGTACTTTCTTTTCAAGTGGTGCTATTAGCTTTATTCTACTCATAAAACAAGTGTTTATTTTTGCATTGATATTGTTTGTAAATGGTCCATTAAAACCGGTAAATTAATTTTGTAATGCACACTTACATAAATTATTTTCTTGGTTAATATTCTCTGATACGTACAGAAAGTAGTTTATGACGACTGATAATTTTACGAAACCGCTATTTCGTAAATTATAAACTTTTACTCTACTAATACTACAGTTGAAAATGTTATGGTTATTTTTTTTTGTAGTACGTATGTATATTTCGAAGACTTTTTGCCAAAAGGGTCTATTAAATCAAATTTTGTATTTATTTTAAAACTTACGCTTCTCAACATATACTTAAGCCGTTTCGTTTTATAAGCGCCTTCTCAAGTAAAATTTCCACGTTAAGACTTCATTAAAAAGATGAAACGGGTGGTTAAAGTTAAAAGAGTTACTCGATACCTGGCGAGTCTCAAAGAGCGAAAAAAGAATACATTATTTACTGTGGTATCATTACTGCAGCTTAACATTTACGTTGAGAAATGAAATAAAAACACCTGCGTATACTTTTTTTAAAGTTTGAATCACATATTTTTAAAGAGAAAGAGACATAGTTATAATATTATCCATACCAATTCTAGTTTCAAAATTGCAACTACGATTTCTCCGATAAAAATTTGAACTAACCTATTTGATGATGTACCTACCCGGGACCCAATGATTTGCAGTTGCGTTTAAGTTATTAATCCAACGAAGCATCTTGTATTATGAATTAGGTATGTGATTTAAAAGCGTTTGTTTTAAATTGCAAAGATGGCGTATTAATCTAAATAGCGACCTACTACGCTGAATGTAATAGGTTCCCTTTCCAAGCGGAACAAATCCTACGCTGTAGCCAAAATATTATATTATAATGACTGCATAGATGGCGTAGTGGTTAAGATAGCTTTCGTGCCAGTGGGTTCTATTCCCACACAGGACAATACTTTGTGCGATCCACAAAGTGTTGTTCTAAGTCTGGGTGTAATTTGTCAACGTTAATTGTATGTTTATAAAGGATGCCATTTGTGTCCGTAAATTGTATTTGTAAAATCCTCTAAAACGCAAATATTTATTCACAGATACAGGGTTTTATTATCTCTAAAAAAAAATAATATATAAATAATAAATAACTATACTCGTATTTTTTATAAAAATATTACTATTTGTTGTATAAACAATGGTTATATTGTATCGACTTGCCTACGTGTATAAATGCGTTTATGCACCATCCCGCTAATGTTAGGAGGGGCTTAATAGTTAGGGTTCGCCGACATAAAGCGGGAACACAGACAACGACACAGCAAGGGACTTTACAAACGTAGTTTATAAATATACAAAAACTGTTAAATTTATGTCTCTTTTCACCAAGGCCACCTAATTTTTAGGTAACATCTAAAACAAACATTTAAACGTCAATGTTACATATTGTATAGCACCTAACAGTACAATTAATGTTTTCAATTTGATTCAGAGTCATATATGAAGCCTTAAGTGATACGTAAAATTGAAATATAGTTTATAATAACGAAAAAAGTAGCTGTATAGTAGAGGCTACGAATATTACCAATTCTTACTTGGCACGTGGATGTCGTAAAAGACGACTAAGAGCCTTGTCATGCCATGAGAATGACCTGACACCAAGTAATTGAGATAAGAGTAGGAAAATGATGATTAACGAAATAAGTAATAATCGCATAAAGTATAGTCCTGTGCGGGAATCGAACCCGCGACCCTTGACGCTATCGGTCGGCATCTTAACCACTACGCTATCTATACAGTCATTTAAATCCACATTGTTATGGAAATCTGTTCCTACTACTTTAATCAATTAACTTACCTTGACATGAAGTCCGTATGGTGACGGAGTAAGAACAGTATTCACCATCACTTCCTTTCCAATCGGTATTGTGGAACTCGAAGAGATGTTAACAGATAACATCACCGCAAGAGAAAGAAAAGTCTAAATAAAATCCTGTACCAACTTGTCTTGAGTGCCCAACTGTGGGATATATGTGACATGAAAAGAAGACCTGAAGGTCTGTATTAATATAATCCAATACAACTGTTTAAATGACGGCCTCATAACAAGGCTCAAAGTCACTCAGATTGCTATGGGCAGGCTCGATAATTCTCTACACAATAAAATTAGGAATACGGTAATCGGTTGAAGAACAAGTGTAACCGATATAACTCGAAGAATTAGTACGTTGAAGTGGCAATGACCAGACCATATCACTCCTCAAAAAAGAACTCTAAAATGCCAACCACGAGCTGGACTGATAACATTTTAAAACCGAATGATGATAATCTCGTGAGGAAGGCCTATGTTTAATAGTAGACGTCTATGGACCATGGATGGATGGCATATGATCGAATAGCAGCACACCTGATGGTAAGTGTCACTGTCGCCCATGGACCTTTACAATACCAGGGGTATAACTAGGCCGCTGCCTACCAATATAAACCCCCAAACACACCCAATTGGGTTTCCGGCTCTCTCATTTTTAAATTTCATCTATTGATATAATCATAACATCTATTGATTTGTTTGCACATTATTAAAATTATCATCATTCTTCTGCTCTTATCCCAATTACTTGTGATCGCCACAATATGTACTCCGCTTCCATCGCATACATTGCAAAAAATATTGGTAATAGCTTTATAATTGGCCCTCTGTCCAACATAAACCGTCCTTGAAAATGTAATTGTTGACTAGAGGCCATCAGATTAAGTTGGCCCAGGTCGATATAAAGCTCTTAATTGTCCTTTACAGCACCCACAAGCAATTTAAAGGTTGGTAATATTCGTAACCGCTTCCCCACACGCCAAAAATAAAATATTCCGTAAATATTATTTATTCTGTGTAGGATTTCACTTTTGGTCAATACACGTAGCGCCCTCTGTGCAGGTGCTAAAATTACAATTACCAAAGCGAAAAAAATAATACAACTTTTCGAGATATCATCATTTCAAATAAAAAATCCATTACAATTCTCGAAACTAACCAAAAGTATAAAAAAATCCGCCCTTATCTATTACCGAAGCCATACAAATTGTATTTCATTTCGAAACTAAACCGTTCCCCTTATTTTTCGCGTATTTTCCTGTTACGCCGTCATTGGTTCTCATTGTGTTAAGGTGCGTATTTGGTTGGCTGCAAATTTGTGGCAAACTGTAACAGAATATCATACATATTTTATTAATATATTTAGAAGCATACATATCGTCAATACCAACATATTTTAACCATAATTTTCAGTCATCAGATCAATATTAGATTTCCATTTTTAAGAATTTAACAACCCATTTGTTAACGCCAATTTTTTTTTTCAAAATCGTGTCGGGTTAAAGTCATAAACGTGGGAGATCCCACTTTGCCAGCGACCCCCCGAACTGAGATCCGTACCCCACAGGGAGTGCTCTTGGGATCGGTTGTTTTACTTTATCGGGTTGAGAGCCCTCAGCGCTCACCCACAGTCCGGGTAAAGTTGTCATAGCCGTCGTCTGAGGCTAACAACTAATTCAAACACACAAAAAAAGAACCTGACATTCAATACAATTACATTCCCATGGAAAATTGAGACAGGCGGCCGGTGAATACTACTGCCAATAAATTTTGCAATTTGTACGATGGAAGAGGGAGTACATATTGCGTCAACCCCAAGTTATTGGTATAAGAGCGAAATAATAATGACTACTCGGTGGACTGCAACAGATCCATTATGTTTACATGGAATTCAAACCTATAACAAATTGATATAAAAACCTGCCACACTTCATATTTCTATATCTAATTTGGCACTGAATATATCTACCTATTATTAGCTGCAAACTTATACTTAACAAGAACCGTGGCTAAAGTTTATCAAATACGTACTCGCCCTAAGCTGTAGGTCCCACCGCTAGGGGGGTTATCTGTCCAGATTAGCAACAGGCAAGCATGTGTATCGCGGGAGCAATAAGCAAGCGAGGGTTAATGCGCGATTTCACACAAATAACGAATTATGTCAGATCTCCTCCCACCCGTTATATTATAAGTCTACGATTTGTTCCACTAGTGAGAACTTATGAACGGAATTAAAGTTAATTTAGCGTGTCATTTATTTTATTCGTTTAGAAACGTTTTATATACAGAACTAAATGATTATTTTATTATTATCTCGGCTTATATATGTATCATTATTGGGCTCGAGCCTCCTTCACGATAGGAGGGAATTTGACCTACTATACCACGCTGCTCAGATGTGTTGGTATAGAATCTCTCTCTTGCATAGCTGATATATCCCTTCAACGGCTTTTACGATCATCCTCGAGTAAGATAGGGGGTGGTGAATTGTATATTTATTTCGTCACTACGCGGAAAGCGGTAATTTATTTTAAAAAGAATGAAATAAATAGTTACTATTCCTTTTTTTATGCCGCGGGTGTTCGTGGAAGATAGTTGAAGTTAGGGTTCATGGTTTCTCGAGCTTTTCAATTTCTCGGGTCTCGAGAATTCTCGAGGCTTCTCGGGTTGTCGAGAAATTTACATTTACGTACGTTTTCTCATATTATTTGGTTCCAATAACGTCAACAAATTCAGTGGTTTTCTTCTCAAATAAAAGTATCAAATTAATTCCATCCATCCATCCATCAGCCCGTAACGTCCACTGTTGGACATAGGCCTCCCCACGAGAATGCCATTCACAATGGTCATATGCCACCTGCATCCAGCAGTTTCCTGCTACCTTCATAATGTCGTTAGTCCACATAGTGGGGGGTCGTCCTACCTAGCGTATGGATGTGGTCTATGGTACTATAACCTTTTCGGAAACCAGCTTGTTCAGGCGGCTGGAAGTCGTCTAGCTTGCGCGAGAGTCGGTTCGTAATGACTCTTGAAAACAATTTGTACACATGGCTCAGGAGTGAGATGTGTCTGTAATTCTTTAAGAGCGTTTTATCGCCTTTCTTAAAAAACAGCACCACCACACTCCAATTAATTAATTATAAAACGTTTATTGATTATATTCAAAAACATTAATCTAATGAATATGCTAATTAACTATTTAAATTACTGAAATTTAGCATCTAATATACTTAATTATTTATAAAATCCGATTATGAAATGAAAAATGATGTCGCAAGCGGGATTCGAACCCGCGCCTATTGGGATTCCGGCCCAATCGCGCTGCCACTACACCACCGCGACTAATTGTAGGACATGCAAATTTCATTTCGTATTGTATTTACGTCTTAAGGTGACGGTATGCTATCTACCCGACAATGTTTACACATTATTATAGGCTTAGTACTTCAAACTTTACAGTTAGAATTGTATTAAACGATGACACAACCTTTTTATTTAAATTACTGAAATTTAGCATCTAATATGCTTAATTATTTATAAAATCCGATTACGAAATGAAAAATGATGTCGCAAGCGGGATTCGAACCCGCGCCTATTGGGATTCCGGCCCAATCGTGCTGCCACTACACGATTGGGCCGGAATCCCAATAGGCGCGGGTTCGAATCCCGCTTGCGACATCATTTTTCATTTCGTAATCGGATTTTATAAATTAACTATTTTTTTAAAAATACAGAAATAATATTATTCAGACCCATAATTATAATGACAGCACCATTTTTGGCTGATTTTTTCGAACTTTTAAACAAAAGTAGCTTCTATTAAACTAAACAAAAAATTAACATGAAAGAAAACGTTAATATCTTAAATTCAGGTAGAAAATAAATGTAAATTATAATTAAATTACAATCACAGCACCATTTATGGCATGTTAATTAGAATAAAAACAAATGAAAACTTTGCAAGATCAATGGAACATCTCACGCTGAGGAGCTGAACACACAGTCAGACAGATATGATGTACATGATTTCTCGAGTTCTCAACTTTTCTCGAGCTTGATTTCCCGGCAACAAAGCCCAATGATTTCCCGAGAATTCTCGGCTCGGGAATGAACCCTAGTTGAAGTACGCCAACAGATAAGATTATTACAAATGAAGGCACACCTCGAAATAACACCTCATATCAACCTGTTTGACCAGCAGCGTGGTATAATAATAGTAAATCAACTTCCCACTCAATATGGAGGAGACCCGAGTCCAATAGTGGGATGTTTATGAGCGAAGATGATAATGAAATGACAATTTGACAATTTATTTTTACAATTGACGTCACTCTTTACTTGCCTTTGGGTGTTATAAACACAGAATTATTCTTTAGGCTAATTTGAGATTTCACAAAGTTTTATAAAAATGAATCCAGATATATCCTTTATTTTTCTTATGGTCAACGAACACGCAGCACACCTGATGTTAACTATCACTGCCAATCATGAACCTTTGCAACACCAAATGTACAGTTAGGCCGCTGTCTACCAACCCAAAACAGTTTCCGGCTCCCTTGCTCACTGAACGAAGCGCAACAGCTCATTACCACTGCTCAGACGTTGGTTTTCTGCAGAAGTGTCGTACTGTCCCGGACGAACCGTGCCGCAGCTGTAGACAGTAATCTGTCAACAGTGTAGTCGTACCAATACTAGATAATAATATATTACCCGCAAAATCATTGTGGAGTAAACTTATAAGATAACATTTGCCAATATATGAAAGTAGTCGTTTTGAAAAATATGAATCACAGAGCGCTACGTAACGTGGAAACCTTTTACTTTGATAACATAGTGGTATACGTACCAGTGACTGTAATAAATATGGCGTGCCCTTCACCCGAATGTTATAACACTTGTAGAAGGAAGTCTTATTGACATGCGAGATTTAAGTGCGGTTTTTGGTCTCACATATTCTTGAATATACCTTGTAACTTGGAGACTAATATTTTTAGCATATGTGGAGAATTCCTGTCTGGCTTTGATATATAACGTATCAAATTAATTTATCCTACTAATCTTATTAATCTTACTAATGTTATAAATGTGAAGATGTTTGGATGTTTGTTACTCAATCACACGTAAAGCGTTGAACAGATTTAGATAAATATTAATATACAGTTAGACTAAAAGACGTAAACACTAAAGAGTTGAACAGATTTAGATAAATATTAACATACAGTTAGACTAAAAGACGTAAACACTAAAGAGTTGAACAGATTTAGATAAATATTAACATACAGTTAGACTAAAAGACGTAAACACTAAAGAGTTGAACAGATTTAGATAAAAATTATCATACAGTTAGACTAAAAGACGTAAACACTAAAGAGTTGAACAGATTTAGATAAAAATTATCATACAGTTAGACTAAAAGACGTAAACACTAAAGAGTTGAACAGATTTAGATAAAAATTATCATACAGTTAGACTAAAAGACGTAAACACTAAAGAGTTGAACAGATTTAGATAAAAATTATCATACAGTTAGACTAAAAGACGTAAACACTAAAGAGTTGAACAGATTTAGATAAAAATTATCATACAGTTAGACTAAAAGACGCAAACACTAAAGAGTTGAACAGATTTAGATAAAAATTATCATACAGTTAGACTAAAAGACGTTATCATACAGTTAGACTAAAAGACGTAAACACTAAAGAGTTGAACAGATTTAGATAAAAATTATCATACAGTTAGACTAAAAGACGCAAACACTAAAGAGTTGAACAGATTTAGATAAAAATTATCATACAGTTAGACTAAAAGACGTAAACACTAAAGAGTTGAACAGATTTAGATAAAAATTATCATACAGTTAGACTAAAAGACGTAAACACTAAAGAGTTGAACAGATTTAGATAAAAATTATCATACAGTTAGACTAAAAGACGCAAACACTAAAGAGTTGAACAGATTTAGATAAAAATTATCATACAGTTAGACTAAAAGACGTAAACACTAAAGAGTTGAACAGATTTAGATAAAAATTATCATACAGTTAGACTAAAAGACGTAAACGCTAAAGAGTTGAACAGATTTAGATAAAAATTATCATACAGTTAGACTAAAAGACGTAAACACTAAAGAGTTGAACAGATTTAGATAAAAATTATCATACAGTTAGACTAAAAGACGCAAACACTAAAGAGTTGAACAGATTTAGATAAAAATTATCATACAGTTAGACTAAAAGACGTAAACACTAAAGAGTTGAACAGATTTAGATAAAAATTATCATACAGTTAGACTAAAAGACGCAAACACTAAAGAGTTGAACAGATTTAGATAAAAATTATCATACAGTTAGACTAAAAGACGTAAACACTAAAGAGTTGAACAGATTTAGATAAACATTATCATACAGTTAGACTAAAAGACGTAAACACTAAAGAGTTGAACAGATTTAGATAAAAATTATCATACAGTTAGACTAAAAGACGTAAACACTAAAGAGTTGAACAGATTTAGATAAAAATTATCATACAGTTAGACTAAAAGACGCAAACACTAAAGAGTTGAACAGATTTAGATAAAAATTATCATACAGTTAGACTAAAAGACGTAAACACTAAAGAGTTGAACAGATTTAGATAAAAATTATCATACAGTTAGACTAAAAGACGTAAACACTAAAGAGTTGAACAGATTTAGATAAAAATTATCATACAGTTAGACTAAAAGACGCAAACACTAAAGAGTTGAACAGATTTAGATAAAAATTATCATACAGTTAGACTAAAAGACGTAAACACTAAAGAGTTGAACAGATTTAGATAAAAATTATCATACAGTTAGACTAAAAGACGTAAACACTAAAGAGTTGAACAGATTTAGATAAAAATTATCATACAGTTAGACTAAAAGACGCAAACACTAAAGAGTTGAACAGATTTAGATAAAAATTATCATACAGTTAGACTAAAAGACGTAAACACTAAAGAGTTGAACAGATTTAGATAAAAATTATCATACAGTTAGACTAAAAGACGTAAACACTAAAGAGTTGAACAGATTTAGATAAAAATTATCATACAGTTAGACTAAAAGACGCAAACACTAAAGAGTTGAACAGATTTAGATAAAAATTATCATACAGTTAGACTAAAAGACGTAAACACTAAAGAGTTGAACAGATTTAGATAAAAATTATCATACAGTTAGACTAAAAGACGTAAACACTAAAGAGTTGAACAGATTTAGATAAAAATTATCATACAGTTAGACTAAAAGACGTAAACACTAAAGAGTTGAACAGATTTAGATAAAAATTATCATACAGTTAGACTAAAAGACGTAAACACTAAAGAGTTGAACAGATTTAGATAAAAATTATCATACAGTTAGACTAAAAGACGTAAACACTAAAGAGTTGAACAGATTTAGATAAAAATTATCATACAGTTAGACTAAAAGACGCAAACACTAAAGAGTTGAACAGATTTAGATAAAAAATATCATACAGTTAGACTAAAAGACGTAAACACTAAAGAGTTGAACAGATTTAGATAAAAATTATCATACAGTTAGACTAAAAGACGTAAACACTAAAGAGTTGAACAGATTTAGATAAAAATTATCATACAGTTAGACTAAAAGACGTAAACACTAAAGAGTTGAACAGATTTAGATAAAAATTATCATACAGTTAGACTAAAAGACGCAAACACTAAAGAGTTGAACAGATTTAGATAAAAATTATCATACAGTTAGACTAAAAGACGTAAACACTAAAGAGTTGAACAGATTTAGATAAAAATTATCATACAGTTAGACTAAAAGACGTAAACACTAAAGAGTTGAACAGATTTAGATAAAAATTATCATACAGTTAGACTAAAAGACGTAAACACTAAAGAGTTGAACAGATTTAGATAAAAATTATCATACAGTTAGACTAAAAGACGCAAACACTAAAGAGTTGAACAGATTTAGATAAAAATTATCATACAGTTAGACTAAAAGACGTAAACACTAAAGAGTTGAACAGATTTAGATAAAAATTATCATACAGTTAGACTAAAAGACGTAAACACTAAAGAGTTGAACAGATTTAGATAAAAATTATCATACAGTTAGACTAAAAGACGCAAACACTAAAGAGTTGAACAGATTTAGATAAAAATTATCATACAGTTAGACTAAAAGACGTAAACACTAAAGAGTTGAACAGATTTAGATAAAAATTATCATACAGTTAGACTAAAAGACGTAAACACTAAAGAGTTGAACAGATTTAGATAAAAATTATCATACAGTTAGACTAAAAGACGCAAACACTAAAGAGTTGAACAGATTTAGATAAAAATTATCATACAGTTAGACTAAAAGACGTAAACACTAAAGAGTTGAACAGATTTAGATAAAAATTATCATACAGTTAGACTAAAAGACGCAAACACTAAAGAGTTGAACAGATTTAGATAAAAATTATCATACAGTTAGACTAAAAGACGTAAACACTAAAGAGTTGAACAGATTTAGATAAAAATTATCATACAGTTAGACTAAAAGACGTAAACACTAAAGAGTTGAACAGATTTAGATAAAAATTATCATACAGTTGGACTAAAAGACGTAAACACTAAAGAGTTGAACAGATTTAGATAAAAATTATCATACAGTTAGACTAAAAGACGCAAACACTAAAGAGTTGAACAGATTTAGATAAAAATTAGCATACAGTTAGACTATTTTCTGGATTCACCCCAAGGATGTTTTTTATCCCGGTAATGTGTTGTCTTGGGGTAATAGTTCAACTTTGTAAAAGTTACTATTTGAACGGGCGAAGCCGCGGTCTGTAACTAGTATTGTAAATGTGAAAGTTTGTGATGATGTTTATTACTCAATCATGTTTAAACCGTTGAACAGATTTGAATGAAAATTTGTAAACAGATAAATTGTTTTCTGATTTAACGTATAGGATACTATCTATCCCGGTTATTACCGATTTTGCCCATTATAATATTTGTAGGTTAATATTAATCAATATATATGAAGTTCATATAAAGCAGGTCACATATACAACAAAACCTTATCACAGAGTATAAAACAACAAACCAGAAAATACTACATTATCCGTATTTCTTACTATAGTTGCTATTATTTTTTTAGTCACGATACTGCTTAAGTTATTCACCTTGTAAGTCAATAATACTGTAATAGAAAAAAAAAACTAGTTCGTAATTTTCAACGGTGTCTCGTCAAATATATTTTCACACACGTATTGCGTGTGCTACTCAATAACTATTGACAAACATTTGATTGAAGCACGTGTATAATAAATAAACAATTCGAGAACACGCAAGTCATAAACAATAGAAAAGTTCAAAACTATAGTACTTAACTTTCTTTTTTCTTTTTTATAGTACTTAACTTCATTCAATATTGTTCGTTAACATTTATTTCTATCGATAACAATATTTTTGTAATATTTTTCTATATAATGTCAATAGTATAATCATTTTATTTGAAATGAAGTGATTTATTTTCATCTTCATCATCATCACAGCCCATATATGTCACACTGTTGGGCTCGGGCCGCCTCCGTAACGGGAGGGAACTGAACCTACTATTAGTAACCTACTATTTATTATACTGGTCGGTGAACGGTTGTCAGTCTGTCATATGCTTTCCTTATTGCTATTTCAAAACAAAATTATGATATTGTTTTCACATTGCGATAGGTTATAAATCTTGACAAATATTAATTTGATATAATTTGACTGCACAGGTGGCGGTTGAGTGAGTTGAGGAGGGTGAGTGGTTAAGATACTGACTTTCCGTGCCAGTGCCTTGGGTTCGATTCCTACACAGGACAATACTTTGTGTGATCCACAAAGTGTTGTTCTGCGTCTACGTGTTGGTAGAGTGTTTTGTTTCGAGTTTTTCTTTTCTTGCATATATAGATGTTATATGCATTTTATATTCCTTAGTCGTCTCTTACGATCACCCACGGGTGGTGAATTGTATTCTTACTCCATCACCACACGGATAGATTTATTTATATTATTCATTTATTTTGGTTCATATAAATTTAATTATATTACATAGACTTTTTATCTAGAAATACTTATAATAGGCTATAATGCTGAAACATGTAACAAAGTAGCGACACCATTTAGTAAAGTAGCCTAAAATGTATGTACCAATAATGGTTATTTATTACTATTTAATTATGGCATTGTCTATTAATGCCATAAGTAAATAGTAATAAATACATACATACATACATATCATCACGCCATATCCCTTGCAGGGTAGGCAGAGAGAACAGAGTGTCAGAGAACTCTATCCTTGCATACTTCACTCGCTTCTTCAACATTCATAATTCTCTTCATACACGCTCGCCGGTTTCGGAGACTCTTGACTCCACCGTCTTTCAGCACGTGACCAATCTGGTCTAGGTAGGTGAGTCTCGGTCTCCCCCGGTACCTACATCCTTCCACTTTCGCATTGTATATCTTCTTAACCAGACGTTCGTTTGACATAAGTAATAAATAACCTAATGACGCTAATAATAAAAGTAAGGCCTAAATATATTTTGAATTTATAAATACCCGATACGAAACGAAAAATGATGTCACAAGCGGGGTTCGAACCCGCACCTATTGGGAATCCGGCCCAACCGTGCTGCCACTAACACCATCGTGAACTATTTTAGGACATGCAAATTTCGAATCATATTATATCTTACGTCTTCAAGGTGACGTATGCCATCTATCGGACAATGTTTACACATTGTATAGACTTAATACTTCAAACTTTACAGTTAGAATTGTATTAAACGATGACACAACCTTGTTATTCAAATTACTGAAATTTTTAGCATTTAATATGCTTAATTATTTATAAATACCCGATACGAAACGAAAAATGATGTCACAAGCGGGGTTCGAACCCGCACCTATTGGGAATCCGGCCCAACCGTGCTGCCACTAACACCATCGTGAACTATTTTAGGACATGCAAATTTCGAATCATATTATATCTTACGTCTTCAAGGTGACGTATGCCATCTATCGGACAATGTTTACACATTGTATAGACTTAATACTTCAAACTTTACAGTTAGAATTGTATTAAACGATGACACAACCTTGTTATTCAAATTACTGAAATTTTTAGCATTTAATATGCTTAATTATTTATAAATACCCGATACGAAACGAAAAATGATGTCACAAGCGGGGTTCGAACCCGCACCTATTGGGAATCCGGCCCAACCGTGCTGCCACTAACACCATCGTGAACTATTTTAGGACATGCAAATTTCGAATCATATTATATCTTACGTCTTCAAGGTGACGTATGCCATCTATCGGACAATGTTTACACATTGTATAGACTTAATACTTCAAACTTTACAGTTAGAATTGTATTAAACGATGACACAACCTTGTTATTCAAATTACTGAAATTTTTAGCATTTAATATGCTTAATTATTTATAAATACCCGATACGAAACGAAAAATGATGTCACAAGCGGGGTTCGAACCCGCACCTATTGGGAATCCGGCCCAACCGTGCTGCCACTAACACCATCGTGAACTATTTTAGGACATGCAAATTTCGAATCATATTATATCTTACGTCTTCAAGGTGACGTATGCCATCTATCGGACAATGTTTACACATTGTATAGACTTAATACTTCAAACTTTACAGTTAGAATTGTATTAAACGATGACACAACCTTGTTATTCAAATTACTGAAATTTTTAGCATTTAATATGCTTAATTATTTATAAATACCCGATACGAAACGAAAAATGATGTCACAAGCGGGGTTCGAACCCGCACCTATTGGGAATCCGGCCCAACCGTGCTGCCACTAACACCATCGTGAACTATTTTAGGACATGCAAATTTCGAATCATATTATATCTTACGTCTTCAAGGTGACGTATGCCATCTATCGGACAATGTTTACACATTGTATAGACTTAATACTTCAAACTTTACAGTTAGAATTGTATTAAACGATGACACAACCTTGTTATTCAAATTACTGAAATTTTTAGCATTTAATATGCTTAATTATTTATAAATACCCGATACGAAACGAAAAATGATGTCACAAGCGGGGTTCGAACCCGCACCTATTGGGAATCCGGCCCAACCGTGCTGCCACTAACACCATCGTGAACTATTTTAGGACATGCAAATTTCGAATCATATTATATCTTACGTCTTCAAGGTGACGTATGCCATCTATCGGACAATGTTTACACATTGTATAGACTTAATACTTCAAACTTTACAGTTAGAATTGTATTAAACGATGACACAACCTTGTTATTCAAATTACTGAAATTTTTAGCATTTAATATGCTTAATTATTTATAAATACCCGATACGAAACGAAAAATGATGTCACAAGCGGGGTTCGAACCCGCACCTATTGGGAATCCGGCCCAACCGTGCTGCCACTAACACCATCGTGAACTATTTTAGGACATGCAAATTTCGAATCATATTATATCTTACGTCTTCAAGGTGACGTATGCCATCTATCGGACAATGTTTACACATTGTATAGACTTAATACTTCAAACTTTACAGTTAGAATTGTATTAAACGATGACACAACCTTGTTATTCAAATTACTGAAATTTTTAGCATTTAATATGCTTAATTATTTATAAATACCCGATACGAAACGAAAAATGATGTCACAAGCGGGGTTCGAACCCGCACCTATTGGGAATCCGGCCCAACCGTGCTGCCACTAACACCATCGTGAACTATTTTAGGACATGCAAATTTCGAATCATATTATATCTTACGTCTTCAAGGTGACGTATGCCATCTATCGGACAATGTTTACACATTGTATAGACTTAATACTTCAAACTTTACAGTTAGAATTGTATTAAACGATGACACAACCTTGTTATTCAAATTACTGAAATTTTTAGCATTTAATATGCTTAATTATTTATAAATACCCGATACGAAACGAAAAATGATGTCACAAGCGGGGTTCGAACCCGCACCTATTGGGAATCCGGCCCAACCGTGCTGCCACTAACACCATCGTGAACTATTTTAGGACATGCAAATTTCGAATCATCTATACAATGTGTAAACATTGTCCGATAGATGGCATACGTCACCTTGAAGACGTAAGATATAATATGATTCGAAATTTGCATGTCCTAAAATAGTTCACGATGGTGTTAGTGGCAGCACGGTTGGGCCGGATTCCCAATAGGTGCGGGTTCGAACCCCGCTTGTGACATCATTTTTCGTTTCGTATCGGGTATTTATAAATAATTAAGCATATTAAATGCTAAAAATTTCAGTAATTTGAATAACAAGGTTGTGTCATCGTTTAATACAATTCTAACTGTAAAGTTTGAAGTATTAAGTCTATACAATGTGTAAACATTGTCCGATAGATGGCATACGTCACCTTGAAGACGTAAGATATAATATGATTCGAAATTTGCATGTCCTAAAATAGTTCACGATGGTGTTAGTGGCAGCACGGTTGGGCCGGATTCCCAATAGGTGCGGGTTCGAACCCCGCTTGTGACATCATTTTTCGTTTCGTATCGGGTATTTATAAATAATTAAGCATATTAAATGCTAAAAATTTCAGTAATTTGAATAACAAGGTTGTGTCATCGTTTAATACAATTCTAACTGTAAAGTTTGAAGTATTAAGTCTATACAATGTGTAAACATTGTCCGATAGATGGCATACGTCACCTTGAAGACGTAAGATATAATATGATTCGAAATTTGCATGTCCTAAAATAGTTCACGATGGTGTTAGTGGCAGCACGGTTGGGCCGGATTCCCAATAGGTGCGGGTTCGAACCCCGCTTGTGACATCATTTTTCGTTTCGTATCGGGTATTTATAAATAATTAAGCATATTAAATGCTAAAAATTTCAGTAATTTGAATAACAAGGTTGTGTCATCGTTTAATACAATTCTAACTGTAAAGTTTGAAGTATTAAGTCTATACAATGTGTAAACATTGTCCGATAGATGGCATACGTCACCTTGAAGACGTAAGATATAATATGATTCGAAATTTGCATGTCCTAAAATAGTTCACGATGGTGTTAGTGGCAGCACGGTTGGGCCGGATTCCCAATAGGTGCGGGTTCGAACCCCGCTTGTGACATCATTTTTCGTTTCGTATCGGGTATTTATAAATAATTAAGCATATTAAATGCTAAAAATTTCAGTAATTTGTATATTTTGAATGTAATCTCCTATATTAATTAACGGAGAGCCGGTATTTTTGTATCAGTTATACTGCGAAAATTGCTGAACCGACCGAAATAATACCTATACTATAAGATGCAGCGTGTTTTGGAGAAGACTTTTTTATTATAAGATATGTTGGTGATTAGTTTTCCGAAAAGGAGGTAAGTATGCGGTGGACAGCTATCTAGTAACTAATAAAATACAAAGAATAATTTGAAAGAATATATGATCTTAAACAAATAAATATGAGTGAAGAAATATATATGAACGTTAGCAAATCAGGCAAATTTAGTAATAATGATAAAACGCGCATCAAGGGTTCTGCGCAATTAACGTTGCCGTGGTAACTACTGAGCTAATCAAAATGGTGATTTATATATTATGAATATTATTATTACTATGGGGGCCAGACTACTTTCAAACAAATTAATAACATTAAATAGTTATTCGTCCATGCAATTGAGCGTGCTTGCACACAGTTATCGAAGTTTAGTATCTTTGTGACACCTTCTTCAAGCTCAGCGACTGCTATTATCAAAGAACTGAGACCAGTGTTACAGTTTTTTTAAGTATAATAGATAATCTTGTCTCTAATGTAGACTAGTACGCTAGAAGCATATTAAGCCCAAACCAAAGATAATGTGACGACTGTAAATTAAATTCAAGAAACAGAATCGTAGCAAGTAGAAGTAATAATTATACAACCTTTCTGGAATACAAGCGCATAAAATGCCTAACTTTAATTCAAATCTATAAATATTCTGTTTATAAAAACAGAACTTGTTAGTCGTGTATAGTTCACGGTGGTGTAAGTGGCAGCACGATTGGGCCGGACTCCCTATAGGTGCGGGTTTGAATCCCGCTTGTGACATCATTTTTCGCTTCGTAATCGGGTTTTTATAAATAATTAAGCATATTGGCCTCCACGACACAGGGTTTCCTAGTGTGGAGTCCAGAGCTAAACCTAATCTAGCAAATAGAAGTAATTGTATGCCGAAATTGTATAAGTTTAATTTAATTAATTTGATGTTCCTATTTAAATAAATAAATAAATATTAAATGCTAAATTTCAGAAATTTGAATATTCTGTTTGTTTGAGTTTGGTCTAATATACTGAATTTCATATATGTTAATTCATAATTTGACCGCATACCCTTTACAATATGCAAGAGCACTGCATAACACGCATATTTCTTGCATACTACACAGATCACAATGCAATATTGGTATGTACAAATGCCTGACCTCCTCGCGTAGTGGCTGTAAAACATTTATTATTAAAGATTAAGTGGTTCAGCAATCCTCTATTTCAGTCTATTTGTTTGGTAATATAAAACAAATCTAGTCTCTTTGCTACACTTCTATGCTCATAGAAAAATCGTTGCGCCGAGTAGATTTCATACAGATGGGTTGGGAGATAAAAGCGAATGAGGTGTTTCTGAATAATCTGGGATTTAAAATCTGTAATAACTTTGAATAAAAAGTTTTTATAAAGATTGTACCTATCTAAAATGTCTACGAGTGTTTATTTTTTAATTGCTTATGTTGACAAACGAGCAAGCAGCACGATGGGCATATAACTTTGCATTACCAATGGTACAGTTAGGCGGCTGTCTGCCAATGAAAACTCCAAACACACCCAGAAAGTTCTCTCGCCCACCGAACAAAGCGCAACACCATATTCCTACTGCTCAAACGTTGATTTTTTGGGCGAGTGTGCTACTACTACCTATTAGGTTATTACCACTATGTGAGTGCATGTTACTAATCATGATTTAGAGCACAGAAATATTATTTTTAAATGTGTACGTCAAGATACTTCGTTTGGGTTTACTATATAAGATTTGTCCCCCACCACTAGGTGGACTGATGATATCTCAAAAGTTGTAGGGAACCGTTAGATGCACGTGGCACAGCAACGTTCTGAGTTCTATTCGCGTTGAGAAATCTAAGTCCGGCATTGGACGTCTAGGGGCTCTATAGTGGCCGAGCCGGCCACGAATATCAATTAATTGGTGCCAGCGGTCGGCGCAATAGCGATGGAGAGAGAATATGGTGGATAAATTATAGAGCCGCATGCCACCCTGGATGTAACGGATGACGTGTGTCCAGATCATAACCTGGCAAGAAAAAGAGCTCTATAGTGGACGTCAAATTATGAATAGATAAACATATAAAAAATACGCCAAAAGCAATTGGAGTATTTTAATTGTGACACTGTTTCTACGCCGAATGACAGAACCAGTATCAAAATGATGATAAAAGGAAAATTATTATGATCATATTTAGAAATTGATTGCGTTTAAATTGCGTTACTTTGTATAATATCGAATACCCTTACCTGTTATCAACAGACCTGATCGGTTATATCAATTGTATTTGCCTCAATGTAGCATCGCCTTGGTGACACAACAATAGCATAGTCATAAAACGTGTCCATTTTATTACATATAAATGTATTTTATAGCCACTTTACTCGGCATTGTGCCATTCATTTATTTCACTCACCTTTTATAGAAAATGCAAAGCATTACTTCTTTCATCGTATCAATATGGTTTATGTGTAGCTTTACATCGCTCGTAGACTTCCACCTCGAAATGATTTTTCTTGCTTACGAACAAGCATTATATCTGAATATACTGCTTGATAATAGCAAGGCTCACCTAACAGTAGCAATATACTGCTACTCTGCGCGAGTACAGTACCCTAGATGAGCCGGCTATTTGTAACTGCGGGCAGAAAATAGCATGGTTCTATTTCTAAAAAACCTGCCACAATTTTTCCTTATTTTTACTTAAAAGTAGGAGTATCCTCTTAACTATATTTCGTCTGAGCCGCTATTGGAAATTATTTTTTTATTATGCCAGGAAACTATTTTATACAATAGTATACAATAGTTTCCTGGCATAACAAAAAAAAATTGTCATTGAAACTATTGTATACAATAGTTTCCTGTCGTATACGACACGCCAAGTTAACGGTTATGTAGTGAAATCCACTGTTCATCTAAAACCTTTGGTATTCCTTTCGACTAATTATTGTTCTAAGGGTTCATTTCTTGTTAAATCATTAACAAAATATTTGTTTTTGTCCTGAAGACACTTCTGTTCGGCGGCCGATTATAAGCTTCATTTGTTACAAGCTATGTGCGGTACTAGGCTTTGTACTCAATGATATGGTTTACGAATAATATATACCTAAATTCATTTTCTATTTCACTAGAAGAGAAGTAACTTATGTCCTGTGCTACTGAAAATATTTATTCAAAATTTTTTAGTGATTTATTGAGTAATTGAAACATAAACTTCTAACAAACCAAACAATTAGCTAGGATCTGTGACATTTCGATTCGACAATTCTGTAGAGAAAAATCTCGTCTCGAGATTTTGACTATGTAATCCAAGTTGTCCGACATTCAAAGCAACCTGGCATTCCATCTGAACACAATCGTTGACAAATCTAATATTTAAAGAGAATTCGTGTATTATTTCTTATTCCCACTCGTGTTGTGGTTACCTCAGGGATCTTTTGTTGAATAATGCAAAGGTGCAGGGCAGTTTAGTCTGCATTATTCTCTACATTTTGCGTCTTGAGACCGAATGGCAAACAGGGGACGATTTATAAAAATTACGAGTGTGTTTTTTTAACTTTTTTACTAACCTATAGGCCCGTATAACATTCGTGCTTCAGTTAATAATTAAAATAACATATACGGTAGTGGATTCCCTTGATGAGGGTCGTCGGTTCGACATCTAAGCAGAACAGATCTTTGATCTACTAATGATTATTGAGTCTCGTTCTCTTACTAACATCATACCACTCGAGGTTTTTTTTGATATCTGATGTTTGGTAGTTTTTTGACATCTATTTCTGTTTCTGTTGCCGCAACTTATGTAAATGAAATTTTACGTCTTCTGATAATAGAATGAAGTCCAAATTTCTTTATTTATCAATGATGAATTCATATTTAAAAAAATATAAGAATTCAACATCTAGACTATTGGTGTAAATGTGACCTTAGTTTTCATAAATTTATCACTACTTAATTTTGAATATACATATATACATACATATCATCACGCCCTTGCAGGGTAGGCAGAGTGAACAGAGTGCCAGAGAACTCTATCCTTGCATACTTCACTCGCTTCCTCAACATTCATAATTCTCTTCATACACGCTCGCCGGTTTCGGAGACTCTTGACACCACCTTCCTTCAGTACGTGACCGATCTGGTCTAGGTGGGTGAGTCTCGGTCGCCCCCGGTACCTACATCCTTCCACTTTTGCATTGTATATCTTCTTAACCAGACGTTCGTTCGGCATTTTGAATATTAATTAAAAAAATTAACTTTATTCATTGTATTGACAATTTTGTGTCCGAATTCCCTTGCCATACTGTTGTCGCTAATTTTATTTAGTCAACTTCCCTTCACTTGCAGTTAGCCAATACATATACCGAGTCATTACAATGCTCTAATTGAAGTGCATTAATAAGATAAAAATTATAAACACATAAACCATATGATGTTTACCCGAGTATTACACATTTGACATAAAACTATTTTTACGGATTCTATCGCGTTTGTACCTATATGATTTTTAATTGCCCGACGTTTCGAACACTTTACAGTGATCATGGTCACGGGAGGACTAAGGTGTCTCACGTCCAATAAGTCATCGTTATTACAGAGATTTATATCTACCCACTACAGTATTAGTTATTATATTTTAAATTTTGACCCACATTTTTAATACGAATTGGCAATTCCAAAAAGACAATAATTTTATATATTATAAAATTGTATGCAGTGAATTTGTATTAAAATGTTGGTCAAACTTTAATAACTGATATTGTAGCGGGTAAATATAAATGTCTGTAATAACGATGACTTATTAGACGTGAGACACCTTAGTCCTCCCGAGATCATGATCACTGTAAAGTGTTCGAAACGTCGGGCAATTAAAAATCAAATACAAACGCAATAGAATCCGTAAAAGTAGTTTTTATTTCAAATGTATAAACACAATTTTCTTTAATCTGTTCCTTATATAATCCTTCTGTTGCTTCACTAATATTTATCTTAGTGTCTTAGACTTAAATATTGAGATATTTAAGTGAATTCAAGTCTGCGTCGCTATGAGATAGTTAGTCTAAGTCTATAATTAAAAAAATAGTTTATCCGTAATACAAGTTATCGTGGAAACTACTCGGTAACGCTAGAATGTACTAGAGTAAGCAATCTTAAAGTGAAACTTATAAGTCTAGCCGAGTAATGCTTTTAGTTTCATAGTTATTACCATAGATCAAGCAGCTTACCACCATCTCTTATAGCAGTATTATTTTAATCTTACAATGCAAATTTGTGCAATGATGTGATTAAAGTAAGCTTACTTTATTATCGCAACGGCTTAGCGATTATGAAAATATCATATAAAATAGTTCATTCGTGTGTAAACGAGATGCAGCCATAAATTCTATGTGAAATTATAGCTTGGTCTTATTTTCTCCTGTAGCAATATCAGATTTAGATAAGTAATTCATTCTATGACGTCACCTATGACATGTATACAATATTATTTTAAGGTTATATAATGTTCTTTAAATATTATTGCTTTGTAAAAGTTTATGGTACGTCTACTGTTCGACTTCCTGCCCTTGTGGAGGAACTTCGATTAGGGACAGTATACTGTTGCCTATTATGTGGACATTTGTTTCTTTTTTTTTTGGGTTGGGTTATGGTCGGCGCACTCCTCGCACCACTCCGTCCGGGGCGACAGAGGTGCGTACGCACGCATACTCGTAACCCACCCATGAACCTCGCCTTCGTCGTTGGACCGGCCACCGGGGAGCAGCGTTAATTTGTCGTCAGTGGCCGGCCCGACGGAATACCTCCTGAGGGGTACCCTCTTCGATTATGTGGGACTAAGGTTTATCTTGTAAAATATATGTTTACACTACTGCTTACCTGTCGACGATTAATATTTGACTGTACATATATAAAAAAAAATAGTGTTTCTTCTGCTGAATGTAAGCGGTGGTTTTATGGAATCATCCATTTTTCCCTCGAAAATATGAATTTTATAGGTTCCTTTGTTAATATTTAATGCTCCGCCGCGCTTCAAGGCGCGCAGTGCTTTGTTCCCGTCATATGGACTATTGCAATTTATCCGTAATATCGACGTATACATTTTTTTTAAAGACACCACCCTTCGCTAAGGAAATAGTTCTTGTATTGCGGGAGATTTATAAACATATAAATAACGCAGACAAATTACATACAGACTCAGAAGAACAACACTTTTTAGATCGCACAAAGTAATGTGCATCGTGGAAATCGAAACCAGAATACAGTCATCGTTGGTCGGTAACTTAAACACTACGCCAACTGTACAGCATTTTTTTTTCTTGCAGTGTACTATGGTAGTGGTCGCGCTCCGCCAAATCGGTCCGGGGCGACGGAAGAGGCGGCGCGCAACCTCATAGACCCACCCTGCAAGCACCTCTCTTCGCCGTGCGAGCGGGCCACCGGTACCCGAACTTTGTCTTCGGTGGCCCGCCCGGCGGTTTACCCTCACGGGTTCCTCTCGATGCCCCGACAGCTTTCACCGTCGGGATATATTCCTCACGCGGCGGCCTCACTTCGGGTGACCGGACTAGTCACCGGTCCCATCACCCGATGCCTCGGCTAGGGCAATTTATGTAAATTTTAAAGTACATAATATGGGCAGTACTGTTAAATTGTTTAACATATTTTTACGCTAACAATTATTAAAATGTTTCTACAAACTATATATTTTATATGAGAAGGGATGTTTTTAATAAGCTCAGGTTATAATGGCCATTATTTTATTCTGACCCTAGTTTGTGGAGGGTGGCGTGCTTTCTTTTTATTATTATTCATAAATTCGTTGTTTATTTTTTCACATTATGCTTTAGTTCACAAAGAGATATTTGATGCACGCGTATAAAAACGACGAACTTTTTTTGCAATTACAATTACAAAACCAATATATATTATATTGGTTTTGTAATACAAAATGATTGTACGGATTTTCTCGCATTTCCATATGCATTTGTATATAATAGTGTCTCACGCACGTGCAAGATCTGGAATCAAATACCTGCAGCTGTGTTTCTCAAGCGTTATGATATATCCTTCTTCAAACGAGGTTTAAGACAAGTACTTCCTTTGCGGTAGGCAATGGTCTGGCTATTCTCCTGGTGTTGCAAAGATCAATGGGCAGGTGTGCTGTTTGCTCGTTTGTCACCGTAAGCAATAAAGAAAATGATATATAATTGTCCGACTTTTCGAATACTTTATAGTATTCGTTTTAACGAGAGTACAGTACAGTGATGTTGAATGCTGAATAGTTTTATTTCATAAAATCAACGCTGATTCAGTGTGCTATCAAGGTGTAACATAATCAAGGCGGTGGGAAGACACAACAAACAGCGTTGATCAATCCGTTATGATTAAACTGTAGATATGTAAATAAGCTGATGTATAGATTACATCTATACATCAGCTAAGTATATAAGTACTGATAAGCAATGACTTCATCCCACAACACCGAGCCTGCCTCAACGGCAAGGATAGTATGACTTTATGGGGGCCTAAGAGCCTAAGATAATATAACTCACCGGCAACTTTTCAGTAGTTTATAGACTTTACGCGAATACTCCATGTATGAAATGTGTAATACTCGCGTAAAAATCAAAAATCAGAACGTTGCTTTTTAGTTATAAAATATATCAACAGAAATCCATTATATCTCTACTCAGTATTTCAAAATCAAAGCAATCAAAGAGGTCCAATCAACATCAAATTAGCGTTTATCTAAACACCTCATCCGAGCGAATCGTCGCTTACAAATCCGCCTCGCAATCGGAGCTCGCTGTCGTCAGGCGACGCTGTGATCGATTCTATCTAAATCGGTCCATTTAGCCGCCGACGAACAATAGTTATATATTTACTGGAAGTGATTGATATATTTATACTATAAGAATGACATGTACAGTACACGATTCTAAATTTTGCACATCGACCCTTGAAAAGAGTCAAACGACCAATTTCGGCTTTATAGAGCATTGTCCCTGTCGCACACTACTTGTATAACGTCCCACGAAGCACTAATAATTTGATATCTATTAGAAGCGGTTAAACGAAGATATATTGATCGCACAAATGGTGTAGTGATGGAGGTACCGACCTACCTTGCTAAGTGTCATGGGCTCCATTCCCGCGCTTTATAACACTTCGTGCGATCCACTAATTATTGTTTTGAGTCAGAGATGCAATTTGTGTCCGTTAATATTAATATTATATGTTTGTAAATTCCCCCGCAATACAAGGATTATTATCTTGGTGCAGAATAATTGGTCTTTAAAAAGTAACAATTATTATTTTTGTTCCTTAATAAAACACACCTATTCTACAAGTTTATATATTATATACCTATGTTTTAACTAGACATGACGGCACTCTCGCGCATTTGTACGACTGACAAATGTCCCACAGGTATTGTGCGACAAAGACGACGCTTTACAATACAGAAATTTACCGATTGCCTCTTTATAAAAATCGATGTGCAATATAATGTATATTGCCGAGTACTGTATAAATAATATATGTATAATAATGTTTGTCACCATAAGGTGACAGACTAAGATACATACATACACATACATATCATCACGCCATATCCCTTGCAAGGTAGGCAGAGAGAACAGAGTACCAAAGAACTCTATCTTTGCATACTTCACTCGCTTCCTCAACATTCATAATTCTCTTCATACATGCTCGCCGGTTTCGGAGACTCTTGACTCCACCTTCCTTCAGTACATGACCGATCTGGTCTAGGTAGATTAGTCTCGGTCTCCCCCGGTACCTACATCCTTCCACTTTCGCATTGTATATCTTCTTAACCAGACGTCCGTTCGGCATTCTTTCCACATGTCCGAACCATCGGAGCATTCCCTTTCGCATCTTTATACCAATACTGTCTTTCATACCTACTCGCTCTCTTACGTCGTCGTTACGAATGCGGTCGGTCAGCCTAACTCCACAGATTTAGGCTTATATATATATATATATATATATATTTTTTTTTTTACTGTATAATTATGGTGACAGACTAAGATTATAGTTCAAATTACTGAAATTCAGCATTTAATATGCTTAATTATTTATAAATCGGGATAATAATCGCGTAATCGAGTTTTTATAAAGATTATAGTTGTCACCACACTTACCTTTCCCATAAGGTTCCGTAATAATCGATACAGAATATCAAGAGAAGAAAAGCTCGACATGGAACTCCTTGTCAATCTGTTTGGCTAGTCTGGTTTAATCACTTCTACTGATTACGCGAGTATTACACATATGATAAAAACAAAACTATTTTTACTGATTCTATCGCGTTTGTATTTGATTATTAATTTCCCAATGTTTTGAACACTACAGCGTTCATCACCTCACGCGAGGACGTTAGTTGGCTAGTTCTTTCATATGGAAAAGTTCGTGCATTACTTGTATGAGCTGATAATAATAAAATTGACATATTTACAAGTACCTTTCAAGACAATAAAGATGTCTTATAGAGTATTTTTGAATACAAATCTGCTTGGAACAAACCGGCCTTGATTAGCTGGCCAATATATGCATACGGTCGCAGCCGTAAAATATTTTTTTTGAGTATAATACCAATTAGTAGTGAAATCTTTCGTTTACAGAACTATAAAACTTGACACAATGGTAGAGCCTACATATAAAATGAATGATTAGTGGCCAGATTAAGCAGCCAAGTCTCATGTTTAACTATCAACCCAGAAGTGGGCCATGACGGTCTCCTGGCTGCGACGTCTCTCATACCTTACAAAACCCAGGCCCTAAAATAAATAAATATTCATCTATCATTTGTTATGTATGACCCCTGCGTGGGCACTTTTCACATTAGCTTACGTGGACAGTGTTCTGCAAAAATGGGAAAAATCATATAAAAAACTGTTTTTTTTTTTTGGTAAGCTATGGTCTGGGCACAGGGGTCATATAATAATTAATTATTGAACACGATAGCAGTTCAATTCACTTATAATTATAACTCAAAACTACCTAGGGAATTACTTGAAGAACCACAAAAAAATCATCAAAACGGGGGGCGACTACATCAACTCCTCCTCCTACCAATTGCGGTGTAAAACTGTGCCCAATAGTAGGTTGTATATGGACTGGAGAAAAAGAAGAATATTTTTCCCGAACTTGCCCTTTTATTTAAATTCAAACCATTCCAGTATAATACTTGTATACCTATGACTATCATAGTCAACGAATTATAAAGCGATTACGTAGCGAGATACGGAGGAGCTTACCGCCTCAAGTAGAAATAAAAGTTTAATTCGTTATATCTTGAAGTTTGTATAAAACGTTTGGTAATTACCGTAGTTTGTTATCGTGTCCGTTAGGTGGTGGATTACAAACTTTAACAAACAATATAACAATTTTTTTAATGTTTGTTATTTTAATTAATGGTTTCGGCGGGGCGTGTTTAGATTATAATCTCATTATCAACACACATTATTTTGTTGTAGAAAGGTGCTTTATAATGGGCGATTTGTTTGAATTAACATTTTTATAACTTAATTAGTTGATAATTGTGTGTTTTGTATTGCATATGGTCGCGATCACACATACGTTAAATTTTTATCGCTTTTATTCATATATGGTCACTAGTTCATCTTTTTATTTATGTTGTAATGATTTTAGAATACTTTCTTGGTATATCTTCCTTGACAGTATGGGTTCTGAGAATGAGTTGAGTAGTAATGCGGTGGAAGGGCACCAAGCTTTCCCAGAGATCGCCAACCTGATCTCTAAGCGTCTACAGCATAAAGTACCTCACATCTTCCAGTTTTTTAACTGGTCTATTTCATAATTTTTTTATAATCATTCTGTTCTCTCTGCCTACCCTGCAAGAGATATGGCGTGATGATATGTATGTATGTATATTTCATTAAATAAAGTGCTGTGTGGTAACGGTTACGAATACTACCAACCCTTACATTGCTCGTGGATGTCTTAAAAGGCGACTAAGAGGTTTATATAAACCTGGATCAATTCCATCTGATGCCGTTTGGTCAACAGTTACATTCCCAAGTAGGGTTGACGTCAGGCAGATGGCCGGTTAAAAAACTGTTATTGCCAATAACTTTTGCAATATGTATGTTTACATATTGCGACGACTAAAAGTAATTGGGATAAGAGCAGGCGAATGATGATTACATTATATAAAATATACAATGATTGTAAAATCAACTAAACATTGCTACTTAATTAATTTTACATTCGTCGAGCGTCGTGTCGTGATCAATCGCGATGGTCACGACAGAAGATAATCTTTTACGCGATCCAGAAATTGTTCTTCGTTTGGGTATAATTTGTGTCCGTTAATTGTATTTTTGTGAAGACCATCGCAATACAAAATATGTATTCGAAATATTTAAATAAAAAGAAAAAGAGGCCACCTTATATTGTTATTTATTAAAAATATCAAATCACTAAGTTAATTCATCACTAAGTTAAAAATCCATTACAAAATTCTATCCCCACGGGCATTGTTAATAAATAAAACCTTTGTAAAAAATACATCTGTCCCACGCTGTCAAACTGACCCGTATTATTCCATACCTTTGTTGTATAACATAGGAAGGGCAAAAACGTTTAATACAAACAGATGGACCTGTATACAACGAAACATTCGGTTATTCGAGAGCTCAGTTAGCAGACCTTAATGTCACCGCACATTGCTTTTTGTCTGTATTACATGATGTACAAATATATGTTTTAATTAACTCATTATATAATTTAATTTAGAGAAAATTTTGCCGCGCAGTGACAAATTAAGAATATAATTCACCACTTCCTTTTTTGCCTTCTATATTGTGGGTATCATAAAATACTACTAAGGGATATAATATGTGGCATCATCATCATCTCATCTACGCAAGAAAAGGAAACCTCGAAATAATACCCAATACCAACTCGCTTGGCCTGCGACCAATAGTAGACCATATAGTAGACCCACTATTCTCTCTCTATAATGAATGTTGAGGAAGCGAGTGAAGTTCGGCTCTCCGGCTCTCCGTTAATTAATATAGAAGATTACATTCAAAATATATTTAGGCCTTACTTTTATTATTAGCGTCATTAGTTTATTTATTACTTATGCCGAACTAACGTCTGGTTAAGAAGATATACAATGCGAAAGTGGAAGGATGTAGGTACCGGGGGAGACCGAGACTCACCTACCTAGACCAGATTGGTCACGTGCTGAAAGAAGGTGGAGTCAAGAGTCTCCGAAACCGGCGAGCGTGTATGAAGAGAATTATGAATGTTGAAGAAGCGAGTGAAGTATGCAAGGATAGAGTTCTCTGGCACTCTGTTCACTCTGTCTACCCTGCAAGGGATATGGCGTGATGATATGTATGCATGTACTATTCTCTCTTTTTGTAGGAGACTTAAGCTCAGCAGACTTTAATGAACTGATATTATGATGCCTATTCTATCTAACATCTTATCCTAACTTATCGTCCATTGTTGGACACAAACTTTACCAAAGAGGGACAATACTAGACATCTTATAGAACACACTCATAACACTAACTGCCATCGATAATTCACCAGTCAGTCATGAAAATTATGGTATTATCACATCTCGGTGAATTCCTTAACAAACAGCAGACTGATGAATGAATGCATGGATTAGTAACTAAGTAAAAATAATTTAAGATGAATCAAATGAGTCCAAACTTGATGAGTTTACTAATACTCCACTCGTACATAATCCAGAATTTCAATTCAGCCTTCAAACTCCATCATCAGAATAGCTGAGTAGTACCATCATACATTGACATTTAAAATATTAAATCACGTATGAGTTTGAAAATTAAATACACATTATGCATCTTAGATCTTTACGGCAACTAACAAAAAGGGCTGATGACATTGAAACGCTTGAACAGACTGACAATATTCGTAATCTGTAGCAAAGAATCGTCACGGTTACGCTAGCTTTCAACAAAAATAAAAGCCAAATGCTACATACAATCTCACACACGTCAAAATTTATAACACCAGTCTTAAAACTTTCATATAAAAAATGGATCAACATTTTCCCATCATCAAAATGGAAGAATAAAGTGTGCTGGTATACTTTACGGCTATGACTTACAAACGTTATGGTGCATTTTGCACAATTTGTACAGCAATTTGTGGACTAATATCCCTGTGTTAATATTCTCGTCCGACTACAACGTTGATGTCTATATAAACTGGGATTCGATTGTTATAAAGCTATGCTGTTCCTTATGTCTTGACAGAATAAAAAGGCAAATTGTCACCATCACTTCTTTTAGTGGTTGGAAAGCATTTTCAGTAGATGTAGGCTCAATCAACTCTCACGTGCTGTAATCATTTTTTATAATGATTTCTGATGTTTACGCGAATATTACACATTTAAAATAAAACTAATTTTACAGATTTTATCAGAGAACTGATTGATGACTGGACAGTCCTTCCGTGACCATGAACGCTATAGCTGTAGCTGAAGTATTCGAATAATCGGGCAATTTAAAATCAAATACATCATCATCATTCTCCTGCTCTTATCCCAATTACTTGGGGTCGACGCAATATGTACTCTGTTTCCATCGTACATATTGCAAAAGTTACTGGCAATAGTTTCATGACCGGACGCCTGCCTGACGTCAACCCTCCTTGGGAATGTAATTGTTGACCTCACGGCATCAGATGGAGTTAGCCCAGGTTCATGAGGCTCTTAGTCGTCTTTTACGAAATCCACAAGCGAAGTAAGGGTTGGTAGTATTCGTCGCCGCTACCACACAGCAAAAATTTAAATCAAATACAAACGCGATAAAATTTGTAAAATAACGATTTTTCGTTCGCAAATAAGTTTTTATAAATATCCTAGCATGTGAAATGCTAAATCTCAATATTTTTTATACATTCTGACTATTGCCTTGAAAATTGTAAAAAACTGACCTTTAGAACATTAGAAGAAAAAGCACTTGTACTCTTCTAGATAACTTGTTACACCTGCGATTGCTCAAATTGTTGCCAATCGTGACTATAAAAGCATTATCAGCAGATCTGGCAGTGAACGTCTAATGGGTTGATTATGATGATAAATGTGCTTTATATAAAACCCAAGAGCGACAATCTCATAAAATGTTGTACTTGTTTTCAAGAAAAGGAAAACCATATAAAACTCCAACACGAATGACCAGCGTGGTACACTAGGTAAATTTCCTTTCTATTGTGGAAAAGACAGGAACCCAATAGTGGGACGGACCTATAGGGACTGACACGAAAATGATTTTTTTTTAGCAGACGAAAAAATAATGATGACTGAATTATAATAAATATCTGTATCCATTAACCATATTTAAAACTGTACCGAGGCACCCCACTAAAATTGGGAGTTCAAATTTTATATTTATTCACCTCACGTCCCACTTTCTCATGCAAAGTGTTCTCAGACTATTGAGGACGAAGTAAAGGGGGCCTACTGAAGCTGTTAATTTCCTAAAGCTCCTAATTTTTCTTTGCTTCCTTATTTTGGAGAATTAATGGACTCGTTGAATTCATAAGTGTTAAATTAATTATAAGGCATACTTATTTTCGCTTTGTAACATTAAGACTTTTATATGACAGAATTATTGCCTATATCTGTAGCAAGACAATATCACCATCTCAACTCATACATACGTCTCACTGCTGGGATTCAGCATCCTTCACAGTGGGAAGGAAATATAGCCACTAGCTTGTCGTTAGTAAATTGGCTCTTAATTCAAGTTTTCTTTCTACAGCAATAATGTTATTTGCTTGCAACCCAAAACAGAACTAACCTGTTTTATTATCATCCACGAGAAAAAAAGATAGTGGTGATGTTATTCTTAATCCGGTCACCACAATAAAGATAATATACTTGACCTCATCCAAAGTTATCTTTGAAACTGAGACAAGATGCCATCGTCTTTTGAGAATCATGAGCGTTTGCAAACGACGCTGTCAGCATCCCTTGTTAATTTGATCAGATTAAATCGGCTTTGTGATTTCGGGGTATTTTCTTTGAATTTATTACATCGTCATCCTCGTGGTCTTAACTCGTTAAGAGTTCCGGTTCGGATCCGGAACGTCGTATTGAAATGTTTGTATTATACTAGGAAAATTATAATAATTTCTATATTTTTAGTATTAAAAAATTGTTTAACATTTTTTACATATTTAGTGATAATAGATCACGCTACTGTCTATCTACAGCAACAATTGAGTCTCCTCACCCGCGATCACCACATTCATTCGAATTTTTTTTATTGCTAATGGTCTCAAATGAGCAAGCAGTACACCTGATGGTAAGTGTCACTGCCGCCCATGTACCTTTATAATACCAAGGGTATAGCTTAGGCCGCTGCCTACCAATACAATCCCCAAACCCATCCAGTTGGGCTGCCGGCTCTCTCGCTCAGCGAACAAAGCGCAATTGCACATTGGCAAACAACTCAGACGTCGATCTTCTGCGGGAGTGTAGTACTACCTCGAATGGACCAGCTCCCGGCTTTAGACAAAAAACTGTCAACAGCGTGGCAACCACTATTAAAAATAGGTTATAGTAGTAAGAATTTGCTAATAGACTTCTTAAAAAAAAATGTCAAAGTATATTAATTTGTTTATATAAATTATCGTGATGTGATTCCTTTTGGTAATATTATTATGACGTGTTAATATTAATGAACATGTTTCTGTACAGCAACGAAAGGCGTAAGAAAAAAACAGAAGGCATCACTTCCATCTCAGCTCATATACGTCCCACCGCTGGGCTTCGAACCTCTTCCGCTATAAAAGGAAAATTTACTTGTTACGTCACGGTGGTCAGCTGGGATGATATATTGTTTTATTGCCAGTTACGTCATCTGGAAATGACGTCATCTGCTTGTATCCGTTAGTCGTGTTTAACGATTAATCCAGGACAAGATAGTAATGGTGACAATTGTATTCTTACTCCGTCACTAACGACATATAGTTAGAGGTCAGAGATATATTAATATATCTTATTTGAAGAATGAAAAAATTACATTTACCTTGGCCAACTCTATGTGATGTTTTCTGATCAACAATTATATTTCCACGAAGGTTTTACGTCAGACTGGCGGCCGGTCATAAAACCATAGCCAAAACTGTTTCAATATGGCAGAAGTATTATTTTTATATTTCGATCTGAAGTAATTGAGATAAAATCACGATAATCATGATTGAAAAATAAAAAGCAACTTGTTTTAATCTTAGCTCTAACTTTTATGCAGCTTCTGCCGGCAATCTTAGGCATTATGAATGAATAAAAATTTATAAGATACTGAATAGAAATCTTTTCTTTACCAAGATTTACTTAATTTGCCACCTAAACAGCGTCGCGTTGAATTTCACAAAGTAAAACGCCACTCCGGTTGACTTCGTCTCGTTTGCTAACGTCTACAAAAGCTCGCTACAGCGACTTTTAACATAGTTTGTAGTTGAAATACGTTTGTATTCTCTTTGGGCTAAAAGTTTATGACGAACTATATAGCATGTAGTTGCTTAAAGCACTTCTCGTATTTTCAAAGGCAGATATTATCTCTTGCTTTTGAGCAAGCTTTTTGAGCTCACACTTTTTATGGAATACATATTGATCCATGTGTCTCTCGTCTTTGGGTTACGAGTTGGAGCTCCACTCTATATTTTGTCCAAATACCTCATTTTTACTATTTTCTTTTGAAACAATGAATATGTAACTAATTGAGTAAACTTGTAGATAACTGGTACTTTATCTATTATATACCACGCTGGTCAGGCGGGTTTGGCGTAGGATTTTTATTTTGGGTTTTCCTTCTCTTGCAGTGATGTTATCTGCTTGCATTACTAAGTCGTCATTTACGAACACCCACGTGAAAGGATGGGGTGATGATACATTGTATTCTTACTTCGTCACTACATGGAAAAATACCTTCTCAGTTGCCAACAATTTGCAGCAGATCATTTGCCTAACACAAACACATTCAAACATTTTGGAAACTTTACCATTCTTACTCGGTCGCTACTTTGCATGCATGTATTTCTCATTGTGCATGTTTAACTTTGACGTTGTGGGGTTCAGCATGACTGAGAAGTGGTTGGGAACTCGGCTTTGACAGTTAACTAATACGCCTACCAACTTGACTTTCTTATTTGCAATTGATTTGAGTTTATTTTATTACCAATGGTAAGTACAAATGGCAAATGAGTAAGAAGCACATCTGATGCTAAGTGTCATTGCCGCTTATAAATCTTAGCAATACCAGGTGCACAGCCCAAACGCTGCCTGCCGTAGAGGAAATGCTCTTCTTAAACCTGATTTAAAGAAGGGCACATCTTAGCACTCAGGATACACCTAGTTCTGTATCTCCGTAGATAAATAAAAAGTATATTATTTTGGTATATTATTTGGGTAGAAAAATTCACTTGCGTCCTTTATTTGTCTTTTAAAATCATGGAAAAGAAAATAGTTAGAGGCCTTCCTATTTTTACGACGCTGATTGTTCTTACAACATATAAATTGAGATTAACGTAAGTTGATGTTGATAGTTGTAATAAAATATATAAAACCGCGTGAGAAGCTTATATTATACGACGTAGACAACAATCCAAGCGTGCCGACAACAAATTTCTATTAAACTCACAGCTCGAAGTACAAAAGTTTGCCTTCGAAATGTTTAATAGATTTCCTGAAAGTCCGCGTTTATTATAAACTCACGCGACAAGTTTAATTTAATTTGATCCGTGACTACGAATATATAATATGTTCGACGATTGACAATTCTTCATCTTGTACGTTGTGGTGCACAGATTGATTAGTTTTGTTTATTAACTTGTAATGAATTTGTATTAGAATGTAATACGAACTATAACTAAACTTAAACTAATACTACATAATGATTTCTAATGTTTGCGCGAGTATTACACATTTTAAATAAAACTACTTTTACGCATTCTATAGCATTTGTATTTGATTTTTAATTGCTCAACGTTTCGAACACTTTACAGTGATCATGGTCACGGGAGGACTTTTTATTTCAAATGTGTAATACAACTTACATACATAACCTCACGACCGTTTCCCAGAGTGGTAGGCAGAGACTACGGATTACCTTAAACCACGATCTTGGCATACCTCCATTACTTCATTAATACTCGTCGCAATGTTCATGCATGCTCTACGATTACGCATACTCTTAATATGACCTCTCGTCAACTTATCTCCAATTTGATCCAGAAAAGTATGATGAAGATGTGGTCTTCCCCTCGTAGTCGTCCCATTCACGCTTTCTTTATTTCTTTACATACTTATATTAATATTACATATTTACTTGATAGTTCGTGGTTAAAGATTAACAAACAATGTTAATCTTTCACAAAAACCATTTAAAGAAAAGAAAGATTAAAACTAAAATGAATAAAATGTAACGTGAAATGATGAAATTTTGTAGTAATATAGTTTTTGTATCAAAGTAATTTATAATCACCAAAATATAAGGATAATTGAGAAGTAATTCGACCTAAAATTCTATAACATTGGTCTTGCGAAGTCGCTTCGATAACTAATTTGAATGATAATATCATTGAAGATTATTCACTGTAGTAGGTGTGGTGCAAGCACGAACACATTTCTTTTTGACAGACTATATTCTGGACAGATCCCGCCTATTCTGTCTGGGGTGAGGGAAGGTCGGTGTGTGGCCCTATAACCCATCGTGTTCTCTCCCCGTAGCCATTGATCTGACAATCGGTACCTATTCCTTGACTTCGCAGCCGACCCGGAAGCACAAATACCTGCGGTCAGTATGGGATAGACGAAATCGAGAACAGTCTGACACTCCTTATCATCATCATCATCCAGCTCTCATCACAATTTCTTGAGTCGACACAGTGTGTACTCTTCTTTCATATTAAATATTATTGCAAATAGTTTTATGACCGGCCGCCTGCCTGAAGTCAACCCTCCTTGGGAATTAATTGTTGACCAGGTGGCGTAAAATAGAATCGGCTTAGGTCTATGTTAAACTCTTAGTAGTCTTTAACGACATCCATGAGCTATGTAAGATTTGGTAGTATTCGTAGCCGCTACTACATAGCTGAGTTCGTTTTGTACATTGAAACAGGACTATTGGAATTATGTTCCAGCCAGCTTTTCACTTTCACGGTAAATAAGTTTCGGGTACCGGTGGCCCGCTCGCACGGTGAAGAGAGGCGCTTTGCAGGGTGAGTCTATGGGATCGCGCGCCGCCTATTCCGGCGCCCCGGACCCATTTGGCGCGGCGCGACCATATCCGTAGTCCACCGCAAAAAAAGGGGTAAATAAGTTAACGCTATTGCAACCCAACAAGAAAAAAGATATAATTTTTAATTATGATGAACCTTCGTCTTTTACTAATACTGTCTATACTATAGGTTAAGATAGAAATTTAAATTGTGATGCAGTTCTATTGAATTACACTACCGTCTAGGCATTACACCCGCGCTTTCGTGCCTGCAATCGTTTGGCATGCAAATTATACTATACAGGTTCGACTTTTCTTCCATTGATTTTTTTTGTTAGATTATGTTAGATGTGTTTATTACAACTAGTTTCCATACTTTTACCTTTTTTTTTATACCTTGCGGTGGCAAATGACCAAGGAGGTACACCTGATGGTAAGTGTTACTGCCGCTCAAGTATCTTTGCAATATCAACGAAACAGCTAGGGCGTTGCCTAGGAACCCAAAGTCACCCAGAAAGTTAGGCTTCCCGGCTCTTTCGCTCACCGAACGAAGTACAACAGCACATTGCCACTGCTCAGACATCGGCTTGCTGCGTTACCCCGGACGAACCAGCCCGCGGCTGTGGACAGAGAACTCACAACAGTGTGACTATACCACTACTAGACAACGTCTTTTATATTATAAATACTAAGATATTTATTACTTTCCTTTTCTTTCTTATTGATGGCAAGCGATGGTCTGATTTATTACTAAAGCAATCTCAAAAATTCTTTACCGCTTTTTAAGCGCAGGCAACTTTAGGTCAGAAAATTTTGTTTTTATTGCTAACAAGCTTCTGCCCGCGGCTTCGCCTGCGTAACAGGTTAGTTTCCTAATAATTATACTTCCTTACAACTTTTCATCGCCATTTACAACCCTTTTTTGCATTAAAAAGTAGCCTATGTCCTTTGTTAGGTTCTGGACTATCCGTGTACCAAATTTCATTTAGATCGGTTCAGTAGTTTTGGCGTGAAAGAGCGACAGACAGACAGAGTTACTTTCGCATTTATAATATTAGTCAGGATTATACTTAATTTAACAAATATATTTTGCTCTCTACCACGACTCTATAAGTGTTATACATCATCATCATTACCCTGCTCTTATCCCAATTACTTGGGGTTAACGCAATATGTTCTTTTCTTCCATACAATCCTATTCGAATTCATATCTGCGGTCACGTCCTTCCTATCCATATCATGCTTTACGCAATGTAAGTATTGTACATGTTCTAGGTATTAAGAAACTTATCTACCTAATTTAAAGGCTTATTTAATTCTGGAGTCCAAATACGTGGCACTATAAGACACGAGCCTTCTTTTTATTCATGTATTTCATATTCTCTTCCAACTCCTTTATATTGGGAGGGTTTACTTACTACTACCACGCAAACTAGTGAGACGGATCGATACAAAGTTCTATTTAGAGTTTATCTATCTTGCAGTGATGTTATCACACTCACATCTCGTAGTTGCTATGTAACACATCATACGATGTCTTTGAAAAAAATATTTGGCAATTCTTCTTGAAAAATGTTAACGTCACAAATTTATCAAACGTGAAACAATAAAATTAGTGGTAATTTAAAGTCCACATACGCAATAAGTGTTTTTTCTTTAAGAAAACCAGGAAATAATCCTTGATTAGGGGTTGGTTTAAAAACATATAATTAACGCAGACAAATTACAGCTACACTCAGAATAACAGTTTGTGGATCGTATAAAGTATTCTTCTGCGTAGAAATCGAATCCATGGAAATGGCACGGAAGGTTGGTATCTTAACCACAACGCCGTGGATTAAAATAAAGTACTGTTAGAAATTTTGTTGATAAATTATACACATACATACATATCATCACGCCATATCCCTTGCAAGTTAGGCAGAGAGGACAGAGTGCCAGAGAACTCTATCCTTGCATACTTCACTCGCTTCTTCAATATTCATAATTCTCTACATACACGCTCGCCGGTTTCGGAGACTCTTGACTCCACCTTCTTTCAGTACGTGACCAATCTGGTCTAGGTAGGTGAGTCTCGGTCTCCCCCGGTATCTACATCCTTCCACTTTCGCATTGTATATCTTCTTAACCAGACGTTCGTTCGGCATTCTTTCCACATGTCCGAACCATTGGAGCATTCCCTTTCACATCTTTACACCAATAATCTCTTTCATACCTACTCGCTCTCTTACGTCGTCGTTGCGAATGCGGTCGGTCAGCCTAACTCTACAGATTTTCCGTAGAGATCGCATTTCGACCGCATTAATTTTGCTTTCATGCTCTTTTCTGCATACCCAACTCTCGCTTCCATATAGTAATGTTGGGACAAGCACAGCATTATGTATTGCTACACGTGCCTTCTGGCTGAGGTGGTGGCTACCGAGAAGTTGCCCCAACGCTCCGTTCACTCTATTTCCCGCATTCACCCTTCGCTCTACATCAGTGGTGTACCTTCCATCTCGGCTAAAACCACATCCAAGATATACAAATTCATCCACTTGCTCTAGTACATCATTACCTATTTTTACTCTTACATCTGTTCTGGCTTCATCTCTTTCATAGACCATTATTTTGGATTTGTTCACATTCACGCGTAGACCCCTTTTCTTACAATCTTCTGTCATTGTGTCGACTAGGGTCTGCAGGTCAGTCGCTTACTGTGCCAGCAGAACTGCATTATCGGCATAGAGCAGAACAGTGACCACTGAGTCGCCCATCTGGACTCCCACATTCATATCGTTCAACCTTTGGAGACATTTATCCAGCTAAATGATAAACAGCCTGGCTGACAGAACGCACCCCGACTTAACGCCAATATTGACGTCAAACCAAGGCGACATTCCATCATCCAGTCGCACACAGGCTCTACAGCCCATGTAACTGGACTGCACAGCCTGTAGCAGTTTACCGTTAATACCATACTCCGGTAAAATGTCCCAAAGTTCCTTTCGTACAACCGTGTCAAATGCTCTCTCCAGATCCACAAAACTGCAGAAAACCCTCTGACCTAGAGCCAGATGCTTCTCCACAATGTTGCGCAGAGAGAACACTTGATCCATGCATCCCCTTCCACTCCTGAAACCTCCTTGTGTCTCACACAGTAAACCATCGGACACCGTCCTCATTCTCCTTTTAATAATTTTACCGTACACTTTTGCTGCCAAACTGGTCAAGCTTACGGCTCTGTAATTTGCGCAGTCATAACGTGAACCCTTGTTTTTAAACAAAGGCACGATGACTGCGCTATTCCAGTCCCTGGGAACTATTCCCGAGCTCCAACATAAATTGAGGAGTAACAGGAACGGCCCCCAGACACAGGATCCACCAAGCTTGATCATCTCGGCAGACACCATATCAATGCCCGCTGCCTTACCATTTTTCAAACTTCTTATCGCCCATTCAACTTCATCCATACTGATGGCATCGGAGGACGCCGGTGCCGAATGTTGATCTACTAAACCACATGCGACACCAGCACCAACTCGAGCATCCGCATACATATCGCCAAAATATTCACTCCATCGGCTTAACACATCTTGTGTTTGTGTAATAATGTTTCCACCTTTAGACTTTATTTTATTCAAAATAAAATAAAAAAATTATAATAAAAATAATAACATTTCAAAGTAGCGCCAGAGACGGAGAAGTTAAAGAGTGAGCGCCTAACGTGATGTGGACATGGTATGAGACGGAATGAAAGTAATGTTTGAAGAAAAGTTTTAAGTGAAAGGTAAGGGGAGACCTAAGAAAATTTGGATGGATTGCGTGAAGCATGATATGGATAGAAAGGGAGTGAACGCAGAGATGATATCTGATGGGATTTGATGAAAATAAAGAACATTGCGTCGAGCCCAAGTAATTGGGATAAGGACAGGGTAATGATGAATAAAAAATAACATATTTTGAATGAAAATTGAATTAAATCCGCTGAAGCCAGTTGATTCACTAAAAATCCAACGTCAAAGTTTATATTTACCCGTACTTATATCAATGTTTATATTAAAAAGCACTCTTTCATGAGGTTTGTGCAAACTTGTACGAAGATTTAAACACTAAAACTATTTTAAATTCAGCGCCGCATTGTTCAAATATTTGAAATTTTTAAAATCTAAATGAATTTGTTTACATATTCGTAAAGCCGTGTGGTTATGGGCTATTATCACGATGCTATTCCTTTCCCACAAGTGTCGTGATAGACGCTTAAAAAGGACAAAAAGATATCAATGCAGGAAAAGAAAAACTCAAAATCTGATAGAGTTTTTTTAAAGCCACTCACCCGGTACTATGGAAATAAAACGGAAATTTAACGGACACAAATTACATTCAGAGTCAGAACCACAATTTGTGGATTAAATATTGTCCTACGTATGAATCGAACCCACGACACTGGCACGGTAGATCGGTATCTTATCTATTACACCATCTTTACAATCCATTATATATCTACTATCAATTTCATGCTTACTAATTAGTTATTACCGAAACACGTTGCGTGAATAAACGCCAAAATGATAAAATCTTTTACACGATTTCGTAACGAACACGAATATCTATCATTTCATTTTACTTTATTATTTTAAGGGCAGGATAATTTACTGATATTTTTTTTTTGTGACTAATCCCACCACACATTCCCACCTCTGTAACTCCTGTAAGCCAGGATCCACAATGGTCTCCATAAAAGACACTGAGGTTTGACCCTCAGGAAGTCCCGGGAATACCTATAGTTCTCATAAGGTATTTTTCTTGTCACGTTATTAGAAATTATCCGTGTGATGACGGAGTAAGAATACAATTCACCACCCCATATCTTACCCGGGGGGATCGTAAGAGACGACTAAGGGATAGAAAAACGCAAGCCCAATAGTGGGACGTATATGGGCTGTGATGATGATGATATTAAAAATACCTCTACTAATAGCAAATGGAGATTTTAAAGCGTAACTTATACCTGGTATCATGATTCTCTTCACTCTTATACGAATTACTTATGGTGTACGCAATATGTAATCCTCTTCCATCTCCAGCCGCCTGCCTGACGTCAAGTCTCCTTGGGAATATAATTTTTGACCAAACGGCATCCGATGGAGTTGGCTCGGATCAATATAAAGCTCTTAGTAGTCTCATACGATATCCACGAGCAAAGTAAGGCTTGATAGTATTCGTGCCTGCTACCACACAGTATCTTAGTTAACATATTTTTATTTCCTAATGATGTTTTTCTTTATCATTTAAAGCAAAGCTATAATAAACAATAAACTAAACAAGCCTAATTCGGTGGGTTTCGGGTATATATTGGTAGGAAGCGGCCTAGCTATACCTCTGGAATTGCAAAGGTCCATGAGCGGCAGTAATACTTACCATCAGGTGTGCTGCTTGCTCGTTTGCTACCACTAGCAATAAAGAAATAAAAAAGCTCAGCAATTCACTGTAATAGTCTTTCTGTTACCTCCCAAAACAATCGCAGCACCATACACAAAATTCATTTAATAGATCATATTAAACTCTGAATCAATTCAATGGGGGCAATCTATTTCCATAGTTCTGTGATTATCAAAATTCTCTTCAGCCCGAGAGCTCCGCAGTTCGCACTCGTAATTGCGTTGCTTGTTCAAGAATTAGCTCGACGTGCTGTGAGCTGTAGGATTTGCCTTTGGCGCGTGTACCGTTTTGATTATGATTGCTGTATGCATGCTCTTTGCAAGTGTTCACTCGTGGTCGGGTTTCCGGCTTAATCTAACGCATGTAATTTCCATTTGTTTTTTTTTAAGTACTACCTTCTTTGTTCAGTGGTATACAGCTATGAGTTATTAAGTGCTGGTTACGAATCTTAGTTTTGGCAAGGGTTTGGAATTTTCATTAAATTTTTAATATTATGCAAGAATTCTTGCAACATGCCTTGAGGGCGGCTTATGCATGCTAAATATATTTGTATTTTAGTGATCAAGACATGATGTTAGCGATTAGTCCTTACTATTAGGAAGATTCTAAAATCATATGCAATGCTGTTTCTTTAAAAATCAATTTATAAAAAAATAAATTAAAATTTTAACGTTCTTTATAGTTAGAAAACTGAAGTAGACCGAAGTCCGCAGCAGTAAATGGGTCGTTAATCACGGGGTACATTACCACACTCTTCTAGAAAATTAATATATAAATTATTGCAGTTAACTACTGCGCTTTATTAGATGAGCAAAAGAAGCAGAAGTCCAAACCCCATCCACCTTGCGACAGGTCTCTACCTGTCCACCTGTCTACCTGTCCACCTGTCTACCTGTCACCTTGCTGTAAGCTTTAAATTACTGAGATTCGTGAGCTATTTATGATCAAATAAGCGGCTGGCTAGTCTGTCACTCATCATCATTATTATTATCACCATTCCAATCGCTTGGGGTCGTCGAAATATGCACTCCTCTTTAATAGTAAATATTGTAAAAGTTATATAATTGGCTGTCGGTCTAACGTCAATCCTCCTCGGGAATGTAATTAAAGTCATTAAATTGAATCGGCCCAGGTTGATTTAAACTTTTTAATTGTATTTTACAACATCCACGAGCAAAGGGTATTTTTAGCGCCTACCACGCAGAAAAGTAAAAAATATGAAATAAAATAGTTCCACCTATTCTACTTTGTTGGGTACAGCTGACAATAATGAGCCAGCCGTTGGATCTGCTACTAAAGCGTAGCTGTGTTTTAGTGTCCCCTTGCACTAAACTTCTCGATCGATACGGACTGGTAGGTGCTGGTAAGTACCTAAGTACAGGTGTGCACTTTAACGTGTTGGACATTCGTTACTTAGTTGTCTCAAGTTGTAGTAATAACTATATGCGTATTATGGTTCGTTTGCAAAGCCTTTCGAAGTTTATAACGAGTGGTGATTAATTTTTTTCTTCAACTATATATGTCTTACTAGCGACCCGCCCTCGCTTCGCTTCGATTATGTCAGTTTAGTTGTGTAGTTTACTTTCGCGACATAGAATTCCTTTCGGAGAAGGAATTTCTTAAAGTCCTACTTCATCTGACCTTTACAGAGCAGAAAAGAAAATCGACACCAAACTCCAAGTCTGAAGGGGCAGTATTGAAAAATGTGGTTTTTTTTTTGGGTTAACACCTACGCAATTCCTTTTGGGGGTGGAATTTTTAAAAAGCCGTTCTTAGTTTACATCTTTATCGTAATACAATTATGCCTACCGAAATTGAAGTCTGTAGGAGCTATATTTAAAAATATTCATATTATTATTTTACAGTTCCAGAGATATCGTGATGAGTCAATACATAGGTGGAAATCTCTTAGATATATATATATATATATATATATATATATATATGTAGATTGGATGTGGACTAAGTGACAAAGGTTCCTCAATTACGAAATTGCTCTAATATTTCGCGATGGTCAGACAAGTTGTTACAGAATGTTGTATTGTGTTTTTAGCCGCGTATATCCTTTAATTTGTACAGATGTGTAGTAGTTATAATACCGACCTTCCGTACCAGTGCGTACACTTTGTGCAATGCACAGTGTTGTTCTGAGCCTAGGTAAAATTTTTCTACGTTAATTATGTTTGTAAAAATAAATTTAGTCTCATTTTATCTGATATATAAATTTAGTCTCATTTTATCTAATTTATAAATTCAGTCTCATTTTATCTCATTAGTAATTTAGTGTTATTTGATCTCGTTTATAAATTTAGTCTCATTTTGTCTCATACATACATACATACCATCACGCCATGTCCCTTGCAGGGTAGGCAGAGAGAACTCTATCCTTGCATACTTCACTCGCTTCCTCAACATTCATAATTCTCTTCATACACGCTCGCCGGTTTCGGAGACTGTTGACTCCACCTTCCTTCAGTACATAACCGATCTGGTCTAGGTAGGTTAGTCGCGGTCTCCCCGGTACCTACATCCTTTCACTTTCGCATTGTATATCTTCTTAACCAGGCGTTCGTTCGCCATTCTTTCCACATGTCCGAACCATCGGAGCATTCCCTTTCGCATCTTTACACCAATACTCTCTTTCATGCCTACTCGCTTTCTTACGTCGTCGTTACGAATGCGATCGATCAGCCTAACTCCACAGATTTTCAGTAGAGATCGCATTTCGACCGCATTAATTTTATTTTCATACTCTTTTCTGCATACCCAACTCTCGCTTCCATACAGTAATGTTGGGACAAGCACTGCATTATGTATTGCTACACGTGCCTTCTGGCTCAGGTGGTGGCTACCGAGATGTTGCCCCAACGCTCCGTTCACTCTATTTCCCGCATTCACTCTTCGCTCTATATCAGTGGTGTACCTTCCATCTCGGCTAAATCCACATCCAAGATATACAAATTCATCCACTTGCTCCAGTACATCATTACCTATTGTTACTCTTACATCTGTTCTGGCTTTACCTCTTTCAAAGACCATTATTTTGGTTTTGCTCACATTCACACGTAGACCCCTTTTCTTACAATCTTCTGTCATTGTGTGGACTAGGGTCTGTAGGTCAGTCGCTGACTGTGCCAGCAGGACTGCATCATCTGCATATAGTAGAGCAGTGAGCACTGAGTCGCCCATCTGGACTCCCACATTCATATCGTTCAACCTTTGGAGACATTTATCCAGATATATGATAAAAATCCTGGCTGACAGAACGCACCCCTGCTTAACGCCGATATTGACGTCAAACCAAGGCGACATTCCATCATCCAGCCGCACACAGGCTCTACAGCCCATGTAACTGGACTGCACAGCCCGTAGCAGTTTACCGTTAATACCATACTCCGGTAAAATGTCCCAAAGTTCCTTTCGTACAACCGTGTCAAATGCTCTCTCCAGATCCACAAAACTGCAGAAAACCCTCTGACCTAGAGCCAGATGCTTCTCCACAATGTTGCGCAGAGAGAACAGTTGATCCATGCATCCCCTTCCACTCCTGAAACCTCCTTGTGTCTCACACAGTAAACCATCGGACACCAACCTCATTCTCCTTTCAATAATTTTACCATACACTTTTGCTGTCAAACTGGTCAAGCCTATGGCCCTGTAATATGCGCTGTCATAACGTGAACCCTTGTTTTTAAACAAAGGCACGATGACTGCGCTATTCCAGTCCCTGGGAACCATTCCCGAGCTCCAACATAAACTGAGGAGCAACAGGAACGCCTGCCAGACACAGGAGCCACCAAGCTAGATCATCTCGGCAGACACCATATCAATGCCCGCAGCCTTACCATTTATACTGATGCCATCGGAGGACGCCGGTGCTGAATGGTGATCTACTAAACTACACGCGACACCGGCACCAACCGTAGTATCCGCATACATATCGCCAAAATATTCGCTCCATCGGCTTAACAGGTCTTGTGTTTGTGTAAGAATGTCTTCACCTTTAGACCTTATTTTATTCATTCTGAAGGCTGACCAACCACCCCGAGACTTCTTCACCTCCCTCCAAAAGTGTTTGGTGTTACCCTCGAAGTTTTTAGTCAGCCTATCTTCTGCACTCATATTTGCTCTATCACGCTTCTCTTTCACTAAGGTCTTGGTGTCATTCTTACATTGCCGATATATTTCGTTCTTCTGTTCAGTCATACTGTCATTCAGATTCAAAGAAGAGACATAGTCCAGCCACGCTTTCTTCTTTTACTCTACGGAAGCTGCCACTTCCGCATCCCACCATGCATCACCATTTGTATTTCTATGCTTCTTTGAACTTCCACATACTTCTTTCGCTGTATCTACCATACTCGCTTTCAATATTCTCCAGCATTCTTCAATGTCCGATTGCGGCTGGGTTGCCATCGTCAGCCGTTCTCGGACACCCTCTGCATACTTTTCTCTTACACACTCTTCTTGCAACCTTTCAGCCTTTATTCTTTCAAGCCCTCCGAAGTGGACACGCTCTCGCCAGTGCCTCCACTTTCTAAACAGACCACTAAATCTCGCGATAACGAGATAGTGATCCGTATCGACTGTGGGGCCCCTGTAGGCTCTTACGTCCAATATTTTGCTTCGGAGGCGACTGTCTACCAAAATTAAATCTATTATATTTTTCTGTTCATTCCTTCTCCATGTATACATATGGATGTCCTTATGTTGGAAAAATGAGTTTCACACAATAAGGTTTCTCTCCATGCATACATCCGCTATGAGCCTACCTGCGTCGTTCACTCTCTTATCACCAAATTGACCAAGTACGTCCTCATAGTCCGGACGCTTGGTCCCCACCCATCCGTTCAAATCTCCGCATACCATCACGCGTTCACTGGTTTCTGCCATATTCAGAACTTCCCTAACATTATCCCAAAACTTCTCTAGGTCTGATGCCACCGAGGATCCTATGGGAGCATATGCTATAACCATGAATACCTTGGTGACACCTAGTTTTATACGGACCCAAAGAAGTCTGGGATCATACATTCCGTAATCCTTCACACCTGAGGCCAAGCGAGAGGACAACAGCACTCCTACCCCCATGCTGGCTCGATCGCTCTGTGGTACACCAGACCACAGAGCCATCCCGCCACCAGGAAGATCGCAGACGTCGCTGCCCCTTCGCTTGGTCTCTGTTACACAGAGCACGTCTAGCTGTTTGTCCGCCATGACGGTTATCAGCTCGTGCAACTTACCTTCCACACATCCTCTTACATTCCACGTGCCCACCCGGTACTCTGCTCTCCTCGACTCGCCTGACTGGGCAAGGCGTGATGGGTGTCGGCCCCCATCGCCGCATCTGCCGATTTTCGTACCGACGGGGACGGGTCGGTACGCGTCGCCTCCAGGGTACGCCCTATCCCGCACTGCGGTACGCATATCGAGCCGTACGCATATTAGCAGTCTAACTAGACTGGCAGCAGACGCGACGAGCACGCTCCGGACTATGCCATAATGCTCATAAATTTCTATAAAGTTTGTTACTGCCCATTTTCCTGGTAATCATTTTTATCCTTATACTAACCATAGTATAACTATATACTAGGTGTGACTATACCATAGTCACACCTCGCCCAATCCGTCCGGGACGAAGGAGAGGGAGACAAGCGACCCCATAACCTTCCCTCCACGTACCTGTATATGCCGTGCGGACGGGCTACTGGTACCCAATCTTTGCCGTCAGTGCTGGTGTTCCCGTATATTTTGTAAAAGTCTCAGGGGAAAGTGGGTGGTGACATATTTTATTTTTAACCTGTCACCACATCATGCTTTTTATATGAATTATCTATTTAAAAAATATATACAGAGAAACATTTTATTGATTAAAACTACATACTAATTGCACTCGCGTTTTTAACGGCCATATTTATCAAAGCAGGCTTCATCGTTTCGAAATATTATATTTTAAATGCTTTAATTTAAATACGAATTGCGTCGTCTCCACTGGTGTATGGTAAAGTGGATACGATGTTCACAAGTGCGTGGTTATGTCATGTTTAAATTATGTAACTAACTTTGACTATATAATATATACTACGTGGCTTTCAGTCATATGAAATGATGCCACTAGATATTTTTGATTGAGTAACAAGCATCCAAGCAATATGATAAACTTCACATTTATATTCTTTTTTACAACCTTTTTATTGAGATATCGCACTGGAGTTAATGCTTGCGCTTCAAGTAGAATATAAGATTTGTAAATGATTATGACTGGATCCGATTCCACAAACGACAGTCTATCACGAAAAAACTAATGGAACAGCCACCACTCGTTCCAACCATTTGTAGTCAGGGTAGAAACCCACTCCACGCACTTATTGTAAGTAGAGCCTTTACAGTAAGCATGGCCAACTATCGTAAGCCGCAAAAAACCACAGTCAAAATTAAAAAAAAACATCTTAATTTATTCAAAAGTATTTTTGACAGATCTCTCGTTATAGAGTGTCTCAGACGAAATTTTTAAAAAGAACACCGTACGATACAAGTTTTCCTGTGGCTATAATACTGTTTTTTTTTGGGTAGACTATGGCCCGAACACACGTCGCCCGTTCCGTCCGGGGCGCGTGGCCCCATAACCCACCGTATTTCCTCCCCATCGCCATTGGGCTGGACACTGGTACCGCTTGCTTGCCTGGCTATAATACTGTAATGAGGATTAAACTTTTTTTTTTTTTCGTTGGGCTATGGATGTTTCTTGCCCCACCAATTCGGTCCGGGGTGACGGTGGAGGCGGCGCGCGACCTCATAGACCCACCATGCAAACTACTCTCTTCGCCGTGCGAGGCGGGCCACCGGTACCCGATCTTTGTCTTTGGTGAATGAGGATTATACCTGATGTATATATTAGGTCGGGAAAAAGTTTCTTCGCATTCTACGAGTATATGAAAATTCAATTTTTTTTTTTCAAAGTTTATTTAGATTTAATTACAATATATACGTGTCATTTTGTTCGATGACTGTCTGCCATTTTGTAAGTAATGCTGTGACATGATCGTGTTGCTGTAGAAATTTTGGAACTTATGATCAAAAAATAGCAACAAATAGTTTGTGTCTTGATGTTAACATGATAATGTCTAAAGAATTCTGAAGAGACCGAAACAGGTGGAAATTTGAACGTGCAAGTTCAGAGCTATATGGTGGTTGCACTAACATCTCCCAGCCAAACTCTCTTCATTTTTGTTGAGTGACTAAATATGTTTGTGGTCTAACACTATCGTGATGAAAGACCACACCCTTTCTGTTGATTAATTCCGGCTGCTTTCTCTCAATTTCTTGCTTTAATCTCATCGGTTGTTGGCAGTTGAGACCCAAATCGATGGTTCTGCCCAGCGGTAAAAGCTCATAATGAGTATACCCTTCCAAACCCACCACACAACACCATTTTATTGAGAGTTAACCCGGGTTTTGCCGCAATTTGATGCCAGATCGACCTTTGACCACGACCTTTTTTGCACGTTATTATCGTAGGTACATGATCCACTTTTCATCACCAGTTAACAATCTCTTAAAAAACGGTAGAGTTTATTACGTTTCAATAAAGAATCGCAAATGAGTACACGGTTTATTAGGGTTCTTCCAGTGAAGTCGTGAGGCCCCCATATATTCACCTTTTTTGTATATCCAGCTTTTTCAAATGGGTCAAAACTCTTTCGTGGTCAATTTCCAGATATTGAGCTATCTCTTTACTACTGATATGTCCATCATGCCTCATTTAAAAAAAAATAGCTTCCATTTTATCAGTGACAGGGCGACCAGAGCGAGGGGTATTTTGACATCAATATTCTTCTTGAATTGAAAACATTTAAACCAACTTTGTGTTACTCTTACTGACACAGCATTAGATAAACGTCACAATTCTTTTTTGCGGCTTACGTTGAATTTATTCCTTTTGTAATAAAATTTTAAAATGTATCGCACTTCTTCATTAGATTCACTCATTATGTCAGAGAGAAAAACAAATGAAAACGGCGGGAAACAATTGTTTCACTAACTTTTTTTCTTATTATGAAATGTAACTTTTTTAATGGTATCAAAACCAGCCAGATGCATCTAGTACAGGCAAAGAGATTTTATTAAAATTTTATACTATATGCGAAAAGACTTTACCCCGACCTTATGATAAACTACTGGAAAAATTAAAGGATCAAAAAAAAATTCCAAATTTTTGGGCAATTTTCAACAAGCAGTAACTTCGAGAGAAATGGTCGTACAGGAAATAAAAAAAAGGAAATTGTAGCTCCAAGTGTCTAGTTTTTGGATTGGAAGTTAGAAGAAAATTTTGTAACCTCTGCGGTTTTTGAGAAATCGTAGAAAACCAGCATCAAAAAAAAATACAAATTTTTTTTTGAGTTTCGTTTCGGTCTACGGGCGTAGAAAAAAAATTTTCCACTTAACTACTATATCTATCAGATAACTTGTTTATTCAGCTTGAATTTGCTTTTTAAAAAGTTCGAGACGATCATTTCTCGCTGAGATATCAAACTTTGAATGCAAAAGGATCTAATTGTCTTTAACCATCAATATCTCAGCAAGCAATAATCGCATAGAAAGTTAAAGGTGGGTTTCAAGAACTTGAATGAATTCTCCTTAACGACTAGTCGTTACTTGTCCGAAAAAAAAATTTTTTCTCTTTGTCACATTAATTTGAAAATGCAACAAAAAAAGGGCTTTTGGTGGTTTTTTGGAAAATCAAGCGCTAGATCGAAAATATTGAGGAAACCACTAATGTTAAGTGTGCCTTTTACAGTTCAATATGTCCACAAAAACCCTACAAAAACCAAATTAATCCAGCCAGCCGGTTTTTTTGTTTCAAACGGTCAAAATTTTGAAAAAATTAAAGGATCACGTTGTTTGCTCTGAAAAGCTTATAATTTTTAAAAATGAGAAAAAAATTGTTTTTCCGAGCTTTTTCCACATTTTTGCTCAAAACTTTTTTTTCGGAAAAGCAATGGCTAGTCGTTAAGGAGAATTCATTCAAGTTCTTCAAACCCACCTTTAACTTTCTGTGCGATCATTGGTTGCTAAGATATTTGATGGTTAAAGACAATACGATCCTTTTCCATTCAAAGTTCGATATCTCAGCGAGAAATGATCATATCGAACTTTTTGAAAAAGCAAATCCAAGCTGAATAAACAAGTTATCTGATAGATATAGTAGTTAAGTTGGAAAAAAAATTTCTACGCCCGTAGACCGAAAAAAAAAAATTTCAGTTTTTTTTGTTGCTGGTTTTTCTACGATTACCCAAAAACCGCGGAGGTTACAAAATATTAAACTTCCAATCCAAAAACTAGAGACTTGGAGCTACAATTTCCTTTTTTTTTGATTTCCTGTACGACCATTTCTCTCGAAGTTATGGCCTGTTAAAAATTGCCCAAAAATAAGGATCTTTTTTTTTTGATCTCTTAATTTTTTCCAGTAGTGTATAATCCGGTCAATTTAGACATTCGAAGCTACAAAAATTCCCAACAAGCTGAAAATCAGTAAGATTGTTTAAAATATGATTAAAAATAAAATTTGAAAGTTCTTCTCCATCTTTCCCCTGTATGAAAAAAAAATATTCAAGGTCAAAATAATGAGTATTTCGCGATTTTCAGCAAAACGGTAAGTTTTATCATAAAATACTTCAGACAAAAATTATAGATCATAAAATTATCTACAAAAAATGTATCAATACTTCTTTTCCTACCATTTTTGAGATATAACTATTCAAAAAGTTGTAATCGTCATAATATGCATGAGTACGCCAAGTATATACGAGTACATCTCTACAGTTGTAATATATGTTAAAATATGTTTCTATCGGTCATTGTAACTTACATCTATAATATAAAATATACATAAATTATAACTTTAAGAATATGACCAACTTCCAACCCCCGTCTGGCTGAGACCCTAGCGGTCTAGCTAATAACCAAGCCACTCTTGAACTTGGTAATATACCTGAAAAAGATGTTGATGAGCAGCAACTGAGTTGTTAATATCAAAATCTACATATTTTCACATATATTACAACTGTAGAGACGATATATAGATATTATGACGATTACAACTTTTGAATCGTTATATCTCAAAAATGGTAGGAAAAGAAGTATTGATACATTTTTTGTAGATAATTTTATGATCTACAAAATTTGTCTGAAGTATTTTATGATAAAACTTACCGATTTGCTGAAAATCGCGAAAAGCTCATTTTTTTAACTTTGACCTTGAATTTTTTTTTCCATACAGGGGAAAGAAAAAAATAAAAAAAATAAAATTAGGAAGTTCCACTTCCAAATTTTATTTTTAATCATATTTTAAACAATCTTACTGATTTTCAGCTTGTTGGGACTTTATGTAGCTTCGAATGTCTAAATTGACCGGACTATATCATAAGGTCGGGGTAAAGACTTTTCGCATATAGTATAAAATTTTAATAAAATCTCTTTGCCTGTACTAGATGCATCTGGCTGGTTTTGATACCATTAAAAACTACTTACTTTACTCTTATTTTTTGGTCTAATTTGGACTAATATATATTTATAATATAAATATATTTGTATTTATTTTACACAGATACATTTTGTATAAGGTAAATAACTAATATCTGGATGAACGAGCTTGGCTCGGTGTTTGCTTTTTAGTGTTTTATTACCTGTTTAAATATATAATATGTAATTAACTTAGGGTTGCCTGCGGTAATAAATTAAAAATACAAAGGGGGTCATCCCCAATATACCACGAGATCTCGTTTGAAACGACCGTGCAAATATAGTTTAGCTAACAACGTCAATATGTGACTAGGAAAACTTTGAATACACCGCCATCTGACAAATGCGATTTAGTTCAAGTATACCTATTTTCATCAACGACTCTTATATTTTAGGTTGCTAGATGTAGGCAATATAAATGACCCATAGTATTAAGGTTAATTGACCTACTATAATCAGTTGGTGATCAGTTGAGTTGATATAGAGTTTCATTACGAATGTTTACGAATTGAATGCTTGATTACGAGCGAAAAATTATTGTCACACATGGAATCCCCGTGTGACACTTATTTTTGGCTCGTAATCAAGTTTTTATGTTATATAGATATTATAATATACGTTAGGGGGTGGTGAATTATTACTAAATAACCACACTGATGGGTATGCTATATTTATTTTATGATCAGTGTGTCAGCCTGACTGGCGTGATTTAAATACATTACGTGATTTGTAATGTAACGTTATTACACATTTATGAAAGTTAAAAGTTACATCGTTGTTTTATTAACTCTCATAATAAGGGTGACATATCATCTATAAACCCTTGTAATATTCTTTATTAAAATAACTTTTTTTATCTCTGGTAATACCAATTTTTTTATATGATGACGAAGTAAGGATACAATTCACAGCCCGCTAACCTACCCGTGGATGTCGTAAAAGACTATTAAGGAATTAGGATTAGACTTTTACAATGATAGGGCCAAACTGTTGGCAGGTTTAGCGGAGCGGGCCATCTGAGATACTGAGACCACACTGTCGTAGATGATTGACGTCTGAGCACGGGTAATGTGCTGTTGCGTTTCGTTTGGTGAGCGAGGGAGCCCGAAGCCCGGCTTCTAGGTGGATTTGGGTTGATAGACAGTGGCCTAGTTGTAGCTTTGGTATTGTAAAGGTACATGAGCGGCAGTAACAACGTAACACAACGTGACAACAACGTAACACGTACCGTCAGGTGATCTGCTTGCTCGTTTGCCACCTTATCAGCAAAAAGTCTAGTATAAATCTGTGCCAGAAAAAGAAAAGTTAAAATAAAGTCCTATATACCCAGTTCTTTCCTAATTTAGAGGAGGCTCGAGGCCAGCAGTAGAACGTATATGGACTGTGATGATGATGAATACCATATTTGTAATGAGATGGAATGGTACAAATAGTTGCAATTAAGGGACGTCAACAGATAGCTTCACTACGAAAGAAGGCAAACTCGAAATAAAACTCCTATAAGCAACCCGTCTAGCCAGTGTTGTGCTGTAGGACAAATTAACTTTTATCAAACAGGAGACACGTACCACAGAACTTATTTACCCTCAGGTGAATAAAAAGAGTAAAGAAAAAATCTCTTCAACCCTGAATTTTTTAGCTTGCACAATGATTATAACCTTTAGTACTCTCTCTCTTAAGCAACATATCCTGTAGTACCGATGCAGGCAGCAGACTCATCCGTGGCTGCCTTATGGATACAGGCGTGTGACTACAAAAGTAAATAAAACATTAGTATAATTTATGAATAAACCTGGCATATATGATCGTTCACAATCGCCATATAATATTGTCTGCGGTAGTAAACAATTTATCCTCCGGTTCAGGGTTTTCGTCTGCATTATTCATATCAACTACATTATTTATATCCCATGTGATTTAGTAGCTACTGTTATATATTAAACACCAGTTAAGCATGACCCATGCAATTGTTGAGATCACCATTTGTTCTTTTAGGGATATTTGTATACCAATAAAATGGATAGTTAAATAAAAAAAATGATTAAAAAAATCAAAAAACCCGACTGCGTAAAAAATCACCAAAACTACGTACATAATAAAAAAAACTGAAAAGAAAAAAACAAGCACTTAGATGTCCGGTGGTCTAGAATTCCATAATATATTATTGAATAAATACTATTGCAGAAAATCGAAAAATGTTGAAAAAAACTAATAATGATTTTTAAATACCTATTTAACGATACCCCACTCGATATAGTTTATTGACTTTAATTTTTTTTATTTTCACAATATGGCGTCCAGTAGTCGCCATATTGAATTTTCAATAACGTCATATCTTTAGTGACACTTGCCGGATTAAGAGGAATCGATTGACGTACGAATCATAAAAATCGGCCCAGGCGTTTGGTATATATAGTGCCTCAAAGGAACATACAAACATACATACATATATACATACATACATAGACTGTTAAACACAATACCACTCCTTTGCAGTCGGGTAAAAAAACTAAAGTACCTACTCGCTTTTATAGATACACAAACTACATAGTGCGATGCGAAAAATATAGACAACGCCATCTATCGAGTCACGCCAAAATTTGTTACGGATATAAAAGTTTTTAAGTTAATCTGAACTTTTAGAAGGGGATAAAAATTACATTCAAAGATTCCATTACACACCAACTAAGTTGATATAAGCATAGCAGTGAAACATATGTTCACTTTCTTGTCCCTTTATCCAGATCCCTTTTATTTGAAACCCGTGGAGGTATTAAGTTGGAATATACACCACATAGTTTGTATAACTGTTTATCGTCTTCTAATTCTATGAGAAAACCTTTTGTTTTTATAAATTCACGCATCGACAGTTTTGATGCTGACTTTTGGCAATCCAATCTAAACTTATTTCATACTAACGTGAGTTTAATATTTTTTGTTAATTTAGAATCATAATATTTAAAGTATAACATTTTAATTTATAATAAAAAAAAAATAAAAAAAAACTAGATGCCGTAATACATGAAAAATAAAAGATAGGTGTACACCAAAGTTAGATTTTTAACCTTCGCCGAAGAATTCTTTATTAAGTAGGTACACTGTATAAAAACTGTACCTAATAACATGTTAAAAATGACCCTCCTAAACAACGTTTTAAAATAATAATCGTTTGTCACCATAAATCGCCAATATTAATCATATTCTTTGACCTTCTTTTTACAAGTGATCATGTTGGGTATCATACTTCTTAAGTAATATATCATACTGCTTAAACTCTTGCCTGTTTCTGTTTAAAGAGTTCAACCTCACATTAAGGGATAGATCCTCATATCATGATGACATACATACAAATAAAAGACACAAGTCACAATCAAACTCAGACCATATTAAGTGGATCACACAAATAATTTTCCTGCGTGTGAATCAAAGCCATAAACTTCACTTAGCACGGAAGATTAGTACTTAAACATCTGTGTCATCTGTATAATCAAAACCAAAAAAGTTACAAGTATCTTATTAAATAGTAGTAACGTTTATTCTAAAAGACTAAATAACACCAAGTTGAAACTATTGAACCCGAAGAAACGACATTTCGAAAGTAATTTTTATACACTGTAAAAGTATAATAGGAAGGGATTTTTGCTTAATTACAATTTTAAATTATAAAAGGTTTGCTTTATGCATAAAAGTCCGTTCATTCTGAAGTATGAAAGGCGGGCCTTTTTTCTGAATAGGAGATACTTTACATGGATGATAGTGAAAAATATTATATACCATTTAAGTTTTTTTTAATGACAACACCATGGACTTCAAATAAATACAGTTAATGAACACAAATTACACTCAGACTCTATCCATTTTGTAGATCGCACAAAGTATTGTCCTGCGTAGAAATCGAATCCATAACACTAGTGCCGTATTTCGGTATATCAACCACTATGCCACCTATGCAGTGAATAATTTATTTTAGATATTTTTTATTATTTATAATAGATTGTTGTGAAATTTCATCATGGTTCTGTGACTCTGACAGGCTTTGCTATAATGAAATCGGAATCATTTCAATTTGTGGACAGCCAACAAGAATGTCTAATTAAACTGCCACTGAAGAATGATATCTAATTGAATCGTGTCAAGATGTCTAGTAGGCTTAATATAACGGACAACGTTGCATGAAGCCTTCACGTTTAGATCTTACAATATCACTGTAGTGGGGATACAACCTTGTAATACCCTGCATAACACATGATATACATACATGTCATCACGCCATATCCCTTGCAGGGTAGGCAGAGAGAACAGAGTGCCAGAGAACTCTATCCTTACATACTTCACTCGCTTCCTCAACATTCATAATTCTCTTCATACACGGTCGGATATCGTATTGTTTAAACAAAATACAAGACTGCACGGATGGCGTAGTGGTTAAAATACCGACCGTCTGTGCCAGTGTCGCGGGTTCGATTCCCACGCAGTATAATACTTTGTGTAATCTACAAACTGTTATTCTGAGTCTGGGTGTAATTTTTTTGTGTGTGTAAAGTTCTCCGCAATACAAAGATTATATCCTCAGTGCAGGATGGTGTTAAAAACGCGAAAGGAACCCGTAAGGGCCCGTACGGGCCGGCCACCGAAGACAAAGATCGGGTACCGGTGGCCCGCTCGCACGGCGAAGAGAGGTGTTTGCAGGGTGGGTCCATGGGGCCGCGCCGCCTCTTCTGTCGCCATCACATCTATGGTCCACCTTGCGAGGAAAAATAAAATAAAAAAAAGGATGGTGTTAAAAAAATATCTACTATATCCCTGGTCAGTATAGTAATGCCGGTGCTAATGATATCATCATTGTAATTTTCTGAATGTAGAAATCAGAACTCATTGTCTTTGGATTTCAAATAAACTTGTGTCGTTTTTAAATTATCATCATTATCATCGTTTCATTAAATATATCATCATTTTCATCTCAACTGCATACGTCCCACTGGTTAGGTTGGTTGGGAAATTATTTTTTCATCACCATCTCAGCTCATATATGTCCCCACTGTTGGGCTCCAGCCTCCTCCACAATAGGAAGGAAATAGACCTATACCACGCTGGTTACACGTGTTAGTATAGGGTTTAGTTTCTAGTTTACCTTCACTTGCATAGATGTTATATGCATTTTTATATCCCTTAGTCGTCTCTTACGATTACCCACGGGTTAGATAGGGGGTGGTGAATTGTATTCTTACTCCGTCACCACACGGACAGGACATAATTATTTTTTAGTAATTTGTAAAGATAATCATGGTTGTTACGAATTATCCGATAGAAATATATCATCGCGGACTTTTGTTGAGCATTTTAAGATAAACAATTTCTTAATATATTATTTTATATATTTAATAAGATTTGGCGTTTGCAATGTAAGCGCATAAAGATGATTGTTACAACATCACATTATACATCTTTTAAATTCTCGGATTTTTCTACTATTTTATAAAAGTAAACCTTCCTCTGGAATCACTGTGTCTATTGACTAAAATCGCTTTAAAATCTATTGCATAGTTTAAAAAAATTAAACGGTTAAAATACGGTGTTTATTCTATATTATGTATAGGTCAAATATTTTTATTGCCTTTAATACAAGCCTTAAAAATATAGCGCTTAATCTACTCATTGACATTGATTTTCCATTTTGTAATGGAGACGAAATTGTAATTCATTTCATATTTTGCATATTGTATAGTGTAATTTAATGGTTTCTGATGTTAACGCGAGTATTACACATTTGAAATAAAATTACTTTTACGGATTCTATCGCGTTTGTATTTGATTTTTAATATCCCGACGTTTCGAACACTTTACAGTGATCATGGTCACGGGAGGACTAAGGTGTCTTACGTCCAAAAGTTATCGTTATTACAGAAATTTATATCTACCCGCTACAGTATCAGTTATTAAAAGTTTGACCCACATTTTAATACAAATTCATTGCAAATACACAAAAAAAAAATGATTCTGTACGTAAAAAAAAATATATTGTTTATGATCAGTTATATATATTTAATTTATGATAATTATTATATTGTTTCAATTTACTAGTTTAAAAAATCTAATAAAAAAGTGTAATTTAGCTCATTAAAGCAGATTTGATGTAGTAGCTTGACAGTTTGATCTGGTGCACATTGCTTACACCGTAAGCCTTTAAGCTATTTATACGTCTGAAAGACAGGAGAAGTGATTAACATCTCAAATATTTTAATGAAAATAATATAACTTACGTAGATAATGATTTGGCCATGTACCCCGTGTGGCGACAGGAATACTATTACCATCACCCCTTACTTTTCTTTATGAGTCGTAAAAATCGGCTGAAATGGGTAGCAGCTATAGCTATTGGGAAAGGTACATCACACTGTTATCACTAACGTGCCTGCCAAGCTTGGCAATTACGGCACAATCCCTTTGTATGAGGCTTACGTCCAGCAGTTACCGACATAAGGCTGAATGACTGTAATAATGATGATAATACAAAACACGAATAAAAACAACATCTATTATTAGAACTGGATACTTCAAAGACGCGACGAAAGAAATAAAAAATTGAGTCTGTGCAATCATCTCTAATGAACCGGTGTTGGAGGTAATTGCCTGGAAACATTGTGCACACACAACCCCGCCCGACACTCGCAGGGCCAACCTCCAGGGGCTGGTTAGTGAGCACCGCTTCCGTACGTTGGAACGAAGGGCGGATTACCGTTCTCGTATTTCAATTGGGTTTTGGGTTACAAATCATTTGATTTCATTTGGATAACGGTGATTTTTTTATAGACCTCGCAATGATTTTATCCTTGTGCAGCGAAACATTTTACAAACATATAATTAATTATCGGACACAAATACGACTCAGTCTTTAGAACAATTATTTTTGTATCGTGCAAAGGACTATCCCGCACTGGAATCCCCGATACTCAACGTGGAAGCCACTACTCTAGACCAGAGGCCGGCAAACTTTTGAATCGGAAGAGTCAAAAATTAGAATTTATAAAGGTTTAAAGTTTTTAAAGAGCCACAATTTTTTTTGTCAACAATAATTTGTGCCTAATCCTCATTAATCAATTCAGAACCATTTTTAAATGTTTTCTTTATAAATTTTTTTTTCGTATTGAACTAAAGAGCCGCAACTTCACATCCAAAGAGCCTCATATGGCTCGCGAGCCGCAGGTTTCCGACCCCTGCACTAGACGAAAAAACCCTTGAATAAAACAGAATTTTTTTTTGTTAAATAATCAACACCCAACACTAAGGAAATCTTTGTACTGCGGAGGGAGTTAACAAACTTTACTTTACAACTATATATTTAACGGGCACAAATTAAACTTAAGACTTGGAACAACAATTTGATGGAGCGTAGCGATGTATTGTCGTGCGGGATATGAACCAATAACATTAATAGCATGGTTGGTTGGTATCTTAACCACTATGCCATCTGTGCAGTCAATTAATAAATATATACAATAAAAGAAGTAATTTCGGTGCATATACTTCAAATGTGGAGTTTAATTACTCCACATTTGAAGATAAGATATAAGATAGTCCAATAAGATTTATTAATCTTGAGATTATTTTTTAGAAAAAAAAAAAATTTCTTGCTTTATTTACTTAAAACCCTAATTGGGGCTGGCATTGTTTTAACAAAAGTGTTGCTCGATTCGGTGCTGTCGTTTTCAAGTGAAGCGCTTACAAAGAAAACCATTTAATTTTTATTTATACAGATTACACGAGCCCCAAAGGCCACTTAAAACTGTCCAACAGTCTTAAAATATCTATCCGGTCGCTTCAGTTACTAAAGCTTCACAATTATAACTTTTGTCTTTGAACGTTTCCACGAACTTTGATAGAGAAGAGGGGGAAAAGCTGCATATCGTCAATTAAACTTGAAACCATATTTTGTATAACGTAAGATACAAATCCAGTGGTGATGGACTAGGTACATTTTTTTTTTTAAACTAGATCCTACACTATGGAATTAATCCTTGTATTGCAGTGGACTTTACAAACATAATTAACGCAGATAAATTACATCCAGACTGAGAGCAATAATTTTTGGATCGCACAAAGTATTGTCCTGCATGGGAATCGAACCCACAACATTGGCTCTCACACTATATTCAAAAAATTTCGTGAAGCATACAGAAAAGCACACGAGTTCTCCATTTAACTATGCTATCATCATTGAATATTTCGCCGTCCACTGCTAGATGTATAAGCACTCATAAATCGTTGCATATTATACTTCTATCAGAAGAGAGTTGCTCTCCACTCCTCTGATAACTCTTATACCAGTTTTCACCAACGAATCCTAAACTTAAGGTAACCCCTAATGTATTATAAATAATGCATTACGTAGATTTTATGTTTATTTTATTATCGCCTTAGGTGTTACTTAACGTTTAAATTTTATTTAACATCAATTAATATGAATAAAATTACGCTGGGTTGGTAGTATTCGTAGCCGCCAACCCTTACTTTGCTTGTGGATTTCGTAAAAGTCGACTAAGTACTTTATATCGCCATGGGCCAACTCCACCTGATGCCGTTTGGTCAACAATTACATTCCCAAGGAGAGTTGACGTCAGGCAGACGGCCGGTCATAAAACTATTGCCAATAACTTTTGCATCATGCACTCCTCTTTCTACAAGAGGAGTACATATTGCGTCGACCACAAGTAAATTGGAATAAGAGTAGGAGAATGAAGATAAAATTAATTAATCTCAACTTTTACGGGTTGAGAGCCCTCAGCGCTCACCCACAGTCCGGGTAAAGTTGTCATAGCCATCTGAGGCTAACAACTAAGTCACACAAAAAAAAAAATGTTATGTGCCATTTATATCGCCTTTGGTGATGCCTAGGCTAAAGCCTATTTTCATCAACTTCTAAAGTTGATGAAAATAGGCTTTAGCCGATTTTTACAAATCCCAAGGCCAAATAAGTTGTGGTAACATTTGTAACTCTCCGTGTGGTGACGGAGTAAGAATACAACTCACCACCCCCTATCTTACCCGTGGGTGGATTGTAAGAGACGACTAAGGGATATAAAACGCATTTAACATCTATGCAAGAGATGGAAAACTCGAAACAAAACCCTATACCAACACGTCTGATCAGCGTGTAGTAGGTCATTTTCCCTCCCATTACGGAGGAGGCTCGAGCCCAACAGTGGGACATATATGAGCTGAGATGATGATGAAAAGTTGTATTTTCAATCTTAATCAGTAAGATATAAAGCATTATATTGAATCGCCGACGCGTTTTAATATATACTTTGAACTATAACAAGGTTGTTATTATTCAGTTTAATTTCAATGCGTATTGTTTGAATGTAATTTATTCCGCAAGAGCTTTCGCACCGTGCATTGTAATGTACTCGAACGCGGTATTACAAATTGCGTAAATATATTCAGTACCGAAGTACACAAGCTTTATACTTATTGTAAGTTATAATATACTCTTAGCTTTAGAGTTGCTGTAGAGATGTATGTTGTGATTCTCATGGAGTTCTATGTCTACGTATTTTTCAACTAGCTTTTGCTCACGTATTAGGTGATTTTCATAATATAAAATTTTATCACTAAATATCCCATGAAAACATGTTAACGGGATAAAAGTGTCCTACGTGTTAATCCAGGAAATGGTTTATCTTTGTACCAATTTTTATTGAATTGTGTACAAGGGTTTACGTATGATTTAATAACAAACATTCAAATAATCAAACATCCAAAAATCTTCATAAAATTTCATATTTATAACTAGTTTCAGCCCGCAGCTTCGCCCACGTAAAGAGTAATTTTCTCAAATATGAACTATTATCCCAAATGAGTACATTACCAAGATAAAAATGTATAAATTGGTCTGTATAGCCGGAAGCCCAATTGGGTGGGTTTGGGGATTGCAACGGCTTAGCCCTTGGTATTGCAAAGATCCATGGGCGGCAGTAACACTTACCATCAGGTGTGCTGCATGCCCGTTTGCCACCATAAGCATTAAAAAAAAATATTGTGACAAATTTCATCAAAATCTGTTTAGCGGTTTACGCGTGATTGAGTAACAAACATCCAAACATCTTCGCAAACGGTCACATTTATATAATATTAGTAGGATAATACCAACGTTGTTTATGTATTTATTGCACTAAATCGTGATATCTAAATGTTGGCTTCATAATAATAAAGCTTAAAGTCGCTGAGCGTTATGTGTAGAGGACTACGTTTGGTATGTTTCTACGTGATAATATCCAGAATATGGAAATCCGTAGAAGAACGCGTGCAGCTGATATAGAACAAAGTCTGTTGAATGGTGATCACGAATCAAACGACTAAGCGTAGCACGACCAGCGACTATGGATGTGGTCTCACCCCGCGAAATCGGTCCGGGGCGACGGAAGAGGCGGCGCGCGACCCCATAGACCCACCATGCAAAGCTCCTCTCTTCGCCGTGCGAGCGGGCCACCGTTACCCGATCTTTGTCTTCAGTGGCCACGACCAACCAGCTTGCTGACGATACTTTAAAAGTCGTAGGGAATCGTTGGAATGTGATGGCACAGGACCTTATGTCTTACTGTGGACATCTGCGGATTGTTGAATAGATGGATGCTCGATGTTCTGTCAAAAGAAAGCTGTTTTTATGTTACGAAAGTGAGGTCACAGTCGTTCCATGAAAACTGCCTATATGATTACTGTTACAATAGAAAGATTATAGTAGTGATACTAATCTACCATGCCAGTGTCAGGGGTTCGAATTGCACGCAGAACAATACTTTGAGTGATTCAAAAATTGTTGTTTTTAATCTGGGTGTGATTTGTTTCTGTTAAATTATTTATATATTTGTAAAGTCCCCGCAATACAAGAATTATTTCCTTACTACTTTACTAATAAAAATGTTTAAAACAAGTGTTTAACAGCTGTGTTCATAATCAATGAATAAGCTTTGAATAACCGTCACACACCCAATCAGTGTGTAAGCTTAGGATACTTAAAAATTTGCTAATCAATGTTTACTGGCAACATTCACTACTAACGTTCGAAAACTATAATTCCTCAATACTATTCAATTTAATAATATGTGAAAATTCTCTTAAATTTAATTATTTAACACTGAAAAATAAAAAACAACATCTAAATTATTTTTTGCCGCTAAACGAAGGCTATTATTTTCCTTATTATTAATAAGTCTTGCTTTATACCTACCGTACTTCGCGTTTAGGAACGGAAGGTTTCGAACGCAAATGACAACAGATAATAAGGTTGTTTGAATATTCGTTATTCTTCTGTCTGTTGCATCGTCTTGTACTTTTCTGAGTGCAGTTAAATTTCTGCAGATAATCCACCCCCACGATTTTCTTTTTCAATGTTGCATCTAACTAATTTTACAATATTTCTTGTGTATATTTTGCTAAATCTATATTTCGCTCGAAATTCCTTTTCCTCTAATGTAAAAGGATCATAACGATTTTTGTAGAATTTTTTTTCTTTGTGGTTCTTCACTGTCTAATTCATCAAACATGTCGAAATATTGTAAATAATCCATTGTCTGTAGATATAAATTTTTAAAACGCAGTATATAGTCCAGAAATTCGAGGTTATCCGTTACTTAAACAAGGGTCGTAGGATGAATAACAGTTGTATAAAATTCAAAAAAATTTACACAATCCTTATAACAGACGTATACAGACGAACTGTCAAATAGCGTTTATTGGTAACGTTGTTGTTATAACCCCGGTATACGTCGCTTGTAAAAGATAGCGTTAGAGTAACAGCGTTAGTGTAGTGTTTGATTAATTAAAAATAAAATATTTTCGTAAAAGCTCATTCTATTCTCGCCCGCCTTACACACAAGTCAACTAATTGTACTAATAAGATCAAACTAATAAGATCAAATTGATGAAATGAGTTATTCATTGCGTATTACGAAATGTATGGTTGTCTTTTGAGTCTATGGTGGCTTATTGCTACAGATTTTATCACCAATAGTTACCATTTACTCTTAAAAAGCCAGCCAGCACTAACACTGTTTGCAATAAAAAAAATATTCGTCGTAGTTTTATGCTCACCATTACGTGTTTCGGTAATTGGGGTAGTTTTACGACACCAATCAGTTTGCAACGCCTCCCCTAACCGTAGGGTTTGATAGATAGATGTCGAGATTAAAACCTTATTCTACGGTGGTAAGCTGTAGGATGAGATTCGTGACCGTATGTCTTTGTATATGTAGTAGTCAAGTAGCTGAGACAGCATGTTTTTTTCAGTACATTAACAATATCTCCCTAAGAGAAATTTTCCTGAGAAATTATCTTCTCGTGATAGCAAAAATAAAATTAAGAGTTGTTTTTTTTTTCTAAAGGAAGATAGAGGACCACTTCTTTGCACGTTTTTATAATATACTTCATAAAGGAATGCTGAATATGTTCAAGATGTGGAATGGGATATAAGGAAGACTTCTTATCATTTTTTTGCTTCTTCCTTCATTCCGTGTATCTCACTATATCTTTAAACGAGCAATTCTTGTATATATATATATATCTGTAATCTGAATCTCGGAAACGGCTCCAACGGTTCTCTTGAAATTTAACATACAAGCGGTTCCGGGGGCCATTAATCGATCTAGCTAGGTTTCATTTATAGAAAATATTGATTTGTCAGTATTTTTCGGCAACAAAAAATATTATTTTCCCTTGAATTAAAACTAATATCTGGAGGACCGAGCCTTGCTCGGTATTTTCTTATTAGTGTGTTTTGAAAGATATATTTCAAATATAAAAAAAATGATTAAAAAAGCAAAAAAAAAAAAAATTGAAATTAAAGAAATGTATCGAGCAAAAAGGAGCCAAAATCACGTTTGTTATATGGGAGCACCCCTTAAATATTTATTTTATTTTGTTTTTTAGTATTTGTCGTTATAGCGGCAACAAAAATATATCATCTGTGAAAATTTTATGTCTGACTACTGTCTAACTATCATGGTTCATGAGATACAGCCTGGTGATAAACAGATGAGCGGACGGACGGACAGCAAAGTCTTAGTTATAGGGTGCCATTATACGCTTTGGGTACGGAACCCCGAAAAGGTTGAACTCGCATAAAAGCAACAATGGAATGGATGAATTGGTACAATGGCAATACTCTTTAAAATTGGAATGTCTCGAAAGTCACAATACTGTATTAACACGCCATTTATAAGTTTCTAAGCTATAAAGAGGTCATACAATTTTAGGACACGGCGTCATAGGAACGTAGAGTTTGAAAATTTAAATTGTTGGACAGTAATTTTTTAAGCCGAATACTGTAATTGAGAGCCACGATAACACATTGCATCGTATAACTGAAATCCATCGCTTCTAAGATGTATTACCCGTTTTAATTTTACTCTGGCGAGGGTATTTTTACCGAGGGTATGATTAGGAAAGAGAGATAGTCATTTGCTATATTTTTGTTCACTGTTTAGCTAGCGTTTAATCAACATATTTGTAAAAGTCGAGACGGAAAGGCTGAGTTATATTAGGAACAATCAGTAAGATACAATAGGAAGACAGGATGTTAATGCTGATCAGATTGGTCGCAAGACGTCATGACATACTTGTACCTATGTGCGATACTACGGTCGTTTCGATTTCTTTATACTATTTACTTGCAGATATTTTAAATCATTCGAAGGGGTCGAATATTAAAATAAATCCTTCGAATAAGTGATAAACTCTTAGTCAGACAACCGGTCGAGTTCCTGAATACTCTGAAGGCTCCCGGTCTCCCAACTCACATCTTAAAATTGAAAGCTGGGGCGCCAAAATTATACAATACCACCAGTTTGCAAGAATAAACATTAAATTGCATTGTAATCGGGTCAACTATACTGACCGATTGTTCTCGAGCAAAGTCTGTATTTATTCCTAGGATTCTCCAAATACCACCAAATTACTCCTTCGAATTTCAGAGAGTGCAGTTTGCCATTAAAGTCTGCTTCGCAATATCCACAAACAAAGCTCGAGGTCAAATTCTTAAGGTAGCGGGAGTAGACTTGAGAGAAAGCTGCTTCTCCCATGGGCAGTTGTATGTGACATGCTTCGGAGTAAGCTCACAGAGTAGCCTGGTTATTCTAGCATCCGAAAGAAAATCAAAAGATATTGTTTACAAAGAAATACTGTAATAGATGTAGTATCGCGGATTGATGTCAAAGAAGCGTACCAGTGGTTGGCCTAATTTCGATGGAAAACACGGTGGGTTATGGGGCCGCACACTACCCTTCCGTCGCCTCGGTCGGAATGAGCGCAGCGTACTTAAAACATGGCCTGCTAAGAAAAGCCTGGTGTTCCTAATACTCGTATATAACAAAATTTCATTTGAATTTTATGTTTATCGAACCTACCCTACACTATAATAAAGATTGTTATCATTATCATCATCATCATCGCAGTCCATATACGTCCCACTATTGGGCTCGGATCTCCTCCATAATAGGAGGGAAGTTAACTTAATATACCGCGCTGGTCAGACGTGTTGTTATAGGGTTTTGTTTCGAGTTTTCCTTCTCTTGCATAGATGTTATATGCATTTTATATCCCTTAGTCGTCTCTTACGATCACCCACGGGTAAGATAGGGGGTGGTGAATTGTATTCTTACTCTGTCACCACATGCATAAGATTGTTATACCTACTATATAAGTATGTATACAAACATTTAAACATAATTATTTATAAATAACAATAAAAATAATAACGTAAAAAACAAACAAAAATCCTATTAGAACCATTTTCGACTTCTACGCAGACAAAAATGCGGGGCAAATGATAATAATTAATAAAATAATAAAAAAAAGGCCAAAAAGTAAATAAGAGAAAGTAAGGATCCGAACTTCGGGTTGTTTGGATTAGACGACACGATTGAACCAACTGAGCTAAATGTCTATTCTTAATGACAGCGTCAAAATTTGAAAACCTTCATATTCTAATAGTTCTAGTACAACGAAAAATAATATTTTTGTTGCCGAAAAATACTGACAAAACAATATTTTCTATAAATGAAACCTAGCTAGATCGATTAATCGCCCCCGGAACCCCTTGTATGCTAAATTTCAAGAAAATCGTTGGAGCCGTTTCCGAGATTCAGATTACATATATATATATATACACTACCGTCCAAAAGTTTGGAAGCACACCTGTTTTCAAACAAAACAAATAAATGCCGACTAATAGCGGTAAAAATTAGCAATAATCTTAAGTTTTACAACCTTTTACGACTGTCTACACAAACACAAAAGGATTATTATCCTACATTCATCAAGTTTTATGGAATTCCTTAATATTGACGAAACACGTGTTTTATGACTTAATCCGTCGGCTACTTTATCCTATGCAATGGTGTAGTTTTATTGATAATGTTTGCTGGTTTTAACTTTTTTAGACCTTATTCAGTCGCACTTGAGCATTGGCACGTGAAAGTTGTGATATTAACATTGTCTGTATTCGAAAGATATCGGCTACTACTTTGACCGTATTTTTTCTTCTGAAAATGGCAAAACGCAAGCAAATCACGCTTGAACAGCGAAGCGCTATTTGCACTCTACGCGAGGAAGGATACAGTGAACGTCAAATCGCAGAAAGGCTCGGAATTTCTTGTAAAGGTGTCCACTATACCCTTGCTAGAAAACAAGAAACGGGGAAAAATGAAGATAGAAAGAGATCTGGTAGGCCCAAATCCACAACAAATCAAGAGGACAACTTCATTAGAGTTCTTTCTAAACGGAATCGACGCTTAACTGCACCACAGATCACTGCAGCTCTGAATGATACGCGAGAAACACCCATTTCAACAACTACTGTTAAAAGACGCTTACTGTCTGCGGGATTAAGAGGATGTGTTGCTGCTAAAAAACCCAAACTAACAAATCGACATAAGAAAAATAGACTAGAATGGGCAAAAGCGCATAAAAACTGGACTATAGAACAATGGGAAAATGTCCTTTGGAGTGACGAATCAAAATTTCAGATTTTCGTATCCAATAGACGTGTCTTTGTACGCCGGTCAAAAGAAGAGAGGGCTTCAGAGGCATGTACAGTGCCTACCATCAAACATGGTGGTGGTAATGTCATGGTTTGGGGGTGTTTTGGCAACAGTAAACCCGGCAATCTTGTGAGGATAACCGGAAAATTAAACAAGGAAGGCTATTTAAAAATTCTCCAAGATTCTGCCATACCCAGTGGACTAAGTCTCATTGGTTCTGGATTCATTTTTCAACAGGATAATGATCCTAAGCATTCGTCTAAATTGTGCCAGAACTTTTTAAACAAGAAAAAAGCTGAAAACATTTTAAACATCATGCAATGGCCATCTCAATCCCCTGATCTTTCTCCCATTGAACTTGTTTGGGATGAACTTGACAGGAGGGTGAAAAGTCGTTGTCCTACGAGCTCAGAACATTTGTGGCAGCTATTAGAGAACGAATGGAACAAATTAGATAAAGATTATTTTAAAAAATTGATTAATAGAATGCCCAGAATATGTGAGAAGATTATAAAGGAGAAAGGTGGACACTTTGATGAAGCTAAAATTTAATCTAATTTACCATTGTATATTATTTTTTTATTTTGTTTAAGTTAGTTTCTGTTTGTTCTTTATTTTTTTATCAATACATTTAAATTTAAATGACTTAGTTTGGTTTTATTCGATTTTACCTTGCTGCTTCCAAACTTTTGGACGGTAGTGTATATATACAAGAATTGCTCGTTTAAATATATAGTGAGATTAGAATATGACGGTTTTCAAATTTTGACGCTGTCATTAAGAATAGACATTTAGCTCAGTTGGAAAATCGAGCTCGGTTCGGATCCTTACTTTCTCTTATTTACTTTTTGGCCTTTTTTATTATTTTATTAATTATTAACATTTGCCCGCTTTCCTCCTATTATGGAGGAGGCATGAGCCCAACAGTGGGACGTATATGAGCTGTGATGATGATGATGATGATAATAATCTTTGTTATAGTGTAGGGAAGGTTTCATAAACATAAAAAACAAATGAAATTTTGTAATTTATTATGGACACGAGGCTTTTCTTAGCAGGCCATGTTTTTAATACAACGCGCACATTGCGACCGAGACGACGGGAGGGTAGTGTACGGCCCCATAACCCACCGTCTTTTCCATCGAAATTAAACCGACCACTGGTACCGCCTCTTTAACATCCCCGCCCACCCGCGATTCTACACCTATTACAGTGTTTCTTTGTAAACAATATCTTTTGTTTTCCTTTCGGATGCTAGAGTTACTAGGCTACTCTGTGAGCTTACTCTGAAGCATGTCATATACAACTGCCCATGGGAGAAGCAGCTTTCTCTCAAGTCTACTCCCACTACCTTAAGAATATGACCTCGAGCTTTATTTATGGTTATTGCGAAGCAGAATTTAATGGCAAACTGCACTCTCTGAAATTCGAAGGAGTAATTTGACGGCATTTGGAGAATCATAGGCATAAGTACAGACTCTGCTCAAGAACAACCGATCAGTATAGATGACCTGATTACATTGCAATGCAATGTTTTTTCTTGCAAACTGGTGGCATTGTATAATTTTGGCGCGCCAGCTCTCAATTTTAAGATTTGAGTTGGGAGACCGGAAGCCTTCAGAGTATGCAGGAACTCGACCGGTTGTCGGACTTGGGGTATAAACCCCTAACTTATTCGTAAGTTTATTTTAATATTCGATTTGTTTATTTTAATTTTTTTTTATAAAGAAATCGAAACGACACAGTAGCGCACATAGTTAGGTCATGTCGTCTTGCGACCAATCTGATCAGCATTAACATTCTGTCTCCCTATCGTATCTTACTGGTTGTTCCCAATATACCTGTATATAGCCTTTCCGTCTCAATTTTTACAAAAATGTTGATTAAGCCCTGACTAAACAGCGAAAAAATATAGAAAATGACTATCTCTCTTTACTAATCATTACGCGGTAAAAATACCCTTGCCAAAGTAAAATTAAAATAGGTAATATATCTTATGAGCGATGGATTTCAGTTATACGATGCAATGTGTTATCATGGCTCTCAATTACAATATTCGGCTTAGAAAATTGCTGTTCAATAATTTAAAATTTCAAACTCTACGTTCGTATAATGCCTTGTCCTAAAAGTGTATGACCTCTTTATAGCTTAGAAACTTTCAAATGCCGTGTTAATACAGTATTGTGGCTTTTGAGACATTCCAATTTTAAAGAGTATTTCCATTGTACCAAGCTTTTATGTGAATTCAACCTCTTCAGGGTTCCGTACCAAAAGCATAACTAAGCTTCCTACCTATAACTAAGACTTTGCCGTCCGTCCATCTGTCTATCACCAGGTTGTATCTCATAAACCATGATAGTTAGACAGCAGTCAGACAGAAATTTTCACAGATGATGTGTTTCTGTTGCTGCTATAACGTCAAATACTAAAAAACAAAATAAAATAAATATTTATGAAGGGTACTCTCCCATACGACAAACGTGATTTTGGCTCCTTTTTGCTCGATACATTTTTATTTTCTATTTTTGTACTTTTGCCTTTTTAATTTATTTTTTCATTGTTTTAATTATATTTAAATATATCTTCCAAAACACACTAATAAGAAAATACCGAGCAAAGCTCGGTCCTCCAGATATTATTAATTAACCGTGACAAAGTGATGGGCTTATTTATTTTCTCCATTTTTAGATAATAATGGATTGCCGCCATGTAACGAATTGAATAAATTATCTCAAAATTAAAAAAGTGACAAATGGTTTTAATTTAATGTAATTATAGTAGAATATTTGGGTAACAAGAATATAAATCAATGCTAACTAAATTAGGCACGTGCTAAATAAATAAAATTACCATATTCACAATTGGATCAAATTTGTTATCACACTGTTCGGGCAATTTTACATACATACATACATACATATCATCACGCCATATCCCTTGCAGGGTAGGCAGAGAGAACAGAGTGCCAGAGAACTCTATCCTGGCATACTTCACTCGCTTCCTCAACATTCATAATTCTCTTCATACACGCTCGCCGGTTTCGGAGACTCTTGACTCCACCTTCTTTCAGTACATGACCGATCTGGTCTAGGAAGGTTAGTCTCGGTCTCCCCCGATACTTACATCCTTCCACTTTCGCATTGTATATCTTCTTAACCAGACGTTCGTTCGGCATTCTTTCCACATGTCCGAACCATCGGAGCATTATGTTATATTATTAGCAATTTTATTGTCAAATAAATTTGCATCTGAAATAAACAAGTGGCCTTTCCATTAAAAACAAAATTAAAACCTAAACAATATTTGAAATGCCTTCGGTAACATAGACTTTTAATAAAAAAAAGTGAACTCTGTATTCGAAATTTGAATGTAGAATTCAAATTGCAACAAAACTCTATGACATTAAAATTTCTAGTTTAAAAAAGGGATTTTGTATTTGGAATTTATAAATTCGACAGATGGGGAAATAAAATGCGTAATGTTTTATTTTGTGAGCTATAAAGCTTAGCATTTAAATCAAAGGCGACTTAATAACAGATCAATACAAGAAATGAAGTGATAAAAATCATATAAAAACATTCTAAATATAAAATGGATATACGAACAATGGCGTGTGCAAGTGTGAACAAGTAAGGAAGTTATAAGTGACAGTGCGACCGGTGGCGGTGGAGGGATGTTCGCGCGCGATGCAGGGCGGCGGCGGCGGCGCGTGCGCGTGGCTAGGCGCGCCGTGTGCGCGCAAGAACGGCGCCGTCTGCACATGCCGTGTGCATACCGCACTATTACAGGTGGGTCCGTGTGACACACAAACGGAAGAGTGCATTTTTTTTATTCTTTTTGTCTTGTTTGAGAAATCAGCACGTCGACTTATAATCAAAAGGGAGATAATAATGTTATCATCACGCTTGTAAGGCAGATTGAAGACCGTAGTTGATATTATAAATTTCTCAGAAACGTAAAAATATTATGTGCATGTGGTCTCCGTACATTGGAAGTTTTGAGAAAAGTCGTATGAAGTTTTGGCGGAAACGTGAAAGCGTCATGTGGCCGTATTATAGGTATATCTTAATGTTTGAATATGTTATATTAAATCTTTTTATAGCATTTTATGTAATGTGAAGGAACTTCAGGGGTATAATGATATAGATATAACGGTGTATATATGTTTTGACGGCGACGATTTGACTTGCTGACGGATAATAAGTAGTTATTAAGGAATAATTTATGAATAAAGATTACAAACTCGACACTGGCAATCTGGTTGGGATCATATTAGCTGTGTGGTATCGGCTACGAATACTATCAACCCTTACTTTGCTCGTGAATGTCGTAAAGGACAACTAGGAGCATTATTACGACGTGGGCCAGCTCCATCTGATGCCGTTTGGTCAACAACTACATTCCCAAAGAGGGTTGACGTTTGGCAGGCGGCCGGTAATAAAACTATTGCCAATAACTTTTATAATATGTAATATGGAAGGAGAGTACATATTGTATCGACCCCAAGTAATTGGGATAAGAGTATGATAATGAATGATGATTAGTAACTAATTGCCAATACAAAAAGAAAAAGAAGAATCAGACTATTTTACGAATTCTATCATAAAAACATTTCCTGGAATAATATACCTACACAATGACATCTATTGTTGTTCCAATTTTCATCTAAGTCTTCACAAACTTTCATATTTATAATATTCGTTGAATAGTTTGAATAAAATATCCGCCTTCGGAGTTCAGTCGTAACTAGTACGTTGTATACATCTGCTCTTGAAGGTTTTCATAGCAATTAACCGACAAGTTCGAACCTCTATTTCTTGCTTATAGCTCGTATATACTTTTTCCAGATATTGAATCGGCCGCCATTGCGGTACTAATTGAAACTATTAACATTTGTTTGTTTCGGGAAATTGAATTTATTATATTATATATAACGTTAATTATATACTTAATAGTTATAGAACGCAGATTTTGTTATTTATAAAATAGGTGATAAAAAGCTGTGTAATCAGATATCTAGTAATGATGACAAGTCACATCTCCTATTATTTATTTTAATAATGGTAATCAAATTATTTATTTTATTAATGGTAACTTATATTTATTAAGTCTTAAATATGTTTTGGACACCAAAATGTTCAAATATGTTTTGAGATGTCTCTACTTCAACCTTATTTTATGTTCCAGAAAGATCTGACGGCGAATTTTTTGATTGAGTGTTTGGATGTCTCTTTTCATTTTTTATTACTTAATTTAATTTAATCATTAACTGTAGCTATAATATATTATAAGCTAACACAATAGGCTAGGCTAGTTTTAATATAAATAGTAGAACAGCGAATATCCTTGCCCTCCTTTGCCATTATCTAATATCGGCGGAGTGAGGACCGACAGAGGGATTTGTAGATATACGTACCTCTTTAATTTACTATCACACTGGATTGATTTATTGCTTAAAGATAATTTAAGGGCTGATAACGAGTTGCGATGTTTTGGAGGGCGTTGGTGTATCGACACATTCGACACGCATAACAGATAATATAAATAATGGCTTCTAATGTTTACGCGAGTATTACATATGAAATAAATCTATTTTGTAGCGTTTGTATTTGATATCTTTCACCATATATAATCGCCAAAGATCTTCTCGTTATCATGAATGCTGAAGTGTTCGAAACTTCGGGATAAAGAATCAAGTACAAACGCTATAATAATAGTCATAAAAATTATTGGACGATAATAATAGTCATAAAACTTGTTGGGCGATAATAATAGTCATAAAAATTATTGGGCGATAATAATAGTCATATTCTAATCGCTAAGGAAATAATACTTGTATTGCAAGGGACTTTGCAAACATTCAATTAACGCAGACAAATTACACCCAGACTCAGAACAACACTTTGTAGATCGCACAAAGTATTGACCTGCGTAGGAATTGAACCTATAGCACTAGCACGGAAGGTCAGTATCTTAACCACTACGCCATCTGTGCAGTCGAAAACTTGTTGGGCGGTAATAATAGTCATAAAACTTGTTGGGCAATAATAATAGTCATAAAAATTGTTGGGCGATAATAATAATTTAAAAATGCTAAAAAAAATGATCACTAGATTAATGAACGTCCCCTTATAGGCTTTGTGGACGCCATAACATGGAACCAAGAAGTCACTCGGAACAAGTGTTTTATATAAAAAATGAAATACCCGCCTAAATGTTGTTCTTGCCACCGGAGACAGGGATTCGGTACCGATGGTTTGTAAGCGGTCCCTTCCGCCGCCTTCGGGCTTGGGTGGTGGAGTGCAATGCAGCATAGCCTCCGAGAACAATGTTACCTTTAGTGATAACACTAGTCAATCGTTTTTTCATAGTTTATTGATGTCTAATGTTAAACATAAGCCGCCCAAGAGCAGAGAATAACATAATCCTTTGGTACGCATTTATAGTGACTGTTATAATTTTCCCAGACGTGCTTTGCGGCATATTCTTCTAGTGATCCCTATATCGAATTTTATAAATTTTATGAGAAAGTATTATCACACTCACCCAGAAGCAAATACTAAACTTACAATTTCTTATATGCTATTTGCTCCTTAATAATATAGACTATTAAAAATCTCCTCTAATTTGCAAGTTTTCAACTCGGCCACGATCGATGAAAGAGCGGTCTATGAAAAAAAAACATTACACAAATGGCGACGTGAAATTTATCCAGTTTTAATGATTTGGAACGTTTTGACAGTTTTTAACTTAACCTAGAAATCCTACATTGAAAACGGATCCTATATATGAAGTTGTTTTTAAGTTACTAACTATTGCCCGCGACTTCGTCTACGCGGTATTGACTGACAGTTATTTAATGTGTTGCTTCTTAGCCGGTACGCTCTTGACAGAACGGTTATCATTAATAATCATCATCATGGAATTTGCGGGAAGCAGATGTACGCGAGCATGACGTCTCATCATTAATGCCTGTTCGAATTCATCCTATTATCTGATATTACAACTTTCAGGAAAAAAATAGAAGTTCTATGACAAAAACTGCTGGAAGGCTCATAAAATAATGAACTAATTCCGATTTTCTTACATGACAATTCTTTAGTCATTAAGTTTTTTTTTTATAAACGAGGATAAGAAAGATATTAAATATCTGCTAATTAAGCGAACTGAACAAATATATTTTTGTAACCCTTAATTCGTAGGAGAGGCTGTTTCTGAGGCAATTGAACATAGATTCAACACTAGAAATCGAAAGGTTGAACTAAAAATGATTTTAAAAAAATAAAAGGTAACTTATAAACTAAATGAGTAATCACACAAAAAAGTTGTTATTACGAAATTATTTAAAATAAAAAAAGTACATAACGGTAAATTTTGTGCGATATTACGGATTCTTTTTTGTAAACCAGTCGGTTACCCGATTTTTTTCACATTTCGCTGAACACCGCACAACGTACGAACATTACACGTGCGTCTCAAAATATCAAGGATAATGAGATTCGGTTGGAAATACTGGAAATGATGATGCCAACGATAAGAGAAATAATTATATAATTTCATATATATAATATAAATACAAGCTCTTCCTTGTCAAACAACATCCAATCCAAAATAATGACGAGGAGAAATAGTAAAATATTGATCGAATCGTGTATAGAAGTAGAATATTAAAGTCTATCTGAGTATTGTTCGAGACTTAAGTTTGTCTAAGATGTATTGACCAAATACATTATTTCATCAATATTTCTAATTTATTCGACTTATCAGGTTTATTGTATTGGTACGAACAACCAATTCGTTTTAATTTAGTAACTCGCAATCAACTGACTTTTTAAATAGAAAGAATTTGTGAAATTTCGTCTTATGGTAAAATATAAATATATTTGAAAAATAATAAATGTTATAAACTAACAGACCCAACAGATATGTAAAAAAAATAGATCAAAACAAATCTTTATTTTAAAAAGTAAAAATATGTACAAAATATCAGTTAGTAAGTACACTGTCTATTATGTTAGTTAAAATCTGTGTTACAAAAGACAGGCATTTGCCTATTAAATGTGAGCTATCTCCTAATATAAGGATTAATAAAAAAAAACAGAATTCCTAAAAATCGATCACAACGTCACCAAGGGCTTAAATCGTTCTTGAGTCCACCTGGAATACATACAAAAAATTAAATCAAATCGTTGCGACCGTTTAAGAGGTGTTTATGTGTGTAATTAACATATATATGTGTACAAAAAGTTTAAGTGTAAACATTATAAAATCTAATCACTACTTCAAATTTAAGCACTAACTCTAATACTTCTTACAAGTTCTCGTGACCACTTACCTTTATTCGGTGTCGGTTGTCCGTTCTCCCCTTCTCAGCCCTAGGGAGTTGAGACCTACTTTAGAGTACACCTGTGTTTCGAGATCCGAATCTTGTTAGTTACCGACGTAAAATGATTTTTAGAACTCGGATTTTACGACACAGATTTGGGTCACCACTATGTAATGTGATGTAGGTATGTTGAACTACCGCCATTTCCAATACATGCTAACTGTATAGACGCAAAAGTCTGCGATCTGATTTTTTAAATTTCGTCACCCGAAAGTAGGGAAAATTTTGAATGAAAAATTCTTTTAGTATTGGATAGCTCATTTATCGAGAAATACCTATATAATATCACGCTTTGATTAATAAAAGCACAGTAGTAATGACAAATATTACAAAAAAATAATTCTTATTGCTTTTTGTGGGAAACGAGCAAGCAGCACCCTTGATGGTAATTGTTACTGTTTCCCATAGACCTTTGTAATACGAGGGATACCGCATTGCTACAGCCTACCAACCGAAACTCACCCAAGTTAGACTTGCGACTCTCGCTCACCGAACGAAGCACAACAGCACATTGCCATTACTCAAACGTCGGTTTTCAGCGAAAGTGTGGTACTACCCCGGATGTACCGACTAGACATGCGCGAAACAGTACTTCGCGAAGTGATGTTATATGGCATTACATTTCGTGCCGAGTAATATTACATTTTACCATCACTTCAAACATCACACATGACATTTCATTTAATATAAGCCTTAATGTTCTGCAAATAGAGCTCAAAATAAATATTTATCAACCGCAGGCGCAGCGCGGTCCAGTCGTTCTATCCCTCTCACTCCCCCGACAAGACACACGGCGCGTTTGAGAGATAGATAACCATTACCAAATTACCGAACATTGCAGAAATACAGAACAGTAGACGAGTGTTCGGCGTCATGTTTAATGTGATGTGTGATGTTTAATGTCATGTCATGTTTAGTCGCGTAATGTGTAATATGACAGTACGCGGTCGGGTAATATTACGTGTGATGCATCACTCGCATTACTTACACATGTCTAGTACCGACCCGCCGCTGTAGATAGAAAACTGTTAATAGTGTGGCTCTAACAAAAGATTTGTTTCTTTTGAGAACTTCCGTTGTGACTGCGAAATATTAGAGGTGCCTACCAACCACTCTCTATAATCCTCTCCCTCGTTTATGTCACGCAGATGAAATTACGTGTATCAGCTAGTAATTAATAATATACGTGGTATTTTATATAATGTAAAAAAGAGTTACAAATATATATTTTAATGTTCCTTTGAAGATTCTAATTCCACGAATAGCATATATTTTCTGGCATTACGTGAACCGTGTGTCAATTTTCCAATTACAGATGGCACAGTAGTTATGATACCGATCTACCGTGCCAGTGTCATGGGTTTAATTCCCGCGCAAGTCAATACTTTGTGTGCGCCAAAATTTATTGTTCCGAGTTTGGATGTAATTTGTGATCGTTTATTATTTACTTAGTGCAGGGTCTTTAAAAATATATGTATGTACATATTTTCACATTATTAATTGAATCTTTTTATTCCTTTGTCTGCAGGAATTCGCGACCCTCACAAAGGAACTCAACCAAGCCCGGGAACAGCTTCTCGAAAGGGAAGAAGAAATATCAGAGCTCAAAGCGGAAAGAAACAATACAAGGGTAAGTAGAAATATCACAAAAGTATTGTTGAAACTCGCCCACATTTAAAAAAATGCTTTTGCAGACACTTTCATGTCAAGGAACAGTCAAGTTACTGCCGTCTTTTTTATAGCTTTTAATGGTAGACTAGAACGATCGGTCTATCTATTAGCAAGTAGTAACTGGTGCTCGTGGATCTCGGCAATACCAAGGGGCACAGGCGGGTTGCTACCTACTGTGAAACACTAAACAAACTTTTCAACTATTCATCCACAAAATTCCGCTGTCGAACATATGTCCACGAATCAAAGAACACGCCATAACCGTTACCCTTGTTAGGAGGGCAGTAGGTGTAATAAATTTCTCAGAAGAATACTGCCGATATTCCTGATGATTCCTTAGCCGATTTTTACAATTCCTAATAAATGAAGATGACATACCATATTCCTAACTTATCACCACGCGGGCAGAACCTGCCCTAGTTCGAGTAGATAATTTGGTTCAGTCTGTACGTGATTGAAAACATATAGTCGAGCATAATGTTTCATTTGATATGGGTGAACCTTACTGTCGTGTCTAGTAGTGCTATAAGTATAATAGGTTCAAGGTTCTAAGTCCGTTAACCACTATACTATTAGTATACACCACTTTAAGACGAAACATAGAGCTTTGAGTACTGCTATGTACATTGAATACCAGCATACTTGCAAATTTGACTGTTCGATCGATTAAGAGCTACCATGTGAGATACGTAGTTAGTAAAACAAAGTTATATTAAGTTGTGTTGGTTGGATTTTATATATGTTGCTTAAGGAATTATTTCAAGCATATGTTAGTTCAAACCAGACAAATTGGATAGAGTCAACAGCCACCAGACAAAAAAATCAACCGTAAGGGGTTGTCTTTTTATATTATACTAGCTTCAGCCCGCGGCTTCGCTCGCGTAAAAGGTTACTTTCCTAAAGTTTTTCATCCCCTATTTTTATTTTACCCTTAAAGGTAATTTTTTTACAAAATATTAATGTCATATTTATTTATACCTAATCAATAGCCTAAAAATAAGTTTCAAGCTTCTGGCTTTAAAAATGACGATACTTCCTTACAGCTTTTCATCCCCATTTACAAGCCTTTTTTTGCATTAAAAAGTAGTTATGTCTTTTATCAGGCTTTAGACTATCTGAGTACTAAATTTCATTTAGATCGGTTCAGTAGTTTTAGCGTGAAAGAGCGACAGACAGACAGAGTTACTTTCCCATCCCTACTAATATACAACGTGTCCCAAAATTCAACGATAAGCCGGCACCAGCTGGTGTACCTATATATGACTACTTGATAACAAAAAAGAAAAAAATTCTACCTCGATTTTTTTTTTCATTACGACAAAAAAACCGATTTCTTTAAAAATCATCATCTTTTATTATATTATTAAGTGCTATTGCTACAGTTTTACAAGTAATTCTGTGTTTTTTTTGTATTGGCAAGGTAAGTAGCACTACTATCGATCACAACCATTAAAAATTCCAGAATATCTATAGTGTTTACACAAAAATCAACCAAAACTATGTCTTTTTCATAAATAATGCAAGATTTTGACTTTCAGCTCACTCATCATAGTGAAAAAAAAGAGTATGGACACTACTGTGGCAAAAAGTATTAAAAATTGGCGCAACTAACTACAATTCTAAAACGGTATAACATTCTAGGCAAACTAGCCACAAAAATATACTTAGGTGTAATATTTCAAAATAACAACCATATTTCGAAAATTGTTAGTGTTGATAGTAATCACTTTTACAATGTAGCCAAAATGTTTTTGCAGCAAATGCTCAGAATTTGAATGAGACATGTGCGTAGTCCATAAGATAAAATAAATTAGACAGAGATAGATATAGAGAGATTAGAATTTACTATATTATTAAAATTACAATAAATGTTCGAATTGTTTGCCATTGGCAGTAATGCAGGCTCGCCTTAAAAATTAACGTTTTATTTTTCTTGCATATCTTATTCTGTTCATGTGATCCACAGCCTGAATTATTTTTTGGCGAAGCTCGTCCAAGGTTGCAATGAGTTTTGTGTAGACTCTGTCCTTTAGACAACCCCAATAGATAAAGTCCAGGGGATTTAGATCGGATGAACTGGGTGGCCACTAGATAGTACCAAGTCGCCCGATCCAACGCCATGGGTACTCTTGGTCTAAGTACTCTCGCACAGGACGGGCATAGTGAGCTGGGCAACCATCGTTTTGAAACCACATGTTTTGCAAATCACTTAAGGGCACATCTTCTAATAATCCTGGCAACTCATTTTGTAAGAAGTTTAAATAACTATTGCCATCTATGTTTCCTTGTAACTCAAAGGGCCCTATCACTTTGCCATTTATTATGGCAGTCCATAGGTTAACCTTAAACTGATATTGGGCTTTGTCTTCTCTCACCAGGTGCGGATTTTCATTGTTCCAGCTATGAAGATTGTGAAGATTTAAATATCCATCTTTCTTGCAGGTTGTTTCATCCGACCATAAAACTTTGTCTAAGAATTGGGGATCTTCCCTGTGTTTTTGCAGCATTACACGGCAAAATGCGACCCGCAGTGGATAGTCCCGCGGTAATAACGCCTGCACGCGCCTGTAATGAATTGGATGAAGCCGGTGACGTTTTAAAATTCTATGTGCAGTACTTTTTGGGATGCCCGTTGCTGCTTGTACGGCACGTACAGAGGTAGTTGAATCGTTTTCTATTTCATTGAGAACTTCTTCATCGTGTTCCGATCTAGGTCTTCCAGCATTTCGCCTATCAGAAAAAGCTTGATGCACGTTAATAAATACGCGATAATCCGGATACCTTTGAAGATTAGGATACCTTGCTCGATATAATCAGCTAGCAGCGTTGGAATTGCATCGGCATTCTCCATAAATTAGGTGCATATTAGCGTATTCTAACGCTGTGTATGGTAGCGGCATGATGAATGCTAAACACTTGAAAATAAGGCAAAACTTCTTTAAAAAAACACAAAATCACAGTCTAAAATAATGGCAAGTCAGGTCAATTTTCAGGTCACTTAATTCAATCCAAAAGTCGTTAGTACCAGAGCCACTTTAATTAAAACAGAACGGTGTGCAGTAAACAAAGAAGAGCATACTGACTTGCTGTGCTGCTGAGGACATTAATTACTTCTCCACCTGCATTAATGTTACTAAACAATTAGCATCTATCTATCTCCCTCTAACGTATAATCTCTCTATCTCTGTCTAACTTATTTTATCTTATGGACTACGCACATGTCTCATTCAAATTCTGAGCATTTGCTGCAAAAACATTTTGGCTACATTGTAAAAGTGATTACTATCAACACTAACAATTTTCGAAATATGGTTGTTATTTTGAAATAGTACACCTAAGTATATTTTTGTGGCTAGTTTGCCTAGAATGTTATACCATTTTAGAATTGTAGTTAGTTGCGCCAATTTTTAATACTATTTGCCACAGTAGTGTCCATACTCTTTTTTTTCACTATGATGAGTGAGCTGAAAGTCAAAATCTTGCATTATTTATGAAAAAGACATAGTTTTGGTTGATTTTTGTGTAAACACTATAGATATTCTGGAATTTTTAATGGTTGTGATCGATAGTAGTGCTACTTACCTTGCCAATACAAAAAAACACAGAATTACTTGTAAAACTGTAGCAATAGCACTTAATAATATAATAAAAGATGTCCATTTTTAAAGATTTCGGTTTTTTTGTCGTAATGAAAAAAAAAAATCAAGGTAGAATTTTTTTCTTTTTTGTTCTCGAGTAGTCATATGTAGGTCCACCTGCTGGTGCCAGCTTATCGTTGAATTTTGGGACACTCCGTATAAATGTGAATGTAAGTTTGTTTGTTACGCTTTCACGCTAAAACTACTCAACCGATCATCATGAAACATTGTACACATATTCTTGGAGGTATTAAAAGTAACATAGGATACTTTTTATTTAAAAAAAATCAAAAATTATATATGAAAAATAAAAAAATTGTTTGTCAAAAAATCTCAAAATCTAGCTTCTTCAACGCCATCTAGCAGTCCAGTAATGAAGTTCCAACCCTGAGTATTATAATACCGTTCCACAGTATTACCGACGGTCAAAAATAAAAATAGGGGATCAAAAACTTCAGGAAAGTAACCTTTTACGCGGGCGAAGCCGCGGGCAGAAGCTAGTTTATAATAAGGATAATACTCGTAATGTAAACGTAATCATTTTTTATTAAAACTATTGCATTTTTAAGTACAGGAATAAAATATAAAACATCATTTGAGGTCGGTACAATTAGGCAGTCTTATCGTATACTGCAATTTCTTTGAGACAACTTTAAAAATAGTATGTACGTTAAAATATATATACTATATATAGGTACCTCTTTCATCTGAAAACTCTAAATCAGCCGTTTAGATAAGTTTGTAGGTATCCTGACTTTCAATATAGTACATAGAAGAACTATTAGTAGACCGTATATTTCATCTTTCAGAACAAAAGCTTTGTCCGGCACGTTTGAACTCTTGGTCTATAAAGGTATAATTAAAAATATATTGGGCTGACTATTATGTTTTTTGGTATTTCATCTTTATTTTTGAAGTGAAAACTTCTTTGGTGCGCCGCACACAGATTTTTTCATGAGCTGTAAATGAGGCTGATCCATGACGCTCTGAGGTGAAAGGCTCGATCGGGTGACCTCGGGACCGCCGAGAGTCAGCTGCTCTTGACTGGTGTGTTTACTACATATATTCAATTTATATGTAATAGTTGTTATTATTATTATTCAATAGCTTTTAGTACCTAGTTAGTTTTGGACGGCTGGATATGATACGGTCACTCCCAAACAAACTTTTTTATTTTTTGTATTTGTTTTTTTTTTCATAGGTTTAAGTTTTCACTTCTGTCGGCAGTCTTCATGACTGCTTTGTGTTTTTTTTATTTATTTAGAAGCAATTATAATATATTTCCAAGACAATCTAATGCGATATTAATATTTTGATATTATGTTTTATTATTTTCCTTAATTTATTGTCGTAATTATTTGTTTTAATATATTATTATTAATTTTCTAATTCATACTGTTACTATAATCTAAGTAGATCTATTGTACTGAGATATCGACGCGGAATTTTTTATACGATTCATAAATGAGCCGTACCTACTCTGGGTGCAATTTGCAATGTGTTTGAAAAAGTACCAATCAACACAACACAACACAAAAACAATCGTATCGAAAAAAGATGTCTTTTAGAAGTTTTCCTAATGATGTGGCAAGTTTACATATTCTATCTTACCTTTATGCAATTAAAGAACACAAATTACACCCAGAATGAGAAGAACAATTTGTGGGTTGCGTTGCTAAGTCGCTACTTTAGGAAAATTCCTGTGTGGGAATCGAACCTATGGCAGTTGGCCCGCTAGGTCTGTATCTTGTACTGATCGTATATAAAGTCTATTATTGTTAATTATAATCCTCATCATCTTGCTCTTATCCCAATTATTTGTAGTGGACGCAATGTGTTCACTTTTGCTATTAAATCCTACCTCATATTATTCCTATATCTAATATTTTTCTTATGATCAGTACGTTTATATTTTCAATTTTTAGTCTTTCAAAACAAACATAATACATACAGCTAAATTTATTTCTTTTAAATTAGTTTTCTTTTTCTTTTATTATTATTTAAATCTGTCGCCGGTATGTGCCATGGTTCTAAAATAAAGTGGTTCTTACGTAAATAAGTTATTAAATGCAGTCGCCGGCTGACACTCTACACTGTTAGACTTGGCTCTGTGATCAGCCGACCAAAAGATGCAAGCCGTGAACAACCTACCTACAGGAAATGCACGCTCCAACGTCAAAGAAGACTATAATGCTCCATGTGTTTTATTCTTAGAACCAACCCAGGTTCTTATATAATATACTTACTAAAAGTAACAAAATAAGCTGCTATTAGTCTTAGAATTTCACAGAACGCACTATATTGTATAAGTGGCATTCCACTCTTTTAAAAATTTTGAAGAACTTCTACCGAAAAATCAATGCATCGTTTAAATAATCTATTCTTACATACATACATACATACATTTGTAGACCGTGTGTCTATTTTTCGTCATTAGTCAACAATAAGCTCTAAAATGAGGGGTAAATCATTGAATTTTATAAAGGCATAAAAAGATTTTGTGTACAGACAGAAAAATAACCTAGAGATGTAATATTTAAAATGATAGGTAAATATAAGATAGGCGAAACATATAAAGAGTACGTGATACCGTGGAGCATGCGTGAATACTGTGATGAGTGTGAACAAGGCGTGGGAAGCATAATTGTGGCTTGTCGAAATCTGTAGTCTCTGCTTACTCTTCAAAGAAACAGGATTGTCTATATATTATTTGGACCGCAACCCACTCAACGTCAAAATATTAAAGCCCCCACCGAACGCAAGAACTTGGTACCGGTTGTCTCTCCAAATAGCGATATAGAGTCGGTGGATATTTCATGTTATGTGATTGCACTCTACCAAGGGAGGTTTAGACCAGGTGTGACAAGACCACAGCCAAAAAAACGGCGCCAAAGCCCTCCGTGTTACTCTTCTCCGCCTGTTATTAGGCTTTCGGGTAGCTCTCTTCAATAAGGATTACAGACTACACATCCCAGTTGCTGTAGATAACAATTTGATTGTGGTCTGTGAGCGACAATGACCATTTACCATTAGGTGTGCTGCTTGATCGTTGCCATAAGCAATAAAACAAAACCACAGTTCAGAGAGGTGGCGGTAAATTGAATTCTTACTCTATCGCCACACGGAAATCCTTACTAATATTATAAATGCGAAAGTAACTCTGTCTGTCTGTCGCTCTTTCACGCTAAAACTACTGAACCGATCTAAACGAAATTTGGTACATAGATAGTCTAGAGCCTGATAAAGGACATAGGCTACTTTTTAATGCAAAAAAGGGTTGTAAAGGGGGTTGAAAAGTTGTAAGGAAGTATCGCATTTTTAAAGCCAGAAGATCTTATTTTTAGATCTTATTTTTAGGCCATTGATCTTAGATCTTATTTTTAGGCCATTGATTAGATATAAATAAATATGACATTAAAATTATGTAAAAAATTTACCCTTAAGGGGTAAAATAAAAATAGGGGATGAAAAGCTTTAGGAAAGTAACCTGTTACGCGGGCGAAGCCGCGGGCAGAAGCTAGTAATATAAATAAATAAGTAAAAAGAATATGATTTTATTTTTATTAATCATTCTCTTCACATAACAAATTCACTCGCAACATTCGCGTATATATATATATATATATATATATATATATACATGCACTGTAATCTCATTCGTAGCTTTTTTTTGCTAACAAATTATTCCATTCTTGTCGACATTGTCAAATTATTTCATTTCTTCTGTTGCTTTTCGTATTATAAGAGATAGTACTTTTAATATAACAAGAGACAATATTGTATCTTAACATCAAAGTAGCCGTGACCTTTTTACAAGAGCGCCCAAGGGATGTCGCGCTGAGGTCAACGACACGACGGCGAGATAAAGAGATTAACGACTGATCGGACCGTGTACTCGACCACGTCACATCTTCACTTAACTTTAAGATAAACTACGCGTTTTATAAAGCGCTGTCGCCTTTGATCGCCTCATAGTTGTTTTTTTTTATTTGTCGCTTATGGTGGCTAATGAGTAAGCTAAGTAAATAGTAAGTGGCTAAAGTAACCCAACTATTGAAACTGTAAGTTGTAATGTAATAATTACCATAAATTCAATGTTTAATAATAACTGACCATAAACGTTGGTATATATTTTTTTTTATATAGAATCATTTTCTTTTTGTGGTGAAATATTCAATGTATCAAAAATGTGGGTAACCTACAATTTAATTATTAATACTTTAGATATATCTGTAATAAAGATGACTTATTGTACGTGAGACACCTTAGTCCTCCCGTGATGGTCACTGTAAAGTGTTCGAAACGTCGAGAAATTAAAAATCAAATACAAATTTATTTCAAATGTGTAATACTTACGTAACATTAGAAATCATTAAAAAAAGAAAAACTTCAACTTTGACGTTGACGTCAGATTAATTATTTAATAAAAATTGTATGATCAGTCTTATCATTAATCTCAACATTTCAGAGGTTTTAGCGGCAATTTTCAAGTTGCGGCTAAATCGAGCTTAAGATTAAACCTTGTGCTTCCGTGCCCCTAATTAGTGAGGTAATTCCCTCCTCTCGTTAATACCAATAAGGGATCAACCGTCTTATACACGTAGCACACACAGCTATTGATTGATTTGTAATCTGTATTGTCTTGGGTGCTTCGTCTCACTTTGTGAACACAATTTGCGTTCCATCTACCTAAATTATAATGGAAGAACTGTGTACGGATGTTGACGTGGAACAATCAGTACTGTACCGGTGATTGCAGTTTATTATTCGTTACTAAATTGTTGATAGTTTGTTGTACATACATACACTTGGTGCTCAATACAGATAATTATAATTGAAGATAGTGAATACGTCATCAGCGTAATGATTTCTAATGTTTACCCGAGTATTACACATTTGAAATAAAACTATTTTAACGGATTTTATATTTGATTTTTAATTTCTCGAAGATTTAAACACTTTGGTCACAAATCAGTAAAAAAAAATAGTTTTGTTTCATCTTCATAATTCCAGCTCATATACGTACGAATGTTGGGCTTCGAGTCTCATCCAAAATAGGAGGGAAATTGAAATACTTATACCAAGCTATTCAAACGTGTTGATGTAAGGTTTTATATAGAATTTTTCTTCTCTTGCATATATGTTTTATACATAATATACCTATCACTTAATTTCTTGTCTTTTAAGATACCTACCCACGAGTAGGATTGAGGGTAGTGAATTGTATTCTTCTGCTGTCACCATACTGAAGTGTAGTGAATCGTTATTATGGAAATAAAAATCGAAATGCCGCCATATTGGGAGTATTCGTGGTCTATATGTCAATGATTATTGGATTTTTGTTATCATACTGTTTGAACACTGGAAGTATAATGACGACACGAATAGACATAAATATTTATCATCTCGCATTGCGAAGGACATAAAAAAATTGAAATAAACATTGTTGTTCAACGACCTGAACTTACTAAAAGTGTTATGTACAGTAATGCAAGTTGTGCTACTAATAAAAATAACAGTTTATTTCAGAAAAGTAATACATACATACGATATTATATAAAAATAGTTTATCTGGCACTCTGTTCTCTCTGCCTACCCTGCAAGGGACACGGCGTGATGATATATATGTATGTGTAGTATTACTAATGTGTATATTAACTGATTAGAAAGTGTTTATAAATACCCGATACGAAACGAAAAATGATGTCACAAGCGGGGTTCGAACCCGCACCTATTGGGAATCCGGCCCAACCGTGCTGCCACTTACACCATCGTGAACTATTTTGGGACATGCAAATTTCGAATCATATTATATCTTACGTCTTCAAGGTGACGTATGCCATCTATCGGACAATGTTTACACATTGTATAGACTTAATACTTCAAACTTTACAGTTAGAATTGTATTAAACGATGACACAACCTTGTTATTCAAATTACTGAAATTTTTAGCATTTAATATGCTTAAATATTTATAAATACCCGATACGAAACGAAAAATGATGTCACAAGCGGGGTTCGAACCCGCACCTATTGGGAATCCGGCCCAACCGTGCTGCCACTTACACCATCGTGAACTATTTTGGGACATGCAAATTTCGAATCATATTATATCTTATGTCTTCAAGGTGACGTATGCCATCTATCGGACAATGTTTACACATTGTATAGACTTAATACTTCAAACTTTACAGTTAGAATTGTATTAAACGATGACACAACCTTGTTATTCAAATTACTGAAATTTTTAGCATTTAATATGCTTAAATATTTATAAATACCCGATACGAAACGAAAAATGATGTCACAAGCGGGGTTCGAACCCGCACCTATTGGGAATCCGGCCCAACCGTGCTGCCACTTACACCATCGTGAACTATTTTGGGACATGCAAATTTCGAATCATATTATCATAATGCTAAAAATTTCAGTAATTTGAATAACAAGGTTGTGTCATCGTTTAATACAATTCTAACTGTAAAGTTTGAAGTATTAAGTCTATACAATGTGTAAACATTGTCCGATAGATGGCATACGTCACCTTGAAGACGTAAGATATAATATGATTCGAAATTTGCATGTCCCAAAATAGTTCACGATGGTGTAAGTGGCAGCACGATTGGGCCGGATTCCCAATAGGTGCGGGTTCGAACCCCGCTTGTGACATCATTTTTCGTTTCGTATCGGGTATTTATAAATATTTAAGCATATTAAATGCTAAAAATTTCAGTAATTTGAATAACAAGGTTGTGTCATCGTTTAATACAATTCTAACTGTAAAGTTTGAAGTATTAAGTCTATACAATGTGTAAACATTGTCCGATAGATGGCATACGTCACCTTGAAGACGTAAGATATAATATGATTCGAAATTTGCATGTCCCAAAATAGTTCACGATGGTGTAAGTGGCAGCACGGTTGGGCCGGATTCCCAATAGGTGCGGGTTCGAACCCCGCTTGTGACATCATTTTTCGTTTCGTATCGGGTATTTATAAATATTTAAGCATATTAAATGCTAAAAATTTCAGTAATTTGAATAACAAGGTTGTGTCATCGTTTAATACAATTCTAACTGTAAAGTTTGAAGTATTAAGTCTATACAATGTGTAAACATTGTCCGATAGATGGCATACGTCACCTTGAAGACGTAAGATATAATATGATTCGAAATTTGCATGTCCCAAAATAGTTCACGATGGTGTAAGTGGCAGCACGGTTGGGCCGGATTCCCAATAGGTGCGGGTTCGAACCCCGCTTGTGACATCATTTTTCGTTTCGTATCGGGTATTTATAAATATTTAAGCATATTAAATGCTAAAAATTTCAGTAATTTGAATAACAAGGTTGTGTCATCGTTTAATACAATTCTAACTGTAAAGTTTGAAGTATTAAGTCTATACAATGTGTAAACATTGTCCGATAGATGGCATACGTCACCTTGAAGACGTAAGATATAATATGATTCGAAATTTGCATGTCCCAAAATAGTTCACGATGGTGTAAGTGGCAGCACGGTTGGGCCGGATTCCCAATAGGTGCGGGTTCGAACCCCGCTTGTGACATCATTTTTCGTTTCGTATCGGGTATTTATAAATATTTAAGCATATTAAATGCTAAAAATTTCAGTAATTTGAATAACAAGGTTGTGTCATCGTTTAATACAATTCTAACTGTAAAGTTTGAAGTATTAAGTCTATACAATGTGTAAACATTGTCCGATAGATGGCATACGTCACCTTGAAGACGTAAGATATAATATGATTCGAAATTTGCATGTCCCAAAATAGTTCACGATGGTGTAAGTGGCAGCACGGTTGGGCCGGATTCCCAATAGGTGCGGGTTCGAACCCCGCTTGTGACATCATTTTTCGTTTCGTATCGGGTATTTATAAATATTTAAGCATATTAAATGCTAAAAATTTCAGTAATTTGAATAACAAGGTTGTGTCATCGTTTAATACAATTCTAACTGTAAAGTTTGAAGTATTAAGTCTATACAATGTGTAAACATTGTCCGATAGATGGCATACGTCACCTTGAAGACGTAAGATATAATATGATTCGAAATTTGCATGTCCCAAAATAGTTCACGATGGTGTAAGTGGCAGCACGGTTGGGCCGGATTCCCAATAGGTGCGGGTTCGAACCCCGCTTGTGACATCATTTTTCGTTTCGTATCGGGTATTTATAAATATTTAAGCATATTAAATGCTAAAAATTTCAGTAATTTGATTAGAAAGTGGTTTATCTATACCTTTGATGAACGTAGAAATGTATATATATATAGCTTACAATAAAATGCCTTCAATATTTTCTTTTAATCAGTCCACTTGAAGGCAGATAATTAATTAATAACTGCGGCTCAAACCTCTTATCTGCTCTATAGATACAATTGAGCTGCTTCTTATCCGTTAATTTTTACTTATAATAATTTAAAAAACTGTTTTTATTTAATATCTTCCATAATACTGAATCGATATTAATGTTCAATACAAGAATTTAAAGACTGTTTTTTTACCTTCTAATGACGAAAGATAAGTCAATTATTGTTTTCATTTAAAATAAAACATTAATGTAGTCAAAAGATACTAAAAGATAATAGATAATTGAAATGCGAAGTGCGATGCAGATAATAGGGCAAACCACATCTATCGGGTCACTCCAAAATCTCAACCACGGATATATAAAAAACCGTTATTCCTATAAGGAGACTGATGTGACATACTATTTAAATTATCGCATTGTCACCTGTCCTTGTTAAGTGTAGAAAGTTTCAAATTAATGCGACGTTTAAAATGGTTTGAAAATCACGTTCAAAGATTCTCTTACATATAAACGAAGTCAATATAAGCATATTAAAGTATCAGTTAAGTCTTATATATCATCAGACCTAAAAAATTAAACTAGTGTTTAGAATAATTATTAATAATTAAAATAATTATTCATAAACGTAACTGGCTGTGAGAGAAAGAAAATGCGTGCTCGCAACTCTCTGGCCTATACAGTAATATACGAAACGTTACTCTCTTTCTATCTTCACTAACTTATATCTCCCGCTCAACTTTCGTCCGCCTCGCCCGATCACACTTTTTATTACGCTCTCATAACGCATGCACCAGCTTACTCCCCAAGTCAAACGTGCGTAGAAGAAGTTTTACTTCAAAAATAACGCTCAAAGAAATGTCGTCATCAATTGGTAAATCCTAATAAACGTTATTATTTTAATTAAAAACTTACACAGTACTTGTAAATTAAGTAAATAACTATGCAAAGTATTTGCCAGAAATATAAAGTTTAAGGCATTCGAAGCGATATAAAATAAAAGATATTCTAGAAGATTTATTAATTAAAAACTTACGTAAGTTGACTACTAACTAAGAACTATCGAGACGAGAGTGTCCGTGATTTAAAAAAGGGAAAATCCAGGATCAAACCGGGGTAGTCTGATTAGACTGCTCGTTTGCCCAACTCAGCTATTTCTATCGTGGTGGACAGTGGTCAAATTTACCTTTACATTATACATACATACATACATACATATCATCACGCCATATCCCTTGCAGGGTAGGCAGAGAGAACAGAGTGCTCTTCAGTACGTGACCAATCTGGTCTAGGTAGCTTAGTTTCGGTCTCCTCCGGTAATTACATCCTTTCACTTTCGCATTATATATCTTCTTAACCAGACGTTCGTTCGGCATTCTTTCCACATGTTCGAATCATCGGAGCATTCCTTTTCGCATCTTTACACCAATACTCTTTTTCATACCAACTCGCTCTCTTACGTCGTCGTTATGAATGCGATCGGTCATCCTAACTCCACAGATTTTCCGTAGAGATCGCATTTCTACCGTATTAATTTTACTTTCGTGCTCTTTTCTGCATACCCAACTCTCGCGTCCATATAGTAATGTTGGGACAAGCACTGCGTTATGTATTGCTACACGTGCCTTCTGGCTGAGGTGGTGGCTACCGAGAAATTGTCCCAACGCTCCGTTCACTCTATTTCCCGCATTCACTCTTCGCTCTATATCAGTGGTGTACCTTCCATCTCGGCTAAATCCGCATCCAAGATATACAAATTAATCCACTTGCTCTAGTACATCATTACCCATTGTTACTCTTACATCTGTTCTGTCTTCATCTCTTTCGAAGGCCATTATTTTGGTTTTGCTCACATTCACGCGTAGACCCCTTTTGCTGTTCTGTTGACCCAAATGCTGTTCGTGTACATATTAAAAATAGACTAAGACCTATTTTTTCATATTTATTTAATTTTTAGCTTACTCGACGTTTCGAACCCTATTCATATTCAGTGTTCATGCTCACTAGAAGACTCCTCGGCAGGGTCCTATCGAGACTGAACGTAAAAATAGTTTTGTTTTCATATGTACTACACATAAATGTTGGCATAAACGTCAGAAATCATTACACTAATAGCTCTATTCCAAATTGTACCAAATTCATTTATTGATTTTAGCGTTCTCAAAGAGGTGTTTGGCTGCACAGGTGGCGTAGTGACTAAAATACCGCCTTACCGTGCCAGTAACTTGGGTTATATTCTCACGCAGTACAATTCTTTGTGCGTACAAATTGTTGTGCCGAGTCTGAGTGTAATTTGCGTCCGTGAATAATTCACGCCAATTACACATTCATGTTCGTTAAGTCGCACGCAATACAAACTTACTGTAAAGTCTCCATGTAATGACATATCAGACTTATATACACTACCGTCCAAAAGTTTGGAAGCAGCAAGGTAAAATCGAATAAAACCAAACTAAGTCATTTAAATTTAAATGTATTGATAAAAAAATAAAGAACAAACAGAAACTAACTTAAACAAAATAAAAAAATAATATACAATGGTAAATTAGATTAAATTTTAGCTTCATCAAAGTGTCCACCTTTCTCCTTTATAATCTTCTCACATATTCTGGGCATTCTATTAATCAATTTTTTAAAATAATCTTTATCTAATTTGTTCCATTCGTTCTCTAATAGCTGCCACAAATGTTCTGAGCTCGTAGGACAACGACTTTTCACCCTCCTGTCAAGTTCATCCCAAACAAGTTCAATGGGAGAAAGATCAGGGGATTGAGATGGCCATTGCATGATGTTTAAAATGTTTTCAGCTTTTTTCTTGTTTAAAAAGTTCTGGCACAATTTAGACGAATGCTTAGGATCATTATCCTGTTGAAAAATGAATCCAGAACCAATGAGACTTAGTCCACTGGGTATGGCAGAATCTTGGAGAATTTTTAAATAGCCTTCCTTGTTTAATTTTCCGGTTATCCTCACAAGATTGCCGGGTTTACTGTTGCCAAAACACCCCCAAACCATGACATTACCACCACCATGTTTGATGGTAGGCACTGTACATGCCTCTGAAGCCCTCTCTTCTTTTGACCGGCGTACAAAGACACGTCTATTGGATCCGAAAATCTGAAATTTTGATTCGTCACTCCAAAGGACATTTTCCCATTGTTCTATAGTCCAGTTTTTATGCGCTTTTGCCCATTCTAGTCTATTTTTCTTATGTCGATTTGTTAGTTTGGGTTTTTTAGCAGCAACACATCCTCTTAATCCCGCAGACAGTAAGCGTCTTTTAACAGTAGTTGTTGAAATGGGTGTTTCTCGCGTATCATTCAGAGCTGCAGTGATCTGTGGTGCAGTTAAGCGTCGATTCCGTTTAGAAAGAACTCTAATGAAGTTGTCCTCTTGATTTGTTGTGGATTTGGGCCTACCAGATCTCTTTCTATCTTCATTTTTCCCCGTTTCTTGTTTTCTAGCAAGGGTATAGTGGACACCTTTACAAGAAATTCCGAGCCTTTCTGCGATTTGACGTTCACTGTATCCTTCCTCGCGTAGAGTGCAAATAGCGCTTCGCTGTTCAAGCGTGATTTGCTTGCGTTTTGCCATTTTCAGAAGAAAAAATACGGTCAAAGTAGTAGCCGATATCTTTCGAATACAGACAATGTTAATATCACAACTTTCACGTGCCAATGCTCAAGTGCGACTGAATAAGGTCTAAAAAAGTTAAAACCACCAAACATTATCAATAAAACTACACCATTGCATAGGATAAAGTAGCCGACGGATTAAGTCATAAAACACGTGTTTCGTCAATATTAAGGAATTCCATAAAACTTGATGAATGTAGGATAATAATCCTTTTGTGTTTGTGTAGACAGTCGTAAAAGGTTGTAAAACTTAAGATTATTGCTAATTTTTACCGCTATTAGTCGGCATTTATTTGTTTTGTTTGAAAACAGGTGTGCTTCCAAACTTTTGGACGGTAGTGTATATATATTCTTTATATATATATATATATATATATATATATATATATATATATATATATATATATATATATATATATATATATATATATTATATATATATATATATATATATATAATATATATATATATATTCTTTATCTACCTATATTAGAGGAAGTATATAGCTGTGTGGTAGTGGCTACGAATACTGCCAACCCTTACTTTGCTCGTGGATGTCGTAAAAGGCGACTACGAGCTTTATAAAACCTGGGCCAACTCCATCTGATGCCGCTTGGTCAACAATTACATTCCCAAGGAGGGTTAACGTCTGGCAGGCGGCCGGTCATAAAACTATTGCTAATAACTTTTACAATATGTACTATGAAAGAAGAGTACATATGGTATCGACCCCAAGTAATTGGGATAAGAGTAGGAAAATGATGATTAGAGGAAGTATACCTCTTGTGACGAAAGCATATGGGTTATGACAGTGTTAGATCTGATGATGGTATTGGTGTACGTTTGTGCAGCTATTGTTGGAGCACCTAGAATGCCTGGTTTCACGGCACGAGCGCTCGCTGCGCATGACCGTGGTCAAGAGGCAGGCAGCAGCGCAGTCCGGCGTCTCTTCCGAGGTAGAAGTACTCAAGGCACTCAAGAGTCTCTTCGAGCATCACAAGGCGTTAGACGAGAAGGTAACTAGTTTATATTTTCCTCTTAGATTATGTACGGATTTGCATCACTGAGAGGGCCGAACTTCTTCGAGAATAGAAAAGAAATTGATTTAGCATACGACACTAGTCAAACGGGATAGGATATGATTTTATATCGTGTGTTCCTTCTCATAAACAAATTAATTACTAATATCTGGATGACCGATTTTAACTCAGTATTTTTTTAGTTTTGGTAAATTGTTTTTTTTTTTGCAATATATTTAGATGTTGAAGGGTTGTAATAGAGTTTCGAAATGTATTTATATACTGATTACGTACTGATGAAATATGAATATTTTTATATCCTAGCAATATAAGAATATGACCCGGTTATTTAAATAAAAAATAAATACAAATAATTCATTGAATACTGAAACAGTAATGAAATATTAAAAAAATAAAGCCATGAATCTGGCTAGGGCTGTCTAAATTAAGGGACTGCTCGATTTCCAGAGCTATTTTATTCTTAATAGTTAAATTTGCCTTCATTATCTAATTATATTTTTTCATTGCCTGAAAACACTGATAAAAGGAGGAATTATATAAACGAAGCCTAGCTAAATCGATTTATCGCAATTGAAACCTTCTGTGTATACTAAATTTGATGGAAAGCGTTAAAGTCATAGCCGTGGCGCTGTATATATATAGAAATATATAAGAAGCTCATTTAAAGGCATATAAACTAAATGTTTATGTCATCCGTGTGGTGACGGAGTAAGAATACAATTCACCACCCCATATCTTACCCGTGGGTGATCGTAAGAGGCGACTAAGGAATATAAAACGCATATAACATCTATGCAAGAGAAGGAAAACTCGAAAGAAACCCCTATACCAACACGTCTGATCAGCGAGCTATAGTAGTTCTATTTTCCTTCTCATTGTGGAAGAGGTACAAGCCCAACAGTGGGATATACATATATCAGCTGAGAAGAAACTAAATGTTTAAATTATTAACTTCTAAAAAAAAATTGGATCCGCCATAGATATTTTAATTAAAAATTATGCGGTTTAATTTTATCTGTTTTTTATTATTACACCCCGCGGAAATAAATAATTGTGTCCCAGGAACCATTTCTTGGATGGAACGTAACCGGATTATATAGCTCATATTTGTCATTTTATGATTCTTCATAAAATAATCATCATTCAGCTTTTCATCTTTCACTGCTGAAGGCAGGCAGGCCTATTCCATATGATTCCGCATGGCGTGTTTTTTCTTGGGAAGAGTTAACGCCATAATAGCCACGTTGATGATCATAGCAAGGTTTAATATGTTTCCTAAGAAATCGCTGTTCCCATTCTTCTAGATCCATCAGATGAGTTTTACGACTGCCACAAGCGAGAAAGTGTAGTGACTACTGTATTCCTTACAGGCTTAAGAGAAGCCAGAAGAACTTATTGTAGTTATAGTATTTACATTATAAATATATACGTATTTCAGGTTCGCGAGAGGTTACGCGTCGCGCTAGAGAGGAATACGGCTCTCGAAGAAGAATTAGCTTTAACTAAAGAAGAGGTAAGCTTCATATTTAACCCTTCCTTTCTTTTTATATGATTCTTTAGTGCACATATATTTTACGTTACCCTTGGTCTGATCCAAGGGTGGGTTATCCATAGGGGTGTGTTATCCATAGGGGTATCCATAGGGGTGTGGTTAATAACTTATCCACTCTATAAAAGCATAATAATGATCGAACCAAAATAAAGGATTTAGTATACAAATATGGCTCCTATGTATATGGGCAAATGTGCCAGATGACAACTTTTCAATAGACGCTCTCAAAGTTTCAATTTGATATATTTTTTATGCGATTCAACTGATGAAACACGTAAAATAAATACAATATTGACATACATATTGGCCCATATACATAGGACCCATTGTGACATATATGAGGTAAATAGGAGCCGTTAGGAAAACCAGCATGCTATATATACATACATACATATCATCACGCCATATCCCTTGCAGGGTAGGCAGAGAGACCAGAGTGCCAGAGAACTCTATCTTTGCATACTTCACTCGCTTCCTCAACATTCATAATTCTCTTCATACACGCTCGCCGGTTTCGGAGACTCTTGACTCCACCTTCCTTCAGTACATGACCGATCTGGTCTAGGTAGGTTAGTCTCGGTCTCCCTCGGTACCTACATCCTTCCACTTTCGCATTGTATATCTTCTTAACCAGGCCTTCGTTCGGCATTCTTTCCACATGTCCGAACCATCGGAGCATTCCCTTTCGCATCTTTACACCAATACTCTCTTTCATACCTACTCGCTCTCTTACGTCGTCGTTACGAATGCGGTCGGTCAGCCTAACTCCACAGATTTTCCGTAGAGATCGCATTTCGACCGCATCAATTTTACTATCATACTCTTTTTTGCATACCCAACTCTCGCTTCCATACAGTAATGTTGGGACAAGCACTGCGTTATGTATTGCTACACGTGCCTTCTGGCTGAGGTGGTGGCTGCCGAGAAGTTGCCCCAACGCTCCGTTCACTCTATTTCCCGCATTCACTCTTCGCTCTATATCAGTGGTGTACCTTCCATCTCGGCTAAATCCACATCCAAGATATACAAATTCATCCATTTGCTCTAGTACACCATTACCTATTGTTACTCTTACATCTGTTCTGGTTTTATCTCTTTCAAAGACCATTATTTTGGTTTTGCTCACATTCACGCGTAGACCCCTTTTCTTACAATCTTCTGTCATTGTGTCGACTAGGGTCTGCAGGTCAGTCGCTGACTGTGCCAGCAGGACTGCATCATCTGCATAAAGCAGAGCAGTGACCGCTGAGTCGCCCATCTGGACTCCCACATTCATATCGTTCGACCTTTGGAGACATTTATCCAGATTTATGATAAAGAGCCTGGCTGACAGAACGCACCCCTGCTTAACGCCGATATTGACATCAAACCAAGGCGACATTCCATCATCCAGCCGCACACAGGCTCTACAGCCCATGTAACTGGACTGCACAGCCCGTAGCAGTTTCCCGCTAATACCATACTCCGGTAAAATGTCCCAAAGTTCCTTTCGTACAACCGTGTCAAATGCTCTCTCCAGATCCACAAAACTGCAGAAAACCCTCTGACCTAGAGCCAGATGCTTCTCCACAATGTTGCGCAGAGAGAACACTTGATCCATGCATCCCCTTCCATTCCTGAAACCTCCTTATATATATATAAATCTAACAAAAATCAGCATGCTACATAATTTTTTATAAAAAACCGGCATACTATATAAATCTAACAAAAAACCAGCATGCTATATAAATCTAACAAAAGACCAGCATGCTATATAAATGTAACAAAAATCAGCATGCTATATAAATCTAACAAAAAAAATAACATGCTATATAAATCTAACAAAAAACCAGCATGCATATAAATCTAATAAAAGACCAGCATACTATGTAAATCTAACAAAAAACCAGCATGATATATAAATGTAACAAAAATCAGCATGCTATATAAATCTAACAAAAAATTAACATGCTATATAAATCTAATAAAAAACTAGTATACTATATAAATTTAACAAAAAACCAGCATGCTATATAAATCTAACAAAAAACCAGCGTGCTATATAAATGTGACAAAAATCAGCATGCTATATAAATCTAATAAAAAACCAGCATACTATATAAATCTAACAAAAAACCAGCATGCTATATAAATCTAACAAAAAACCAGCATGCTATATAAATGTAACAAAAATCAGCATGCTATATAAATCTAACAAAAAATTAACATGCTATATAAATCTAATAAAAAACCAGCATACTATATAAATCTAACAAAAAACCAGCATGCTATATAAATCTAACAAAAAACCAGCGTGCTATATAAATGTGACAAAAATCAGCATGCTATATAAATCTAACAAAAAATTAACATGCTATATAAATGTAACAAAAATCAGCATACTATATAAATCTAAAAAAAAACCAGCATGCTATATAAATCTAACAAAAAACCAGCGTGCTATATAAATGTGATAAAAATCAGCATTTTCATTTCATTTGAAAATCTAATAAAAAACCAGCATACTATATAAATCTAACAAAAAACCAGCATGCTATATAAATCTAACAAAAAACCAGCGTGCTATATAAATGTGATAAAAATCAGCATGCTATATAAATCTAACAAAAAATTAACATACTATATAAATCTAACAAAAAATTTGCATGCTATATAAATCTAATAAAAAAACCAGCATGCTATATAAATCGAACCAAAAATCAGCATGCTATATAAATCTAACAAAAAACCAACACGCTATAACAAAAAAATCATTGATTTTAATCATCATAACAAAATTTCACTGAGTTTTAGATTCTGTATTAAATACACGAAGGATTGTACCGATATTGAAAATAATATGTTTACTCTCAAACATGCCATCGTACTCATACAATATATTTACCTCAGTTACAGCAATACAAGGTATCTGGTACAACGGACGACAAACCCAAAGAAAACGGCACAGTTTCGACCGGATCACCCGAGCAGAACGGCGAACAACCTACAGCCAAGGTACGCATCATCATTATACACATCATCGTTTTAATTTCCTTCAATTTTTCTTTAGCAATAAAGCGTAATATTATATATAAACCTTACACAAGGATGGTACAATATATAATACATTACAGAATTAATCGATTCTGACTATATTTTATCTCAAACTGCAATAACATCCTATGTAGCCGAGAGAATTAAGGAAACGTACCCAGACTACATGTCTCATTCTTATAATTTTAACCCCCTCTCTCTCTCACCTCAGTGACCAATCGTAATATACGCCAAGATCCTTTCTAATATTCACTTAGCAAATTATAAATAAAATTTTAAAAAGGTTTGAAATAAAATTATTGTACGCAATTGTTTTTTTTTTTAGTTTCCCGACGTTTCGAACACTTTAGAACGTTCATGGTCACGGAAGGTCTAAGGTGTCTCACGTCCAACAAGTCAACATCGTCTTAGTCCTACCGGGACCATGAAAGCTCTAAAGTGTTCGAAACGTCGGGAAATTAAAAACCAAATTCAAACGGTATCTCACGTAAACATCAGAACTGGTGTCTAACCAGGCTTGGTATTTTTGAAGATCCATTCTCTCTTGAACATACTATATAGTATGGGTACGGGCCCTAACATTTTGAAATCCAAATCTCTATCGTCTTTCGGGATAGTAAAATCAAATTGAACACATAAATTCAATGAAATTTATTTTAATTCTTGATACATATAACTTCTATGTACCTATACTCATCATTATCACTGACTTTATTAATATTTTAATATTAAACTATTCAGACATACACCATATATTATGTAACATACACTAATATGAATTGATTTAGAAAACAATAGAGTCCCGATTATCCGCATCAATTATGGATAAATGAAAATCCGGATAATATATACACACAAACTGTATTCGGACATTATAATAATTAAGTTTAAATTATATTTTTAATTAATTTAAATAGTATAATTGTAAATTACAAAGAAAATGTTATTATATAATGATAACCTTTTATGGAACAGTAATCGGAATTAGATTGGAAAATAGCAATTGATTGGAAAATAGAATGATGTCCGGATAATTGGGATTCTATTGTATTTTAAAAACTTAGATGGCTTGGGTTGTGAGTGTATCATTCTATTGTAATTAAGATGGTCCAAAGAAAAGTAAGATATGCTAAAATATATGTTCTATTTTCAACTACAGCAAACAGTCAATTGTAGTAACCAGATATTGTTTTTTTATATATATACAGGATGTAAGGGGACCGCTCCCGAAAACAAAGACAGGTAACCCTACTAAGTAAGTCCTACTTGTAATGATAGGCGAAAAAAAATCGATTCGGTGGAAAAAAATTTTTTTTTTCACCACGCACGTCAGGTCGTCTCTTGAACATATGATCGTGAGTTTTGAATAGATTGCGTCTTTTCTCATCTGAGTATAGTTACGCATTTTTTATCGAGGTATCGTTACATGGCACTGTCCCAATAGGACGGAATGTGAAAAAATTTAAAAATATTAGTAAAAAATTTTTTTTTCCATCCTAATCGATTTTTTTTCTAGCCTATCATTACAAGTAGGACTAGTAGGGTCACCTGTCTTTGTTTTCAGGAGCGGTCCACTTCCACCCTGTATATTAACTAGCTTACACAAGAGGCCCAATTCAACACAAACTAAAAAAAAACATAAAAACAGAATTCCTTGTAATAGTAAATGGCAACGTATCTACTGGGTCCTAATACATTGTTTTAGTGGTTTAAACCCTATTAAAACTATTCTAATGAATTCAGTTTGGTGAACATTAGTTGGATGGTTACAAAGTCTATAACGGACCTCGAAAAATTTTTTGTTTCGTATAAATAGATTTTTATTGTGTACAATAACTATGATCTATGGTGCCAGTGTGATGCCACCGAAGTCAAAATCGGGTACCGGTGGCCCGCTCGCACGGCGAAGAGAGAGGATTTTACGGTGGGTCTATGGGGTCACGCGCCGCCTTTCCGTCACCCCGGACCGATTCGGCGGGGCGAGACGCATCCATAGCCCACCAAAAAAAAAAAAAAAAAAATGGTGCCAGTGTGATGGGTTCGATTCCTGGGTAGAACAATACTTTGTGCGATCCACAAATGGTTGTTTTAAGACTGGATGTAATTTTTGTCCGTTAAATTGAATATTTATAAAGTCCCCCTTAATACAAGGGTTATTTCCTTAGTGTTAGGTATGCCTTTTTATTATAAAAATCTATGTGAGGCAATTTCTAGTATCGTTTTAAACTATTTTTTAATGAGATTTATAAATTATGAATTAGGTAGGTATATAAATATTAGTATTACTACATATTATCGTTACAATTAATTTAAAATATAATATAATAGACGAAAAACTGATGAAAATGTTGGTTATATTATCTCAATGAATAACAAGCCTTATGCCAAGGCTGATCTTTTAGAAAATTGTTGAACCGCGATTTGAAATAATATTCTGCAAGATGAAAAATTGAGTTCTTTTTAGCTTCAGTGATTTATAGCCTTAACGATCTTTAATTATTATATAGATGCCGTTAAGATTTGAATAAATCGTCGCATTTTATGAAGTAACTAAAATTAATACAAGACATATGTTTCATCAGCTCAGCCCACAAATGTCCCACTGTTGGGTTTGGGCCTCCTCCATAATGGGAAGGAAATTAACCTTCTATACCACGCTGATTAGACGTGTTCTTATAGGGTTTTATTTCGAGTTTTCTTTCTCTTGCACAGATGCCGTATGCATATTATATCCCTTAATCGTCTTTTACGATACCCACGGGTAAGAGAGGGAGTGGCGAATTGTATTCTTACTCCGTCACCACACGGACATAGATTTATTAGGTACAAATACTTGACTCGAAAGCCAAATTGTTTTCATACTATTTTATTTTCTTTCACGAATTTTTTTCTTTCTTTTCCCATTGTTTTTTCACAATTTACATATATTTTAAATTAATATATTAATAATATCTTTTTTTTTAATCAACTTTAAATACAGTGTGTTTTATTTTACTTTGGATAACATACGTGGATATAGAAATAATGTACATATTTTTTGATGTTTGATGCTTTATACATTGTAATTAACTTTATTATGTAGTTGATGTACTCACAGCCTCAGTGAATGGTGATTGTGCTGTTTTTTATTATAACTAACGTTTTTAAAAGGCTTTTTAAAATTCTTCTTAGAAAAAATGCTACCAAAACTACGCACTGCTGATATCAATCTTTCGGAAGTAAATATCGGGCTTTAAGTATTAATACAAATACGCATTATCGGGCGTCTTTTCCCTTCGTTTTTATCTCAATGACTTAGAAGTTGACGAAATCTCTTTCTTTTCCATTTTCTAGTGCTAAAATTTAAACTCAAAATACATTTACTTCTTTTTGATATATTTCTAGTTTCAATAGTAATATAAGGTATATTATATTATACTCCGATTAAATATTATTTAAAATTTGATGCCTTTTAGAAACGTTATTCTGTGTGTATTTTATTTTATACTGAGTTTTACCCAACTTATTAATGAAAATAGTTAATTTATCTTAGTTTTTGGCTGCCATGTTTATTAGTCGAATGTTTAAATAAAGATGCAATACTATGGAAAGTCCTAAAATGGTCATCCCTCTCTTCTACCACTTTTTCAGAGTTTTATAATACTAGTCAATATTCATAGATAGAATAGTTAATAATATAGCTAAGTAGCGGTTCCCAATCCAATAGTCCTCTTACTCTAGAAGAGTACAAGAGAGACTAAGAAACATTTTTTTTAAATTAAAGCTTTTATACTTTCTTGTAAATGCATTTCTTTTCTTTGTGTAAGTTTAGCCCCTTGTAATAGTGGTCATTTTTATGTATATCAGTGATGGTTTCATATATTGCTTGTACTTGTACTATAATTTTTGTATGAGCCAAAAATTAATGATTCTTGGTGTAATTTATAATCGTGTACGTTTACTAAGTCCCCACGGTACTAAAAGTTCTTTAGCGCAATGTATTATTGCAAAATATCGTTTATAAATATTAATAAATTGTGTAAAACTATGTATGTGTGTAATAAATGAGCTTGATAGGTGTTTTGAAGACTAGTTGTTAGATTATAATGTGTTTATTGTGGACGATACAGGAACAAAGTAGTGTTAACGGCGAAACGGACACAACACGAAAACTGTGCGACCTACAAAGTACTATCGCCAAACAGGTTAGACTAGCATCCGCTCGCGCATCACGTGAGATGGAATGGTGTGGTGGTGGGACCATCTGGTGGGGATATATGATTTATCAATCAACTTTAATCCACCTATAATGTTCTCCGGTTGGATTTGTTTTTTAAATGAGACTGTGGTTCCGATTCAGTAATAACTTAATTGGATTTTCAATAACTTGAAACATGTTCTAATTTTTTTTTTATATATATATATATTAATTAATATCATTCCAAATAATCTCTTTAATTAATTAAATTGATAATTGTAATATTGTTTGGGCTAAAATTTGAGTTAATAATTTTGTTTAACAAATAAAGGTATGATCGAGAAGATCTTATTTGTCGACATAAGGCTTGGGAATCGTGACGGTAATCCTGTATATCAGTATTTTTAACTGATTCTGTGAGACCAAAACTATTACAGTAATACGTAGTGAGTCCACTTTTTGTACTTAGTTTAGTTATATTGTAGATATATTGAAAACCTTACTTTGATTTTTTTTTTATATCTGTAGTACGAAGGAGCTTCGTAACTCCCTTAGAACTCGGTCACTGGACCCTTAGTTTCGAACCACATATTTCGGACCACAATTTTAAAAAATGTTCTTATAGTAAAAACTAAATACTCTTAGTCTATCTACGTCCCATTGCATAATACGAGGGAAATTGTGCACTCTTTCTCACTCCAGCAATATAGTTTGTTTCGACGTTTTCTTCTCTTAATATATTTTTGCTTACGCCTCACGGTTATACGATACCCACAGGAACGAAATGGATAGCCATCACCAAATCAAATAGAAAAAGCAAAGGTGATAAAATCGACAAAATTATTTTAATTTCATAAATCACCCACCAGCCCCACCATGCCCTTCGAAACTAACGTAGCTAACACCACGGTCTGGTCGCCATTGCACGCCCGTCCGCCCATCTTTGAATACATGCATCGTACTAATACATTGTTTAATCATTTAAACAGATTAATACAATAATCGCGATGCATCGCATATAATATAACCTGTAAATCGCTAACATAATATTATTGAAATATACCACGCAATACAGTATTTTGTAGTCATTGCATTGTAGCTTAGTTAACAAGTTTGCCTGCCTTGTAATATGTATATATAAGCTTGTCATACAAATTGACCACATTATTCGTTCTATAAACAGGCTGTACACACACATTTAAATTTCTGAATTTAAGATAAATTGGATAATTTACCCTTAAATGCATTCACGAGGGAATGAAATAGGGAATTAAATTTTCTATAATATTAATCCAATTTTTATCGTTACATTAAAAAATATATACGAAACTATATAATGAAATGCAGTAGCTAGGGGATGAAATAGGGGATTAAATTATGTATAATACAATATTATTCTATATTTTCTCGTTAAACCAAAAATATTTAATTGAACGCTCGGTTATTTTAAATAAAACTTTTAAATACCCATTGTATCGTTTTTATTGTGTACTACATTTGATAATATACCAATAGTGTAAATGATAGCTGCCAATATCGTACGGCTCTGTCGATGCAGAGTTTAAATGTGTTCAACTTTATCTTTATATTTGTAAATTTGGGCCGTGTCCAAAAATCTGCTAAAGTATTACCGATATTAACCAATTTTTACAGTGCATTCACTATTATCAATTAATTTATTGTTATTAATAATAAAAATAGTAGATTGTATTTTTTTTTTCAAATTTGTTAATGTTTTATGTAGCGTTTCTTTAGGTTTTATTTTAATTTTTAATAATGTAGAATTAATGCAAAATTAATATGAAAGCACATCACAAATTGAAAATCAATTAAAATAATGTTATCTTTTAATTAAATGTAATGTCAATCAATTTCATACCCTCTGTTCTAATCTAATGTTATTCAATTCTATACACTCCTACTCTTGGAATAAATGAGTTTAGACGGCAACTTTTGAAGACTTCAAAATTAAAAATATCATTTAATTATCCGTATTAAAATTAATAGTAATTACTATACATTAATTTATTTATGGCTTCAATTGTAACTAAGCCAGCGCATGCAACCATAGATAACCATAGATAATCGATAGTACACAGACATCACTAGTTCGATAACCATAGACAAAATTCATACACTAACACTCTACCAGTGTTTGCCTTCACCGTAGCTGGTTTCAGGATACAAATTATTTCTAGTCATATTTAAGGTAAGTGATAATTGAGATGTTTCTTACAGTACTTGCGCCATAAATATTGCACATCAATCTTTAGAAAGAGACAATCGAGTAATTTCAGTTTTATAGAGCATTGTCTCTGTCGCACACTACCTGTGCGACCTTAGTCAATCGTTGTACTAGAGAGCGCAGTTGCGGCCGAAACAATAATATAGAAGTATGTTCTTGTTGTAATCTACTCTTGAAGAATTTGACAATCCATTTGCTTTTGTAAATCTTCATCTGTCATTTTCGCTGTTCTTCATAATATCTTATCCTAACTTTTGTCAATGCCTTCCACTAATGCAATGCGTCCATGACTCAAATTTGTCATTAAATAAAAAACTAACAAATACCTTGTTTAAAAATAGTCCTTCAGATAATTTAGATCGAAATTATTGTAACAGTCGGCAGAGTTGAGCTCGTGGCAGCGTCGCGTCGCCGAGCTGAACAACAAAGTGTCTGAACTCGAAGAGAGACTGTCCAAAGGAGAGAAGGAGCTCGTCAAGAAACAAGATGAGTGCGCTAAACTCCAGAGAGATTTGAGGGAAAACGTTGCACAAAAGGAGGACCAGGTAAAAAATAGCGATAGCACCTTGGGTGGTAAAGTTATCACCACAGCTCATTTGCGTACTACTACTGGGCTCGAATTTCAATAATACATGAAAAATAGGCTAACTATACGATGCTGGTTAGACAGGTTGCCATAGAATGTCGAGTTTTATCTTCGCTTGTATCGATGTTATCTGCATATCATCATTTAGTCATACACACTGTCTTTCATGACACACACAGCCGGGAAAGGGACTGGTCAATTGCCTTTTTATTCCATCGCTATACCGACAGTGAAGTAAACTAGGTTAAAAGGTGTACCTATGTTTGACGACATGTGATGATTCGGGATGAAAGTGATGTGGTAAGAAAAGTTTTAAGTATGAATATTGAAGGCTTTATGAGTAACTGCGTGAACCATGACGTGGATTGACAGGGAGCGATCACAGAGATGACGATAGAGTTCTATGGGACGACCTCGCCTTCATACACAGACATATTGTGTCGACCTCAAATACATTGGGATCAGAGCAAGATGATGATGATTATGTAGACCTAGCGTCGACCCTAATTAATTGGGATAAGAGTGAGATGGTGATGTATCGCTTCCATATCGTGGTGAAACTTTCGAAGACTGCCAATTTTGATGATATTTGATAGGCGTGTCTGGAACTGTGCTGTTATTGCTATCGAGTTAATTATTATCATTAATATCACACAGTTTGTTTTAAAACATATCTATGTGCATTTGTATTAATTCATCATCATCATCATCATCACAGCCCATATATGTCCCACTATTGGCCTCGGGCCTCCTCCGTAATGGGAGGGAAATTAACCTACTATACTACGCTGGTCAGACGTGTTGGTATAGGGTTTTGTTGCGAGTTTTCCTTCTCTTGCATAGATGAAAAATGCATTTTATATCCCTTAGTCATCTCGTACGCACCCACGGGTAAGGTAGGGGTTGGTGAATTGTATTCTTACTCCGTCACCACACGGATTATTGCATATATATTGTATTAATTGCATATTTATAATTTTTATTTTTGCAAAGGAGGAGAGGATAGCAACACTGGAGAAGCGCTACCTGAACGCACAGCGCGAGTCGACGTCACTGCACGACCTCAACGAGAAACTGGAACAGGAGCTGCAGCACAAACAGGCACAACTCAAGGTAAATCCAACATCGGGAAACTGCCAAAAACTAACATCAATAGTTTAATAGCGTTCATTTGCAAATTGTGTGGTATTAACTATTTTTAAATGGTACATTTTTATGTCATTAATAGATTGATTAGACCTAAATATATATGACTTGTCTCGATCTAAAAGCTATAGTTAGGGATGCTTCAACTACAATTTTTATGTTCCTATATCTATAGTCTAATAGATTTTATTGCACATGGTTCTATTTCTACAGTTTTCAACTGCATCGATGGCGTGGTGATTACGATATCAATCGGCCTTGTCAGGTGCCGCGAATTTGATGCTTACGCAGAACAACACGTTACAAATTGTCGTTTTGAGTCCGGATATAATTTGAATCTATTAATTATACGTTTGTTAAGTCCCTTCCAGCACGAAAGACATTTCCATGATTGTTAAATTGCTGGTTGCTTTAGATGCTCGAGAAATAGACATTCAAATAAATCAAGATTAGGTGGTTAGACTATTATTGAAAATCATTCCAAAACAGTAATTATATAAAAAAAAATTATATTATTCCAAAACAGTAATTATATGAAAAAGAAATCTGAAAATCATTCCAAATCAGTAATTATATGAAAATGAAATCTAAAAATCATTCCAAAACAGTAATTATATGAAAAAGAAATCTGATAATCATTCCAAAACAGTAATTATATGAAAAAGAAATCTGAAAATCATTCCAAAACAGTAATTATATGAAAAAGAAATCTAAAAATTACTCCATTAATTATATCAAAAAGAAATCTGAAAATCATTTCAAAACAGTAATTATATGAAAAAGAAATCTGAAAATCACTCCAAATCAGTAATTATATGAAACAGAAATCTGAAAATCAGTCCAAATCAGTAGCTAATATGAAAAAGAAATCTGAAAATCAGTCCAAATCAGTAGCTATATATGAAAAAGAAATCTGAAAATCATTCCAAAACAGTAATGTTTTGAATTAATCATATAGTTACCATTTGCAATTCTGTCAAACGTGCCTGAACTATAAATTTCCTCAGAATTGTAGGTAACGTCCGGACGTATAATATAGTAATTGACCTTCCAACTTGACGTAACCAGTACCGACATCGTTAATTAAAAGGCTGTGTAACTCTTTCTTAGTTTATTGCGTCCTTGGACTTTTAAAATAGTGTTTTATATGTAAATCAGAACTAGTATCGATTAAGGATTAAGTAAAATTATGCTTATTGTACTTTCTTCATATAAACGCCACTTTCTGTTTTTTTTTTTTTTAATTTTATTAAGGACTAATCTCATCAACCTCCTGCTTTAAAACCAATTCCTTGTGGTCCACTGAATATATACTCTTCTATCATATAGATTGCAAAAGTTATTGGCAATAGTTTTATAACCGGCCGCTTGCTTGACGTCATTCCCAAGGAGGGTTCCTGACAATGTAATTGTTGACCAAACAGCATCATATGGAGTTGACCCAGGTCGATATAAAGCTCTTAGTTATCTTTTACGACATCCACGAGCAAAGTAAGGGTTGATAGTATTCTTAGCCGCTACCACACAGTAATTTATTTTATTTTATTCTCAATTTCTTTATTATTAAGAAATAATCTATATTTTCATAAAAATATATACAAAAATTTCTAAATAATATATCATAAAAATAAAATTAAAAACTTAATATAAACCGTACATTAACTTAATCGCTTATCAATTCAGTTGGTAATAATCAGTCAAATGTAGGCATGAAACATTATAAAAATGTATATAATTTAGTATTTATCAACTTAAAATTCAACCGTTATTATATTTGAAATGGTTCAATTACTTTAAACAGCCCTAAATATAAATTAATGGTCCCTTAACCTTTAACTCCATTTGCGTTAAGGCCAGTGTTAACAGAGATGCCTTGGCTAATGATTGATCACTTAAATGTAGATCAAAATTTCATAGCTTCGCTTAAGGTTGTAATAAACAGGACCTCATCAAAACTAACACGTTAAAATATTGATTAAATATGTTCATTATTTTTAATATTAACGCATAACAGCGCAAATGGAATAAGCCAATCGCTCTATCGAAACTTGAAACTAGTAAAATGCATTTATTAAAAAAAAAATAACATGGCAAACTATAAACAGTTTGCATTTAATTATTATTTTTTTTGGTTATGAACGAAGTTTTGTTTGAGTTTTGTAAGATGCATTATGTAGAAAATTCATTTTTCGATAGCATATTTAAAAGAATATTAGATGACATTAAAATTTTATTTGTGTGCTTTACAAGTTGCAACGATTTCGATATTTTTTGTCTTATTTATTTGCTTTAAACTTGTATAACGCTTATTTTATTTAATTATCGATAACAATATTTTCTCAGTAATTTTTGAAAGCATCAACAAATGACTTTTTATTAGTTAAGCTATTTCTACAAACTGTCTTAATTTTAATCGTTATTAATATAACTTTAAATTCTATAATTCCTTTTAATTACAATTAATTCAGATTCAGTTATATTAACTACTTTTGACTACAATTAATTCAGATTCAGTTATATTAATTTCTTCTGACTACAATTTATTCAGATTTAGTTATATTTTTTTTAACTACAATTAATTCAGATTTAGTTATATTAATTGGTTTTGACTATAATTAATATTGATAGAATGTTTTTATAGATCAGTCGATCTACCCAGATTCTCTTCATTGTATTCAAAATCAAGAAGATTTAATATACCCCTAGATAATCGTTTAAAACTGGAATAGTAACTATTTTTTTAATGGCAATAACTTAAGCAAGAAAATCTTAACTACTAAATTCTTTATTGAAAGCACAAAATCTGATACAGCTTTAAATTTCATTGTCGTCTGATGTATCAAATTCCTAACAAAGTATCTAACCAGTAGCTAACACAGTCAGTGCTTCATATTGCCATCAGCACCCTCATATCATCTCCTCCCCCAGCTTCAAGAGGAGAAGATCGCGGCGATCGAAGAGAAGCTCGAACTCTCCACGCAGAAGCTGGCCCAGATGTCCTCACTGCCAGAGATGGAAGAACAGCTCAAGGCTAGAATGGAAGCCCTTAATCAGGTGCGTTTCAATTTATACACAAGAATGAGGTCTCTATTTAAGATTAAATATACACTTGGATTGTTATAATAAAAACAAAAACTGTAGTTTAAATATTTTGATTAAATAAAGTTTTTGTTTGTGACATTTGGGCAATTAAACTATTATCGAATTATCATTTATCAATATTTTAATATCTATAGCTTAGGATACCCTTTGATAATATTTTGAATAATTTCATATAATAGAAATGTTAGGTTATTAATATTAATTTTCATTAAAATATTTTTTATTCATTTCGCTTATGCTTTTATTTGTGCAAAATTAAACGCTTCTCCGGCTTACGCCTACTGACTTTTTTTTGTTAATTAATTTATTTAAATGTTATATTAATTGTTTTAGGTTTGTTTATCGTTTCAGTATGTTTCTATATTAAATTCTATTTCTTCTTTTTTATAATTTCATTCAAACTTTGTAATAAATTCTATTGTAGAGAAAGAAATAAGAATAAAATTCATTGCTATGATAGCAATGAACTTTATTCTTATAAACTATAGTTTATTTATTATTAACTTTTTTTGTAAGACTACTGAATTAATTATTATTTTCAAATAAAATTATTAACCATCCAATAAAATAGAATAAAGGGTTTCTATTTATTGTATAGTTTATAAAAAAAAAACAAATTGGTTTATAAAGGTAAACGTTAATCTACAGAGACACTCCTTTAAATTTAAAACACCTCCTTAGCGCAAATACGCAGATTCATTAGTAATCGTAACTCTTCATTATCATAAGTCATGTTAGTTTACGAAGTCATCATTGGTAAATTCAAAGCATTATCCAAGACCCTTAGTCCCCACGGAGGAGCATGAATTCAAACGTATCATACCAATATCGAATTTCGTAAAATTTTTAAACTTAGTGTTGCGCTATATATCGAATATGATAATTAAAAGTTTTAATTTTAATATATAATAATTCGTTTAATGCGGATATTTATCATACTTGGATTGCTGACAGATATAATAAAAACCGAAAATATACATTAGCGCAACTATTTGGCGAACGACATATTGCACAGAACTCGATTTATATTATCTTGGAGGTGATATTGCATTGATCGTGGTGCTGTCCAAAAGACAAAATTCTATTTAGTCAAATTACTGAAATTTTTTTAGCATTTAATATGCTTAATTATTTATAAATACCCGATACGAAACGATAATTAAGCATATTAAATGCTAAAAAAAAATTCAGTAATTTGAATAACAAGGTTGTGTCATCGTTTAATACAATTCTAACTGTAAAGTTTGAAGTATTAAGTCTATACAATGTGTAAACATTGTCCGATAGATGGCATACGTCACCTTGAAGACGTAAGATATAATATGATTCGAAATTTGCATATCCTAAAATAGTTCACAATGGTGTAAGTGGCAGCACGGTTGGGCCGGATTCTATTTAGTCATTGAACCTATACACAAGATTTGACAGGAATCGATTGAGGGATATGAATTGTAGAGGATAGCCGGTCATCTGGTCATGCTAAAGAATTATTGCTCAAACTGAAATGAAGACACTTCTCGTTCTCGGCCAATAAAATACATATTTGTAAACTAAATATATTACAAATCGTTTTTATTTCAATTTGCTACCTCTGAGGGATTAAAAGAGGGGTGAAAATGAAAATATGTAATTTTCAGATTTTTATTTACAAAAACTGGTATTTGTTGCTGCTATAAGGAAAGACTTCGTTATTACCTTTGGAAATAACGTTGCTAAGGAGATTAAATAAGAGTTAAAATACCGTTTAACACTTTTTAACCCCGTGACAATTTGTACATATGCTAAGTTTCTTTTAGACTAATTTATTAATTAACTAGATGTTTAGTTATAATGAAATAACTAGTCTTTAAATTGATATTTAGTTAAATAAAGTGAGTGTTAGACTACAGTGTATGTATTCTCTTTGTTATATGTAACGACTGTTCGTTGATCAACGACTTGAAATCGATGCAGATTCAGGTGAAAAAACTAAATAGTGACTTTAGATACATTGTTGACTGTCTAGATTTCTATTTATTAATAAAACAAATTATTAGATGGATAAGGTCCCTTTTTCAGTCCTTTTGTCTATTATTTAAATTCGTAGGTATTTCAAAGTAAAAAATATAAATAACTTAATATAATCCAGTTTGAAAGATAAGTGAAAGATAGCAGCTACCATAAAATAAGACCAAAAGCATGTCTTATAATTGAGTATAAACGATTGTCGTATTACCTGGTCTTGTGCTTGTGTCTGCATCGGTGCATGTAGACTTAAAACATTCCAAGCTGCCTTAAGAAGAATGGTATTAAATGCAAAAAATAGAGAAATAATTAACTTTTGTGTTAAAAAAACAAGACCACTGAACAAGACCACTGATTCTTGATGAATCTGATTGGAGGCAGCGCACAGATCGGGTGCTATGCCCCTATGATATTTAGATATAAGTAATGATAAATTGCTAATACATAAAGTGTTTTCGCAGGTTTTATACACAATAAATCATTTCAGCTTGACAATAATAAAGGGGGCAAATAAGGCTGAGTATACTAGTGCTCAGTACTACTGAGTAGGCTCCAGATATTCTATATATATTTTCTCAAAACAGATATATTTGATATTAGTTTAATATCGATCGTGAGAAAGAACGCTGGTATCTTTCGCAATTATTTTGCTTATTTTGATTTTGTTGCTAAACTGAGATGTTATGTTCGTAAGCTATTAGTGTATTGCCATTTTCTTGATAATTATGAATACAAAAAAAAACATACAAATGTCATTCTTATCTCTCACACTTTTTTTTCTGTTATTGGATATGTCTCTGAAAGACAAATTAGTCTATATCCGACCTACATCGTTAAGTCAGACGAATTGGCTTACGTTTATATTTTGAATTAAATTAGAAAAAGAAGATTATCAATACATTCTATTTCACGTAGGCTCGTTCACACACACACACGTAGTTCACACACACAGCATACCACATGAACATATTAGTAATTAGTAATTACCAAATAATTATTTCTCTGCTTTGCATATAATTTCTTGTAAAATTGTTATAGCAACGAAATAAAACTGTTCTTATTGATTTTATGCGTTTATATTCGATTTTTATTTTATAGAAAACCTCACGTGGCCGTGAGTACTGTATAGTGTACAAAACGATGCGAAATTAAAAATAACGCAAACGTAATCCGTAAAACAGTTGTATTTTTGAAAATATTAATTTTACAAATTGGAAAACTTCACTTAGACATGCTTTTCATTATGTGCTTTTCATTACGAATACAATTTGAAAGATTGACAAACAGACATTTTGTTAGAATAATGCCTTAATGACTGAATTTAATTGGGGAAATTAAAATTACGGACAGCTTTTTAAATTTAACATCCAGAGAAAGTATCATTTGAAAAAAGATATTCAGCGTTTTTTCGTCATATGATTGAGAAATGGACCTTTTAACTAAGACTTGACGCATTCATCAAGGTCTTATATAAATATTAGTTCAATGTGGGAGATGTTTAGGGTATTAAATTAGGGTTGAATGCTATTTAAAATTGTTTACAGGCCCAAGAACGCCACGGCTCGGCCGAAGACCGTATCCAAAGGCTGGAGGCCAGTGTGGAGGAGAAGAATGCCGAGCTAATGAGACTGAACCAACGACTGAGAATGAACGAAGAGCACAACACTAGATTGTCGGCTACAGTCGACAAACTACTGTCAGAATCTAATGACAGGTACATATTTTTATTTTGTTATAGCCACCTTGCTTGAGGTTTAACAATGTTTAACAGGTTAAACCGGTTTAACAATATTCTACCATTAACATCTCTTAACGCTCCATTTTATACACTAGCTGACTCAGTAGACGAGGTTCTGTACAAGTCTAAAAAAACTAATATTAGAATGTCATGAAATCCAGCCAATAATCTATTTAAACTATTCTTGAATCCACCTTTTATTTTTTTGGCGGCAGACAATGGTACGGTCACACCTTGTTCAATCCGTCCAGGGCGACAGAAAGAACGCTGCCGGACCCCATAGACACGCCCTAAAAGTACCAACCAACACCGTACGAGCGGGCCACTAGGCCTGTCCTTGTCGTCAGTAGCTATTCTTGAATCTACCTGAGCACACAAAAAAATTTCAACAAAATCGGTGCAGTCATTTAGGCATTCAGTCACATCACACGTACAGAAGAATTATATGTAGCATTATATTTATTTATGTAAATGTTCAGATTGCAAGTGCATCTGAAGGAGCGCATGCACGCGCTAGACGAGAAGAACGCGCTGACCCAAGAGTTGGAGAAGACGAGGAAGTACGCCGACGAACTGCTCGCGGAGAAGCAGGACATCCTCAAGGAGCTCGCCAAGTGGCGCATGGAGACTGAACAGGTATTCAACTACGTTAGTGCTCATCATACTATTTAGTTTTAAGTATTTGTTCGGTACGTTATTCTACCTCTGATGTAGGTAGTCCATCATTACGTGACAGACAAGGTAGTATAGGAGCTGAGCTTGACGATTTTACGTAATCTTAATAAAGTGAAAAAAAACTAGCGAGGCAATTGTCGTAAAGATACAATACAAAACTTTGTATGTTACAGGGGAATATTTTATTACATCAAACACTTTTATATAGCATAAGTTGTGTTTATCATTTATTAACATAAATTTTATATATAAAATTGTTTCTGTTTTTGATCATTTAAGATATGGTAATTATTATATTGTGACAATTCACTAGTTTAAAAAACTAACGAACCTATTAAGCTACAACCGGATCGGAACGCGGCCACTATGAGAAAGTTACGGCAAGAAAACTCAGAGTGCATAATACTAATTATTGACTTTTTTTTGAAGAGGCGGCTTACTAAAAACCTAATAATATTATTACTATCAGCTTGGCTGATATTATTACCGTACATGTGTTCCAGTTGAAGCGTCAGATGTTGGAGCAAGAAATAGCCTTCAACATTCAACAGACTGATGCCCTGACGAGGTCGCTCTCGCCGGCCGCACAACAACAGCCTCCTGGGTTATTCCAACCTAAGGTACGTAGATTATCGTTTCAACGAATCACCCATCACCATTAATGATTATTAAAAAGCATAGAGCAAGTGAAGTAATTCGATTCTAGGTAGAGATAATAACGTACCTGTTTCATTGTCGTTTCAGCTAATATATGCTCCACTGCTGGTGTTCGAGCCTCCTCCTATTGAAATTGACATATATCCCGCTGGTCAGACGGGTTGACGTGGGGTTTTATTTCGAAATTTCCTTCTCTTGCTCACTAAGGGATATAATATGCCTATGACTTCTATATCATAGGCATATTGCACCCCTTAGTTACTTTACTACATCCACGATCAATATAGAGGGGTAGGGAATACTATTCTTACTCCGTCACCACACGGAAAAGAACCTGTTTACTCTATGAATTGTTTACTATTTTTCCTGCGGTTCCGTACATGTCAAAAACCATTCATTCAGACAGACGTCTGTTCACTATCATTGTCAGTCATAGAATTCCCTATAGATGGGATAATGTTATAAACGCCACGTCCGGTCATCCAAATGTTTTATGAATGTGGTTTGTATTCCAGTTGGATGGTTCATGGGAGAAACTGCAGCAAGCTCATGTCTTGGCAAATGTTCAGCAACCCTTCGACGTGTCCAGCGATGCTGAGGTATGCTAATCATACATTTAAATTCTTAAATCCATCAAAAAAAAAATTAACTTCATACATTCTTTATCCTATATTATTGTCTCTACTAGTATGTCTCTTTTATATAAGTAAAATAATTTAACCTAAGCACGTAATATAATTAAGCTGGCTATGTTTTTGAAGAAATTAAAACAGACATAATAGGCATGATGACAGCAAGTAAATTTTATTGAAATAATTTGTATAGATAATATACATAAGTAGTTTATTATAAAACATTGATTCTTTTTTAATTTAAAAGCGAGATTATTTTTTTATTGATAAAATAAAATCACTAAATACGGCAATCCGGCATGTAATATTGAACGCCAATCAGAGCGCGAGACGTCACGTTAGAGTAGTTGTCAAATTGTTTATTCATAATTCAATAGATAACTACGACTCTCGCTTAATTTTACCACTAAAAACGAAATTAAAATAAAATACATAGGTACTTTTATAATAGCTCATTGAGGATGTAAGAGATACTTAACCTCTAAATAAAGTGTGTTTAACAATGCTTACATCATCTGATGCTTGTCACATTTATTTAGTATCAGCATGAAATCTGCAAATATAAAGTACATACTTACGTCAAAGTGATCTTCACAGAAATAAAGCTGAGTAGTGGGTGTTATTCCTTTCAAATCACGTCTTGCATGTTTAAGCCACTTATTTCGCATTGTCTTGTCGAAAGGAACGAAAACAAATAGCTTCTCGGGAGTTTTTTTATGGACGTATTAGGACACAGTGGGACGGCACACCATCTATAAGCTTTCGAATTCATGTTTCTATCTGCGAAATTCGAAATTAACAAGAGCGTCTCAATGTTAACAACTGTTGAGTGAACCTTGTACTCTAACGTGACGTCACAAGCGACGCCATGACACTTTGAAGCGTTTTGTTATGAATTTAAAATTTATGAATTAAAAACAAATTTTTGAATAGTAAACCTAAATTTTCAGCAGAAATATTATGTTTTTCGTAATTAATATATATATTTTGAACATTATTTAACAGTTTTTCAAAATTTGTCATCATGCCTATTTTATTGACCAGAACTTCAGCCTTGTTATTTCTTTTTCATACTGAAATCCATATCATATTCCTTTACTTTGAGGGTGCTGACCCTACCTCCCTGTCGACGAATTGCTTAACTTTGGTGGGCGGCCGACGAGTTACCCGTTTGGGTATATAGTGTATATCGTTCGTCGTCTAAACAACAATGAGGCCTGCAGCCGAGACCGTGATTCTTTCAAACGAGATGAAAACCAATCTAAAAAGAGTGCATCTTAAATTTTTATTCTAATAGAATACCTATCTTAAAAAAACTTAATATTCAAAAATCTGATTCTATTTTTCATATGTAAGTTTTAAATGTATAGCTTTTTTTTTCATATTTTATCTATACATGTTATTTCTGAAATATATTTTTTGTCGCTATAAAGTATTTACCCCAATACCGTATCCGTTACCGTTTAATATTTGATGCGCCATTTTAAAAATTATTTCCCACTCTAATGACAAAAACTAAAAAATATATTTTAAACACGAGCTAAGTAAGGGTTGGTAGTATTCGTAGTCGCTACCACACAGTACGTTAATGCAGAATACTATCATCAATATATATTTATATTTGTTTTACTTAACATTGTTTCTTTTTCTTTTAATATAGATTTATGACATTGTGTCACAGAACGACGAATCGGACGGTGGCGTTGAAGGTGGTCATACGGACGCCGCGGCGCTCGCACTGATGCTGCAAGAACAGCTCGACGCAATCAATACTGAGATACGTCTCATACAGGAGGAGAAGCAGAGCACAGAAGCCAGGGCCGAGGAACTCGAGTCCAGGGTGAGAACATTATAAAATGTTTCAAATTTCTCCCGACAATTAAGTCGTAATAACTTTTGGTTGAGGATTATTCTTATATGTCAATTTATATCGAGATAAAATGATAAAGTAATTTTGCTTGAGAGTTAATTGAAATGTAATATCTTTGACATTTGATCCCGTTTCTCTAACATATTTTTTTTATATTGACGAAAATGATAGATCTATTATTTTTTTTTATCTTAGAATTTTACATGGTATAAGTAATTTAAAGTTATGTTTATATTTTATTGCATAAAGAAAGGGTTAAGAATTTGTTTTGGATCTCATAATCAATTGTCCCATATTAGCTTATTAGAAGTTGCCAAATACAGTTATACAGTACAACTGTATTTATAACAAATAAGTTATGTTCTTATCACAACTATTTGTCGAATAACTAATACGGAATGGGACTACGTTTAGTTGAATTTTTGATTTAATATATAATATCGAGATTGGGATATTGTACATACATTCAAAGCACTACGCTTACTGCTTTGAAGCGAAACGGTGATGGGATTTTATTTGTATAGTCGTCATTGTAAATACTGACTTGATTGATTGACTAACACATTCTTTTTAGAAAGAGTTGAGGGTACTTTTTTAAATCTAATCCTTTATTTTTTTTGGACTTTATTATACTAGTAAAGGTAAAATTTATTTTTGGTTCATATATATTTGGAGGAGCGGCGATCTGATGACAATTTCTCCAGATTAGAAAGTCATTGTGCCGAAACTAATTTGGCGCCACAAACCATAACCTATAGATATCATTATCTCCATTTTATTTAACCAGATGACAGCAATGGTAATAATTAAAATTATTACCATTGCTGTTATCTGGTTTTAAATGCATAGTTAAAATACGATAGCTGACAGCAACAGCAGACAAAGTCTCGTAAATAAGTGATAGAAGCTCATCTATCCATCCTCTTCCAAAGAAGATCCCTTCCCAAAAGAAATCGTCAGCATAATATCAACAATCATATATTTTTGGGAATTATAAATAAGATATTTTATTAACGTAATTCATATATGTATGTATATTGTCAGTGGAGCCATCTGTTTAAACCAATATATGAAATTCGAAAGTTTTTTACAATAATATTTCATAATTTATAGAGTGGTATCACACTTCCTGATATTGAGTAGCTTATTTATAGGCAGGGATTACTATCAATTGAACGCTGACAAACAAATTCGATTTGTATGGAAATTTTGGCAAAACATGAAAATACACGTAAAGCACTATTAAATCATATTCACTACACTTTAGCACTTTCTCTGTATAACGTTGCAATTAATATCAATAAAATTATTCAATATCATTCTATAAATCACTAAAGTATTAAATATAGTTTAGGAACGCCGTCCACGCATCCACCAAAGCTCCACCAATGTTTAATAATGCCAGTTTTACGAATATATTGGTATAATAAAGTCCAATTTTACCCATCTAATATCTAGTTATAGTAAATGCATATAACATAGTATCTAGCACACATATATATGGGTGGTAGGTGGGAAGCTACGAGCACATGAACGTGGTATCCCGGAGAGGGGATTCCCCTCCACTAGCCGCGTCACCATCGCGCCCGCATCTCGCCCAGCATCACAAATACCACACAGTATGTATACCGGCTCTTTTAATATTTAATTATGCATGCTATATATTTAAATCATACAGCCCTTAGCCATACCTTGCTGGACATACGCATCTGCTATAGAGTATTACTTGGTGCGGTAATTCATTCGAGATATTGTTGCCATATTATTGCCATACTTAGCGAACAAGCTGGTGATCGCAGTAAAGTTATACGTCTCCCACCAGTGCGACCTATTCCTTCAGCCGATTGTATGACTCCCGAAGGCAAGTAAGTAGTGACGAGAACTATATTCTTGTCCCGTCGCCAAACCTAAATAAATTAACCTTATATTATTGACGGAGTAAGAATACAATTCATACCAACCGCTTTCTTTATGGGTGACGTAAAAAAACCCTAAGGGATATATGCATATAACATGTATGCAAGAAAAAGAAAACATTAAAACCCTATACCAATATCCAGAGATGTACAAAATGGTTTTAAAAAAAGCATTTAAATACAAAATGCAAAATATTTTTCAGATTTACTATTTCAAATGCAAAATTCCAAATAGTTTTTCTTTTTGTATTTCAAATGCTAAAATGCAAATAGCAAAATAGGTATTTTCAAAATAAAATACCTTTTGACCAAATCTCAGATATTTTTATTTATTTTAGGTATTTATCATTATGCTAGGGCCGCACCTGCGTGTATCGTCACGAAGCTTCGTGCAATGAGACGATATACGCAGATGTGACCGGTCATTATCGGCTATCGTCGCGAACATTCGGGCTTCGTGTGCGTTATCGCTTGGGTGACGATAAGTCAAAGGGTTTTAGCGCGCTAGTCAGACTAGCGTTTTTCATTTCGGGGGAAATTTTCGTTGTGTTTAGACGCGTTCGAGGATCTCCAGTTAATCAATAAATATGGAGTGGGTTGATGAAATGGTGTTAGAATTTATACACCATTATGAAGCGGAACCCATGAAGGGATCCAAAAATATCATTATGTAATTATTAGCATAATATAGCTGTAATAGTAAAGCAATTCGTCATCCATAGTTAAACGCATGAAAATGATTTCGGCCATCTTTAATTATTGCACGATACTTCGTGTAAAATACCGAAGGCGCTAATGTGACCACAGTTTTATCGCGATAATTTTCTAGTGTGCCAAACGTACGAAGCTTCGCCACAAATTACTTCGGGACGATACACGCAGGTGCGGCCTTAGCATTAGAAATAGAGACACAATGCCGAGCCAAACAAAAACGTCTAATAACAGGGCACCTTATGCATGACATTTTGGTCATATTTATCAGTACGCATATCAATAAATTCTGTTATGTTATTAATAATAACAATACTCACTTAAAATAATGTAAAAAACTAAACTAACGAAAGGACAGCCATGGCACTATTTTGTGAATTGTGTGGCCATTTATTTCGTTTCACTTTTCTTTTCTCTTATCTTGTTGTAGTACAGTACATAGCCGTTTCAGTATTGTAGGGATAACAACAACACTTCAATATCATAAAAGTAGGTAATCAAATCAAATAAAAAAAGGGCGCGCATGGCTAGCAGGTGGTTCTATCGGTCAAATTCGGCAATACAAGCGTCATTCGTTCATTTCATTTTGTTGAACTGGTAATGTTGGCTAAACTTAATCACAAAGTATTTTGCATTTTGAAATGAATATTAAAATGCTAAATACATCTCGAAAGGTATTTCAAATAAAATACAAAATGTTTTTTACTAAAAGGCATTTAAATGCAAAATACAAAATAGGTATTTTGCATTTTGTATTTGCATTTTAAATAGAAGTATTTCAAATAAATCCCATCTCTGCCAATATCTGAGTATATAGTAAGGCTAATTTGTTATGCCCAACAGTGGGACGTGTATGAGCTATGATGATGATGTTATATTATTTGTAAGAAAATGTAACAAATGCAGGTAGTTTTAAATTCGTGGCCAAAGAATATATTTGCCTATGTAAATCATATTGGCGTTATCAATTTGAGTTAGTTTGTCGATGTGAATTTATTACACAACAACGTGTGGTCGCGATGTAATAAATCTAAGGGCAGCACGGATAGTCTACTAGGGATATAGACGCGGTAGCTTATTTCAGGAGCAGGAAATATCAAAATAAAATCTTGTATCAATTCCTCTAGCTAATATAGTACGTAGGTAAAATTTCCCTCACATTGTGAAATTCTTATGACGGATTCCACCAAATAACGAGTTATAACTCATTTCAAAAAGAAGTGATAGATAATTTAATTTTATTACAGTACCAATGTATTTTTAATTTCAATAAGGTTTTTATGAAGTGAAATCCTGTTTTTTTATCGTGGTGGTGATTTTAACGTTATTGTAAATATTCTGTTGGGTTTTATTTATAAAACTAATTGTACATAATGGATATTGAAGGATTTTTAATATGAAAAATAAATATTTTCTCTAACAATAATTTCACAGAATTAACATTAAGAATAATTAAACTTTAGCAGAAGTTTGGTATATTTAGTTAACGGTATGACTTTAAGATTTATGTATATAGAATGTTAGTTGTATAATTTATGTTAAGGGTTATTGGATTATAATGATTTTGTATGCAAAAATAATCTACACTTACATGTAAGCTTTTGATAACTAACATTTGATTGGATGTTATAGTAATATCAAACGCCAATATTTTCATTTTCTTTAATGTTATTCTCACATAGTTTAAAGCCAAGTCTCTGCCAGCTATCTGCCCATAATATGTAATCTACGTATCTTAATACAGAAAAAAAAAGTAGTTTTCATGTGATAACGAAGTAATAATATAATTCACCATCTTTCTTATGGGTGTCGTAAAAGACGACCTAGGTATATAACATCCTACATATTATATATCTATGCGAGACAAGCAAAACTCGAATTAAATCGCATCATACCAATCCACCTGACCAGCGTGGTATTGTAGATCGATTCTCTTTGTATTTTGAAGGAGGTAGGCTCACCTAGCAGTGGGACATTATATAATTTGATACGATGATGGTTTGATGCTTCAATTAATAGGTATTAACTTTATCAGACACGTTTACGTAAAACATCTCCGTAATTGAGATCTTTTTTGCATACGATCGTTGTTGATCAAGGATGGATATATTACCCGGTCTGGTTGTTTTAATAATATAAGTAGTTATATAAGTACTAAGTGTTGGTGTAACTCCGGTGAGCAGGCCCCGGCGTCGATGTCGCCCGCGCACTCGCACTACCGCGCCGCCGCCTCGGAGAGCCTGCCCGCCAGCCAGGTCCGGACATACTATAGCACCTCGCCGCCGTCTCGGGCGCAATACAGCTTGCCTCCTCTATACCGAGCGTGTATCGCTATACTAACTATATAATAAATTTTCTATACAAATTAAAAAAGAAACGTAATCATTTAAAATTGATTGTAACGCCACTTTCTTGTTCCAAATGTATTATTTTAGTGATCTAAAACCATCTTCACCTTTCTAATGAAACCTTTTTTTCTAACCTATCCTAATAAAATCTTTTTGTAGCAATAAGGTCCTCCTGCATTATTTTCGCTGCAGCAGCCAATTTCAACGGGCTGTATGAACGGTATAGGGTAAATTATATATTTTTTCTAATTCCGGTTTGAAGGACCAGATCTTAAGAAAGTCAGACTAGCTAGGAAAATTAATTTTGCTTGTACTTTTTAAGAATAGACGTCATCTTATCTATCTTATATAAGTGAATATTATAAAGAAATATAAAGTTTCAGAATAATAGTATTAGAATACTAAAAGAAATGAAAGTTTTAGTCAATATTTAGTAAAATTATTATCACGTATGATAATGTTGTAGCGATATACGTCGGGTATATAGTACGCACGCACACAAGGGAATGGCTTTAGAGCTAAGGCAATCAATCGCCAAAACGCTGCCTGTTGTAATGCTTTCAAACAATCCGTGTGACTGGCTGAAAAATTACTAAGCATTATAATATTGTACAAAATAAAATTTATGTCGACCCACTGACGAACCATCAAATTATTTCTTTTTATATTAAAAGTCGATATGTGATTACATTTTGCCACTTGATGATCCAAAATAATATCGAAATTCGCCTATCTACTTACCGAAATAAAATAAAATATGTATCTCATTATATCAATTAATTGCATGGCCAAAATTGTATGAAATTATAAAAAAATATATATAATTTTATTTAATTATAGCCATGAACATTGTTTTATCCGCTACTTTATGGCATATTTTCTAGAACATATATTATTTAATAAAATACGATTTTCATCTGGTAAACAGATGGCTTGAAACAAATCCGAGTGATGACGGAGTGAGAATACAATTCACCACCCCCTATCTTACCCGTGGATAATTGTAATAGACGACTAAGGGATATGAAATGCATATAACATCTATAGGTATGCAAGAGAAAGTAAACTCGAAACAAAACCCTATACTGACACGTCTGACGAATGTGGTATAGTATACATAGGTCACTTTACCTCCCATTATGAAGGAGGCTCGAGCCCGACGGTGGGTCATATGTGAGCTGAGATGATAATGAAACAGATGGGCGGAGATCGCTATTATCAAGGATTCTCTATAAACTACGCCTTGCTTTCACTTTGTTTCACTGTAATGTCAGCAATATTTAATCGTAGTATGCAAAGTATATAAATATATAGAGATTAAAGCTTATAAAATAAAACTCGAGTAAATGACTAACATTTTAAAAGCCTTTATTACTTATTTTAGCCTTTATTACTTAATATAAGTAATCCTCAATAAAAATTGTAAACATGCTAGTTCATTAAAAATATTTTAACACGTAACATATAATTTCATAAACAGATCAATAGATTAAGAATTAACGCTCGTTTTAATAAAGTATGCGGTAATATTGCTAATAAAACTTGTAATTAACTAAATATATAGGAGAGCTTCACGCAATGTAGATATTAGGCAAAGCTTATGAAATGATTTCATATTTTTTTTTATATAAACGTGAATTTAAAATATTATTATAATGTCTTAATTATATATTTATGGTAGTGCCTTATAATAATTATTCATATTTTACAGACTTACTTAATTGTAGATTATATTTTTAAATAATGATATTTATAGTTAGATAGATAGATAAGTTATCCACTTTATTCGGTACATTTTAGAGACCCCAGTATACCTTACTTATACTTAACTTTAATAGTTTTTTTATATTAGTATCTAATAATATTTAGTCGTTATTAGTTATTTACTTATGTGTATACAAACTTACTTATGCTTTTATTCTAAATATTCATGTTGTTAGTTTATTATTCAACATTTTTGATACTTTTTAGATATTACCGAGTTATTGATAAAATAGTTAAGTACCTACCTATGTTACATTTTATTTCTCTATGCTATTGCTCTATCTCTATTTAAATTTGAGTAAAAGTGCATCGAAAATATTATGCACGGGATGAATATAGTGTCACAATGAAACATTAGTAAAAGTTAGTTAGGCAATCAGATTGTGAAGCAACTTGGCTTCCTATATTTATGAAGCCGGCTCAAATTATTGTAAAAATAATAAATTTATGTATTTTATTTATTAAAAGCTACAAATGCTTTGAAATTTGAAAATATGAAGTGATTTAGTTTAAAACACATAAACAATATATATATTAATAATTTTATATCGTCATGCCATTCGATGCTAACGCATATTTTCATCACAGTTGCAGTTGTGTGAGGACGGTGGTGGGGCGGGCGTTGTGTCAGTGGGTGGTCCCGGAGGCGGGGCTAACGAAGGGGCGGAGTCTCCGTTGACCGCACGCTCGCTGCGGCTCGAGCGGGCCGCGCGCGCCATACACGCCGAGAGGGATCGTCTGCGGACACACTACCAACCACCATATGACTCGTAAGTATAATAGACTTTTGCCTGAATTGATGCCGTATGTGAGTTACGAGTTCTATTATTCCATTCAATCCGGGTTGCGAGCCCTCAGCGCTCACCTATAGTCCGGGTTAAGTTGTGAAAGCCATCTGCGGAAAACAGCTAAAAGACGCGACACAAAAATATGTCGTTCAATTTATTATGTTTCGCAAAAAGGACTTTCTTATCTATTTCGGTTAATTTCTTTCAAGATAGATTCTCTTCTGTGAAAGCAATCTTCTCACTCATTTTGGTTACGTTTTTAGTTTATTAGTCTTTTCAGGTTAATACCTATTTAATTATCATGTTTCTTTTTATTAACTCACTTTTTAATTAGTTTAAAACTGACCTCCCGATGAGCTAGATACTTGAAATTTGGATCATAGCTCAGAAGTAGATGAGAATGTATAAAAATGTGAAAACAGAAGAAAATATAAAAACAAAAATAAAATATTTAAAATCTTTTAATCCGTTATAAAAACATTGTATCTACATTATTCTTTTTATTTTATTATATTTAATATGTACCTAGGATCGTTTATTTATTTTTTTATATCATCTTTTTTCTTTTATTGTTTTGAATTAAAATTGATCAAAGGTCATTTGAAATACTGATTTAGAAATCGTCATATATCGGACCTTAAAGCTTAGCAAGTTAATATCTAGTTCATTATTTATAACAGGTTTGAGTACCAAAATTAATGTAGGTACCTACTTACTATATGTATTTAACATATAGACTGTACGTCTAAAAAAAGTTGACAACCTTATGGTAAATGGCCAAAGGTCCTCAAATATTATCGGCACACCGTATGGCTGTTGCCACTTACCGTCATGTGAATGTTTAAGATACCGTAATTTACGAGCTATATCACTTACAACGAATATAATAAAAATAAAATTGTCTAACCATAACTAATATGTAATCTTCTTTTACACGCTGCAGGAGTTCAATAATGTCGTCAAGCCTCGCTAGGATCCCAATACACAGGTCTCCGACAATGTCCACATTAGGTTACAGACGGCCTACGCCGCAAGTGGAGCTAAACCACATGTGGTGTGACTGCCCAGACACACTGTTCAACTACGTACCACACAGATTGTGCCTTAAATCAACTTTGTATAAAATTGTCGACAGTTATTTATTACATCATCCGTGTTTAGCTAAATCGGCCAGCTATATATGAATAGTACCTACCTACCTACGAAGAAAATCCAATGTTTCTATAGACTGAAAATATTCTTCTTGCTTCTATCCTGCCATTACTTTCAGACTTACTCTGAAATCTATCCGTCGTTTTCTAGAGGTTCACTGTTAACCACAATCTTTATACAAATAGGTATTCCACTCAAAACGGCCCTGTGCCACCAGCATCCAGTGGTCTCCTGCAAGTTTCGATGTCATCAGACCAATTATTAGGGCAGCCATATTAGCTCCAAAAACATTGATTCTTAAGTTTGACAAATCTCTTCCCACACATCCATCACAACATTCATATGCTTTCTCTTTGTCTTACTAATACTATAAATTTGAAAGTTTGTAAAGATCTTTGTATTTTTGGATGGTAGTTACTCAATCAGTTGTTTAACAGATTTGGATGAAAAATAGCACATACCTATAGACTATTTCCTAGATTAACACGTAGGATATTTTTAACCCAGTAATAGTTTAACTTTGGCAAAGTTACATATAACGTGAGTGAAGCTGCGGGCAGAAGCTGGTTGTCTAATAAACTACAATCGGCTCAAGCTAACGTTATGAACAGTTTGTTAGGGCAGCCAAATTTTACAAAATATTTACTGTATTATAAACAAAAATGCATGTTACAGCTAAGATTTTTATTCGATAGTTTTAATAAACATATGTTTAAATGGAATTACTAATTCTTTGAACATTTAAAACCCACCAAATGTCTTATTGGACACTTTAATGTTTACGGTACGTTAAGATTTATTTTCCTGTGTGTACCCCAAATCCATAGTAGATTTTTTAAGGCTATAATAACGAGTTGGTAATTCCATTTTGGCTAATTTCTTTATTTTTATGAAAGCACCAATAATTTATAAGCACACAATAGTTGTAATTTTTATATATATCTCCGTAGGCATTATTGGTCCTAATTGTGTTAGAATCGTTTCACCATTCTCATATTCTTATCCAATTACTTGGGGTCAACTTTATATGTACTCCTCATTGTAAAGGTTGCCTGCACATTGTAAAGGTTATTGGCAATAGTTTTATGTCTGGCCGTCTGCCTGACGTCGACCCTCTTTGGTAATGTAATTGTTGATCCAACAGCTTCAGGTGGAGTTAGCCCAGGCCCCTTAGTCGTCCTTTACGACACTCTTGGACAATTTAGTCGAATTATTTTCTTACTCCATCACCACATTGAAAATTAACGTTTATATATCTTTTGTTTTAAATCGAACTGATAGAATCTGAGAATATAAAATTTACTTTATAATAATATTATATAAATATATTTATTTATAACCAATCATACCTTTTACATAAAATCAAGACGATTTGGTAGTAATTGTTTTTTATTATTCAATACTGGGCCTAGTTTGATTCCCAGCAGTACCCCTGTAGAAGTTTCTATGTAAAAATAACATTGTGTATCTGTTTGAATGACAGTATAGTTGCCCATGTACCACAAGCGAGCGTGCGATACAAACTATCTTTTACATTCTGTAGTAACAGCTAGATATGCTTTAAAACTGCAGCACCATGAGTGTCTAAAGCTTACGTGAATATTAGTAAAATAAATAAAACTGATTTTACAGCTTTTAATGCTCTCAATTTCGTACTGATGTAGAAATAATCGACAGAGAACTTATAAAAATAAAAATATTTTTATCTTTTTTGATTGAAGTTGAAGATATTCGACTCATTGATGACTCAGATCTGTGATGCCTTAAACTGTCACAGTTGTTGTAAAATTAGTTTTATTTAAATATGTCTCATTTAATGTTAGGTTATTTATAAAAAAAAACTTGTTTAGGAACGAAAAATGATATTCACACGTGGTTCTCAAACCCACACCTTAATAGGTGAAATCTTAATAGGTGAATAAGGAGAAATCGATTCCGATCATCCTACCACTTAGACAAGTGTGTGCTATCGTATGACATTCAATTTGTGGCTCGTATTATTTTGTCGCCTTCATGGGAGGCAATTGTAATCATTGTCCAATAGATGGCATTCTTCTTCACATTCCGAAAATTTATTACCATAATTTTTATTTGACATTTTTATCTTCAACAGCAATATTTCGTCCAGCTCAAGTCAAGAGTCGTTAGGTGGGATGGCTTCGATTGGTAGTACCATGGCAAGCACATGGGGCGGTAACAGCGCTGGTCGGTCTACCGCCGCATCTGCAGTATCCATCGCTAGCATGCACCAACAGAAAAAGAGAGGAATCAAGAGCTCCTTAGGAAGATTCTTTAGTAAGAAGGAAAAGGCGGGGATGCCGGTGAGTTTCGTGTTATATTTATAAATACATAATTAATGTAAATAGTCTATTTTGATTTCGATAGAATAATAAAAAAATATTCAAGTTGTCGTGTGGTGACGGAATAAGAATACAAATCACCACCCCCCTTTCATGGCCATGGGCGTAAAAGTTGACTAAGGGATGTAATATGTAAATAACATCTACGCAAGAGAAGGAAAACTCGAAATAAATCCAACTCATCTGTAGGTATATGGACTTCATATTACATATGGACTACGGTCTAAGCCCCAAAAAAATTAAAAAAGAAAAGACATTACCCGGCACTAAGGAAATAAATCTTATATAGCGACAGATTTTACAAATATATAATTTAACGGACACAAATTACACTCAGACTCGGAACACCAATTTGTGAATCTGAACAATGAATGGAACTTATGACACTGACATATAGGTTGGTATCTTTATCACTACGCCATCTGTGCAGTCATTTAAAATATACTTAATGAATGATAGTAAAATAATTGACTATATTTGTTGTGTGTATAGCTCCAACAGGGACAAAGTCCACGTTCGCTGTCGTCAGTGTCATCGCTGGGGCTGTCATCGTTAGCGGGAGAGGACATCAGTGGGGACCCGAGCGTCTCTCACGCGCCGGCACTGCCACACGGCCCACACTCATCACTACAGCATCAGGACTACGCCAGGACCAAGAGCAAGTATGTACAGTTAACAATCGACATTATTTAATCTTTGTCTTTGTGATAAAAGACACCACCCTGCACTAAGGAAATAATCCTTGTATTGCGTGGGACTTTACAAACATGCAATTAACGCAGACAAATTACACCCAGACTCAGAACAACACTTTGTGGATCACACAAAGTAATGTCCTGCGTGGGAATCGAACCCACGGCACTGGCACGGAAGGTCGGTATCTTAACCACTACGCCATCTGTGCAGTCAAATCTAACATTTGAAGTATTGTTTTAGGGACTCCGTGGATTATATGCACAATAAAAGATTTTGAATTTGAATCTCAGTAGTAACATCTATATCTATAAAAGAAGATGTTTGTATATATGACATCGCGAAACTCAGAAACTATTTGACCGAATATTATGAAAATTAGTATGTATTTTTTTAAACGGAGAAGTTTTATATGATATCTCCATTGATGTAACTCGCCACCAGGAGGCGCTGCGATATATTGGCTTTTACAAACAAACTAACGAGCTGGGTTTGCTAGGAATTATATAAAATTACCCGTAACAATTTAATTCTAATTGTCCCGAGCCATTTACAGCTGCAACCAGATAAATAGTCAACAGCATGGCCCTATCAAAGTACAGAAGTAGCATCACGAATTGCTTTTTTCGAGGGTCGACGTCAGACAGGCGGCCCGTGATAAAACTTTTTTATATGCCAATATTTTTTTACAATATGTATTCCTCGCATATTGTACTCATCAAATAAATAGGATCATAGCAGGAGAATGATGATAGTGTTACAGGAACTCGGGCCCCAAGCATCCTATTAATTCAATGCTGTTGGTTTTCAGAGAGCGCGACTATCGTCACGAGTTATTGGGCGAGGCGATGCGCGCTGGTACACCGTTCGCGCTGTGGAACGGTCCCACTGTGGTCGCCTGGCTCGAGCTGTGGGTGGGGATGCCCGCGTGGTACGTGGCCGCGTGTCGCGCTAACGTCAAGTCCGGCGCAATCATGTCGGCGCTATCCGACCAGGAGATACAGAGGGAGATAGGTAACAACAGACACACGAATTGAATTGACTTTTTTTAATTTCCTCTAAGTAAAACCCTATACTTCTTTTTATTTTTAAAAAGACACCACCATTAATCCTTGTATAGCGGGGGACTTTACAAACTTATAATTAACGCAGACAAATCACACCGAAACTCAGAACAACACTGTGAATTACACAAAGTATTGTCCTGTGTTGGAATCGAACCCACGGCACTAGCATGGACGGTGGAAGGAACAATATAAATAATTACTAACACAGAAGTCAGATGGCTAGCGTGGTATAGTAGACAAATCTTACTCGTATTTTAAAGAAGCCTTGTAATAACTACCACAGAATATAGACCAGCTCTACAGTAAAACAAAATATATATTTATGACGCTGACGATGTACGTACATTCTCGCAGGTATAAGCAATCCCCTGCACCGGTTGAAGTTGCGGCTGGCAATCCAGGAGATGGTGTCGCTGACGTCACCATCAGCGCCGCGCGGCACCGCGTGCGCTGCGCTCGCCTTCGGTGATATGAACCACGAGTGGATTGGAAACGTGTGGTTACCCTCACTAGGTAACCTACACACAATCATTTACCTTGTCTATAAGCACTGGCATAGACAATCTCTCATTATGTTAGGAGCTCGCCATCCGGCACATTGCTCCCTGACAAAAATAAAAGAAAATCGACTAAGTGCGAGTCGCACTTTCGCAGGAATGGTTCCGTACCATTATCTATAAAACCGACAAAAAATCATACCCTTTATATGGAAGCCCCATTTAAAAAATATTTATTTCTGAATTGAATATATAACTAAATATTCAGTGAATATTTCAAGAGTTTATCTTTTGCCGTTATCAATATCAAGTACCTATCGGTCACGTTTGTTGAATGGGAGCCCCCCTTAAATATCGCATAATATTCGCGCAAATAATATTATTTTATTGTATAAATGATAATTATTGTGGCAAGGATGAAGTTGTCACAACATTTTCTTAATATTCTTTCACAATGATATCTTATTAGATTTTCTCTATTTCTTTTATATATCTAGTCCGCTCGCGATTTTGCCCGGGTGAAAAGTAACTTTTCCAAAGTTTAATTTTTATCCCAAGAGAACACATTAACGGGCTAAAAATTATTCTAAATGTTAAACCAGGAAAAGATAGACCATCTTTGTGCATATTTGCATCTAAATATGAACGGTTTACACGTGATCGAGTAACAAACGTCTAAACATCTTCGGATATATAATATTAACAGTAAGATTCATTTGTATATGAATACGTTTCAGGTCTACCTCAGTACAGGACGACGTTTATGGAGTGTTTGGTCGATGCTAGGATGTTGGAACATTTAACGAAGCGAGATCTAAGAGCACAACTAAAAATGGTCGATAGTTTTCACAGGTAAACTAAATATTATGTCTTTTATCAATGTTTTTACTCTATCTGAGATTACCGGAATATAGTTATCCTACATTTTGTAGTTATTCTGTATATATCATATAGGTATGTGATTAATTCGCGAGGTAAAAAGTTGTTCCGAAGGAAGAAACTGTATCCAAAAATATATTAACAAGTTAAGTCAATATTTTTAGTTTCTCGATGTTTCGAACACTTTACAGTGTTCATGGTCGCGGGAGGACTGAAGGTGTGATGCCCTTCGAACTAAATAATTAAAGATATAGGTAATAGAAAAGATAAAAATAATATATATTTATGGTGGTATCCGATCTCGAGTTAACTACTAGAATGACCATCAGACCAAATATGTAAACTTTATGTCATGAGTATATATTGTTAACTGTATGTTTCTGTTTGTGTTGTTAGAACGTCGTTGCACTTTGGTGTCGCGTGCCTGAAGCGTGTCGGTTACAGCGTGAGGGCGTTGGACGAACGTCGTCGCGCCGCCGACCACACCAGCCGCGACGTACTCGTGTGGACCAACGAGCGGCTGCAACGGTGGCTCGTCTCCATCAATCTCAAGGTGATATTTTTAATATATTTCTTTTTTAGCACAAATATCTTTACGTCTTCTAATTAAAAGAAAAAGATAATATACATATAGCACATATAATTGATTGAATTAGGCGATACATGGCGGAAATCCATTATTATTTTAAAATGGAGGAAATATTTATTTTATTTATTTATTTATTCAATCAATTTTCTTATTGCTAATATTGATTAACCGTGAGAAAATGGTGGTTCTTCCTTCATTTCCTCCATTTTAAAAATATTGATTAACCGTGAGAAAGTGGTGGATCTTATTTACTTTTTTTCATTTTAAAATAATATAGTATCTATGCAAGAGAAGAAGGAAAAAGTAAAACCCTATACCGGCACGTCTGACCAGCGTGGTGTTAGGATAATTTATCCTTCTATTGTGTAAGAGGCTCGAGCTCAGCGGTGGGACGTATATGAGCTAACGTGTATATTATATATATTGCAGGAGTACGCTGGTAACTTATCAGAGAGCGGTGTTCACGGTGCGTTGATAGCGCTCGACGACAACTTCGACGCGAACAGCATGGCGCTGGCGCTACAGATACCCACCCAGAACACCCAGGTACAATACAACATGACATTACAATACAACGTTGAATGCACAGGTGGCGTTGATGGTTAAGATACTGACTCTTTTTTTTTATGACCGGCTATGGTGTGATCACACCTCGTTTGATCCGTCTGGGGCAACTGAACGACCGGCGCGTGACCCACTACACCCGCCCTACAATTACCTATCAACGCTGTGAGCACGGTCCACCGGTCCCCGGTTGTCTTCGGTCAATACCTTGGCAGCTTTTGTTTAAGATACCGACCTACCGCTTTTGCTGTGGGCTATTGAGTGGCCACGCTCCGCCAAATCGATCCGGGGCGACGGAAGAGGCGGAGCGTGACCCCATAGACCCACCCTGCAAGCATCTCTCTTCGCCGCGCGAGCGGGCCTCCGGTTGTAGACAACACCCTGCACTAAATAAATAATCCTTGTATAGCGGGCGACTTTACAGACATATAGTTAACGGGCACAAGTTACACTCGGACTTAGGACAACATGGATGCAGGTGGCGCGGGACCGTTTTGAATGGCATTCGTGGGAGGCCTATGTCCAACAGTGGACGTTTACGGGCTGATGGATGGATTAGGACAACAATCCATCGATCGCACAAAGTAATGTCTTGCGTGGGCATCGAACCCATGGCACTGGCACTGGAAAAAAGGTAACGATTTATATTTATCATCTTTTCAATCTGAATTCGCTGAATAACAATTTGCGGATGGCACAAAGTACTATCTTGCGTGGGAAACCAACCTATTACACTTGATACGGTAGGTCGGTATCTTAACCACCACATTCCCTCTGGAGTCGACTATTATGCGTATATAACAAAACTATTATCTATTCCACAATTCCAGGCGCGACAAATCCTAGAAATGGAATTCAGTAATCTATTAGCGACGGGCACCGAACGTACGGCCCGTCTACATCATGAGCACGCGGCTTCCTGACACCACACCATGAACTAGGCGTTCGCCACCCTCAGCATCCAGCAGCCACGTCAGGGCATCGACCCACAATGCTCCACGCTTGAGGTATGAGCAATGGAAACCTTGCTCCAAAGCCGAGCTGATTGGAAACCAGCGATTCGGTTCACTGTGAACTTTTAGTCATAAACGTTAAGTTAACAAACTATATTATTTATGGTACAAATTCGTTTTTTTTTAATCAGAATAGATAAAAGTTTTCGTTGTCCATGGTGGAATCTCGTGTGGCGCTGGTTTCAATGTGATTGAGTTGTGAATGTGCGGTTTTTGTGATATTTTATTGTTATTTTTTTTTTCTTAAATATCATCATAAAAAAAATATTATAGGTATGTCTATTTTTATAATAATAAGAAGCAAATTATGGCTTATTATAAACAAGAGAGGTGGAAATATTGCCATACAATTATTTAACAAAAAAACTATGTATGGAAGAAGCTTTTACATTACAGTGAGACATTTTTTAATTATTCGTTAAAATTTATTTCTGCTGTTTTAATTATAAATTTTTCGTCTCAAAAGGCTTATTTTTTTTTGTATTATATGAATAAATAATGAATTTATTAGTTGCGTTGAATACATACATTTTTTACAACTCAGCATACATTTTTTTTAAATGTAAAAACATTCGTTGTCATCTTTGAGACGTTGAATTGGTTTGAATAAAACTTATATTAAGTTATATTCCATTACATTTTACGTAATAACTCGTGAATTATAATTTTTATATATATTTAACTATGCCATGCGTGCGTATCTATGTGACTGAACTTCTAAACGGCTGGACCGATTTTAATGAAATTCTTTACGCATGTTCAGTTTTATTCTGACTATGATGGAATTATAATCTTCTTTATTTTTGGGATTTATTCAGAACTGCCTTTGCCCTTTATTATTTCTGTATTATAAAAATAGACAAAATTAAAATATGGATAATTATATACATTATCTTTTATTATGATTTTATTTGACTTTTAAATTGTATTTTATTTAAAAAAATAACAATAAAATATGACGTTATAATGAAATAATGTTGTTTACAATAATAGTATATCTCAATAACATGTATATTACTGTGTTTAGTGGTTTAAGGCTTCGAACAAAAGTGCTATCACATAGTTAACTGTATGTACTTAAATGTAATCATATATTAATATATACTACATTATATCAACTTAGCAATCATTCCGTGTACCGAATGTTTGATGCTTTATACATACGAAATGATAACTGATAAGAAAGACTTCTCCAGAACGACTCCTTTCGAGACCATGAATGTATAAAATATTATTTATCTCAGCGTCTGCAAAATTAATTACAAACGCGATAAAAATCAACAAAAATCGTTGCGTCATTTGAAAATTACGTTGCGTTACGACGACCACTCCTTCTTTTAAACATACTAAGCTTTTTATATATTTTAACCTGGAGCAAGAGAGAATGTATGAAATGAAAGAGAGTATTGGTGTAAAGATGCGAAAGGGAATGCTCCGATGGTTCGGACATGTGGAAAGAATGCCGAACGAACGTCTGGTTAAGAAGATATACAATGCGAAAGTGGAAGGATGTAGGTACCGAGGGAGACCGAGACTAACCTACCTAGACCAGATCGGTCAGGTACTGAAGGAAGGTGGAGTCAAGAGTCTCCGAAACCGGCGAGCGTGTATGAAGAGAATTATGAATGTTGAGGAAGCGAGTGAAGTATGCAGAGATATAGTTCTCTGGCACTCTGTTCTCTCTGCCTACCCTGCAAGGGATATGGCGTGATGATATGTATGTATGTATGTATGTTAACCTGGAGCAAAATGACTTAAAAATTCAACAACTAAATAGAACTTCTATTGTATCAGATTTAGAAGAGAATTGAAAATATCGCCATTTCGATAAAATTCTTTTATCCCGACTTTTTTTTGAGATACAAATATCTCAAAATATTTAAACGAATATTGTATCAATATTCAAAAATGTGATGTTCTAATTGCCGCTTTGAAGCATATAAATTTTTATCTTATTCGTGATGAGCGGCTTACAGAAATTCAACCTACGGTTTGCCACGGAATTTCGCATATGATTCAACAGGTTTTTCGCCTCTAATACAGGCTCAATCGATCATACCTCTTATTCCTTTCTTTCTTGAAGTGTGCAGTATTCAACCGTGGGAAAGAGACGGGTCTCCCTTCATTTCCTACATTTTAAAACAAGCGTCAATATTCTGCTATTATTCCTATTAATATAAACTAAGACTTTATTCTCATACTAAGTACATATCTTTACTGAGATTTAACATTTAAAGTGATAGGTTATTTATAAAAAAAAATTGATTACGAGCGTAAAATGATTGTCAATCGTAGTAAGTCGGTACAATGTCCAAAATCTTTGTCCGGTAGATGGCTCACGTTTCCCATAAAGACAATAAAATAATACGAGTCACATTTTAATTATCATAGGACAGATCACAATTGTGTACGTTTTAGAACGATTGGAATGAATTGCCAATAGGTGTGGATTTGAGTCCCACGTGTGACAACAATTTTTCGCTCATAAATAGGTTTTTATAAAACCTGTAGAATGTTAAATGTTAAATCTCAGTAATATATACATATCTTTATCAAATATTATAATTTATAAATATATAATCTAAAAAAAACGCCCAATTTTATTATATTAATGAAATTCATAACTGTTGAAGGTAATTTTTTGTCCCTTTTCTATTTGTGTATTGTTTTGACAATTGTAATAAATGTACGGCCAGAGGTTGTTTCCGTATTATTGACCATCAAACACGGTACATACAGGGATGATCGTACTCTGATGCCAAATATTAGTTATATTTTAACTAATATGTATACTTGTATATGAACAAACGTATAGCGTACGATTGCGCATAACTATAACATAATATCAACGCAATTTTAATTAAAACATAACCGCTGTGTATGTATTGAAATTATTAAATGTTTTCACAATATTGAATTTCAAATCATCATGGTCACTAACACTTGCAAAATAATGAATTTTGTACTATGTATATTTACTTTTGCAAGTGCCATAATCACAGATCTTCGGTGCGAACAATTCTTCCGTAATCATGATATCTTTTCCATGACCATGTCGCTTACAATAGTGCATCCACTATTGAACATAATTTCTCTAATATTTTTCACAATTACTTTCCTAAATTATTTATTTTCTATAAATACATACAATCAGTATGATTTATCATCTGACATAATGCTAATATTTATTAAAAAGCAGCTCTTTCACAATAAAATCAATTTTAAATACAGAATTAGATTTTTCAAATATCCGTTTATCGTGGGCTATACTATTGTCAAGCTATAGATGTGTTGTGACAGATATATGTATGATAAAGTTTGTAACGGCGACTGCTATTTGGCGATAATAACTCAACACATATTTCCATATCAGAAATGTTTGAAAATTACTCGTATAATTATCAAACCCATTTATTGTAAACTATATGAAATGAGTCTAGTCTAATCTCGGTTTCTACTTTAAGAAAAAGGTAAATAAGAACCTTTTAATTTTTGATAAACTGCAGCTGTCTCAAGTACACGCTTCTTTATAATTAAATCAATCTGATAGAAAATTTAACTTTACAAATTTACTCTAATTATTCAAACTTAATCGATTGTTATGAGATTAAGATAGTAATTAAATATAGTAAAAATCAAAATAAAATGTTTCATATAAAAAAGTTAATTCTATTTTCTATTTCACCGCCCGCTGTCCTCCAATCCGTATAAATAATCACCAACATATCATATATTAAAACCTTCACCGAAACACGCTGCAACTTATAGTATAAATATTATTCCGAACGGTTCAATAGTTTTCGCAATATAACCAAACAAAAAAAAAACGGCTCTCAATTTATTAGTATAGATTATATTCTGTGTAATTTTCGCCAAATAGTTATCAATATTCGATCGATATATATATTATGTATATGCTTCAATCATTGCTGTGATCACATCACACACAGTATCTATACTTATTGTGTAAGCGTTTCATAGTTGAATATATTGTTTCACGCACTGTATCATACATACAACATTTGTATTTGTTATTGTGATACGAATACATAACGGATTTCGATAATGCGTTTTAGAAAATGGAATATCATATGTTATGATGGCCCTGTATCATATATTATGACAGTCAAATATCATGTTATGATGGCAATGTGTCATCATAACATGATGAAAAATGTTACAAGGCCCACGATCATGTACTATGATGTCCAAAGATCATATGTTATGAGGGCTAAAGATCTAATGTTATGACGGTCAAGTATCATATATTACGATGGTCCAGTATCATATATTATGACGGCCAAGTATGTTTTAACAACAAAATATCGTTGTAAGGGCCACGTATCATATGTTATAACGGCCAAATACCATGTTATGATGGCCAAGTATCATCTTTGATAACATGATTATTTTCTAAATTAAAATTTGTAAATGAAACGCATTATTTATTAGATGTTGTGTGTGATACGGTGTGTTCTTACCTGTCTACCAAGTGCCTCATCGAGGTTTTGTATATATATATATATATATATATAGCTTTATGTAGGTAAATGTGCGACTCTCCGTGACAGACAAACCGACTGTAGTACAAATTTATGTTGCTTACAGCGAGCGGAACGGGCGCACCATACTAGTCGTATGTACAGTGTTAATTGCAATGTTTTATATAATACTATTTTATTAACTCGCTATTAGAACAGCTACAAACTTAGCTAGGTATATTTTTGTTAAGCGTTTTACAAATATCGCGATGGCAGCCCTGGCCCATTGTTAGGCGCAAGAGGTTCGTTCACTTGTTCCACAGCTAGGGTTGTCGCGCGCGAACTTTAATGTTGTGTTTGATACGTTGTCGTGTGGTGTACGATTGATGATATCCGATTGTTGATTAATTGGCAAATACCACGCTCACCACAAAAATGGCGGCTATGCCATAATATTTTTTTTATCTTATATATAATTGTTTTAATGTAAGCAGTTGACCACCACACGGACACTGTAATAGATAATGATAATAAATGTAATGATAATAAATATAATGAAATGTATAGCTAAAACGTTTTTAGTTGAAATCTTATGTGACCGAAATATGTTATATATTTAATCCTATATCTATAGAATGGAAAGGAAATGTCTCTCATATATTCTAATGACTATTATATGACGATGCATTATTGTTAATTGTACTAATAACCTCCTATATTCAATACTTGAGTTAAAACCCAGTGCGGCTACCACCATCTCTTAGTATTAATTCAGTCTTATAACTTTGTAATATGACGTAAATAAAGTAAAATTAACAATTTTGAAGTTGTCATATGAGAACGAGACTGCCAATAATTCTGTCTCGTTTTCAAAATGAAATAAAATCAGTATTTTCATTTTTACAACCTTTATTATAGATATGACTGAATAGTATTTTAATTTTCAAAAAAATAAAATGCTCTTGAATTTATTGCATTCTAAAAGATGATGGATGGTAGAGTTTCGCTGTATAAAAGTTTAAATTTTTTTATATTGTTTTTTTAACTCTATAGTAAACTAGTTTTTTTGTTTAATTCTATAGATATAGGATTAAATAATTAATAAATAATTTGGTGCGTTTACACATACACACACACACATATATATATATATATATGTGTATATATATATATATATATATATATATATATATATATATATATATATATATATATATATATATATATATATATATATATATATATATATATATATATATATATATATATATATATATATACAGGGTGTCCCAAAATTCAACGATAAGCTGGCACCAGCAGGTGGACCTACATATGACTACTCGAGAACAGAAAAGAAAAAAATTCTACCTTGATTTTTTTTTTCATTACGACAAAAAAACCAAAATCTTTAAAAATGGACATCCTTTATTATATTATTAAGTGCTATTGCTACAGTTTTACAAGTAATTCTGTGATTTTTTTTGTATTGGCAAGGTAAGTAGCACTACTATCGATCACAACCATTAAAAATTCCAGAATATCTATAGTTTTTACACAAAAATCAATCAAAACTATGTTTTTTTCATAAATTATGTAAGATTTTGACTTTCAGCTCACTTTCACTCATCATAGTGAAAAAAAAAAGTATGGACGCTACTGTGGCAAATAGTATTAAAAATTGGCGCATCTATCTACAATTCTAAAATGGTATAACATTCTAGACAAACTAGCCACAAAAATATACTTAGGTGTACTATTTCAAAATAACAACCATATTTCGAAAATTGTTAGTGTTGATAGTAATCACTTTTACTATGTAGCCAAAATGTTTTTGTAGCAAGTTCTCAGAATTTTAATGAGACATGTGCGTAGTCCATAAGTCCATAAAATAAGTTAGACAGAGATAGAGAGATTATACGTTAGAGGGAGATAGATAGATGCTAATTGTTTAGTAACATTAATGCAGGTGGAGAAGTAATTAATGTCCTCAGCAGCACAGCAAGTCAGTATGCTCTACTTCTTTGTTTACTGCACACCGTTCTGTTTTAATTAAAGTGGCTCTGGTACTGACGACTTTTGGATTGAATTAAGTGACCTGGAAATTGACCTGACTTGGCATTATTTTAGACTGTGATTTTGTGTTTTTTTTAAAGAAGTTTTGCCTTATTTTCAAGTGTTTAGCATTCATCATGCCGCTACCATACACAGCGTTAGAATACGCTAATATGCACCTAATTTATGGAGAATGCCGATGCAATGCCAACGCTGCTAGCAGATTATATAGAGCAAGGTACCCTAATCTTCAAAGGTATCCGGATTATCGCGTATTTATTAACGTGTATCAAGCTTTTTCGGAGGGTCGTATACCATCTGACAGGCGAAACGCTGGAAAACCTAGATCGGAACACGATGAAGAAGTTCTCAATGAAATAGAAAACGATTCAACTACCTCTGTACGTGCTGTACAAGCAGCAACGGGAATCCCAAAAAGTACTGCACATAGAATTTTAAAACGTCACGTCGTCGTGATGAAACAACCTGCAAGAAAGATGGATATTTAAATCTTCACAATCTTCATAGCTGGAACAATGAAAATCTGCACCTGGTGAGAGAAGACAATCCCAATACCAATTTAAGGTTAACCTATGGACTGGCATAATAAATGGCAAAGTGATAGGGCCCTTTGAGTTACAAGGAAACATAGATGGCAATAGTTATTTAAACTTCTTACAAAATGAGTTGCCAGGATTATTAGAAGATGTGCCCTTAAGTGATTTGCAAACCATGTGGTTTCAAAACGATGGTTGCCCAGCTCACTATGCCCGTCCTGTGCGAGAGTACTTAGACCAAGAGTACCCAGGGCGTTGGATCGGGCGACTTGGTCCTATCTTGTGGCCACCCCGTTCACCCGATCTAAATCCCCTGGACTTTTTCTATTGGGGTTGTCTAAAGGACAGAGTCTGCACAAAACCGATTGCAACCTTGGACGAGCTTCGCCATAAAATAATTCAGACTGTGGATCTACGGACTACGCACATGTCTCATTCAAATTCTGGGAACTTGCTACAAAAACATTTTGGCTACTTAGTAAAAGTGATTACTATCAACACTAACAATTTTCGAAATATGGTTGTTATTTTGAAATAGTACACCTAAGTATATTTTTGTGGCTAGTTTGCCTTGAATGTTATACCATTTTAGAATTGTAGTTAGTTGCGCCAATTTTTAATACTATTTGCCACAGTAGTGTCCATACTTTTTTTTTTCACTATGATGAGTGAAAGTGAGCTGAAAGTCAAAATCTTACATAATTTATGAAAAAAACATAGTTTTGATTGATTTTTGTGTAAAAACTATAGATATTCTGGAATTTTTAATGGTTGTGATCGATAGTAGTGCTACTTACCTTGCCAATACAAAAAAAAATCACACAATTACTTGTAAAACTGTAGCAATAGCACTTAATAATATAATAAAGGATGTCCATTTTTAAAGATTTTGGTTTTTTTGTCGTAATGAAAAAAAAAATCAAGGTAGAATTTTTTTCTTTTCTGTTCTCGAGTAGTCATATGTAGGTCCACCTGCTGGTGCCAGCTTATCGTTGAATTTTGGGACACCCTGTATATATATATGTATATATATATATATAAACTGTAAATATGATTTGTAACTAATGTAGATTTTAATAGCAATATTTAGCTAAGATGTGTTCAGATACTTGGATTTTTATTGTATTTATTACAATATAAACAGCTTATTTATTAACTAGATTTTATTATTTATTAAGTTTACTAGATAAATGTAATGGATTTATTAATTAATGAACACGACGGACGGCATATGTCGTTCGTTATATTATCACAATTATATTGCAGCGTCGAGGTATCTTAGTTAGGTCTTCGCTTAAGGTCGAGTTCACACTGGACGCTGACCCCGTCACATATGTACCAATGTGAACTCGACTTCAATATTTGTATAGTTATATAACAGTATTAATAAAGTTAGGGTGTGAGGGCGCTACTGGTGTGATTTTTTATAATTAAAAAAACGGTGAATTTTTTTTATTTTTAATTGTAGATCTTGGGGGCGAATTAATCGGATTAATGTTTTACGGTGCGTTTTGTAATGTCGCGTCGTAATGTAACGTATATATATGTATACATATAGTGAATGTATGAATCTTAATGAAACTGCCGACAATCGAAGTATAATTTAGTGTTTAATACATTTCAATGTTAACGGATAAATATATAGATTGTAATTATATGAAACTTGTACAATGTCATTTATCGCGTTTAATTAATAAATTCGCCTATACTAACTGATTCGTATATTTCTCAGTGAAAATTTTATGTAGATGTCTGTCACGGTCGATTCAATTTGAACGCGATAAATGACCATAGAGTTTGTTTCGTTTAATTACTAGCGTTTATCTATGATTACGAAATACACATAACGATTATGTCTCGCTCGCACGGGTGACGTCATCGTGCTATATACAGATGAGTTGTAAATTGTGCAATCGCAAAGATTTTAGTTGTAACTGAACAATAAGCCTTAAACTGTAGAGGTACTATGAAAAATATAATGATAATTTTATCAGGAGTAAGCAAGTGTTACCACATAAATCGCACTTTCGATTAAAAAAATCAAGCATTAAAAAACATATGCGATTTAGAAATCAGACTGTATATAAGCAATTGTCACAGCCTGTGTTACGTGATATGATAAAATGAAAACCCCTTTATAAATGCGGAGGCTGGTCTATGCGTTGCGTACTTTGATTAGAATAGTACGGTAGTGGGGTAGAGTGCGCCCACGTTATATATAATTCAAATCAAATCAAATCATTTCAAATCAAATCAAATCATTTATTATGCATAAGCCCTAAAATGGCACTTACATATTGTCAATATTACATTTTTTTTTTAAATTAATCTACCACCGGATCGGAAAGCCGCCACAAACTGAGAAGATCCGGCAAGAAACTCAGTGGGCTCGTCATTTTTTTTTAAATTGTATGTTTTCTAATATTATTAGATACATATTTAATCCCCATTAGCTCCAGTGAGATGCCCTTCGAGTAAAGATTTATTTTTTAAAAGTTAAATACACCATTAACAAAAAACACAAAAAAGAACAGAAATGGTTGGACCAGATTCCACAAGCGGCACTCGATCACGAGTTAACTACTAAAGCAGCCATCACGCCCCTCAACCACATTCGAGGGAAGGGAGAGACCCGCTCACGTAGCTACCGCAGGCAGAGACCTTTTTAGTAAGCATGATCACACCAAGATCTATAAATTACAATCAAATCGCTCAATTAAATCAATAAATAACTCGTTAGGCAAAACACGCTACACTGTACAATTTGTGACAATGATAAATATACAGAGTTCAGACAACAGTGAGGATCAGCACTAAAACAACGTAAAAGTTAAAATTATATAAAGTAATTGCTGAGAGAGGAGCAACTCATAACCATTCCGTATTATCATTTAGATAATCCGAAATGTTGTAATATCCTTTTTTACAAAGTCTAGTTTTGATAGCCTTTTTAAACTTATTTATGGGCATATCTCGGATATCTTTAGGTAGTTTATTGTAAAAGCGTATACATTGCCCCATGAAAGACCTACTAATTTTTTGTAGGCGAGTATGATGTATAATTAGATTATCCTTATTCCTAGTATTCACGTGATGAATGTCACTATATTTATCAAATTTATCAATATTTTTTTTTACATATAATATGTTTTCAAATATAAATTGTGATACAACAGTTAGAATGTTTATCTCCCTAAATTTTTCGCGCAGTGATGCTCTTGGGCCTAAATTATAAATCGCGCGGACAGCCCGTTTTTGGAGAACAAAGATATTATTCAAATCTACAGAGCATCCCCAAAGTAGTATGCCATAAGACATAAGACTGTGGAAATAAGCGAAATAAACAATTCTAGCCGTTTCAATATCGGTTAACATTCGAATTTTTTTTACCGCATAAGCCGCTGAGCTTAGCCTACTTGATAATTTCTCAATATGAGGGCCCCAATGGAGTTTAGCATCAATAGTAATACCTAAGAATGTAGTGGACTCCACAATTTCTAGGGCCACACCATTCATTTGAACATTGATAACATAAATACTTGCAGAGCTTCTACCTACCATCATCTCAGGTCATGAACATCCCATTGTTGGGCTCGGGGTCTCTTTAATAATGAAAAGGAAATTCACCCGAATGACTAACTTATACAGACAATTTTTTGCTATGATGTTATCCGCTTGTGTCTCTTAATAGTTTTATATGATCACCTGCGAGAAAGAAAGTGGGTGATGGTATAGTAGTTTTAATCCGTCACCACCCGGGAAAACCTCCTAATACTCCTATAACAGTCGCTCAATTTTACAGTATTTGAGAATCGTTGCTATGAAACAGGTTCAATTTTTCTTCTTAATTACATACGTATTTTTAAATAAAATTGTATACCACCTGTTTATTAAGTATTAATTCAAGTGTGATGCAATATGAACCAGATATACCTGATTTTCTTAAAAAAAAAAATGTTTGGACCACACCCCACAAGAGGCAACCCATCACTTTTTTAACTACGAAGCAACCATCACACTCCGTATTATTACATCACTCGGTCGTCTTTTTGCGGGGCAGCAAGTCATGTCAAATAGCAGTCTTAAACTGTCATTACACTCTATTCTATCAAAATAATTAACTTTTAAATTATTTTATTGCAATAAATCTCATTTTTTATAGGCATTTATCCGTCCGTGTTGATGTCGATCATATTAATTAGACATTTTGGTGTTAACGTTTACGCACTCTGTCTCATTATCGGTGACGTCGTGTCAATAAAAAATATGTATCAATATCATGTGTACACATCATTATTTCATTATCAAATAAATTATATACATATGAATATATATATATATATATAGAGCGAAATATTATATACAGTGTTTGCAATGAGTCTACAACATTCAATAAAACATCTAGACATTGATGAAAATGGCAAACGCGCAAAAGCTCACTTAGAATTATTAAGCTTGAGAATATATTATAAAAAAATTGTGAAAAAATATAAAATAGCTTTTGTCCGGCCCAGTTTTCTATAGACTTATATTCCCAAAAAAAAACTGCTATATTTCTGGATTGACAACACTTAATCTTATACTTCAAATGTTTTTTTAATAACTTTTAATCAAAAGAAGTACTAATACTTTATATTGCCACGCAAATTATTTGCTACAAGAATTTCATTATCCAACACAAGAAAACAAACTAGAATACAATAGTTTTGAAATCAGCTGTTTTTTGAATGTTGTAGACGAAATACGAGTCAAATATATATGTTTGCAAAAACATTATTTAGTTAACTGTTAGCGTACTTATAGCTTAACAATGTAGCTAAACGTGATTTTTGTATAAAGTAGTTTAACACGAATTGTCAATCGCGTGACTATCAACAGTTGTATATGTAATACCCTCATATAGCGTAGACATTGATCTATCGTCCGATTCATTAACCGTACGGGTTTGTAACTAGAACACGAATTTGTAACTATAGAAATTGAAAAAATAAATATTGTAACGTTTCAAAAAAAATAGTAATTGTATATTGTATAAATATAATTTGTATTTAGTATTACAGCGTTTAGATTGTGTGGATCGTATAATGGCCTTGTTGATATCTTTCGAATGTTTCGGATCCGAGCATGGACGGGACAAGTATTCGTGAAATACAAATGGATTGTATATTTGTAAAGTTAACCGCAACGCAATTGATTTATATTCAAATACGCGGGTAGTTTACTAAAGAAAATGTATTAATACAAAACTTACACGTAACGTTACAAACCAGTACTTGTATTATTCAGTAATAGGTACCTTACGAATAGCTCCACAAGCGACGTGTGTTACCTCCTCAAGTGCCAATGTAACCCGACAGTTTGACAAAACGGACGCGACCGAACAATAAATAGAATAATTCAACACATTCCAATCCGACATTTTGTAATGAACAAGAAAAATAAAACATATTTTTCCAAGGTTTTAAGTCCGTGTGGCTCGCGCTACCAAAGAATAGAGTTACCTTCAAGTTTAAGAAATTAAATGTAAAATATGTTTATTAGAAAAAAAAATGGATATGTATATATAATTTCGCCTGTGTGTGCATAGCTTGTTTAGTGAGGGGGGAGTATTTAACGTGTCGTGGTATGGCGCCTCGCGTGCGGACGCCGACACGTCTGCCGTTGACATTCCAGGCTTTTATAAATGATCGCTTTTGGCCCTCGATTTAATAATAAAAAAAAAACCATTTGTATCCTAACCGGTGTTTATGTCGGCCATCTTTTCGATTGTCATAATGAAAAATTGTTACTTAGGCAAATGTTTATTTTGACCCAATGTAATCAATACTAATGTATAATCTGTGCGTTTGTATAAACGTTTATCGGATGCGATGACGGGCGTACGTTATGCATAATGATAAGAGGTAAATACAATTTACACGATATATATGTTTTGTTTTATTTATATACTAGCCGATCCCAAAAGACTCAGTTCCGTGAAAATCTAAAAAAAGAATAATATTAAAAAGTTTAGACAACCTCGATATGAAAAAAAAACTAATGAACAGAACTAGTTAAAATGCCAATGAGTTCATATTTGATGAATTGCTAATAGGCATCGTACAGGGTTCTATTTCACCGGAAAACAATACGCTCCTCGACAGTACGTTTTTCAACGATAATTTCTCCCAAGTACGTGCTAGCTCTGGGATGAACTACCTGCTGCTTCTTCATCATTTTCCTACTCTTATCCCAATTACTTGGGGTCGATACATTATGTACTCTTCTTTCATAGTACATATTGCAGAAGTTACTGGCAATAGTTTTATGACCGGCCGCCTGCCAGCCGTCAACCCTGCTTGGGAATACCTACCTGCTGCTTCTTCAAACGAGGTTGAAGAACGTCTGTTTCTTCACGGTAGGCAGCGGCCTGGCTGTGCTCCTGGTGTTGCTAGGTCCATATGTAACAGTATCACTTACCATCAGGTGTGCTGCTTGCTGGTTTGCCACCATAGACAGTAAAAAAAGGCAATCCAAGATGTCGTCTGCTATCTTCGTGTGCCATCGTCAGAGTTACTCAGTGGTACCACCATACATGGATGGTTCAAATATTAAGGCACAGATATGTATGAAAGTAAACACCCATTAAGCGCCTGAGACACTTACGGCAGCTAATTTTAAGTGTCTTTGAAACGCAACATTGTTTTATTTATTAACTTTAATAAGAATTGATTTTATCTTCATAGAGCTTTAATTGCTGTGTGGTAGCTGCTATGAATACTACCATCGCTTACTTTGCTCGTGGATGTCGTAAAGGACGACTAAAAAGCTTTATATCGCTACCGGGGCCAACTTAACTGATGCCAACAATTATGTACTCAAGTAAATTTGACATGAGGCAATAGGGATATTCGATATACATTGATGCATCGAAAACATCGATGTTTACAATGCGATACATCGAATCAATCCGATGTTTTGAAAAGCTATCGATATACTCGATGTATCGATGTTTTTTCATAAAACATCGAATCGATGACCACCAGTTAATGTCACAAAAACTCAAGTTTATGTTTAAATAAATGATTCAATGATATTTCAAAGTAATATAAATATTTTTTTAATAATAAATTACAGTTTTATAATCGGAATGGGTATAAATGAAAGAAAAAGAAAGAAAAACATTTATTTTGTTCTCGTTAAAAACTAATGAAAATAAACATAACTAAAGAAATCAACTTCTGGTATAAAATGACATTAACGAGAAACAAAAAAGGCTATTGCCTCAGCTATGGCTATTTTATTTTATAAAATAGCGCTGATATTCTGCCAACACCTGGTATATTTTAAAGAAATTATTTAAAACATGACTAGTATAAAAAGTGTCAGAGTGTGTGTTTGTGTGTAACGATGTATGAATAATTTTAAGATAAGTATAACAACAATGCATACATATATAATATAAATAAAATTGGCAATATTTAATAAAATATATATATTTTTTTAAGAGTATCGAAATGTCGCACTATATAAGACAGTGTAATTGTGCATTAAGTAAATGTTGTTTTAAAGTGAAAATGAATATAAATTCCATAAAACATGAAAAAAATTTTTTTTTTATTATATTATCGAAAATAAAGTCATAATAAAATACACCAATAAAGATTTTAAAAAATCTGGCCGTGGCGGTTTGGCCAACATAGAAATGATGTAGGCAGTTGGAAGCACTGATGATATTGGCAGCACTACGCGAGCAAGAGAGAGTCAGTGAGTTGTCTATGAATTACTTAAACTGTAATAAAATAATGGATTTAGCTCTTTTCATAACTTTCAAATACAAAAATTTTCACTCTAGAAAGAAGACCTGTTTTGAGAAGTATCACTTTTGATATGACTTTAGCTTTGTAATATATTTTAGAAAAAGTACTCGATGTTTACAAAACATCGATGTTTTCGTCCGATACATCGAAAGACATCGATGTACAGTTTCGATTTTTCGAATCGATAAAAACATCGATGTTTTTTCAAAGTGGACACCCCTATGAGGCAATAACTTTTGCAATATGTTCGAAGAGCAGTAGACAGGGCCGGCTTTACCTATAGTGCAGAGGGTGCGGTGCACCCGGGCGCCGGGGTTTAGGGGCGTTGAGAGCCGCTTGTAACCATCAACCTATTCCATTTTGTTCACCCACTTTGGTACAAGAGGGCGCCAGATTATTGATTGCACCCGGGCGCTACATGCGCTTGAGCCGCGCCTGGCAGTAAATATTAGGTACGTTTATTCCAAATAATTGGGATAAGAACATAATGTAGAGTGCGCATGTGTAATTCCACACATTCAACATTTTAAGAACTATTTAATAGTCCACCACTTATATTTGCCGTGGGTGTTGGTGATGCAGAGTATAGAAGCGCCAGGGAAATCAGCACCAGAACTCACCTATTTAAATTATAATACCAACAGCAATCGTGCTGCTGAATGCCGTGGTGATGGGTATTATTCCCTCTTTCAAGGGGAGGCCAATCTCTGACGACGAACTTCGATGGTCCGAAGGTTGTATGGCCATTATATCTTTATGCCTATACCGAATAAAAATAATATAATAACAGGGATTAGGTATTCGTCACGTAGCCGAGTTATTCATCGTCAGTGTCAAGCAGTTCACTTTTAACTTCCTATTTGCAAAAACCGTAAAATAACTTACATACTACATAAAAACTAAAGATGGAGAGAATTTTGGCGTATCATCATCATCACAGCTCATATATGTACCACTATTGGGTTCGAGCCTCCTCCATACTAGGAGGGAAATTGACCCACTACACTACGCTGGTCAGATGTGTTAGTATAGGGTTTTATTTCGAGTTTTCCTTCTCTTACATAGATGTTATATATATATTTTATTTCTTAGTCGTCTTTTACGATCACCCACGGGTAAGATAGAGGGTGGTGAATTGTATTCTTACTCTGTCACCACACGGAAGATTTTGGCGTATACTATGATTTATCACTAAGAGAAGGAAGGGGGTAAAAAGTGGGTCACGTAGCTTAGGTACCCTTTTTTTTTTTTTGTTTACGCTGTGGAAATGCTTTTGCGCACATCCCCCGCCAGTGACAGACGGGGGGGTGTGTGGGACTCGCCGGCCATGAGATTGACGGCCGGAATACCCACTAAAACCTAACAGCGGTCCCTTCCGCGCTTTTACGGGATGCCGGAGAGATCGTCTATTGACATTCTATCCCCGACACCCCTACGCTTAGCCATCTGGCCACGACCAGTCAGCCGTCAAGGCGGTGGGAGGAGGTGCGCGTAGCGGCGCCTCTCTCTCCCTGGTCGCCGCCGGCGGAGCGAGTTCGTAGACGCGAGTGCTTCGCGTTCTCGCTCCGCGGCCTCCTTTGCAGAGATGACTTCCTCGCAAAAGGAGGCCATCGACGTCCAGTGCCTGTCGCTGTCAAGCATCTTGTTGATGACGGTTGACAACGACAGGTACGCTCCAATGACCGCCGACAGGTCGCGGCGCTGAGGCCCCCAGGCGGGACATACCTCCAGGGTGTGACGCGCGTCATCGATTTGCGCGCCACACTCATGGTATCCAGGGGCCTCTTCACGTCCAATTCGGTGCAGGTACTTACCGAAGACCCCGTGTCCGGTAAGTACCTGCGTCAGCCTGAAGGACAGGTTGCCGTGCCTTCGTGTCGTCCAGCGGTAGCTTAGGTACCCTAACTGGACTTGTTTACCATGCCATAGTTACGCGCCAGCTATTTCTTTAGAGCAAAACAAAAAGAGCAACCTAATAGCATTTTTTCGATCAAGGGTTCATGTTAAGGAGCATCTTCATCTCGATTCATATACGGAACGTATTGCTGGGCTCAATCTTCATACACTGTAGGAGGGAAATTGGCTTACTATATCACACTGGTCAAAAGGGTTGGTATAAGGTTTTATTTAATTTACCTTCTCCTGCATATAATATGGATACTATACAGCTTAGTCGTCTTTTACAACACCCATGGACAAGATGGAGCAAGGGTGTGGTAAATAGTATTCCTATTTTATTAGAACACACTATTGAGATTATTTTAGAGCAAAAATGGGGGGCATAGTCCGGAGCGTGCACGTCGCGTCCGCTGCCAGTCTAGTTAGACTTCAATCCGGCTCAAATGAGTACCGCAGTGCGGGTTAGGGCGTCCCCCGGAGGCGACCAGTAGTTAGTAAGCTTGACCAGTTTGGCAGCAAAACTGTATGCTAATATTATTGAAAGGAGAATGAGGATGGTGTCCGATGAATTACTGTGTGAGGCACAAGGAGGTTTCAGGAGTGGAAGGGGATGCATGGATCAAGTGTTCTCTCTGCGCAACATTGTGGAGAAGCATCTGGCTCTAGGTCAGAGGGTTTTCTGCAGTTTTGTGGATCTGGAGAGAGCATTTGACACGGTTGTACGAAAGGAACTTTGGGAGATTTTAAACTACTGCAGGCTGTGCAGTCCAGTTACATGGGCTGCTTGTGTGCGGCTGGATGATGGAATTTCGCCTTGGTTTCACGTCAATATCGGCGTTAAGCAGGGGTGAGTTTTGTCAGCCAGGCTGTTTATCATATATCTGGATACATGTCTCCAAAGGTGAACCGATATGAATGTGGGAGTCCAGATGGGCGACTCAGTGGTCAGTGCTCTGCTCTATGTAGATGATGCAGTCCTGCTGGCGCAGTCAGCGACTGACCTGCAGACCCTAGTCGACACAGTGACAGAAGATTGTAAGAAAAGGGGTCTACGCGTGAATGTGAGCAAAACCAAAAGAATGGTCTTTGAAAGAGATGAAGCCAGAACAGATGTAAGAGTAACTATAGGTAATGATGTACTAGAACAAGTACATGAATTTGTATATCTTGGATGTGGATTTAGCAGAGATGGAAGGTACACCACTGATATAGAGCGAAGAGTGAATGCGGGAAATACAGTGAACGGAGCGTTGGGACAACTTCTCGGTAGCCACCACCTCAGCCAGAAGGCACGTGTAGCAATACATAACGCAGTGCTTGTCCCAACATTACTATATGGAAGCGAGATTTGGGTATGCAGAAAAAAGCATGAAAGTAAAATTAATGCGGTCGAAATGCGATCTCTACGGAAAATCTGTGGGGTTAGGCTGACCAACCGCATTTGCAACGACGGCGTAAGAGAGCGAGTAGGTATGAAAGAGAGTATTGGTGTAAAGATGCGAAAGGGAATGCTCCGATGGTTCGGACATGTGGAAAGAATGCCGAACGAACGTCTGGTTAAGAAGATATACAATGCGAAAGTGGAAGGATGTAGGTACCAGGGGAGACCGAGACTCACCTACCTAGACCAGATTGGTCACGTACTGAAGGAAGGTGGAGTCAAGAGTCTCCGAAACCGGCGAGCGTGTATGAAGAGAATTATGAATGTTGAGGAAGCGAGTGAAGTATGCAAGGATAAAGTTCTCTGGCACTCTGTTCTCTCTGCCTACGTATAATATGTATGTATGTAGAGCAAAAATATTTGGCTAAATGTGAAATTTTTACAAATTAGCTAAATGTATTAAAATAAAACCCATTTTCACATTTGAGGTTTCTTTTTATTACCAATTTTACTTAAGTGTCTACAAATCTTCTTTTTCAATTCTTTCTGCCGTTTTATTTTTCTCCATTCCTCTTCTTCTAGCAATTTTTTGTGCTTCTGTAACCTCTGCGCTGTTGCCTGCTTCTGAGTATCTTTCTTTTTCTCATAATTAGTCTTCAACATTTTCATTACATTGGACACCTTTTGTTCTTCTGGGCTCTTGATGACGGCTATTCTGTTCTTAAATTTGTCTTTAGGGTTAACACCGGACAGTGTGGTAGATTTCTCCTTTGGCTTAAATCTATATGGCAGACCCTTCTGTAAATTCTTGGGTATCACTAAAGGTTTGAAGACCTTTGGTGCTCTATTTACTTCTGTATATAGAGAATCATTATTAGCGTCATTTTTAATGTTGCGTTCCCGTTTAAGCTGACCTTTTGTCTTCATACCTTGCCAAGCATTCTTAGCTCCGGACGGAAGCAATAAATTTACCACTGGAGCATAGAATTTTGTTACATCAACTTTAAACCAAGTCCTACAAAATACAATGTCACTCATCAAAATCTTATCCTCAAAAGTGGCTCTAAAAGCACCTTCTGGCTTATTTAACGCTTTCTTAATCTGACCTCTAATACCTGATACTGTTTTTATCCTGGCACCTTCAAATTTAGCAACTTCTAATGTAGATGTAAACATGTCTTTAATAAAAGCTGTCTTTTTGTATATTTTAAGTGGAGTTCCAACCAATTTCAGTTTTTTAACTATCTGAGTTGATTTATTGATTTCATTGACACTACCAGTAGCAGCTATTCTAAAACCTACTTGTTTGATATCATTAACATTATTATTGACACTCTGTAAGGCTAAGAAGCCAGTGTTCTGTGGTGTAATAGGCCCATAAAAATGCATATTACATGTAACATGTTCAGGAGTATATTTCAAATACCTGCATTTTAAATCATCTTCTATTTTAGAGTATATAGGTACAGTTTGAAAACGACGCCAACCCAACGAAATTATGAGAGGATCATTGGTTTTTAATATCTTCTTATACCATCTATGCTTTTTCACTTTGCAAGATACAAAGCCAATATTTTGCTCAGCCATGTTCAGAGCTCCAATAAGAATAGGATAACTTGAGTCAAAATTAGTGACAAATTCTGATGGCATATGTTTGAATAACATCCGAACATATAATCCTGGTCTAAAACCTTCAACTTCTACTCTAAGACCATCATCTAAGTTTTCAAACACTGATTTATTAAGTTCAGATTGTTTTAAAGCCTCTGCTTTCAAACTTTCATAATATGAATGATCACCTTTAATTCTATGTTCCTCAGGATTGTCATATTCTGCATCAAATTTAGCCTTTAACTTCATTTTTTTATCAATTATCTCAGATTTAGTTGGCTCAGCTTTTCTTTTAGTACCAATGTCTGGCTTGTCTGAATCAGCAGTATGCTTTTCTCCAGTTTCTAAATCTTCAAAGTCTCCAAATAATTCCTCTTCATCTCCCTCACTTGCATCATCAAGTTTCAACAATTCATCTGCATCCTCATCAGCTGTTCTCTTACCCGTAACAAAGCTATTGATCAAATACTGTTGATTTACATCACTGGTCCAATCTCTTAAATTAGGTTTGTCTAAAGAATAGAAAAAGGAGCATTCCTCTAAATCTAATCTTTCTTTGTACTTATGTTTTTTCTTCTGTGTCTCTGTTACTTTTTTGAAAAGACCACCAAGCTCTTCTTCATCTTCCTCATCTGAATTCTCTTGATTTTTATTTTTAGTTTTGTTACCAATTTCAAATTCACCATAAACAAGTTTCATAATATTTCTTGATGTTTTTTGTCGTTCTAAATATGCTTCTGTTGCCTTTTCACCTAACTTTTCTTTCCATTTATTGTCAAAATTATGTGATTCTTCATTTTCAGATTGTGATTTTAAATCATCACCATCACTTGATTCATCTTCCTCAATTTTATCATCCTCCTCCTCCTCTTCCTCATCTCCAGTAGACTGATCACCATTGTCTCTATCTAAATTAGTCAAGTGAGTTTCCCATGGTGGCTTTTTACTGTCATCTTTCTCACTCTGGTCAATACCACTATCATTATCGGATACATTTTCATCAGAATCGCTATCATCTGACTCAACTCTGTTATTCTGTTTCAAATATTCATCATCTTTCACCATATCAGGATAGATGACAGGGCCACCACTGAATAGTTGAAAACCAGTTTCCTGCATTTGTTCATCAACTGTCTCTTTAGTCTCTACAACATTTTTGATCAATGCTTTCTTTTCATTTGTCTCTTCATCTTCCCTCTTATGAGAGTGAGATCCTTGTAACTCAATATATACAGCATCTTTGTCATAAACTATACCACCAACACCAGCAAATGGAGCATATATCTGTCTTTCTCGTTCCATTAGATGACGTTTCTTCTCCCTACTGGGCAGTGGACAAGGATCAGGTAGATAGGATAACTCGCTAATCTTCATGTCACCAACTCCTGAAATTATAATTAAATAGTTATTTTTGTGTCAATCATTCATAAAAATGCATTATTTTACATTTTAATTACTTTTTAAATAAACATTCCTCAAAATAGGAAAATAACACTTGTATTGAGACAGATGCAATCTTCACATAATCAATTCACATTGAGTGTTAATCTTTTAATAAGAATATTTGTTGCTGTTAACTGGGTGACAGTAGATAAATCTCATCACCTCCTTTTTGACCATGGGTGTTGTAAAAGACAACTGAGGGATATATACCGATAACATTTATGCAAAAGAAAGGGAACTCGGCATAATACCCATATGAACCCATCTGACTGACCATAATATGGTAGGTCAATATCACTCCTATTGTGGAGACTTAAGCCTGGCTATGAGATATATATGAAATGAGATAATGAAGATTATTCGTATTATCAGTATTATTAGCTTAAGAATCATAGATTACTACTTAATAAATACCTAATATAAACTAGCGGAAACAATTAAAGATTCAAATTTTTTTGAGGTTTTCCAAGTGGCTGTATTTTCCTTAAAAATGTTCGTACTGGCATTTAAAAAAAAGGTTTTAAGCTATTGCATAGCTTCTATCGCGGGCCTTGAGCGCGGGGACCGAATCCAGAAATTCCGTAACGAAAAAACCTCACGCTCCCCACTTCGACGGGCAAGGAGGTGTGGCTTGAAGGCCGTGCATCGTCTAACGTCGTTTCAGTTCGGCAGTCTTCGACACGGCGTTGTATGCGATTAGACGTATTGTACGACTCTACGAAACTCGCACGAATCGAGACGAGCTGCTCCAAAAGATAACCTAGATTTTTGATATTAAAATGAGCGATATTAAAAGTAGCTCTATATATAAATAAATTCATTCTTCATTATGTATATAACAGAAACCATCAAACCAAGCACGTGTACTATTCAGTACCTTTGTTTTTGGTGTATAGATAATGCACATGAATGCCGCGCAGAGAAAGTATATATGATATTATATCTATATAAATGTACATCGCGCGAAATTCGATAATCACTTCTTAATATTGTTATTTTTTTATAAATGAATATTGTTTTGGTGTGTCATTACACTATTTATACCTAATTATTTATACCTATTATTTATACCTAGATATTTTTTTTTATAAATGAATATTGTTTTGGTGTGTCATTACACTATTTATACCTAATTATTTATAGTAATATCTACTAATATCATACAGATATAAATAGATATTACTAGTATATTATTATGCTATTGCATAGCTTTTATCACGGGCTTTGAGCGTGGTGACCGAATCAAGAAATTCCGTAACGAAAATAAAACCTAAGATTATATGGTTAAAAAGCAGCAGTTAATTTTGCACCGACTATATACAGGCAGCGTGACCAAGTGGTCTAGGACGCTGGATTTAGGCACCGTAGGCGTGGGTTCGAATCTCACCGCCGTCAAACTCTTTTTGCAATTTATTTTTGCAAAATTTATTTATAATAATTTAATAATATTATAAATAAAACAATTTAAAAACGTGTACTTTAAATGTTTTAATAAATAGGTGTATTGAATTAATATCAAAGAAAACAAAACTTGAATTAATATTAAAAAAAATACTGCTTAAACAAAAAATAAATAAATAATTATAATTGCATAAGTTGATAAAAAATGCTATGCAATAGCTTTACTGCGGCAGTCCCCGAGTGCCATACGTATTTTTAAAGCACGAAGGTTTTAGTTTTGAGATATTATGATGAAAAAAAATTCAAGCAACGTGTTCTACTCAATCCTAATAAATGTCGCGAAAAAAAAAATATTCGAATTTTTTTCGTTTCTACTTTTTGGTCTGCGAGCTTGGAAAAAAAAATTCCAACTTAACCATTATATGGATCGGATAACTTGTTTATTCAGCTTAAATTTAATTTTTTGAAAAGTTCGATACGAAATTTTTTTTTTTTTTTTTTGTGTGTCTTAGATGTTAGCCTCAGATGGCTATGACAACTTTACCCGGACTGTGGGTGATCGCTGAGGGCTCTCAACCCGTAGTTCGATACGACCATTTCTCGCTGAGATATCGAACTTTAAATGCAAAGTATCTCTTTGTCTTTAACCATCAATATCTCAGCAACTGCTGATCACACAAAAAAATTAGGAAAGCTTTTGAAATTTTGAATAAATTGCCCACAAAAATCAGGTACGGTTATTTGAAAAAAATTTTTTTTTATTCTTTACATTAATTTGAAAAATCAAGAAGAAAAGGTCTTTTGGTGGCTTTTGGGATAATCAGGGCTAAGATGGAAATATCGAGAAAACCAATAATGTCAATTATGCTTTTTACAGTTCAATATACCCACAAAGTTTCAATTTAATCCATCGCGCCGTTTTTTTTGTTTTATTCGATCGAAGTTATGAAAAATATTAAAGGAAAAAGGAAAGGATTTTGAATTTAAATCTTTAAAATAGTCTTCACAACAAAATTATCAAATTCGTTCTCCTAAAAATTGCCCTATGGAATGCCAATGGGCTATCATAACACACCCTCGAGGTCAAGACATATTTAGAGACACAAAATATAGATATTCTTCTTGTCACAGAAACACATTTCACTAAAAAGAGTCAGAACCTTATCTTCATACGACCGATTATTAGAATTGGAAGAATGTATAAGTAAAATTAACTATGATATTATGGGACTTTCAGAAGTGAGAAGAGCATCTTTGGAGGAGGCCTTTACCCAAACCGGGGTTCCTGTCAATTTGTAAATATTTAAAACATGTACTTATATTACTAATATAATCTAAGCTAACTTACTATTACAAATCAAATTTATGTTTACTGTAATATAACCACCAACTATTGCAAAACAAGAAATAAAAAGGCTTATTATTATTATTACACGAACAAACGAGGCAGCCACTGGACAGCTCCCGTACAAAGCCACTATCATCGTCAAACATATTGCTGAATATCTTGTAAAATGATAGATTGCATTAGAAAAGAAAAGAAAAAAATAAAAAATCTATAAAATGATTTAAAAAAAAAAAACGGTTTTATAGCATTGTAAAAGTTCACGAAAATTAACGATAAGCAATTTCTGAAAAGCGTGTAGATCCAGTTCGAAATTCGATTGTGTAATTCAGCTGAAGTTTAAAAATCACGAAAATCATGAAATGCAATAACATAATCGCGTTAAAAATAGCAAATATTGTTTTTCAAATTGTGTTTTTTCAAAATTTTCCAGTTTTTTTTTAAATTTTTCCTTAATTTTTCCCCCCATAAATTTAAACATTCATCATCAACAAAATTGCATTAAAATCTGAAATAAAACATTTTTTTTTTGCATTTGTTTAACTTTAAAGTTTTTTGCCTATATCCTATAATTTATTTTAAATCGAAATTTTGTGGAGCTTTTGTGGGCATATTGAACTCAAGAGAAAATCAAGAAAAAAGGACACAGGAGCCACCAAGCTTGATCATCTCGGCAGACACCAAAGCAATGCCCGCTGCCTTACCATTTTTCAAACCTCTTATCGACCATTCAACTTCATCCATACTGACGCCATCGGAGGACGCCGTCGCCGAATGTTGATCTACTAGACCACATGCGACACCGGCGCCAACCGTAGCATCCGCGTATGCGGATGTATATATCGCCAAAATATTCACTCCATCGGCTTAACATGTCTTGTGTTTGTGTAAGAATGTCTCCACCTTTAGACCTTATTTTATTCATTCTGAAGGCTGACTAACCACCCCGAGACTTCTTCACCTCCCTCCAAAAGAGTTTGGTGTTACCCTCGAAGTTTTTAGTCAGCCTATCTTCTGCACTCATACTTGCTCAATCACGTTTCTCTTTCACTAAGGCCTTGGTGTCATTCTTACATTGCCGATATATTTCTTTCTTCTGTTCAGTCATACTGTCATTCAGATTCAAAGAAGAGACATAGTCCAGCCACGCTTTCTTCTTTTGCTCTATGGAAGCTGCCACTTCCGCATCCCACCATGCATCACCATTTGTGTTTCCATGCTTCTTTGAACTTCCACATACTTCTTTCGCTGTGTCTACCATACTCTCTTTCAATACTCTCCAGCATTCTTCAATGTCCGATTGCGGCTGGCTTGCCATCGTCAGCCGTTCTCGGACACCCTCTGCATACTTTTCTCTTACACACTCTTCTTGCAACCTTTCAACCTTTATTCTTTCAAGCCCTCCGAAGTGGACACGCTCTCGCCAGTGCCTCCCCACCTTCTGAACAGACCACTAAATCTCGCAATAACGAGATAGTGGTCCGTATCGACTGTGGGGCCCCTGTAGGCTCTTGCGTCCAATATTTTGCTTCGGAGGCGACTGTCTACCAAAATGAAATCTATTATACTTTTCTGTTCATTCCTTCTCCATGTATACATATGGATGTCCTTATGTTGGAAAAATGTGTTTGACACAATAAGGTTTCTCTCCGTGCATACATCAGCTATGAGCCTACCTGCGTCGTTCACTCTCTTATCACCAAATGGACCAAGTACGTCCTCATAGTCGGGACGTTTGGTCCCCACCCATCCGTTCAAATCTCTGCATATCGATCACGCGTTCACTGGTTTCTGCCATATCCAGAACTTCCCTAACATTATCCCAAAACTTCTCTAGGTCTGATGCCACCGAGGATCCTACGGGAGCATATGCTACAACCATGAATACCTTGGTGACACCTAGTTTTATACGGATCCAAAGAAGTCTGGGACCACACATTCCGTAATCCTTCACACCTGAGGCCAAGCGAGAGGACAACAGCACTCCTACCCCCATGCTGGCTCGATCGCTCTGTGGTACACCAGACCACAGAGGCATCCCGCCACCAGGAAGATCGCAGGCGTCGCTGCCCCTTCGCTTGGTCTCTGTTACACAGAGCACGTCTAGCTGTTTCTCCGCTATGACGGATATCAGCTCGTGCAACTTGCCTTCCACACAACCTCTTACATTCCACGTGCCCACCCGGTACTCTGCTCTCCTCGACTCGCCTGACTGGGCAAGGCGTGATGGGTGGCGGCCCCCCATCGCTGCAACTGCCGAAGTTCGTACCGGCGGGTCGGTACGCGTCGCCTCCGGGGGAAGCCCTAACTCGCATTGCGGTACGCATATAGAGTTGGTTGTATTGAACTTTTTAAAAGAGCAAATTTCAGCTGAATGAACAAGTTATCGGATCCATATAGTGGTTAAGATGAAAAAAAAAATCCAAGTTCTTAGACCAAAAAGAAGAACTGAAAAATATTGAAAATTTATTTTTTTCAAGATTCATTAGGATTGAGCAAAACACATTGCTTGCAAAAATTTTTAAAACTAGAAACTTTGAGCTGTAAAATCCTTTTTTTAAAATACCAGTACAACCATTTTAAGGGAAATACTTGAAAACCTTAAAAAATTTGGATATATTTTGTGATCCCTTAATTTTTTCTACTAGTTTATAATAAAAGGATAAAGCAAAACTAGTGATATCACTTTGATATATCATGAATATTTAGTATATTTCAAATCTACATATTAATAGATAATAACTTGCCTGCTATATGAACTGATGACTCCTTCATCAGAGGAACTCCCCTTACATAGCCATAGAGCACTACATCTCTACTCACTTTGGGGTCTTTCCTTATCATTTCTTGGCTAGTTACATCTTCCAAACGATCAGCCAACACATAAGCATGTGTTGTTCTCCAACTAAGATTTCTAAACTTCATAACAGAAATAAATCTGGATAGATTTTTAATCTCGTTTCTCAAGTATTCACCATGTATAATACCAGATAGATAAAATAGCTTCGCTCCGGAATAGACTTCAGTCCAAAACCGATGTTTCAATGTTTTTTTAGTTGTTTTAAGAGTTTTAGCATTCTTTATCATATCCAAATGTGTAAGTACACCCATAATTTTAGGCATGCCATGGACTTGGCAAATATTGAGGAACTCAAATATCTCCATTTCAAATCCAAAGCTTGCGTCGCAGAGCAGTAGTACCAAATCAGCGCATTTTGCTATATCTATCATAGAATTCACATCGTTATTGCATTCAATTAAGGTAATGCGTCTCTTCTTGGATGTTACAATTGTTATAGGCCCGTTTGTATTAATTACATTTGTTTTTATAAAACTTTTTATTAAATTATTGATCAACGTGGTCTTTCCGACGCGCGGAGGTCCCACAATAGCCACGACAATTGGCGGCGGTTCCAAAGGAGTTTTATCCACTTGCGGAATATGTTGTTTCTTAGCAATGACATCTTCCTTCCGACGGAATTGCCTCTCGGCCCTAACTACGGACTGGATAGCAAAAGCTTTTGGATTTCTCTGACGTGCACTTAGGTTAGATTGATCAACTTTGTTCTTATTTTTCTTCTTTTCCGCCTTACGTCCGGCATGTTTGGCATGATGAGATTTCTTCTTATCAAAAACAGTCTCATCTGCCATCTTAAGAACCTTATGTAAAAATTACAAATTTAAACTACAAAACACATGATAGAAGAGCAAAATTAACATTAGGATTTGACAGCACCAGTACAGATTACAGAATAATACTAAATTATTTGACAGTTCCTCTTTTTTTGCATTGGCAATCAGCCACTTATGTCAGCCATTGTTGCCAGTGATGAGTTACGATTTTCTTCACGTCTCTTCAGTTAGTCTTTGTCCATCGGTAAGTTAAATCGTCGCCTTCAACAGTACTACAGTGGAACAGTGGGAATTCGATTAACCGGGATAATTGTTGTTATTAGGTATTCGCATAATCGAAAATCTGCAAGGGATAGGGCGTGATGATATGTATGTATGAAAATCTGGATAATCGAATATACGAGGCAAATCTGTTTTTGTACATATTGCATGGTGCTACGCTGTAGTTAGTTCTTTTTTAATAATAAGCATACTTATCCAAATAGACTTATTAAAAATCAATGTTTTATAAAGAAATTATGAGATACATTTTCCAACGTACAGTGCATGCAATTTGTTTACTTTTATACATATTGTCTTTAATTAAAGTAATTTTGAAATAATATATGTACGTATGTAATATGTACGTATATATTATATATTATATTCATATGTATGTATGCTACAGGCTGTGCAGTCCAGTTACATGGGCTGTAGAGCCTGTGTGCGGCTGGATGATGGAATGTCGCCTTGGTTTGACGCCAATATCGGCGTTAAGCAGGGGTGCGTTCTATCAGACAGGCTGTTTATCATATATCTGGATAAATGTCTCCAAAGGTTGAACGATATGAATGTAGGAGTCCAGAGGGGCGACTCAGTGGTCACTGCTCTGCTTTATGCAGATGATGCAGTCCTGCTGGCACAGTCATCGACTGACCTGCAGACCCTAGTCGACACAATCACAGAAGATTGTAAGAAAAGGGGTCTACGCGTGAATGTGAGCAAAACCAAAATAATGTTCTTTGAAAGAGATGAAGCCGAAAGAACAGATGTAAGAGTAACAATAGGTAATGATGTACTGGAGCAAGTGGATGAATTTGTATATCTTGGATGTGGATTTAGCCGAGATGGAAGGTACACCACTGATATAGAGCGAAGAGTGAATGCGGGAAATAGAGTGAACGGAGTGTTGGGGCAACTTCTCGGTAGCCACCACCTCAGCTAGAAAGCACGTGTAGCAATACATAATGCAGTGCTTGTCCTAACATTACTGTATGGAAGCGAGAGTTAGATATACAGAAAAGAGTATGAAAGTAAAATTAATGCGGTCGAAATGCGATCTCTACGGAGAATCTGTGGAGTTAGGCTGATCGATCGCATTCGTAACGACGATGTAAGAGAGCGAGTAGGTATGAAAGAGAGTATTGGTGTAAAGATGCGAAAGGGAATGCTCCGATGGTTCGGACATGTGGAAAGAATGCCGAACGAACGTTTGGTTAAGAAGATATACGATGTGAAAGTGAAAGGATGTAGGTACCGGGGGAGACCGAGACTAATCTACCTAGACCAGATCGGTCATGTACTGAAGGAAAGTGAAGTCAAGAGTCTCCGAAACCGGCGAGCGTGTATGAAGAGAATTATGAATGTTGAGGAAGCGAGTGAAGTATGCAAGGATAGAGTTCTCTGGCGCTCTATTCTCTCTGCCTACCCTGCAAGGGACATGGCGTGATGGTATGTATGTATTTTCATATGTACGCATTATAGTTTAATTTGTATATAATGTATGTGGTTTAATTTGAGTTATAATATTTGTTAATTGCCATTTGATGTAAGCCAGTTTATCTCTTCATTGCTGCTACATCACGAAATCGTTTAAGTAGTAGTAAACTCAAACTATCACTACCTATTGGATACAGTAGAGTAACAGTTGCTAACTAAATAAAACAATAACGAAAGTCTTGGAGCATAGATCGCGCGAAGCACGGGTAAGTTATACCAGTTCTGATACGTTCGCTTGCATTGATTTAACTTGTATATCTATATGCAAGATTGCGATTGGTAGTCCGGATATACAAATTCTTTTAAGTGAGGGCCGGATAAATTTTTTTTATTGTAAAACCAAAACGTTGTAAAACACTTTTATATCATATTCACTGCACCGCATATAATCCGCATCACATTACACAAAATGCAATTAAAATTATTTTATAAAACACTATAAAAAACCAAGATATTACATATAATATTTGCAATACCACTACATGAATATAAAAGTACATTTCTACCAAAAATATTAATTAGCAGTTAATAGTCTATCGCTACGTTTCACTAATCGGTCTCTCACAACACGCTCAAGCTCTACAGTGCTAATCGTGATTTTATTCGTTACACTTAGTTGCGAGCGCTACAATCGTTTTGTAATGCTAGGGCCGCACCTGCATGTATCGTCATGAAGCTGCGTACAATGAGACGATACACGCAAATGTTTCCGGTCATTATCGGCTATCGTCGCAAACATTCGGGCTTCGTGTGTTATCGCTTGGTTGGCGACAGGTCAAAGGGTTTTAGCGCGCTAATATATCGCGCTCTGTGGTCACATTAGCGTTTTTCATTTCGGCGGACATTTTCCATGTGTTTAGACGCATTCGAGGATCTCCAGTTATTCAATAAATATGAAGCGGAGCAATGAAATAGTGTTAGAATTTTTACACCATTATGAAGCTGAACCCATGAAGGGATCCAAAAAAATCATTATGTAATTATTAGCATAATATAGCTATAAAAGTAAAGCAATTCGTCATCCATAGTTAATCGCATGAAAATGATTTCAGCCATCTTTAATTATTGCATGATACTTCGTGTAAAATACCGAAGTCGCTAATGTGACCACAGTATGATTGCGATAACTATCTAGTGTACAAAACGTACGAAGCTTCGCCTCGCATTACTTCAGGACGATACACGCAGATGCGGCCCTAGCATATGTGTAATGGAATATTAGTCGATTCTTACTTATGGATGATGGCGAGTAAAAATAATTACGTAATTAATGACTCTTTCGCTCTAACCATACAATAACCATGGTCGTTAAACCGAATGATTGAAGGGGTATTTGAAGCGTTATAAACGCTTAGTGGAACGGAACGTAAGTGATAGAAAATGTTAAAATGTTCAGTTGATTATAAAATCCGATTACGAAATGAAAAATGATGTCGCAAGCGGGATTCGTTCAGTTGATTTGAAGATGCATTCCGAAAATGTAGAGTAAACGTTACAAATAATTCAATTTAATTCAATAAGTATAAAGAACTTTCCTTTCGATTTAGAATAAGCATTACATATAGGTTTTTCACTCGTTCGTATTAAACATAGAGCGAAATTGAGGCTCCTAAGTGTTCGCACGAGATTTGTCTATCGGGCAGAGCCAAATGACTAAGCTGAAGACCGATAACGGTGCTGTCATTTCATCCCAGAGTGAGATCTTGGGAGAGGTCGAAAGGTTCTATGGGCAGTTGAAATCATCCGTGAACCCTGTTGTCAGCTTGGAAGTTTTTAAAAGTATTGCAAAAATACAGTTCAGAATCAAAGTGTGTTTATTACCAGTGATGACTTATGACACGGCAACGTGGTCCCAAAATATAGACCTTATGAATTTTAAAGCGGCTTATCATGCTATAGAGCGGTCTTTGCTCTGGATTTGTCTTCTAGATTGCATCAGTAATACGGAAATCCAAAGGAGAATGGATATATACGACATGGCACGAAGCATTAGCACCCTGAACTGGCCGGCTACATTGGTCGACGAATTGATAACTGATGGGGAAGAAAGGTTCTCGAGTGGTGATCGTGTTTCAAACGGAGCAATATTCGACAATTAGTGAGAATTTACTTGTATTTAATTGCATCGGATATTCTTAAATAGAAGAGCTCTCAGCCAGATTCTGCTTTTACCTTTCATTTTTATTGCTGTCTATGATCTGGACACACGCTGTTCATTCTGTCCGAGAGAACGGAAGGGTATAAATATTATTATTTATATTATTATACTTGTATTTTCACTTTAAAATATTAGGTATTAAACTAATTGGTAGTTTGACTTTTCATTTTAAAATTCATTCACAACATATTTGATCGTAAAATGATAACGTAGTATAATTATCCAAAAAAAATAAATCAAATGAATAAATAATTATAGTTAAATAACTATACTTTGAAAATTTTTTAAAAATTAAATAATTACTTAAAATAGTTTTTATTTGACGTGATTAATCATATTTGTCTGCCGTCTCTTATTATGTAGTAATTTATTTGCTCTGTGGTTTATACGCTTGCAACTCACGTCTTTAACTGTCATCGATACCATTTACAGATGCAGATCAATTTTATATTTTTGTGCAAAAAAAGTCCATTGTTTGGATGATGAAAGCAAAAACCGCACCAGCAAATGATTGCTCGCCAGTGGCTGATACGATAGTGAACTGAACGAGACTGTTATTATGGCTTCCTCAGAGCTAGAGAGCCGTAACATTGCCATATCGATGTAAGATTTATACGCATTTCTCCTAATTATAGAACGATTGTGTTATTGTATTCGTCACTGGATGTTGTTTATGTTGTGCTCTAGTTAATAGCGAGAGCTCACGAGTTTTGGATACGTAATATTCGAGGGTAATGATGATAGGTCGTTGATCTTTGATTCATCCCGCAATGCAGATATTAGGTACTTATATCATCACCACAGAATCACTATATATAATAGATAATTATGATTTTATTTTAATAATAATATGTATTAATTTTTGTCACATATATATTTAAGATAATGCATATTAATTACAATTGGCTTCTTCTCTGTTAATCTTTAATATAATAAATAGTGTATTTATATTGTTATTAATAGCTACACAATTTTCTTAAATTTTTATATTATATTGATAATGTTGTACAAAGAATAAGAGCTTGAGAATTTATTATATTTTTAACAAAAAAAAAATTAATCAAAACAGGGTTGTGTATCAACCAAAAAGAGGTAAGTGTGCTAAGCCCTTAATTTTTGTAATTTATATTCCCATATAAAAATGGAAGCGAGTCTCAAGTGGGTATGGTATGGAGCTCCGTAACTATAACTGAAGCTATCACATACCTAAAATAAATCTATTTCAAACCTTAACAAAATCTGATATAAAAGTTTTGAATAATTTGATATTGAATCAAGGTCTGTGGACACACATTAGGTTTTCATTGATATAGGGTATGATAACTATTTGTAAGGATGTACTTATAATCTATATGTAAATATGTAATTGTTATCAGTTTGAAATATTACACCACTAACATATGTAGTGTTTAGGACAATATATATATCTGAGATAATATATTGATTTATAAAAACCCGATTACGAAGCAAAAAATGATGTCACAAGCGGGGTTCGAACCCGCACCTATTGGGAGTCCGGCCCAATCGTGTTGCCACTTACACCACTGTGGACTATTATAGGACATTCAAATATATTGATGCTAGAGAGTGAGAGAGAATAAAATCGAACCTACATCATCTTCAATGCTACATTTATCATTACAAAACCATTATTGAGACTAAATGTAAATGTTGCTACTTTTCATAAAACAGATCATCGTCTCAGCTTATGTATATCCCACTGTTGTGCTCGAGCTTCCTCCAAATGGAAGGGAAACTAAACTACTATAGCACACTGGTCTGTCTGACCTTTTGGTATAGGGTTTTCTTTTGAATTTTCCTTCTCCTGCATTGATGTTTATACGTGTTTTGTATCCCCACTACATTTAGAATATTAATTCCTTCTTGTCGGTGTTCTTTTAGTTCTCTTTGTCAGTGTGGAAGCATTCCAATCCAGCAGTGAGTTATTAGATGTTTTTAAGTTTGAATTAATAAATTGCCCTACTATAATAATTATAAATTAAATGTTTAATAATAACAAACCACCATCAACATCTTGCTCTTATCCCAATTTATTTCGGGTCAACGAAATATGTCTCTACCTTACATACCACCCTATCAGACAGTGTAGTGGCAGCACGATTGGGCCGGAATCCCAATAGGCGCGGGTTTGAATCCCGCTTGCGACATCATTTTTCATTTCGTAATCGGATTCAATATAATTTGTTTATAAAATTTTGAATACTGTAGTGGGTCAATATAAATCTCTGTAATAACAACCACTTGTTGAATATGATACACCTTTGTCCTCTCATGACCATGATTGCTGTAATATGTTCAAAACATCACAAAATTAAAAAATAAATACAATCGCAATAAAATCTATAAAAATAGTTCTATTTCAAATATTAATTTAATTAAAAATTGCAATTAAGAAAATGGATGCTTTTTTCATTTTTGTTTACGATTCTGTATCTGATAAAATTTACTCTATACTACCTTCTCCATTATGATATACTCATTGCATCACTAGTATTTACGATTGCCACTCGAAAGATGGCGCCAAATAATCTGTGCTTGTATTAGCTATATATACACACAATCCCTTCAAAAATATGATAATTAATAAAATGTGAAAACTGAAGTCTGAGACCCATTCTAACCTTGGCTCTAGATGTTAGCCTGAAAACTGCTACCCATAGTGAAGCTTACCGTGTGGATGCGACGTCACGAGCGTTGAAACCGATGGCAGCATTGTAAATTACCAAAAAAACCAAAAAACCTATACGGGGTTATTAGTCCGTAATGGGTTGTAGAACCCCATATAATCTGATAAATACATTTTTTATTATTATCTTCACCAGTTATTTTCGACCGTACCTCGCAACTACGAACGATGGAGGGCCTTTTTGTGATTCCCATACACTCATAGGCATCGAATTCTCTCTTTTCAACAACAGAACGCCAGTGTATCCCCACAATACGGTTAGCCTTACTGCAGATGCTTTCATGTAGAAATTCATCTCAGATGGGTTGATTTTATGTTTTAGACCCTTTACAACTGCTTGCCTGATCTATTTTAAATTATATTTAAAAGATATCTCGGGTGGCTAATTCAGGCAGTATACTAAATACACTTAAAAATCTAATTTCATTTTTCATATCCTAATTTCTTGGAGGATCATCTCAGTGGTGGTCGCGTGTTGATGCTGTGAACATTTTTGAAATAATTTAAGATACAATATAAAATTGATAATATGTTAATGCCAGAGTTTATATACATATCATCACGCCATATCCCTTGCAGGGTAGGTAGAGAGAACAGAGTGCCAGAGAACTCTATCCTTGCATACTTCACTCGCTTCCTCAACATTCATAATTCTCTTTATACACGCTTCACACACCTTCCTTCAGTACGTGACCAATCTGGTCTAGGTAGGTGAGTCTCGGTCTCCCCCCGGTACTTACATCCTTCCACTTTCGCATTACATATATAATAAATGATTTGTTTTAATTACCAGGAGAAAGTCTGTGGAGAACCTGGTGATATCTTCACAGGATGCCATTGGACAAAGTATTAGTCAAGCTCTCACCTTCTCTGGAGTTATTACACAACACACCAATAATATTTTACAGGAGAACAGGTATGTTTAAGTTTTATATTTTACTAGCAAATATCCGTGGTTTTACCCGCGTAATTCCGTTTCCTTGGGTAATACGTGGATAATATCTAGACTATATTACTTGCTGATAATGTAGCTTTCCAAAGGTGAAAGAATTTTTAAAATCTGTTTAATGGTTTAGGGGTGAAAGTGTAACATACAAACTGACATTCGCATTTATAATATCAATTACTAGCCTTCTTATTTCTTCTTTATTTCCTTTTATATACTTCACTAGTGGACATAGCCCTCCCCCAAAATGGGAGAGAAATTGATCTACATATATGGCTGGCACAGATGCCGGGGACAGTGATGTTAATTTTTATTATATCTTTCATGATGATCATAACACATGGGAACCGATGAAAGAGAAAGAATTTTTTCTACTCTTATCATCTTAACTGCAAGGGAAAGTTAGTCTTTCTGCACAGATATAAAATCCTACATATAGACGTGCTGGCTATCTGCCCAGCGTAGTATATTAGGTCAATTTCTCTTCCGCTGTTGTTTAGGCTCGAACCCAGTAGTGGGATTTATATGAGCTAAGAATATGATGATGTTCATTCATTATTAAACATCGTCTCCTATTTCATCGTAAAGGACCAAAAAAAAATCTCGTCATATTTTGATATAAAACTTATTTGGGACAACTATAAATTGGGTGTAGATCGCATTGCCACCACTAGATCATAAATTGCCGCAGAAATGATCAAACTAGACCACTGAATCACAGTATCATAATTTTTTTTAAAGACACTACACCGCACTATGGAAATAATCCTTTTATTGCGGGGGACTTTACAAACATCGAATTAACACAGATAAATTACACCCAGAACCAGAACAATACTTTTTGGATCGCACAAAGTATTGTTCTGCGTAGGAATCGAACCCACGGCAGGGCACGGGCAATCGGTATCTTAACCACTACGCCATCTGTGCAGTCGAACATAATTATGATCCACTGCTGATCTTGTGTCTCTTCCACTATAAAAAAGTAATTGACATACGGGTTAGAAGGGTTGGTGTAGGTACATTTCGAATATTCCTTCTCTGGCGTAGATTATATATTATATCGCTTAGTCGTTTTTTATGACACTCAAGACTAGGAAAAGGTGAATTGTATTCTTACACCATCACTGCACTGATAAAATAAATCAAAGCCGGCAGAAAAAATATGGCGCAGCAGTAGAAACATGTAACGGACGCATAAAAGGTTTGTTACGGATCACCATTTATACTTAGATACGCTATCGTGCACAGCGATACCTCGTTGTTTGAACCAACTAAAATAAACAACAAGGTTTAGCTGCCGTCCGATAAAGTTTGAAACTAACTTCAATGTTTTATGATTCAGATAATCATGCAAGGACATAACGCTAATAACATTTAACCAATTACAGCACGCTCCCCTCTGTGTGTGTGTACAATGATTGCCACTATAATTCTGACGAGTCCGGCATTGTGTTACTTTCACCAGAAATAATAGAACTTCTTGTCTGTGGGAAGGTCGCGGACTGTAGGCATAATATTGTTTAATTTACTTGTTAAGGTTTCAACAAACAATAATTTTAGTCCCTCATATCATATTTTGCGTGGATTAAGAATACAATTTAACGCTCCATTTCTGTCCGTGAATATCTCAAAAGACGATATCAAGATCAAGCAGATAAAATGACTACAAGACAAAAAAAACTTGGTATAACTGCTTATACCATCCGCCGTCTTATTAGCGTGATATTTTAGTTAACTTCTGCTGCGTGGTAGCGGCTGAGTATACTATCAACACTTTGTTTGTGGATGTCTTAAAAGACAACTAAGAGTTTTATATCCACTTGATGTCGTTTGGTCAATAATTAAGTTCCCAACAAGAGTTGACGTCGGGCAAACGGCCGATCATTAAACTATAGCCAATAACTTTTGCAATAGGTATCTCGACCACAAGTAATTAAGATAATATCAGGAGAATGATAATTAATTATTTGGTTAATTTTCTTCCTACTGTGGCAGAGTCAGGACGTATATGAGCTGAAAAGATTCCAGATTGGTCCTATCAAAAATATTTCTATTATAAGATTTATCTCATTCAATTTTAACAATGTCTATACAGTCCTAAGCAATTAGTCGTTTTTATGCTATCCGTGGCGTGTTGGGTTAACCACACAGAGTTTTGGGTGATCATTAATTGCGTGAGGCACTCAGAGGTGGAGGAGACCGTCAAAATAGAACGTGATCTAATTTTAATTTTGGAGAGAGGCTATTGGTGAATATCATGCATTATTCCCTTATGAAATAGTGTAAAATTGCAGAGAAATTGTGTTAAATTAAGTACATGTTCATTCATTAAAATATTCCTAAATCTTGGTAAACTTGGCAATTGATATCTTGGTAAACCGCCAAAACAACTTACATACGTAATGGACGCACCCTTATATACATTAGACCCACATTTAGACTTATAGTCATGAAAATTAATTAAAGATAAAATAGATGACGATTTAGTGGAGGTCGGAGACGAGGCCAAGGACATACAATAAGATTTACATAGGTGTGACAAGCCAAACAGAACACTCGAAATGGAACAAGCGGTGGAACATCGAAAAGGATGGAGAGCTGGTCTTGCTCTCATCCCATACAAATTTGTGGTGGGCCTGTCCCTCCATAAGTACGAGAAAAAAGTATATAAAATAAAAAACAAAAAGAACCCAAAACAGCCATTATCAGAACTAACATGTAAATAAGAAAATGACGCAAAATATTCTAATGAACTTTTTAAAACAAGTTGACCCAAAATATGTTGTTCTGCACGAATTAAAAAACTATTAAAATACATTTTAAACGATCTCAGCGATTCCTACTGTTTCCATAATCAATCTAAAGCATTGTTAAATCCAGCTGGACGCACAAAAAATGTCATCAAAATTGATACAGGTGTTTTAGGAAGAGTTCAGTCACATACACACGTATAAAAGAATTATAGGTGCCACTATTGTGTGCGAGCCTCTTTCAGAATAGTGGGAGAATGCACCCATTACACCACGGACGGACGTGTTGGTATAGGACGTTATTTTAAGTGTTCCTTTTCTTGCATAAATGTTATCTATATTTTATATCCCTTAGTCTTTTACAACACCCACGGACATTTATTACTAGTATTACAGAATAATAGTATCCTTACTCCGTCCCCACACGGATTTATATGAAGAGTCTATATAGCACTTAACAATTACATTTGCCCAATTATATATAAATGACTTAAGAGAAGGAGCATTCGGCGTGAAACTCTATACCAAAATGTCTGATCAGCCTGATATAGTAGGTCAATGGAGGGGCTAAGTCCAATAGTGGGCAGTATATGTGCTGAAATGAGATATAAATGGTTTGCCTATATAATACATTCGGTAGACATTTATCGGACACAAATTACACACAGTTTCAGAACAAGCATTTGCGAATTGCCATATAATTGTCGTGATTATACATAATGGTTGGAGTCTGGTACGTAATCGCACAGAACGTAGAATTATTTTGTCAATTGAAATTTATAACGCAATTCGGTTACAATAATGACTACAATATATATTTTTTATTGCTTATGATGTCAAACAAGCAAGCAGCATACCTGATTGTAAGTGTTACTGCCGCCCATGAATCTTTGGAATATAATAATTTGAATATAATACCAAACAAAAACCACCCAGAAAGTTGGGCTGCCGGCTCTCTCGCTCACCGAACGTAGCGCAACACTTTGCCACTGCTCAGACGTCGATTTTCTGCGAGAGTGTGGCACTACCACGGACGTACCGGCCCGCGGCTGTAAATAGAAAACTGTGTGATTCTGCCACTACTATGAACGATAATTCGTTTGGCATGGCATAATTGCTATAGTCACCCGGCAGATGTCTTTGCGTTGGCAGTTGCAGGGTTCTGCTGCCTCGAATCCGAAATCATCACAACTCCGATTACGAGCGTACTTAGCCAGCGAGGCCATTACAAATAAAAGCTAGGGCCCCGTCCTCGACATTGAGAAGCGAAACCGTGTAATAAATGTAATAATGTATACAAATGATATGGGAACTCCTACATTGCCTGAGGTATTACCCTAAGGCGAGTTTAGTAGTCCATAGAGATTGCTCCTGTACCCCGTTGTTTAAATGTATTTTTTGGATAGGCCGGTTCGTTTTCATCATCATCATCACAGCCCATAAATGTCCCACTGTTGGGCTCGGGCCTCCTTCGTAATAGGAGGGAAATTAACCTACTATACCGCGCTGGTCAGACGTGTTGGTATACAGTTTTGTTTCGAGTTTTCCTTCTCTCGCATAGATGTTACATGCGTTTTTATATGCTTTAGTCGTCTCGTACGATCACCCACAGGTAAGATATGGGGTGGTGAATAGAATTCTTGCTCCGTCACCACACGGAGGCAAAATATTAATTAAAACTAGAAAAATATAACGAGGGCAGCCTTATCGTTAATAACGCTATCTCTTTCAAGCAACCTCAGGTGCGTAATATTTTTTTTATTAATGATATGTCTATTGTTTAATTAGTTTATTTTTTTAAAGATCTTGAATTTATGAACAAAGCAATATAATAATCATGCAATTATCGACCTTCTGAACGCATCCATCCATAACAAGAATGATTAAACTGTTAATTTAAAAAGTCGCATAAATATTCGACACACAACTCCGAAGGTGTGCTATCGCATTTTGCACATTTACCTATATAGATTGGTTATCTTACCTTATCTTTACACATAGTGTTATTCTTAATATGTTGAAGTGTATGTGTTAGAAATGGAGACTGAAAAGTTTCAGGTGCTCTTCTCTCAGTTGGATTCATTTTCTAAGGTGTCTATTTTAAGGTGAATATTTAAATTGTATTAATTAACAATGTATATTTAGGTATTTTTTTTGTATCTGTGAACCCTTATCACTGTTACCCTTTGGTTACTTTCTGTTTTATAAAATCCGGTTGAAGCTCTATTTGGTATTGATTTTAGTAAAGAGACTATCGTTGGTCCAGTCATCAAACTTATAATGTAAATACTCGGGGTAAGGTGTGCTATTGAGATATTGTGCTAAACCGGCAACACATCTAATAGTTTATTTACACCAGTCGGGCAATTATCGTAGATAATTAATAACAACTAGGATCATTTATCGTAGATAATTATGACAGGTAGGTAGTTAAACGTAGGTAATTATAACAGCCAGGATAATTTGTTGTACATCATTATAACAGCCGGGATAATTTATTGTACATAATTATAACAGCCAGGATAATTTATTGTACATAATTATAACAGCCGGGATAATTTATTGTACATAATTATAACAGGCGGGATAATTTATTGTGCATAATTATAACAGCCAGGATAATTTATTGTACATAATTATAACAGCCGGGATAATTTATTGTACATAATTGTAACAGCCGGGATAATTTATTGAACATAATTATAACAGCCGGGATAATGTATTGAAAATAATTAAAACAGCTGGGATAATTTATTGAACATAATTATAACAGCCAGGATAATTCATTGTATATCATATAACGGCCAGACTAATTTTCGTAGAGAGTTATATAGACAATTATAAGATAGTCAGATAAATTCCTCAAATCATTCAATCAATGTAATGTGTTATTTATATTGCTTTAGGTGTTACCTAAAATTTAAGAAATGTTGATGAAAATGGGAATAAATCTATAAAAGTAATGTTTAAAATTGAATGAGAGCACAGTACTACGACGTTATTAGTTATAGATAAGTACATATAATTATTAAATAAACAAATATGTTTACATAAACAAATTGACATTTGTCGCGGACTATTGGGGGCTTTGATAACCTTAGGTGAACTCACATGTTGACATTTGTATGATGGTTCATTTTCATTACTCGTGACCCGTCGTGACTTTACAGACAAATATTAATTTTACGTAGAAATATTAAACTTTGCATTTTTTTTTATTGCTTATGGTGTCAAAGGAGCGAGCAGCTGATGGTAAGTGTTATTGCCGCCCATGGACCTGTGCTATATCAAGGGCACAGCTAGACCTATCAATGATAACGCCAAACCCACCCTGAAACTTGGACTGCCGGATCTCTCGCTTACCGTACAAAGCGCGATAGCACATTTCTACGACTCAGACGTCAATTTTCTGCGGCAGTTGGTACACCACTATTTAATTAATTCCACTATAGATTGTTATCATTCGAATTCCTTTAACCAGAATCTTTTTTTTTTTTTTTTTAAAAAGACGCCACCCTGCACTAAGGAAATAAACCTTGTATTGCGGGGGACTTTACAAACATGCAATTAACGCAGACAAATTACACCCAGACTCAGAACAACACTTTGTGGATCACACAAAATAATGTCCTGCGTGGGAATCGAACCCACGGCACTGGCACGTAAGGTCGGTATCTTAACCACTACGCCATCTGTGCAGTCTGTGTTTCTAGTGGTAAGACCACACAGTTGCCAGTTTTTTGTCTATAGCCGCAGGCCGGTCCATCCGGGGTAGTACCAGACTGTTGCACAAAAGCGACGTGTAAGCAGTGGCAATGTGCTGCCGTGCTTTGTTCGGTGAATGAGAGGGCCGGCAGCCCAACATTCTGGGGGTGGGTTTAGAGTTTCTTATTGGTAGGCCGCTGCCTAGCTGTAATCCTGGTATTACAAAGGTCTATAGGAGGCAGTAACACTTACCATCAGGTGTACTGCTTGCGCATTTGCCACCAAAAGCGATAAGAAAAAATCTACAATAATTACTATAGAAGATATCGAGGTTTGATTATCATGTGTTATATCCCTTTTAAATATAATTTTTATTATGTAGGACGAAAACTAATAAAGTAAGATTCAAATATCAAAGCAATTTTACACCTTTAGAGAATAATATATCCATTGAGAGGCTAAATTTCGTAATATTCCTTTAGTAAGCCACCTGTAGGTAAGTATAGAAGAAATACGTTGCCTGTAGTTCATCTAATCTAAGAAGTGCATTTTGACATTTTGTATTTTTTGATACACAATGACCTTGGTCAAAGGTATACACATGATTGCAAAAAATAAATCTGATATTTTAAAGAACTATTAAGTTATTTACATAAATAATGTTGCGGGTGACTTTCTTGTACAATAATCTAATGTTGAAACTCGTAAAACTAATTTAAAATAAAAATATCATGGCAAATAGTAATTGTTATTGACGATCTTACAATTTCATGTCATCACGTTCATATACAGTAGTGCTTGACAACTTCCAATTCACGAATATCCAAATAATCGGTAAAAATATTAGAATAATATAATTAATGGAATAGAGATTTTAACAGAGATGTACGTTTCGACAATTTTATTGATGAGGAAATAATTATAAATGTTCGCGACGATGATAAATAATGATGATCAAGTAATAATAGTTATTCTGAATAAATAGCCGTTTTCAAATCCAGTTTTTGTTTTTACTTTACCTAATCCTACTAAATATGATGAATAGATTTTATGCTGAAATAATTAATTTGTTTAGTACCTATTAATCTAGCATTTAATTTATTAATTTCCTTTTTGAAAATAAACCGATTATTAATTAAAAAGAATCAATATCGATTTCTCACTAAAATCGGATATTTTCGATAGCGATTATTTGGTTCACATATCTAGACAACTTACTCCGGCACCTGTCAAAGTGCACTTCTTAGATTAGATAGACTATAGTCCTTATTTGTGTATTAGTTCAATAGTTTTATGGTAATCTGTATTGTTAATCCGTGATTTATTAATATTGCTTATGATGGCAAACCAGTACATCTGATGTTAAGTGTCACAGGCGCTCCAAGACCTTTGCAATACTAAGGGTACAGCTAGCCCGTTGCCTGTCAATGAAAACCTCCAAATCTATCCAGAAAGTTGAGCTGCTGGCTTTCACACTCACCGAACGAAGCACAGCAGCACATTGCCATTGCTCAGACGTCGATCTTCTGGGAGAGTATAGTACTACTCCGGACGGACCGGCCCGCGGCTGTAGACTGAAACAGTGTGTCTCTCTATTCGTTTCATACATATAGCTTTGTTTCGTATATTTATTTTATTTTTTGTTGACTATATTCAAATTATCACGATACCTACTACATTTATATTGTTTAATTATAGATTATTTAAATATTTACATAAATATTATGATATAATAATTACATTGTTGGCTCTATCAACTCTTATAGATAATAGTTTAAACAGCGTAAAAATATCTCTCGTATTCATTCTTCGTATGTTGATGAGATAAGAATACAATTATTACCCCTTAATTAACCGTGGGAGTCTTATAAATCGGCTAAGGGATTGAGCCACCTGGCGCGAGGATGCCCGCCGAGACGTCATTGCTCGCTGGGCTACGCGGCTGGAGAGCCCTAGGCACGGTGTTCTTACCGTAGAGGCTCTCCGGCCCGTATTGACGGAGTGGATGAAGCGGCGGCACGGAGTCCTCTCTTTCCGGTTGGTACAGGTGTTGTCGGGACACGGGTGCTTCGGCAAATACCTGCACAAGATCGCAAGGAGGGAGTCGACTCCGTCCTGCCACCAGTGCGGCAGCGACGAGGACACGGCGCAACACACGCTGGAGGTCTGCCTGACCTGGGCCCGGCAACGCTGTGACCTCGTCGCTGTCATCGGTGCCGACCTGACGCTGCCGGCTGTCGCGAAAGCGATGGTCGACAGCGTCAGGAATTGGGACGCGGTCGCCGCCTTCTGCGAGGCTGTCATCTCGCAGAAGGAGGCCGCGGAACGGGTCCGGGTGGATTCCCGGGACCCGGGCCGCCGCCCTAACCAAGGCTTCGGATGATCGGACCGGGGAATTGTCCGGTCACCCGACGTGAGGCCACCGCGTGAGGACGACGGACGACATCGAAGAGAGGAACCAGCAAGAGTATACCGCCGGGCGGGCTACCGAAGTCAAAGATCGGGTACCGGTGGCCCGCTCGCACGGCAAAGAGAGGTGTTTGCAGGGTGGGTCCATGGGGTTGCGTGCCGCCTCTTCTGTCGCCCCGGGCGTTTTGTCGGGGCGCGACCACATCCATGGTCCACCCTGCGGAAAAAGAAAAGGTGTAAATGGGCAAGAGCACTCGCTTAGAAAACGTAAAACACTTTACAGTACCTTAGTAATAAATATTGCACATCGATTTTTGGATAGAAGCACTCGAATAATTTCGGCTTCGTAGAGTGTTGTCTCTGTCGCAATTAATTATATGATCGTAAAGCCCGCCGCGTTCGCGCACTCAATCGCAATCGTGTTAATTTTTGTTTGTGTAGTCCGCCTCAATACAGGGTTCCTTAGTGTAGGGATGACAACAGTCTTTACGAAAAGACTTTTGTCTCACTCAGAAAAATAGAAAGTCGCTTCTGGTGTTTTTGCAACACAACGTGTCTAGTATTTGCGACAGTGGTTGTCACAACCACATAATCCGTCGTACACTACCTCAATTTCCATATGGGCGGGCCACTGATCTCGAGTCCACGTATTTGATGTCTAATACCCATCCTATGCACATGTATCCAATATGGACGTAAACATGTAGATAGATCGTCATTCTACGCATAGAACGTTGTATTGCAAATCTCACTATGCATCATCATGCTACTCTTATCCCAATTGTGGTCGACGCAAGGTGTAATTCTGGTTCATCGTACATATTGCAAAAGTTATTGGCAATAGTTCTATGACCGGCCGCCTGCTTGATGTCAACTCTCTTTGGGAATGTAATTGTTCACAGTTTGGTCAGATGGAGATGACCTAGATCGATATATCGCTCTTAGTCGTCTATTACTATATCCACGAGCAAAGTAAGGGTTGGCAATATACGTCACCGCTACCATACAGCAACCTCCCCACCATTCTATTAGTCCGCTCATTTAGACTGTATTAGTTGAGTGAGTTTCATTGAGTGGTTTACAGCAGAATAATTCTTATTGTTATGACGTAGTGCTGGTGGGCTATGGACAGTGAATGCCACTGTCAAATGTCGCAAGTGCAGTTTTTTTCGACGTTTCGCAACGGACCGTGAACGGTTCGACGCCCGGCTGAGTCATTTTACACATTTTTTTTTTCTAGTTATTTAGTGCATTGTAAACAATTATAGTGAAATCTCTGTACTATGAACAATTGTGAGTGATTTTAATTTGGTGAATAATGTAAGTTATTGGTTTGTTCGATAGATAAGTGGATACTTAAATTTTGAGTTTACGTTTATTATTTTAAATTTAATAAATATGTCTAATACAAATTTCAAACTTGGAGCAATTTTTGTTGCCATTTTATTTGACGGTAAGTGACCACTAATAAAAGTGTTATTTAAAAATATCTGAATAACCGAAAATTTCATTTATTCCCCTACTCTTATCCCAATCACTTGGGGTCGATACAATATGTATTCTTCTTTCATAGTACATATTGTAAAATTTGTCGGCAATAGTTTTATGACCGGCCGCCTGCCAGACCTCAACCCTTCTTGGGAATGTCATAGATGACCAAACGACATTAGATGGAGTTGGCCCAGCTCGTTATAAGGCTCTTAGTCGTCTTTTACGACATCCACGAGCAAAATAGGGGTTGGCAGTATTCGTAGCCGCCACCACGCAGCGGATGACTGAAAATTTATTTAGATATTAAAAAAATATTTAAGAAATAATGAAAAATAAATAAATACATTAAAAAGAAAAAAAAAATTAAAGAGAAAACCAAAGTACCGGTACTATACCGGTGTTGCCTGTATTAGACTGCTCGATTTCCCAATTTGAGCTATTTGACAGCAATGACAGCGGACAAATTTACCACAAAATATTTTTTTCATTGACTTCGATCAACACTGACAAAATGGTATTTTCTATAGATGAACATTCATACTAAATTTCATGCAACTCGCTAGTGCTCTTTCCGAAATTTTTATAAATAGAAATAAACAAGAATAGCTCGTTTAAAGTTATTAAATGCCGAATCGTTTTCATCAACGACACCTACATTTTAGGTACCATCTAAAACAATATAAATAGTATAACATTAGTTATATTGAGTCCTTTAGATTTCCTCCCCCGAGACGCTGCAAATAAACTTGCATGTTTCCTATTTTGTTAGTTCCTATTTTTTTAGTTATTATTTAGTTCCTAGTTTGTACTCTTACATCCGTTGTAGGGTTTGCGGTGATGACGTTGTGTTCTTTGTACGCCTAAACCATGTGATGAAAACAAACAATAGACAAGATTCATCAAAGATTAAACTTGAATTTTTGGGAATATTATTTTTTCTACCAACACACGTGCAGAGAAAGATTTATTCTGTGAAAATTGGTATAGCGTGTCACTAGACATATCTGATTAAGAATACACTGTATCAGCTTCCATTATTTTCATGTGAAGTCTTAAAAACCGACTGAGGAATCACCAGATTCTAATGAGAAGTTTATAGTACGAACTGTAGCCATCAACTTGCCTACGTCTGTCAGATATTGTGTTAAATTGAACAAATCTATGTCTGAAATTGGATGTTGACGGGATGGTGGGTGGATTGAAGTTGTAAAAAAAAAAAAATAGATATTTCACTGACTTTATAAAAGACAGATAAATTATGACGAAATAATAATACAAATTGCTGAAATGACACACTTCCGGCAAGAATAATTTCTTTTAATACAACTTGAAAATTACGTAATTTTAAAATACCGACTTAGAAAGTGTTATGTTTGTGTTTGACATAACTTTTAATAGAAAGAGATAGAACTTTAACATAATTATAAGTGATTATAACGAGTAATAAAGATGGAAATACATTAAATTGGTTGCAACCGGTTTTAATAATTTCGTGTTTAACAAAGCAATAATATAACAATGATTCATAGAATTTGACCTCAAAAATATAATTAATTACATTTGTTTTGTTATAATTAATAGTGTTGTTATTTTTTTTTTAATAAATTTGACTTATTTTTGTTGTTTATAATTTTTCTGGCGTAATACTTCCTGCCGTGGCCCGATATACGGTCTTTTAAGCCTATGTACTTCACATTTCACTAATACTAGTAGTAGTAGGACCACGCTGTCTACAGTTTTCTGTCTATAGCCGCGGTTCGGTCCGTCCGGGGTACTAACCAGACTCTCGCAGAAGATGGATGTCCGAGTAATGGCAATATGCTACTGCGCTTCGTTCGGTGAGCGAGAGAGCCGGAAGCCCAACTGGGTGGGTTTGGGGATTTTATTGGTAGGCAGCGACCCCCTGGTATTGCAAAGGTCCATATGCAGCAGTGACACTTACAATCAGGTGTGCTGCTTGCTCGTTGTCCACCATAAGATATAAAACAAAGTGATCCTATAAGGGTTCCGTTTTTCCCTTTTGAGGTACGGAACCCTAAAAAACGAGTAAGAGCTTTTTATATCGACCTGGACCAATTCTATCTGATGCCATTTCGTCAACAATTCCATTCCCAAGGAGGGTTTGATGTCGGGCAGTCGGCCGGTCATAAAACTATTGCCAATAAATATGTACATATTGCGTCGACTCCAAGTAATAGCGATAAGTGCAGGAGAATGATGATTTCAATAGTGATTAAGAGACGTTGCTGATATATATTCTGTCTGCAACCATAAATGGGCTATCTGTTGTTAGTTACGAATACTACCAACCCTTACATTGCTGGTGAGTGTCGTAAAAGACGACTAAGAGCTTTCACGTAGATTTGAACCGGCTCCATCAAATGCGTCGACCCCAAATAAACTTCCAAATCTTCTACTCTCGGGTTGAGAGCTCTCCGCACTCACCCACAGTTCGGGTAAAGTTGTTATAGCCATCTGCGGCTAACAACTCAGTCACACACGAAAAAAAATCTACGGATCGGATGGCAAATTGATCTAATATATCAAGTTGGTTTAAGGCATCAGTGCTCAAACAGCTTCTGATTTTTTTTCTCTTCTCTTAATAATAAGTTTACTCATATTCACCTCAGCTTATATACGTCCTACTGCTGACTTACAGCCTCCTTCAAAATCGGGGGGAAATTGACCCTCTACACCCCGCTGATCAGACAACTCGGTGTAGGGTTTTATTTATCCTGAATAGCTGTTATCTACATTTCATATCCTTCAGTCATATTTCACGACAGCCACCGGCAAGAGAGAGGTTTGTTTTCATACGGAGAGGAATTGTATTCATACTCCCTCACCAAACAAAGAGTCACCTTCTCATAACTTGTTGAAAATACAACGTGGACTCATTCCCTCCAGGTATTTGTAAATTATTAAAAAAAACTGAGATTATTTGATCATCAGAATGAATAATGCCTTTGACGTCACAACTATGATAAAGATATTTACGAAAGAAATATTGTCCCCATACGTTATTGTTAGATAGTGTAAGGGATTAAAATGAAGACTCACAATCAGCCTATCAGACATTCAACGGAAGAACTTATCACAATGATAAATGATACTAAATAATAATTAATTATAATTACCTGACATTTAATGATGCAATAAAAAATATGGTTTGTATTGTCATAACCAATCTTACAGATAGATTATTTTCTTCTGACAGGCCGTTTCTCTTCCAGAGTAGAAGGAGGAGTGATTTAAATACCGTCTCATCCAGTGCCAAATTACGTGGCATCGATGCCACGTAATTTAGCATGAACATTTTTAATTTTTGTTACCCAAAAAATGATTTTTACGAGTTTAGGTGTTTCGTGTGTCTTTTAGGAGACCCATGGAAAACAAGGGGATGATTATAACACACTATCAGGTCTTTTCAAATCAAAATAACTTACTGAGGGCAAAACAGCTTGTACTTTTTGGAACGAAGTTCCTTATCGCGCGTTGTGAAAGGGGGCTAGACGGAAAAAATTCTTACGAAAAGTTGTCACGACACTTTTTGCTATAGTAAGCTATTGTAAGCTGTGCGGCGTCGCATGTTTCTCTGTCTGTCTCTCTCTCTCTTATAGAAAGCAAGCCAGATATTTTCATTTCTATTTCGCATTGAACAGTGTGGTGTCGCGACGATTTTTTTTATAGATAGAGTGATTCAAGAGGAAGGTTTATATGTATAATATATGCATAATGTACTAGAGAAACACTGATAATTTTAGAGGTTTCTAATGTAATGTCGTAAATAAACACATTATTTTGCGCTTACATTGCAAACGCTGGCTGAACCCTACGAAATAGATCAAAATAAAGTACTACAGTATTATACAGCTTAAAAAGGCCTACAAAAAAGTCCGCGATGGTATATATCTATCTCTTAAGGATAACATACTATATCCATTTTAATACTTTAAAAAATGTTCTATTATAAAACGGTAATTGAAAAGCTATTTACACAAATACTGTATTAATCCTTATCATTTTAAATACATTAGTTGGCTTGAGCATTTCATGAAGATATTTTTTTTCCTTCAGACCATGCAAATTAAATCAATACCTTAAGAGATATAGCAAAATCAAAATAATGCGCAACGAAATTATTTTCGCCCGTGACCGGGCCGCGTGGCCGGCTCGCGTTCGAGCTCGGGGCCGAAAAGTTTTGGTAGTCTAGTGGAATTGTATATCCTATTATTAATACATATTATAAACGTGAAAGTTTGTAATAATGTATGGATGTGAACATGTTTGCTGCTCTTTCACGTAAAAACTACTGAATGGATTTTGATGAAATTTATAGTAATATAGCTTGCACATCAGAATAACACATAGGCTATAATTTATAAAGATATTTTGCAAATTGGCTAAAATATAACGATAAAAATCGCTTAAGGCAGAAAAAAATTATATAATTAAAATAGAACTTCGTTCCATCCGGGTGTCCCTTGACACCTCCGGTTTTATTTATTTTTTTGGGAGTGGGTCACGGTCGGCGCACTCCTCGCACCACTCCGTCCGGGACGACAGAGGGGCGTAAGCACGCACACCCGTAATCCACCCGTGTCACGTCGCCTTCGTCGTTGGGCCGACCACTGGAGCAGAAGAAAAACAGCTTGTACTTGGCAGAAGTTTGGTAAATGGAATTCTCCTGATGATCTATAAGCCGATTCTTGTAACACTCGCAGAACAGTGTCGTCTGTGACTAAATGTAATTTATATATTTCAATAGTGTCATATTTTTTATTCGTATCGAAGAAGTACATTACTTCAATTAAAAAATAATAATAAGGGCAGCTCAATATTAAAATTAAAGTATTCTCTGGTATGTTTCAGGAGCGTGTCCCGCTCGCCTTCGCCGTCCCCTTCAGCATCACTTCGTACCACAGACAGCGCACTCGATTCCCTGGATAATGACAAGGTAAAGTACTGCACTATGATTCAGAATTAATCTTTATTTAATCTTTACTAATAATCTTTTTTTTTTATTAATCTTTACCTCAGTTCATGTACGTCCCATTCCTGGGCTCGAACTTGCTCGACCATAGGAAGGGAATTGAGCTACTGTACCACATTTGTCATACGGCTAGGCTTTATGTCGAGTTTGTCTTAGTAGAGTAAGATAGAGTAGACTAAGTAGATAGAATAAGAATATAATTCACCACCATTCCCATCTTGTCCGTGGATGTCGTAAAAGACGACTAAGGAATATAATATACTTAAAACATGTATGAGAGAAAAGAAAATTCGAAATACAACTCTATACTAACCTGTCTGTTTTCCGTGTGGTGACGGAGTAAGAATACTATTCACCACCCCATATCTTACCCGTGGGTGATCGTACGAGACGACTAAGGGATATAAAACGCATATAACATCTATGCAAAAGAAGGAAAACTCGAAACAAAACCCTATACCAACACGTCTGACCAGCGTGGTATAGTAGGACAATTTCCCTCCCACTATGGAGTAGGCTCTATTAGGAGGCGTTATTACGTATAAGATATATGATCCATCAGACGCTGATTAGTATATGTAGTATATAATGTATAAGGGATGTAGTATATAATATCTGTGCTAGAGAAGGAAAACTCGATATAACCTTGAATGTCCTTGAGTTCACGGTGGTGTAAGTGGCAGCAGGATTGGAACGAATTTCTCATAGGTGTGGGTTCGAATCCCACTTATGACAATCATTTTTCGCTCCTAGTCGGGTTTTTATAAATAATCAAGCATATTAAATGCTAAATTTCAGTAATTTGTATAAAACCTTGTACCAATCCGCCTGTTCATCGTGGTATAGTAGGTCATCACTTGAGCCCAGTAGTGGGTACTTTTCTAAGGTGAAACGGTGATGGTTAATTTACCACCGAATCGGAATGCGGTCGCAAATTCAGAAGATCCGATGTACATATTCATAATACATCACCACTCGGTATATTATAATATTAGTTCTGTTTGTATTACAGACAAGTGAGTCATCAATCCAGGCGGCGATCCACGGCGGTGGTGACTCGGCTTCCATATCGAGCGGTGAGCTACCCATCACGGTGATCAGCGCTTCACAACATAAAACCGACAATCCGAGAGTAAGTTATTAGCTTACCTTATTTAAAAACATCACCACGCATTAAGTATAATTATGGCCATGTGTAACGAGGAACTTTCAAAAGCGTACAATCATATCATCATCACCCAGCTTTTATCCCAATTACCTGTGGTCCACAATATATACTCCCCTTACTATAGAGTTGACAGTCTTCCGTCTACAGCTGCGGGCCGGTCCGGTCCAACAAAACAATGGTCTATATAGATTAAATCTTTCCAAATCCGCCAGTCTCTTTGGCTGATATAAAAGTGTTATTGTAACTCATCATCATTCTCCTACTCTTATCTCAATTACTTGCGGTCAATACAATATGTACTCTTCTTTCATAGTACATATTGTAAAATTATTGGCAATAGTTTTATGACTGGCCGCCTGCTAAACGTCAACCCTCCTTGGGAATGTAATTGTTGACCAAACGGCATCAGAGGGAGTTGGCCCAGGTCGATATAAAGCTCTCAGTCGCCTTTTACGACATCCACGAACAAAATAAGGGTTGGTAGTATTCGTAGCCGCTACCACACAGCAAAAAAAGTGTTATTGTAACTATAGCTATATAAATATCATCAGCTTATTGACATAAGTGTCTAACCATCGAAGGTGATGATGCATGGTCTTTTATTAGAGGAGTGAAGGAATAACTTCTTCATCTTATCCTAATTAATTGTGTTTGACACAATAGTTGCTCTTCTGAAATCGTACATATTGCAAAATTTTTGACAATAGTTTCATGACCGGCCGCCTGCCTGACGACAACACTACTTAAGAATGTAATTGTTGACCAGATGGCATCAAATGGAGTTAGTCCAGCTCAATGTATAACTCTAAATCTTCCTCTACGAGCTATTTAAGACTTGGTAATATTTGTACCCACCACGGAGTACTACAGTCTGTTTTATATTGATCATTTTGAAGGATGATTTTATGTTCCAGCTATCATCAAGCAATACGAGCAAGGGTGCCGATGGAGCACCTCCAGGGGCGCTCGGTGTCCGGACCAAAAAGAAATCATGGTACAATTCATTGTATCCGACGTACAAGAGCAAGTCGGATGACTTCAAAAGACTGTTCAAGGATCTACCTGATGATGAGAGGCTCATAGTTGGTATGTTTGTTTATTACCCATGATGGTAGACTAGCAAGCGATGTGATGGTATTTTCCCATACAAAGAATTTATCTGTATTTTTTCACTTAGAGTATTAAATCTGTACAATGTGTAAACAATGTCAGTTAGATGACACACGTCTCTTTTAAAGACAAAATATAATACGAGGCGAAGATTGAATGTCATGCAACAGTTAACGTTGGTGTAAGTGGTAGCACGATTGGAACGAATTTACAAAAGGTGTGGGGTCGAATCCCATATGTGACAATATCATTGTTCGCTCGTAATCAAGTTTTTATAAATGATTTTCCATTATCGCAGATTATTCGTGCGCTCTTCAAAAGGACATCCTGGCTCACGGGCGTTTGTACGCGTCACAGAATTACCTTTGCTTCTACGCATCCATATTCGGCTGGGAGACTAGCATGATTCTGAGGTGGAAAGATGTCACCGCCATCACGAAAGAAAAGACAGCTCTTGTAAGTGTTCATCCCTGATCATCGCTTCCTATTGTACTGTTTGCCACGATAAAAGCACATTCTCTGTCCCTTCAGGCAAATGGAAGTGGATGCAATTTTCCTAATGGCGACAGAGTAAAAGTACAATTCACCACTCCCTTTCTTGCTTATGAGTGCCGTAAAATACGACTACGACATATGATATACAGACAACAAACACCAACGCACGAGAAGGAAAATTCGAAATAAAACCTTATACCAATACATCTAACTACCGTGATGTAGTAAGTCAATTTCCCTCCAATAGTGGAGGAGGCTCGAGCCTAACTGTGGGACATATACGAGCTGAGATGGTTAGATGATTAAACAGATGAACGAAGGCCATACTTAAATTTTGGTTATTCTGGATATTTTCGACTTCTGTGACTAGTCTGTCAAAAACTAAAGAAAAGACGTATATACCTAATGTGCTCATAAGTTCTATTATTAGGAGTAATTTTAATAATAATGTGTGTAATATAAATATGTTTATTTATTTATTAAAGTCTCAACATGGAATAAAAAGAATTCTATTCAAAATTATTGTGGCTTTAATGCAGGTCTTTGTAAGTCCACGAATCGTAATCTCCTATTCATAGGCATATGTTCAATATTGGAATTTGGTGGATGGATGAAAAAGTTGCCTAGTGTAAATCACTGCAGTTTTAATTGACTGCACAGATGGCGTAGTGGTTAACGTACCGACCTTTCGTGACAGTGACGTGGGTTCGATTCCCACGCAGGACAACAGGACAACACTTTGTGTGATTCACAAAGTGTTGTCCTCCCCTCCTCTTCACCTTTATGGGGAGAGCTATCTCCAACAGTAAATATCGAAGGTAACCAACCTTCGGTGAATGAATAGATTTTTAGGTAATGAATCGGTGATATCATCATTATTTTAGCTTGTCTCACTGTTTGGGCTCAAGTCTCCTCCGCAAGGGGAGGAAAAATTGTCCTATAACAACCACGCTGGTCGTTGGTATAGGGTTTAATTCGAGTTTTCCTTCTGTTGTATAGATGTTATATGCATATTGTAAACTTTAGTCATATTTTACGACACGCACAGACAAGAGAAATAGTGTCGAAGTCTTACTCCATCGCAACACGAAAAAGGCTTAGAGCGTGCAGTACTAAAATTTTAATTTACATAAAAAATATGTTTAAGCAAAACTGACCATTCGTCAGGTGATCCCAAACGCTATACTGGTGTGCACCGAGGGTGAGAAGAATTTCCTTACGTCGTTCTCCGGCAGGGACAAATCATATCTGATGCTGTTCAGAATCTGGCAGAACGCTCTCATGGACCAGCCCATGAGCAGTCAAGAAATTTGGCAATGGGTAAGTAACTAACACTTAACATAAAGAAATCACTCTGATTTTATGAATACTGTCATTAAATTATAAGTCTTTAACCATCCGAGTATCGACATCCATAGCTACATTAAGGGAAAGTAATGTCGTAATCGCCACTCGTAGCGAGCGAGTTGGCGATCCCAATTAATGTTATATCCGACTAGATTACTTCTGTCCCAATTTTTGGTTGAACCCTTTTTATTGTGCACCATTGGGCCGATCACTGGTACCCATTCTTGACCACCGAGGCCGGCCCGCGCAGGTTACCCTTTCGGTTACCATCCTAATCGCCACCCCGGCATCAAACAAGTAATTCCGATTGATTTAATACATTAGCAGGTTTTCACAATAGTAAGTATGACAACTATATTATTCAAAATGACTAAGATTTAGCTTATAACATGGGACTGGAACTTACGTGGGACTTGGACTCATACCCATTGGAAATCCCTTCCAATCGTTCCACCACTTACACAAATGTGAACTATCGTATGACAATCAAATTGTGGCTCGTATTATTTTGACGTCTTTATGGGAAACGTGTGCCATCTACCGGACAACGATTACACATTGTACCGATTTAATACTCTTCATTTTTGAGTTAGATTTGTATTACTGTATTCTTATCCTGTCGTGTGTCGACGATTGACTTTCGATTAACTTTTTCTTCATCCGTTGCAAATCCACTTGAGTTTCAGCAGGTGAAATGGTTTCCTTATTGCGATGTACTCGTAGTATCATCGTAATTCTTTGGTCTATTACGCTCTATCATTCTTTCACTCCTAACGAATTTCTTCTTCAGACCTTTATTATTAAGCATAAGACTTCAATGAAAGTAATATTGACCTACTATACCAGCGATTGACAATAGGTACCTATATCCGGAATGCGGCAGATCTTTTTTGTGTGTGTGACTTAATTGTTAGTCTCAAATGGCTATGACAACTTTACCCGGACTGTGGGTGAGCGCTGAGGGCGTTCAACTCGTCCGCGGCAAATCCAAATTCGGACCAATTTATTTAATTTTGAATAATATAACACTGAAATATTTGTGTTTCTTTGGACGCGCTAATCTTAGGTACTACTACCACTTGGGTACCTAAGACATGTAATCTCCGACACAGGAGAACCCTAAAAATTTTTGAAGTGAAAATTCTTTAGAATCGTTGTGATTTCAAACTCGATGAAACGAAAAAATAAGTCCATAGAGACACAAACACATAAATGTATAGGGATCAGCCGGCGAGAGAATGAGATAGAACACATTAGACGTTCTCGGTCTCCTCTTTGTGCGACTCTTCGTAGCATCCCCACTATCTGACCCTCCCACTAGAGAGATAGAGAGAGAGAGAGATTAGTCCAGCAAAGATTAGAGAGCTGGTATGGCTGCTGGTATATGGTGTGGTATGGATGTTAGTTATAATATCTTCTCCAGCCGTCAGCATTTCAACTGTAATCCTGTCGTATCCTGCAGACTTACCCGCTCTCATACCTTTCAATGCATTTGTAATTTCTATCATACTTATGCATTCTCCTTCCTCGAGATCTCTTTCATTCACAAATGATAATTTTTGTGGCTCTTCTCTTTCAAATAAGCTTTCAAAGTATTCCTTCCATCGCTTTAGTTTACATTCTTCTCCATACACTGTCCTTCCATATTTATCTCTGATCGAGACTAGCTCTGTATTTTGCGCTTTGCCTCGAGCCGACCTCATGGACTCCCAGAAAATCTTTGAGTTAGTTTGGAAATCCTTCGACAATCTTCTATCGTACTCGTGTTTTGTAGTAATCCTGTCGTATCCTGCAGACTTACCCGCTCTCATACCTTTCAATGCATTTGTAATTTCTATCATACTTATGCATTCTCCTTCCTCGAGATCTCTTTCATTCACAAATGATAATTTTTGTGGCTCTTCTCTTTCAAATAAGCTTTCAAAGTATTCCTTCCATCGCTCTAGTTTACATTCTTCTCCATACACTGTCCTTCCATATTTATCTCTGATCGAGACTAGCTCTGTATTTTGCGCTTTGCCTCGAGCCGATCTCATGGACTCCCAGAAAATCTTTGAGTTAGTTTGGAAATCCTTCGACAATCTTCTATCGTACTCGTGTTTTTGATCTTCTTTCTTTCTCATAATAATTCTTCTTTCACTTCTCTTTTTAACCGACTGTAAAGGAGTGGTATTGTGTTTAACAGTCTATGTATGTATGTATATATGTTTGTATGTTCCTTTGAAGCAATATATATACCAAACGCCTGGGCCGATTTTTATGATTCGCACGTCAATCGATTCCTCTTAATCCGGCGAGTGTCACTAAAGATATGACGTTATTGAAAATTCAATATGGCGACTACTGGACGCCATATTGTGAAAATAAAAAAAAATAAAGTCAACAAACTATATCGAGTGGGGTATCGTTAAATAGGTATTTAAAAATCATTTTTAGTTTTCTCTCAACATTTTTCGATTTGACTGGCCGTTTAAGATCTATATCGATTTAAAGTTTCGTAACAACCTTTCTCACATATTATAGGTTTTTTAGACAGTAGAAATTTACGATGAAAAAACAAAAAATTCATATAACTGGATGTAGATGGACATATACTGAAGTATCTGGGTAGGTATATTGTCCAATATACCATAGGTAGTCCTACCTAAAGTATCTAATGTCTGACGCGGTCGCCCATCTCCAATTTCTAACGATTTAGTACTCAACTTCAGTCGAAAAACTATATATAGTTAGGTACTTACCTACTTATTAATAAATAAGATAACTATAGCTACCTAGGTATTTATAACTAAAAAGTCTAAAATAAAAAAAAATGATTAAAAAAATCAAAAAACCCGACTGCGTAAAACGTCACCAAAACTACGAACATAATAAAAAAACTGAAAAGAAAAAAACAAGCACTTAGATGTCCGGTGGTCTAGAATTCCATAATATATTATTGAATAAATACTATTGCAGAAAATGAAATATATTTTAATAATAGAACATGACAACATGACATCTTTACCTTAAATATAAATTTAAAGATTTTCTACAAGAACCTATGTATTTACAACTTAATCAAAATCTACATGTATGTAGTATGTAGGCACCTTTAAAAAGTATAAAATATAAAAATTAAATTAAAAATTTAAAATACCCTCGACACAAAAACCTAACTTCTCTTTAAAAAGTAACAAATAAAAAAATGAACTCAATTTTAAAGTACCTAAGTATATATTAATAATTCTAACAAAATAGCTCGCGTTGGGGGACCGCTCCAACCTAACAATTTAATTACAAATAGTCTAACCTCACCTAACCTAACTAAGCAACATAATAAAATAAAAATATAAATATGACGGTACTTCCGTTTATCGTACGTGCTAAACGGAAACATATCAACAAAGTATTCACTAATCGCGCCACCTAGCGCAAACTTGTTTAAGAGACGAATAAAACTAAACGACCGACCTCCGTTCGGCAGCCTGAGCCCGTGAGTGGCACGGTGCACTGGTCGCATATCGTATTATCGCTTACGTTAGTTTTGTGGACATCTCTCATGTTATCATTTGTGAGAGAGTAGTGTCATGGTTGCTGCGCTTGGCAGGTGGGCTGGCGGTAGCGGTGGATACTGTACCTTCTCCGGAGAAGAGCTGTTGCTCGTTCTCTTAATGAACCCTTGGGTGATTTGGCTGAGGAATCCACGAGCAGGTAAATAAGTGGCGCTGATTGTGGTCTTGTCCCCCGTGGTCGCACGGGCAAGACTATCCTGTGTCATCCATCCATACCATATAGTTGTTTGTACAAAGGCGATTCCCTGGGTCTGTCCTGTGAGTTCACTTAAGGTGTGAGTTGTGATTGGTGTATAGGTGTGAAGGTAATCGTGATTACTTGCAGTACGGTCAATTGCAACTTTATATCCGCATTTATATTCCTCGTGTCTGATTCCTTCTACAAATAACATAATAATAACATTATAATAATATGTGCCCGAAGGACTATCAGCTCTGGTTTGCCTTAAACAACTGGTCAGAGAGGGGTCGCCAGAGCTATATGCTCGGGGGTGGAAGTGTCATTTTCAAGGGCATAACTACGGGGAAACCATGGCTCTGTTTATCACAGACTCAATGGTGAAACCGGCGCCGCACCGCTCGACACCCCTAGCCACTTGCACCAATGTTGCCCCCTGTTGCCCGTATGGCTTGTGTGCCTGTGGCGACTGTTTAGGGGGCCCATTCAGTGAGTTGGCGAGTCACCGTCTGCCACCGTTCATCTCAATATGGGTTTGAAGGCAGACGACAGTTAAAAATTCATAGATTTAAGATGAACCAGTCCACTAAGCACCCACTCCCATAATCAGATATTAGCTACCATAACACACAATAGTTTTACACTTACCGCTGGCAGTCCACGTATGTTATGTGCAGACGTGGAATGTCATTGGTAAATGTCCCATCCCAATATTTAGATTAAATTTCTCCAAAGGCCTCTGCGTGTTGGATCCATATCCCAATGTAAGCCTCCCAAAGGACCGGGTATCTTCCCTATGGAAGATCCCGTGAAAAAAGGAGATAACATAATAATAATAATAATAACAACATAATAATAATAGTAACATAATAAATAATTAGGAGCGGTCCTCCAACACGAGGTATTTTGTTAGAATTATTAACTTTTTTTATTACTTAGGTACTTTAAGATTTTCTTTTTTATTTTTTACTTTTTAAGGGGAACTTAGGTTTTTGTGTCGAGGGTTTTTTATTCTTTCTAGCACACTTTTCGGGTTATGTATCCGGTTCTCCGTAGACCGCTTTTCGCCCTCATTGGGAACGAGACGTAAAGGGTTGCGAGTTGCATCGCCGGCATTTGGAACTTAATTTTTTTTTGTAGAATTCGTAGCATTATCACGAGTATTAGGGTATTAAACGGTCCACCCTCACAGTGCCCTTGTGTGAAAGTAGGATGGAATTTCTGCTGTGCCCTGAGACCACCAACACATGCACTCTCCGTTTTCGACCAGCTTACTCTCTGGCCGCGAATCCCTCAGCACGGGTCGGTTTACACCTTGGATCGGGAGTTATATTTCGGCGTTTTCCTTCTCCTAGATAGGTTGCAGCCCAATGTTAACAAGGCCTATCTCCTTGGGTTATATTTTGCAGTTTTCCTTCTCCTAGATAGATTGCAGACCAATACTAACAAGGCCTCTCTCCCCGAATTATTTGTAGTGATTTTTTATTTGTAGTGATAACTTCTTATGGGGGGGTTAATCGCTTCGTTACGTAACACTTAACAGCGCCAGTCTGTCTGGCTTCCCTTTCTCTCACGCAAACGGCAGCGGTAGGCAGGCCTCCTCCTCTCTCCCTCTAACCCCCAGCGCTAGCCGTATTAAGATGTGATGTTATAAGATTTTATTAATAAATAACCTTTACTTACATTATCATATTCACCATCACCCCAGCCCATCACCGTCCACTGCTGTACGTAGGCCTCCCTCATGGTACGCCACAGAGTGCGGTCCTGTGCCGTCTGCATCCATCGACACCCAGTAACTTTCACCAGGTCGTCTGTCCACCTAGTGGGGGGGCGTCCTATACTGCGTCGTCCGGTACGTGGTCGCCACTCTAGAACCTTTTTTACCCAGCGGTTGTCGGTTCTTCGAGCGATGTGGCCTGCCCATTGCCACTTCAACGTGCTAATTCTTCGTGCTATGTCGGTTACACCCGTTCTTCTGCGGATTTCCGTATTACGGATTCTATCACGCAGAGAAATCCCGAGCATAGCTCGCTCCATAGCACGCTGAGCGACTTTGAGCTTGGTTATGAGGCCTACATTTAGGGACCACGTTTCCGTGTCGTAAGTCATCACTGGTAACACACACTGGTCGTAGACCTGTGTTTTCAGACACTGAGGTATGTTGGACGAGAAGATCCTCCTAAGTTTCCCGAACGCTGCCCAGCCGAGTTGGATTCGTCGGCTGACCTCTTTCTCGAAATTGAATCTACCTAACTGAACTGTTTGTCCAAGATAAACATAATGATCGACAATTTCGAGAATCGCATTGCCAACTAGCACCGGTACAGGAATGACATGGGCGTTTGACATGACTTTCATTTTGTCCATGTTCATTCGTAACCCCACCAGTTAGGATACTCTGCTGAGATCGTTGAGCATAGTGCCAAGATCCTCCATGGATTATGCCATAACGACGATATCGACTGCAAATCGAAGGTGAGTGATGTATTCCCGTTAATGTTAATACCGAGACCGGTCCAGTCTAAGAGCTTGAAGACATCTTCCAGTGCAGTGGTGAACAGTTTCGGAGAGATGACATCTCCCTGTCTCACACCTTTCTGCAACTGGATCGGTTTCGTACTCTTATCCCGGATACGGACTGACATTGTGGCGTTCCTGTACAAACACTTCAGCACTTCGATATAACGATAGTCGATTTGGCACCGCTGAAGGGACTGCAGCACTGCCCAAGTTTCGACTGAATCAAAGGCTTTCTCATAGTCCACAAACGCTATACACAGAGGCCGATTGTACTCTCTACTCCTCGGTCTTCTGAATAATCTGCCGAAGCGTGAGGATATGGTCTATGGTGCTGTAGCCTTTTCGGAAGCCAGCTTGTTCGGGCGGCTGAAAGTCATCGAGCTTGCACGTGAGTCGATTGGTAATGACCCTCGAAAACAACTTGTGGACGTGGCTCAAGAGTGAGATGGGTCTGTAGTTCTTTAGAAGAGCTTTGTCGCTCTTCTTGAAGAACAGCACCACCACACTCTTGGTCCACGACTCTGGAACGTCGCCCCCGAGGATAACGGAATTAAATAACTTCTGAAGTGCTTTTAAGACCGGCTTGCCGCCTGCCTTCAGGAGCTCTGCCGTAATTCCGTCATCTCCCGGTGCCTTACCGTTTCTAAGTTGTTCGAGAGCCATTCTGATCTCGCACAATCTAATGTCCGGGATTTCTTCGGTATAGTGCCGAGTTAGCTTGGATCTGGGATCTTGGACCAAACCGACAACAGGATTTTGGGATGATTTATATAACTGTCCATAGAACCTTTCGACCTCTCCCAAGATCTCACTTTGGGATGAAATGACAGTGCCGTCTTCGGTCTTCAGCTTAGTCATTTGGCTTTGCCCAATAGACAGATCTTGTGCGAACACTTTTGAGCCTCGGGTCCGCTCTATCGCTTCTTTAATACGGAGCGTATTAAATTGGCGAATATCGCGACGCACAGACCTGGAGATCTGCCTATTTAGCTGCCTGTATTCGGACCAATCGGCTGAAGACTGTACTGTAATTTCTTTTCTCCGCTCCATGAGCCTGTGAGTCTGGTCAGAAAGTTTTTTAGGTCTATTGGCGCGGTGAGCCTTGTAAAACTTCGACCCAACCGCGTGAACAGTTTCCACGAACCTGTTGTTTATATCGTTCGGAGATTCGCACTCGTCTAGACATTGGAAGCGATTGTGTAGTTCGAGTTGAAAGCTTTCGAGGTTCTGGTATTGGACAGGTATAGGTCGGAGGGTAGACTTCATTAAGCGTGACCGTTCGACTTTTGTGTGGATATTTAATGTGCCTCATACTATTCGGTGATCGCTCCCAGTTTTAATCCTGCTGATCACTGAGACATCATTAAATATATGTCGTTTGTCCGACAAGATGAAGTCTATCTCGTTTTTTGTTGAACCATCGGGGCTAATCCAGGTCCATTTCCTTTGTGGCTGCTTTCTGAAGAAGGAATTCATCATAAAGAGGCTTTCCTTCTCCAGAAATTCAGCCAGTTTCTGGCCCCTCTGGTTTCTCTGTCCATATCCATGTTTCCCCACTCTCAACTCATCATCACTCCCTTTGCCTAGTTTCGCGTTAAAGTCTCCCATAACCACCGTGAAGTGGGTTTTGGACGCGTGTATGGCTTTCGAGATATCCTCGTAAAAGGCCTCCACCTCGTCGTCGGAGTATGCCGAGGTCGGTGCGTATACCTGTATGACCTTCAACGAATACCGTTTGGTGATTCTGAGTATGAGATATGTTACCCTTGTCGACACACTCTCGATCCTCTCCACGTTACGACGTTACGCCTACGAGAGACTTGCGAACGATAAACCCTATACCGCCTCGGGACGGGTGATCTCCCTCCCGGAAGAAGAGCAAGTTTCCAGACCGGAGGATCATCGTGCCCTCGCCCTCTCTTCGCACTTCTGATAATCCTACAATGTCCCAGCGGATTTTGCTCATTTCCTCTTCCAGCTCGATGATTTTCTCGTCAGTCCTAAGTGTCCGAATGTTGTGTGTTACCAGGGCCAAAGGTCGTTTTGATTGGTAGCCGGATCGCTGCCGGGGATTCTTAGCACCCCCTACTCCATCGCTACCAGGCCCGCTACCACGATGAGCCCGTAGGATATTGGAGCTGCCGTGACTGGGGGCCGTTTTTTTAATTGTGTTATTCATTAAGGGGTTTAAAGCCATAATTGCCACGCTTGGCAGGCGGGTTGGCGATCGCAGTGTGGTGTTATACGTATCCCAGGAGAGAGCTGCTGCCCACTCTCCTGGTGAACCCTCAGCCGATTTTTAAGACTCCCACGGGCAAGCAAGGGGTAGCGACACATGAATTCTATTCCGTCGCCACACGGAAATTATCATATTAATATACATAAAATTTAAGTAATAACCTAAGTCAAACAATATCAATATTAAATAGTTCAACTTAGATTAGTTTAAGTTACCACTTCTGTCCGTCCCGAGACGCACACTTTTTCCTTTTGTTTAGTATTTCATAAATACCGTCCTTGGTGAATTTTCCGTGCGGCCTAAAATATATTCCACTTAACAATTGAGAGCAGTATAAACACTTCACGTGTTCAATTTCAACATTTTCATAATATATTTCAACAAATATTCGCGATTGGCAATTCAAATCGTTCAATCTAATTATATATACTAAACTTTATTCTAAAAGATGCACATATATCTAAAATTTCCGATACATATTTACAATATAAAATGGGTAAAACATGCTTTTTTATATGTGCATAATATTTAAAAATCCTGTCAGGTATATCTGTGGAATATTACTAGCTATTTGCCTTGCGGTGATGGAGTTAGAATTCAATTTACCACAATCTTTTCTTGCTCGTGGTTATCATAAAAGACGACTATTATTTCAGTTCATATATGTCCCACTGTTGGGCTCGAGTCTCCTCTATAATGGAAGGGAAATTGACATACTATACCACGCTGGTCAGACGTGTTGGTATAGGCTATAGGGTTTTGTTTCGAGTTTTTCTGCTCTTGCATAGATATTATATGCGTTTTATATCCCTTAGTCGTCTCTTACGATCACCAACGGGTAAGATAGGGGGTGGTGGTATTCTTACTCCGTCACCACGTGGAAATATGATATAAAGTGAATATAAAAGACGACTAAGGGGTTATTATATTATAATGTTTGAATGCAGAGATGCGTAGTGTTTATGATACCCACCTTATTATTTTTTTTTTTTGGGGGTGGGCTACGGTCGGCGCACTCCTCGCACCACTCCATCCGGGGTGACAGAGGGGCGTAAGCGCGCACACCCGTAACCCACCCGTGACGTCGCCTTCGTCGTTGGGCCGACCACCGGAGCAGAGTGACTTGACGTCAGTGGTCGGCCCGACGGAATACCCCTGAGGAGTACCCTCTCCTCGACCGACATCCCCCCCTCGGGTAGGATGTCGGTCTTTCCTCACGCGGTCGGCCTCTCGGCGGGTGACGGACTAATTACCCGATCCAGTCACCCGTTTATGATACCCACCTGCCGTACCAGTGCCGTGAGTTCTATTCCTACGCAGAACAACACTGTGCGATCCACTAAATGTCGTTCTAAGTCTAAGTATAATTTGTCTGCATTAATTATATGTTTGTAAAGTCCCCCGCAATACAAGAATTATTTCCTTAGTGCCGGATGGTGTCTTCTATAAAAAAAAAAAAAATGTTGATAACATCTATGCAAGCGAAGTTAAACTTGAAATAAAATCTTATACCAACGCGTTTGATCACCGTGTTATAGTGGGACAAGTGGCCTTCCATTGTGGAGAAGGCATACCTATCAGTTGTATGTATGTGAGCTGAGATAATAAGGGATCGTGCCCAAATTACATAACAATTGGGTGGGAATTTTCACAAATATCACGCTTAATTATTTATAAAATCCGATTACGAAATGAAAAATGATGTCGCAAGCGGGATTCGAACCCGCGCCTATTGCTTGCGACATCCCGCTTGCGACATCATTTTTCATTTCGTAATCGGATTTTATAAATAATTAAGCATATTAAATGCTAAATTTCAAATATCACGCTTGGTCAAAACGGTAGGGACGAGATTTTTTTTATTGCTTATGGTGGCAAACGAGCAAGCAGCACACCTGATGGTAAGTGTCACTGCCGCTCATGGACCTTTGCTATAACCAAGGCTATAGCTCGAACGCTGCCTACCATTACAATCCCCAAACCCACCCAGTTAGGCTTCCGGCTCTCTCGCTCACCGAACGAAGTGCAATAGCACATTGCCATTACTCAAACGTCGATCTTATGCGTGAGTGTGGTACTACCCCGGACGGACCGGCCCGTGGCTGTTAGACAGAGAACTATCAACAGCCTGGTCCTACCACAAAGTTATTTTTTTGTTATGTAGCTAAACTAAATAAATTCATGATCAAGCTGAAATCGCACAGCGTTAACACTATTTCAAATACCAGGTGACAATATTAATTCACATACAGTGAGATATCTGTAGTTATACACTAACTCCTGGCATTACGCGGCAGATGCCGAAATAAAGACAAATTTGAGCCAAACATTTTTTAAGCTATTGCATAGCTTCTATCGCGGGCCTTGAGCGTGGAGACCGAATCCAGAAATTACGTAACGAAAATAACCTAACACCTCCCACTCCGACCGGCACAGCGGTGATACTTTTTAGTTTTGCCATCTATCGATGAATAGCAGAACTTTTAATGACTTTTTTGAAATATCACGCTTGTCTTTTTAGTTCAGCAACTCGCCTCTAGGTGGCATTGGTTGTATCGGCGATACTGCGCATGCGTAATCCCCCTCTTCGCCCTGCAATCTGGTGACTCATGCCAGCTTAGAGTTTCGGCGTTAGGGCACCTCCTCTTTGTATTTACTTCATGGTACGACTCTACGAAGCTCTCACGAATCGAGACGAGCTGCTCCGAAATCGGACGAATACGTAATCAGCTGTTTGTGAGAAAGTCTATAGGTGTATAAATATTTATCATCTATGTACAACAGTGAATATCTGTACTCGTAAATAAATAATTATAATTGCATAAGTTGATAAAAAATGCTATGCAATAGCTTTTTTTTTTGACTTACTTCGGCCGCCGTGCTTCCCCATACGTGTCGTACATATACCCTGCTATCGCAATGTACCCGGATCTTGTTATCCATGGGCCGTCCAGCGGGTTACTCTTTCCGGTACCGCTTATATCGACGCATTGTCCTCAGGAAATCGAAATCCACGGTTGATGGACTAATCCGTGGTTATATAACCCATCATGAGTCTTCTCTAAGCCTTCTTGATGGGTATAGCTACTTTGACTTTGATACCCAGGCACGTGCGTTGCACTAGTATTTACCCGACTGCGCAACGCAAATGAGTGGTATTGTGTTTAACAGTCTATGTATGTATGTATGTATGTTTGTTTGTTTGTTTGTTCCTTTGAAGCACTATATAGACCAAAACGCCTGGGCCGATTTTTATGATTCGCACGTCAATCGATTCCTCTTAATCCGGCGAGTGTCACTAAAGATATGACGTTAATGAAAATTCAATATGGCGACTACTGGACGCCATATTGTGAAAATTAAAAAAAAATAAAGTCACCAAACTATATCGAGTGGGGCATTGTTGAATAGGTATTTAAAAATCATTATTAGTTTTCTCTCAACATTTTTCGATTTGACCGTCCGTTTAGGATCCATATCGATTTAAAGTTTCGTAACAACCTTTCTCACATATAGGTTTTTTAGACAGTAGAAATTTACGATGAAAAGACGAAAAATTCATATAACTGGATGTGGATGGACATATACTGAAGTATCTAGTAGGTATATTGTCCAATATACCATAGGTAGTCCTACCTAAAGTATCTAATGTCTTACGCGGTCGCCCATCTCCAATTTCTAACGATTTAGTACTCAACTTCAGTCGAAAAACTATATATAGTTAGGTACTTACCTACTTATTAATAAGATAACTATAGCTACCTAGGTATTCATAATTAAAAAGTATAAAATAAAAAAAATAATTAAAGAAATCAAAAAACCCGATCGTATAAAAAGTAACCAAAACTACGTACATAATAAAAAAACTGAAAAGAAAAAAACAAGCACTTAGATGTCCGGTGGTCTAGAATTCCATAATATATTATTGAATAAATACTATTGCACAAAATAAAATATATTTTAATAATAGAACATGGCAACTGAACAGTCGGGATCCATTGAAAAATTAGATTTGCTGTCGAATAATGGATTGAATAAATTCAATAATATATTATGGAATTCTAGATCACCGGACATCTAAGTGCTTGTTTTTTGTTTTCGGTTTTTTTATTATGTACGTAGTTTTGGTTACTTTTTATACAGTCGGGTTTTTTGATTTCTTTAATTATTTTTTTTATTTTATTTTTAAATTAGTCCCATAAATGTTTGGTCTTTATTCTTGCTAGCAACACTGATTTAATACAGATAATAAATTTTAAAATATTCAGTTATGTAAGCAACACTAAAGATCGATTTCAGCGCGAGATAGAATTATATTATCATATTTAGATAATAAAGCTACTTTGAATACAATTCAGATTTAAATGAATACATTTACGAGATTTATTTTTTATCTAAACCAAATATGTATTTGAAACCAACTTGATTTGTTATTGAGGGAGAAACAATTTTATAAGCGTGTTCTTATACCATTTACTTGGAGTCAACACAATATTTAATTTTGTCAATAGTTTTATGATCAGCCGCTTGTTTGACGTTAACCCTCCTTGGGAATGTAATTGTTGAGTGTTGACCAAATAGCATCAGATGGATGGTTAGATGGTATTAAATGATACATCTCAATAATTTATTGAAATTAGTTACATTAAATGATTTTTAGTTTATGATATACAAATAATAATATTATATGTTTATTGTTTACGTGCGTATTACGCATTAATTAAATTATTTCTAAGGGCTTAATAGTACATTAATTTTGTTTTTGTTATTCGTGGGATTTTTTTTATTATTTCTTCTCCACGTTTAATTATTTAAGGTCAGCGTGTAATTGATAAATTATCATTAGTAAAATATGAGTGCAGGAGATAGGCTGACTAAAAACTTCGAGGGTAACACCAAACTCTTTTGGAGGGAGGTGAAGAAGTCTCGGGGTGGTTGGTCAGCCTTCAGAATGAATAAAATAAGGTCTAAAGGTGGAGACATTCTTACACAAACACAAGACGTGTTAAGCCGATGGAGTGAATATTATGGCGATATGTATGCGGATACTCGAGTTGGCGACGAACAGTCTTTGATGGGACCAAAAAAATGTCCCTCTGCTGTTTATAGCTTTAATCGATCAAGGTATGCATTTAAAATGCAAGAGTAAAACACCCTCGTGTCAAATTCAAATCCTTTTTTTTTGTAAAAAATATTGAACTTTACGTGATCTTTTTTAACTTTAAAAAAATTAAATTTATTCTGAAAATGTAACTATGGGGACGTCCATTAATCACGTGATCTTTTTTAGCATTTTTTAACCCCCCTAGTAAGCACGCACACCTGTAACCCACCCATGACGTCGCCTTCGTCGTTGGGCCGACCACCCGAGGAGAGCGACTTGACGTCAGTGGTCGGCCCGACGGAATACCCCTGAGGAGTATCCTCTCCTCGACCGACGTCCCCTCGGGTAGGATGTCGGTCTTTCCTCACGCGGTCGGCCTCTCGGCGGGTGACGGACTAATTCCCCGATCCAGTCACCCGCGACCTCGGCTAGGGCGGCATTAGGCGCAGGTAATCACGCCTGCGCCGCCCCAGTCACCGGTGGCGGCTCGCGTCGTCGAGGAGACGCTCCTCGCACACGCGCTCCGCCGCCTCCTTCCGCGAGACTACTGCCTCGCAGAAGGTTGCGACCGCGTCCCAGTTCCTGACGCTGTCGAGCATCGCCCTGGCGATGGTCGGCACCGATGATTGCGAAGAGTTCACGACGCTGCTCTGCCCAAGCGGCACAAACCTCGAGCGTATGCTGCGCCGTGTCTTCTTCGCAATCGCAGTGGTGGCAGGACGGTGTACTCTCCCTCCTGACGACCGTGTGCAGGTATGTGGCGAAGCATCCATGCCCCGTCAAAACCTGCACCAGTCGAAAGGAGAGCGCCCCATGCCGTCGTTCCAAACACTGCATCAGCACCGGCCGCAAGGCCTCCACGGTCCGCACACCGAGGCATCTCTAGCCGGACTGCCGAACGGGCAATGACGTCTAGGCCGGCGTCGACGCGCCAGGCGGTGAGTGCCCTCAATGAGACCACACCGCCCTCCGCGCGCACCCCCGACACTCGCCGATACAAATCGGCGAGCATTTGCGCCTCCAGGTCCCACGGGGAACTCTCGGCCAACAGGCACGCTGCCTCTGTCGCCACCGTGCGGTACCCGCGTACAGCCCTGACCGCCATAGCCCTCTGTGGTCGCCACAGAAGAGCCCTGAGTCGAACGGTCAGTGACCCCGCCCACACCGGAGCGCCGTACAGGGCCATCGACCGGACGACCCCCGTATACAGCTGTCGGCACGTAGCGCTCGGTCCGCCCACATTCGGCAAAAGCCATGAAAGGGCGGACGCGGCGCCGACGAGCCGTGGAGCGAGCCTGCGGAAATGCTCCCGAAACCACCAATGCCCGTCGAGCACCAGGCCCAAATACCTCATATGGGCCCGGATGCTGATGTCAACCGAATTGACGGTGATCGAAACGCCGATGGGAGGGCCCATGCGGGGCTCATGGAACAAGAGGGCCTCCGTCTTGTCCAGGGCCACCCTCAACCCCAGCGCCTCGATCCGCCTGACGATCTCTTCGGTGACGAGAGTCGCCAGGCCCGGACAAAAAACAAAAAAAAAACATGCGCCTAAGGATGTCTTATCAGACTATATTTATTTAAAATAATCAACTTGGATAGTTACATTTTCAGAATAAATTTAATTTTTTTAAAGTTAAAGATCACGTAAAGATAAATATTTTTTATAAAAAAAAGTATTTGAATTTGACACGTGGGTGTTGTACTCTTGCATTTTAAATGCATACCTTGATCGATTGAAGCTATAAACAGCAGGGTGATTTTTTTTTGGTCTCATCAAACACTGTGCGCCGGTGTTGCATGTGGTCTAGTAGATCAACATTCAGCGCCGGCATCCTCCGATGGCATCAGTATGGATGAAGTTGAATGGGCGATAAGAAGTTTGAAAAATAGTAAGGCAGCGGGCATTGATATGGCGGTACTCTCCACCATGCACCACCAATGTTGACACCTTCGCTCGTAAATTACGTACGAACGGACCTTACATCCCACGTAATTGGCTGGCCTGCCGATATTCTTCAAAAACAGGTTAATATTTACGGTCATCATAACTTAATTTCTTTCTATTGCAAAGGTTTAATTTTTTAATTGTAAATATATTTAATTTAAATTCTTTAGAATATTATTCTATTTTAAAAAATGAAATATTTAAAAAATAAAGATTTTGTATATACAGGGTGTCCCAAAATTCAACGATAAGCTGGCACCAGCAGGTGGACCTACATATGACTACTCGAGAACAGAAAAGAAAAAAATTCTACCTTGATTTTTTTTTTCATTACGACAAAAAAACCAAAATCTTTAAAAATGGACATCCTTTATTATATTATTAAGTGCTATTGCTACAGTTTTACAAGTAATTCTGTGATTTTTTTTGTATTGGCAAGGTAAGTAGCACTACTATCGATCACAACCATTATAAATTCCAGAATATCTATAGTTTTTACACAAAAATCAATCAAAACTATGTTTTTTTCATAAATTATGTAAGATTTTGACTTTCAGCTCACTTTCACTCATCATAGTGAAAAAAAAAAGTATGGACGCTACTGTGGCAAATAGTATTAAAAATTGGCGCATCTAACTACAATTCTAAAATGGTATAACATTCTAGACAAACTAGCCACAAAAATATACTTAGGTGTACTATTTCAAAATAACAACCATATTTCGAAAATTGTTAGTGTTGATAGTAATCACTTTTACTATGTAGCCAAAATGTTTTTGTAGCAAGTTCTCAGAATTTTAATGAGACATGTGCGTAGTCCATAAGTCCATAAAATAAGTTAGACAGAGATAGAGAGATTATACGTTAGAGGGAGATAGATAGATGCTAATTGTTTAGTAACATTAATGCAGGTGGAGAAGTAATTAATGTCCTCAGCAGCACAGCAAGTCAGTATGCTCTACTTCTTTGTTTACTGCACACCGTTATGTTTTAATTAAAGTGGCTCTGGTACTGACGACTTTTGGATTGAATTAAGTGACCTGGAAATTGACCTGACTTGGCATTATTTTAGACTAAGATTTTGTGTTTTTTTTAAAGAAGTTTTGCCTTATTTTCAAGTGTTTAGCATTCATCATGCCGCTACCATACACAGCGTTAGAATACGCTAATATGCACCTAATTTATGGAGAATGCCGATGCAATGCCAACGCTGCTAGCAGATTATATCGAGCAAGGTACCCTAATCTTCAAAGGTATCCGGATTATCGCGTATTTATTAACGTGCATCAAGCTTTTTCGGAGGGTCGTATACCATCTGACAGGCGAAACGCTGGAAAACCTAGATCGGAACACGATGAAGAAGTTCTCAATGAAATAGAAAACGATTCAACTACCTCTGTACGTGCTGTACAAGCAGCAACGGGAATCCCAAAAAGTACTGCACATAGAATTTTAAAACGTCACGTCGTCGTGATGAAACAACCTGCAAGAAAGATGGATATTTAAATCTTCACAATCTTCATAGCTGGAACAATGAAAATCTGCACCTGGTGAGAGAAGACAATTCCAATACCAATTTAAGGTTAACCTATGGACTGGCATAATAAATGGCAAAGTGATAGGGCCCTTTGAGTTACAAGGAAACATAGATGGCAGTAGTTATTTAAACTTCTTACAAAATGAGTTGCCAGGATTATTAGAAGATGTGCCCTTAAGTGATTTGCAAACCATGTGGTTTCAAAACGATGGTTGCCCAGCTCACTATGCCCGTCCTGTGCGAGAGTACTTAGACCAAGAGTACCCAGGGCGTTGGATCGGGCGACTTGGTCCTATCTTGTGGCCACCCCGTTCACCCGATCTAAATCCCCTGGACTTTTTCTATTGGGGTTGTCTAAAGGACAGAGTCTGCACAAAACCGATTGCAACCTTGGACGAGCTTCGCCATAAAATAATTCAGACTGTGGATCTACGGACTACGCACATGTCTCATTCAAATTCTGGGAACTTGCTACAAAAACATTTTGGCTACTTAGTAAAAGTGATTACTATCAACACTAACAATTTTCGAAATATGGTTGTTATTTTGAAATAGTACACCTAAGTATATTTTTGTGGCTAGTTTGCCTTGAATGTTATACCATTTTAGAATTGTAGTTAGTTGCGCCAATTTTTAATACTATTTGCCACAGTAGTGTCCATACTTTTTTTTTTCACTATGATGAGTGAAAGTGAGCTGAAAGTCAAAATCTTACATAATTTATGAAAAAAACATAGTTTTGATTGATTTTTGTGTAAAAACTATGGATATTCTGGAATTTTTAATGGTTGTGATCGATAGTAGTGCTACTTACCTTGCCAATACAAAAAAAATCACAGAATTACTTGTAAAACTGTAGCAATAGCACTTAATAATATAATAAAGGATGTCCATTTTTAAAGATTTTGGTTTTTTTGTCGTAATGAAAAAAAAAATCAAGGTAGAATTTTTTTCTTTTCTGTTCTCGAATAGTCATATGTAGGTGCACCTGCTGGTGCCAGCTTATCGTTGAATTTTGGGACACCCTGTATAACTATATATAATGCCTTAATTTATACTAGATACCTTAATTTGCATACCAGCCAAACTCCATTGAATTTTTTTCAGGAAACGCTTAAAAAGCTAAATTTTTTTGTACAGTAAAATTCTTAAATACTGTTTGTAGATAAGATTTACTATATTATCTAACTTTTGTTAACGTACAATAGTATAAATAAGATTATTTGCGACTTATCCATACTTACTTCCCTGTCAAAACGTGTTATTTTGAAGTTAGCAGGCAGTTAGCACCATTGATATGGTGTCTGTCGAGATGATCAAGCTTGGCAGCTCCTGTGTCTGGGAGGCGTTCCTGTTGCTTCTCAATTTATGTTGGAGCTCGGGAATGGTTCCCAGGGACTGGAATAGCGCAGTCATCGTGCCTTTGTTTAAAAAAAACAAGGGTTCACGTTATGACTGCGTAAATTACAGAGCCATAAGCTTGACCAGTATGGCAGCAAAAGTGTATGCTAAAATTATTAAAAGGAGAATGAGGATGGTGTCCGATAGTTTACTGTGTGAGGCACAAGGGGGTTTCAGGAGTGGAAGGGGATGCATGGATCAAGTGTTCTCTCTGCGCAACATTGTGGAGAAGCATCTGGCTCTAGGTCAGAGGGTTTTCTGCAGTTTTGTGGATCTGGAGAGAGCATTTGACACAGTTGTACGAAAGGAAGTTTGGAACATTTTACCGGAGTATGGTATTAACGGTAAACTGCTGCAGTCCAGTCACATAGGCTGTAGAGCTTGTGTGCGGCTAGATGATGGAATGTCGCCTTGGTTTGACGTCAATATCGACGTTAAACAGTGGTGCGTTCTATCAGCCAGGCTGTTTATCATATATCTGGATAAATGTCTCCAAAGGTTGAATGATATGAATGTGGGAGTCCAGAGTGGCGGCTCAGTGGTCAGTGCTCTGCTCTATGCAGATGATACAGACCTGCTGGCGCAGTCAGCGACTGACCTGCAGACCCTAGTCGACACAATGACAGAAGATTGTAAGAAATGGGGTCTACGCATGAATGTGAGCAAAACCAAAATAATGGTCTTTGAAAGAGATAAAGCCAGAACAGATGTAAGAGTAAAAATAGGTAATGATGTAAGTGGATGAATTTGTAGATCTTGGATGTGGTTTTAGCCGAGATGGAAGGCACACCACTGATATAGAGCGAAAAGTGAATGCGGGAAATAGAGTGAACGGAGCGTTGGGACAACTTCTCGGTAGCCACCACCTTAACCAGAAGGCACGTGTAGCAATACATAATACAGTGCTTGTCCCAACATTATTATATGGAAGCGAGAGTTGGGTATGCAGAAAAGAGCATGAAAGCAAAATTAATGCGATCGAAATGCGATCTCTACGAAAAATCTGTGGAGTTAGGTTGACCGACCGCATTCGCAATGACGACGTAAGAGAGCGAGTAGGTATGAAAGAGAGTATCGGTGTAAAGATGCGAAAGGGAATGCTCCGATGGTTCGGACATGTGGAAAGAAGGCCGAACGAACGTCTGGTTAAGAAGATATATAATGCGTAAGTGGAAGGATGTAGGAACCGGGGAAGACCAAGATTCACCTACCTAGACCAGATTGGTCACGTACTAAGGAAGGTGGAGTCAAGAGTCCGAAACCGGCGAGCGTGCATGAAGAGAATTATGAATGTTGAGGAAGCGAGTGAAGTATGCAAGGATAGAGATCTCTGGCACTCTGTCCTCTCTGCCTACCCTGCAAGGGATATGGCGTGATGATATGTATGTATGTATGTAAAATATAATAAAATATGAATATAATAAAATTAAGGTAAATAATAATTATTTAAGCAATAAAATGCTAAGAAGTAGCAAAATTAAATAAAGAAATAAAGTAACGACAAAAATCCTTATTATTATAAAATAAAGAAAGTTGAAATTGTTAATATAAGTAATATTTGTATGAGTTACATAAAACTGAGCGAAGAAATCACTCTCCTCTTATATATTTAAGAACCGATTAAAGAGATCCACTTCGCTTCCAATCGAATTGAACGTTGTTGATGTTCTACAGATTGATGCATACTCTTTTAAATTGATTCTTCTATTGTATTTGTGAAGTTTTTTTTACATTTTTATACAGTATCAATATTTAAAATAAAAATGAAAAAGAATACAATTGACCATCCCCAATTTCGTCCAAATTAAAACATTAATATAGTTAAGTGAAATTTAAAATTGCTTAATTCAACTCTGTATTTTCATTCCGTAATCATATGGATGGTACAGAAATTGAGATTATACCACAGCAGACAAAAAAATCACAGCTATACGTGACCAATGAGAGCTGAAAACGGTTACAAAAACATTTTAACGCGATATCATAAATGATGACTAAGAAGTTTACATCGACCTGGGCCAATTCCATCTGATGCTGTCTGGTCAACAATTACATTTCCGTTGGTTGCTGTAAAAATAGGACTAAGGGGATAATATGCGGATAACATCTATGCAAGTGAAGAAAATCTCGAAGTATAACCCTATATGAACGCGCCTGACCAGCGAAGTATAGTAATTCTTTTATTTTTTTAATTGCTTTGCTGGCAAACGAGCGAGCAGTGCGCCTGATGGTAAGTGTTCCTATCGCCAATGGAACTTTATAATACCATGTTTACAGCTAGGCCGCTGCCTACCAATAAAAATCCCAAACCCACCCAGAAAGTTGGGCTTCCAGCTCTCTCGCTTAGGGAACGAAGCACACTGTCACTGCTCAGGCGTCGATTTTCTGCGAGGGTATAGTACTACCCCGGACTGACCGGCCCGCGGCTATAGACAGAAAACTGTCAACAGCGTGGTCCTATCACTATAATCATTCAGGTCAATTACCCTCCTATTGTGAAGAAGACGCGAGCCCAGCAGTGAAAAGCTAAAATAATATAGCGATACTAGTTATAGGTAGCAATATATAGAGATGTATAGATATACGCTATTGTTATGCAAAATGTAACGAGGTTTTCGCGCTATAAATTTTTATGAGTTGAGGCCTCGATGGCGTCGTGTGCGAATGTCTGTTGGTGATTGTGTGTATTCGTGGACGTGTTGTGTGAACCGAGGTATATATTATTTATTTTAAAATAAATCAAAATTTAATTTATTTTAATAGATTTTTGAATATTAATTATTTTTAATGATTTTTACACGTTTTTATTATTCATGTTTTTAAATATCCAATATGTATCAAATAATCAAATATATGTTTTGTGTAACACGAAAGCTGGGAAGAAACATTCTTTTCTTTTGACACAATTTTCTTCCTAATTCAGGAAACAAAAGATTATATAAAAATAAAATCTGTATGTGTATTAAATAAATATTATTATTAATAAAAGATTATTATTATTATAAAACGTGATAAAATTTAGTTAATATCGATATTAATATTTTTTTTGTATTAGATATCTTATTTTTAACTTGTAAATAAAAACAAAATAGTGGTAGGACCACGCTGTTGACAGTTTTCTGTCTACAGCCGCGGGCCGGTCTGTTTGGTATAGTAACACCCTGAGCAGAAAAATCAACGCCTGAACAGTGGCAACGTGCTGCTGTGCTTCGTTCGGTGAATGAGAGTGCCGGAAGTCCAAATTCTTGGGTTTGGGATTTTCATTGATAGGCAGTGGCCTAGCTGTAAACATGGTATTATAAAGTTCCATTGGCGATAGTAACACTTACCATCACCTGTACTACTTGCTCGTTTGCCAGCAAAAGCAATAAAAAAGTAAATAAAATACTTTATTTATTTGCTATAGGTTAGAATAATTACATTATTTAATTATATTAAAAGTTTGACCAAAACCAACTTCATCTGGAACCATCTGGTCAACAATTACATATCCAGGGTTGACGTCAGACTAGGGAGGCTCACCGTGTGAAGGTGACACCCCGACAGCGAAAGTTGACGGAACGTCGACTCGAGATGGTACCCGAAAGGGTAACCCACCGGATGGTCCATCCGGTGGGTTACTCTTCTTCATCTATGACATACACCGAGTTTCGGTAGGCTGCCCACTTGGCATAGAGAGTTACGTGTATGGCAGGTTATGAGATTCCGCGCCGTCCCTTCGGTCGCCTCGTATGGATCGGGCGAGATGTGACTATATCACAGGCTGTCTCCAAAAACAAAGGTTTGATGTCAGGCAGCCGATCATAAAACTATGGCCAAAATTGTTGTAATATGTACTGCGGAAGAAGACTACAATATTCCGTCGACCCTGCGCGATTGGGATAAGGGCAGGATGGTGATGATAATATCTAATTATCGCGAAAACGTCAGGAATAATTAATATATTTTTATTACATTTAAAAAAAAATGTTTTTTCACTGATGGCGTGGTTCGATTTCGTTGGGCGCATACATATAAATAAAATCAACACTTTCTGAACAGCAAGTTCGATAACGATTTCTGATAAGTATACAAGTATTGTAGTACATGTGCAATAAAACTATTTACAACTTTCATCGTTTTCATGGAAGTTCATTTCCCAAAAGTTTAATAGTGTTAGAACTGACAACAGCGTGCTGTTGTCAGTTCTCTGTCTACAGCCGCGGGCCGGTCCGTCCGGGGTAGTACCACACTGAGCAGAAAATCGACGTCTGTGCAGTAGCAATGTGTTGTTGCGTTTATTTCGGTGAGCGAGAGAGTCGGCAGTCCGACTTGGGTGGGTTTTGGTTGGCAGGCAGTGGCCTAACTATACCCCTGGTATTACAAAGGTCCATGGGCGACATATAACATAACTATGTATAAAAATGTTTAAATGTCAATTGAAGTTAAACGAAATTAAAATTTTAGGTTACACCTGATGCGACGTATTTGTTTTGTCTTAGGTGTTATCTAGCATTTAGGGATTGTTGGTGAACACAAGGATTGTAACTCTTTTTACTCTGTTAGGGCTAATAAGATCAATGATTAATCCTTAATAATGGTAAGCTCACACTATTGACAGTTTCGTGTCTACGGCAGCGCATCAGCCTGTCCGGTGTAGTGCCACACTTTCGCAGATAATCTACATTTGAGCAGTGACAATGTACTGACCTGTTTCGTTCAGTGAGCGAGAGAGCCGGCGGCCCAACTTTCTGGGTGGGCATTGGGATTTATGGTATGGTAGACAGCGGCCTAACTGTACCACAGGTCCATGGGTGGCATTATCACTTACCATGAGGTGTGCTGCTTCCTCGTTTGCAATATAAAAAACTTCATCATCTCAGCTCATATATGTCCCACCGTTGGGCTCGAGCCTCCTCCTTAATGATAGGGTAATTGACCTATTACGCCATGTTGGTCAGACGTGTTGTGATTGGGGTTTTTTTTTTCGAGTTTTCCTTCTCTTGAATAAATGTTGTATGCATTTGATATCCCTTAGTCGTCTTTTACGATCAGTCACAGGTAAGATAGGGACATTGTATTCTTACTCCGCCACCACACGGAAATAAAAATGGAGCAATAAAAAAATTTTAAATAAAAACATGCAACTAAATAGTCTTTCGTACTAATAACTAAGTAGTTATCTCGTGACTCGGGATGCGTTGATCAGTCGCCAAATTATTTGGACGTTTGCCCGTATACGAATTGTTTCACATTTGCAATAACACATCGTAGTACCTATACTTCCTCACTTCACATAGAGTAAACACAGTTTTTAATAACGTTTTAAAATGTTTTTTCATTTATATTAATCTATATAAATTCAAGGTTTGTTAATTGTTTTTATTAGTAGGATTATTTCCACTGAATTATCTTCGAGTGTATGTCATATGTACGTATTTCATTGTTTTTTTTTAATTCATGCGTAGTATTGGGACAGTATTAATATAAATAATACATACACATACATATCATCACGCCATATCCCTTGCAGGGTAGGCAGAGAGAACAGAGTGCCAGAGAACTCTATCTCTGCATACTTCACTCGCTTCCTCAACATTCATAATTCTCTTCATACACGCTCGCCGGTTTCGGAGACTCTTGACTCCACCTTCCTTCAGTACATGACCGATCTGGTCTAGGTAGGTTAGTCTCGGTCTCCCTCGGTACCTACATCCTTCCACTTTCGCATTATATATCTAAGAAGATAGAAGAATGAGAAGATGGTTAAGAAACCAGACGTTCGTTCGGCATTCTTTCCACATGTCCGAACCATCGGAGCATTCCCTCTCGCATCTTTACACCAATACTCTCTTTCATACCTACTCGCTCTCTTACGTCGTCGTTACGAATGCGGTCGGTCAGCCTAACTCCACAGATTTGCCGCAGAGATCGCATTTCGACCGCATTAATTTTACTTTCATACTCTTTTCTGCATACCCAACTCTCGCTTCCATACAGTAATGTTGCGACAAGCACTGCGTTATGTATTGCTACACGTGCCTTCTGGCTGAGGTGGTGGCTGCCGAGAAGTTGCCCCAACGCTCCGTTCACTCTATTTCCCGCATTCACTCTTCGCTCTATATCAGTGGTGTACCTTCCATCTCGGCTAAAGCCACATCCAAGATATACAAATTCATCCACTTGCTCTAGTACATCAAGAATCTGTCACTAAAGGATCCCTAGGAGAAAATTCTAACACCAATTGATCCAATTGCAATCTTGTAACCCATCAAGCGTGGCGATTATCGCTCATTGTCCCCTGTGATTAGGAACTATCTCCAATAATGGTCAAACAATGATGATGATGTTTGTGCCCAAAAAATAAGAGGAGGTGTATGAGCAATAATAGTGTGCCTAAATGCTAACGGGCAGACCACATGGCTGATAACGGCTTGGTAAACCAATTTGAAAACGATGCTGGTGATTTGACAATGAAAGTCGCTGGTTGCCTTTAGCGCTTGTGGCGTTTTATAGAGCAGGTCTAACGTCGTTCTATGAAGGAATAACGTTAACAAAATAGCGATTCGTTCTGTATCAAGGAGTGGTAGACCACGCTGTTGACAGTTTTCTGTCTACAGACGTGGGCCGGTCCGTTCGGGGTAATACCACACTCTCGCAGAAGATAGACGTCTGAGTAATAACAACGAGCTATTGCACTTCGTTCGGAGAGCGAGAGAGCCGGAAGCCCAACTGGGTCAGTTTGGATATTGTAATGGTAGGCAGCGGCCTAACTCTTGGTATAGCAAAGGTTCATGGGCGACAGTAACACTTACCATCAGGTGTGCTGCTTGTTCGTTTGCCGCCATAAACAATAAAAATAATGGAGAAGGCCTTATATCGTTCCATGCTAGATTACTGTTGTTCACAAAAACTTCGGACTTTTTGCTATATTATTTGTAACATTATTTGTAACGTCCGTCAAAACTTGATATAATAGACAATTTGTGATATATTTATTATCAGTATGGTTACGTATCTATAGCGGATGCTGTGTCTCTATCTCTGGTTCATTAATCAGTGTAGTTTTAGAGAGACAATTGTATTTTTAGGGTGCTAACGGTATATTTTATTGATCTTCCGCCGTCTGTCCTTCTGTTCATTCGTCTGTCAGCGAGTTGCAAGAATCAAAATAGAAAGAAAGAAATATTTTTAATAAATCTTTCACATTAATTAATAGTACCCAGACTTGGTGGAATTAATAGTACCCAGACTCGGTGGACTGATGACCTCATCAAGGTCGCAGGAAACCGTTGGATGCAGGTGGCACAGGACCGTTATAGATGGCATTCTCGTGGGTAGGCCTATGTCCAACAGTGGACGTTTACGGACTGATGGATGGACCCAGACTTAAAATACTCGTAGGTGTTTTTAGATGGCAAAATTATCAAATTACTTGCAACAAGATTAAAATTATTATTTGCAACAAGATTAAAATTATAGTAATAAAAAAATAATTATAGTAAGGTACAATGCATAAAAAAACCATTTTACCTATTGGTAATGATTGGTATGTAGGAGTCGGGGACGCAGAATAATTATTGCCTACTAAAAATCATAGTTTGAATACGTATCTACCTGTTGTGGGATAGGTACCAAAGGTAAACCGTTTGAGCATACGACTCTGAGGGGAAAATAACATTAAGGGTCTCTACTCAGCACAATATGTTAAATTTTGTACGCACTTGACAGTACAGAACCAACCGTAGTCCTACTTGCGTTTGACTGATTTATTTTTTCACCACACACAGGTGAAGCACTGTATAGTGATGTCTATATTTGTTGTCCAGGTGCACAGCTGTTACGGTGAAGAGCTCGGCTTCAACTCCGACGACGAGGGCTATAGCAGGGATCCCCCGGACGACGTACCACCTCTGCCACCCGACACCGCATCCGAGGTAATTTTTTTTTATTATACCGACATAATATGAGGATGAATAGTCTATGTTGATATTGGCTGCCGGAATCATACTTTTATAACAGATTGTTTTTATGAAACACCCATATGAACCCATCCATCAGCTTGACGGCTTGGTCTCCACCCGTTGAAAATAGGAATCTCCAAGTAAGAAATGGTTGTAGTTAGCATTATAACTTTCTCAGGATATAACTGCTGCTCATACTGTGCGGGTTTTTATAATGGAAATTTAGTTATTATTTATTTGAATGCAGTGGCAAAAAACGAAATAATAATAAACACTCAGCCACTTATAGCAATGTACCTGCCTCTTGTCCCTATAGCGCGTGTATCTATGGCGACCGTCTAAGGAGCCCATTTAATAAGTTGAGTTGGAAGGCAGACAACAATTCTATGTCAATAAATAGTCTTAATACTGTTATCACAAAATAGTTTTACACCTACCGTTGTCTGTTCACGAGTGTTATGTGCAAACGTGGAGTGTCATCGGTAGATACCATCCCAATTTTACATTAAATATCTTTAAAGTTTGCGTATTGAACACATGTCCCCACGTAAGCCTACCAAAGGACCGTACAGCTTCCCTATTAGAAGATCCCGTGAAGGGAAGCGAAGATACAAATAATAATTATTATTTCTTATTAATTTGAGTGATGTATAGAAATACAAAATACATTTTTTTGTAAAAGACTCCAATCTACACTAAGGAAATAGTTCTTGTATTGCTGGGGACTTTACAAACATATAATTAACGCAGATAAATTACACCCAGACTCAGAACAACAGTTTGTGGATTGCATAAAGTATTGTCCTGCGTAGGAATCAAACCCATACCACTGGCATAAAAGGTCGATATCTTAACCACTACACCATCTGTGCAGTCAAAAATTGATAATTAGGTATATAGGGTATATAAATATAAAACAATTGAAAAATGGAATTGTCACATAAAGTCTTAGGTGTGAACTTGTATCACCGAAGTCAAAGATCGGGTACCGGTGGCCCGCTCGCACGGCGAAGAGAGAAGGTTTTACGGTGGGTCTATGGTCTATGGTCACGCGCCGCCTTTCCGTCACCCCGGACGGATTCGGCGCGGCGAGACACATCCATAGTCCACCAAAAAAAAAAAAATACGAATGCAATTGATCCACTCGAAAGTGAAAAGTAATAATAGATATAGCCAATAAACTTTTTACTTTATTTCTTTTTATTTTAGTACAATTTGTATCTAACTAAAAAAAATATGGTTTATCTATAGTGTCTGACCAAAATGAATATTTTGACATTCTTTTTATTTTTTTATTTTTATTGCTTATGGTGGCAAACGCGCAAGCAGCACACCTGATGGTGTCACTGCCGCCCATGGACCTTTGCAATACCAAGGGTATAGCTTAGGCCGCTGCCTACCAATATAATCCCCAAACCCACCCAGTTGGGCTTCCGGCTCTCTCGCACACCGAACGAAGCGCAATAGCACACTGTCATTACTCAGACGTCGATCTTCTGCTCATTGTAGTACTACCCCGGACAGACCGGCCCGCGGCTGTAGACAGAAAACTTTCAACAGCGTGGTCCAACCACTATTAAGACATCTCGAATAAATCTTTATATAGCAGGGAAATTCACATACATACTTAACTAACACAACTTACCCTCAGATTGAAAACAATCATTTATAAATCTCACAAAGAACTGTCCACGATCGAACCCACTACTTTTTACGCAATGGATCAGTATTTAGATTACTACACCATCTGAGTCGATATTTCGCAATGCATACAGATAAATTATGAGTATAAATTCTTCTCGCTTATCAATATATATTCGAAGATAAATTGTCTACTACAGGCCTACTCAGTCGTAATAAATAAAACCACAGAGAGGGTACAGATTTTGGGATTGGTACGTTAGTGAAAAGTGTCTTATGAATGAGGTTGGAAAGAGTCATAAAAGTCGGAGGCTTATAATTTCTATATGACTTCAAATTACGGAAATTTAGCATTTAATATGCTTAATTATTTATAAAATCCCGATAACGAAGCGTAAAAGCGAAAAATTAAATGCTAAATTTCAGTAATTTGAATAACAAGGTTGTACTCCAAGCGCCGTAGCAAAAAAAGTAGGTTTGTAATGCAACGTACGGGACCTGGTATTTTTGTTTTGAATATGTTCAAGGTTGTCCCCTGATTGTAAATCCAAGTGGGCGCAGCGGGGGGTGGTTCACTTCAGCCGCCATCTTAGAAAACACGTTTTATTGAATATCTCGCGAACCGCGCATTGTACGACAAAAATTGTAGAGATTATTATTGTAGATAATAATATTTGCCATCTTTTTTATTTGAAACTTTTTTTTGTATAACACATAGGTTTTTAATTATAGCGAATCAAACTTTTTACAATATGGTTTTTACTAAATATTTATTTAATGGTCAATGATAAATTAAAAATAATGGTAACTGTATTGTAGAGCATGAAATTACCTATAAATTTTACAGTTACAGTACAGTTTTTTTTTTATATTTACGATACAACGAATCACTCTAGCTTGATGATAATCGTTGTATAGTACACCTGTAGATAACCATAGATAAAAAAAGATATACCGATAAGTTTTTTGCGCGTTGATATTAATACAACTGAAATATTTGTCATTTAATAATTATTTTTTTTATATTCATGTTTATATATATTTGTGGTCTTTTACGTGAATTACAAAAGAAAACAATTAAAATGTGTGTTAATTTCTTTGACCACACTCCGCCATTAATCGTAATTGTAACTTAATTTGGAATAAAATTCCCTCCTCAATAATAGGCGGGAAATTGACTTATATACCATGCTTGTTAGATGGATTGGCATGGAATTTTATTTCGAGTTCTCCTTCTCTTGCACAGATGTTAGGGGATATTATTATCTCTCTTACTCGTTAATTAAGACTCGCGGTCAAGAGTGGTGAATCGTATTGCTACATCACCAGACGGAAAATATTTTTTTTTAGTACCTAAATGTTTATTTGGTAATTATAAAAATAAGGAAAATATATAGTTTGTGAGTTATGCTATTATGTTATAAAGAATTGTGGCGTACGGAAATATAATTCGATAAATAATCAAAATATCGTTTGGTTTATCAGTCCGCGTTAGTGTTTGCGATAACCGGACGAGTATAACAATGCCCAAATTGAACAAGAAACATAAGAATCATGTGAGTTATATTTTTAAACATGTTTGTATAACATTTCCCTATTTGAGTATGGATTAAAACACAATGTATCCCTATCCAATTATTTTCCTCCTATCCTGAACTCTGGCTGAGGGATCGCTAGTAGAATAAGTACGAAAACTGTGAAACTTGTAACGTCAGAACGCAATTATGATAACCAAATACCAAGCGCAATGAATCAGTGATTATTTTTTCATTTTTTAAAGAGGGTAAAGTCCAGCAGTGGGCTTTGATAAGCTGATCGATGTGTGACTAATGAATAAGGCTGTCCTTTTGTTACCAATGGTTCGAATTCTCGGTCGAATATAGAGTGTAACCGTAAGTGTTTTGATATTATATAAGAATGTATGCCAGGATCAGTTGGACTCTTCGTGCATGGAGACAAGCGGTGGAGATGCGAGGGAGGAACACCGCGGCTCCCGTCACAACGGTACCAGTCCCAGGGATTCGTCGCCACCACTCGGTCAGTACCATATAACACTTTAATAAATATATTAATTAAGTCATTTTGCGTCATGTCGCCCGATTTACGTAGGGTGGAAATGGAATTTATCCAACTCTTTTTTTGTAATTAAATTCCTTAATCCCCAAGACCCTGATATCATGTATAGAGACCAATGTGGATCCTGGCTTACTGGAGTTAGGAAACGTACTCATACTTGGCGACCTGTTCCTTGATTTCAAAAATACCACGCTGGAACAAAATTGGGTCTTCGCCGTATACCACGCGTCGTTACTGAGGGGAAAAATTGTAAAAAATATCAAGTAATATGGGCGCGTGTGTTGTTTCCTTACAATAGTGGTGGCTTTACGTCTTTTTTTTTTAATGCTTATGGTGGCCAACGTACAAACAGCACACCTGATGGTAAGTGTCACTGCCACTCATGGACCTTTGGAATACCAGGGGTATAACTAGGCCGTTGCCTACCAAGTAAAACCCACCCAGAAAGTTGGGCTGCCTGCTTGCTGCGCGAGCTGCTACTACTCCTGCGTGCGTACTGCTGCGTGTACAGTACTACCTCGGACGGGCCGGCGCGCAGCTGTAGATAAAAAAACTGTCAACGGTGGATTCTACCACTACTGATTCATCCCTAAAAAAAACCCCGACTGAGATTCAATTAATAGAAGTGATTCCAGACTACACAGTATATACAATTGTTTATCATGTAGAATATTATCAGGTATTCGTGTCTAGATAAAAAAAATGTAAAAAAATACCCGTAAAATTCAGTAATCAAATATGAATTCAGAGTTTTGTTACTGTAACTTTCTCAGTATTGCCGGTCGCCAATCCGTTGACAGAATTTATTAGATATATTTTTAGAAATAAAGGTTCATTTTCATTGGTCATTAGAGCTCGCATTCGGGGTACGGGAATTTTCTGTTCACGCATGCCATAGGGACGGCATGCTGTAATCGTTTTCATTACCACGCGTACGGCAGATTTCTGTTTAAACACGCCATAGGGCCAGCATGTGATAGCCGTTTTCATTAGTCGATAGGGCACTCTTGCGGATTGTTAGATATTCTTCAACGCGCATATGTTTTAAAAGACTTGCAAATATTCAATTAACGGACACAAATTACATCCAAACTCAGAACAATAATGTATGGATCGCACAAGGTATTGTCATGCATGGGAAAACGGACCCACGTCACTGGCGCGGTGGGTCGGTATTTAAACCACTCGGCTATCTGTGCAGTAATTATTCAATCTTGACTTAATTATTCAATCGTAATATCACTTGTGTCGTTACAAATTTGAGAATACAAATTCACCGCGGTCTTTCATTCTCGTAGGTGTTGTAAAATACGGCTAAGAGATATAACATACAAATATCATTCTTTTTTGTTTATTGCTTATGGTGGCAAACGAGTAAGCAGCACACCTGATGGTAAGTGTCACTGCCGCCCCTGGACCTTTGCAATAGCATATAGCTTAGGCCACTGCCTACCAATAAAATCCCCAAACCCACCCAGTTGGGCTGCCGGCTCTCTCGCTCACCGAACGAAGCGCAATAGCACATTGCTATGACTCAGACGTCGATCTTCTGCGAGAGTGTGGTACTACCCCGGACGGACCGGCCCGCGGCTGTAGACAGAGAACTGTCAACAGCGTGGTCCTACCACTATTTAATGCAAGAGAAGGAAACATTGAAATAAAACCTTACCAAATAATACCAACGTGGTGTAGTAGGTCAATATCCCTTCTATTCTGATGAAGGATCGAGCCCAGCAGTGGGACGCAGCCGAGATTATAATGATAATACGATGAATGTTTAATATAGCTTAAAAATTATATTCACCGCACCTACATTTCCCATGAGGGGTAGTTAAAAACCGACTGAAGAATGTTCAGGAAAAAATAGATATTACCGCTTTTCTGTGGTTTTGACATTAACTGGACTACACAAATAGCGTAACGGTGCCAAGTGTCGCGGGTTCGATACCCGCGCAAGACAATTCGTTGTTCTAAGTTTGTGTATAATTTGTGCCCCTTAAGTATATGTCTGTAAATTCAATAGCAATACAAGGATTATTTCTTTAGTGCAGGGAAACAATTTGTGGATCGCACAGAGTGTTATCGATCCCGCGACACTGGTGTGGCATGTCGATATTTTAACCACTGCGACATCTGTGTAATCAACAATTGCAATGTTAAATGCTTTAAGAGATGGTGATAGTTCTGATGATAATTTTTTTGTATGCAGTGACAAACGGTGATGCTGAATATCGAGAGGAGGAGGCGGCGGACACGCTGCCAACAGACATGTCCGACACGTCCGACAGCGAGCCAGAGAAACCGCACAAGTTAGTAGCAATGCTCCTACTTCTCAATTCATCATCATCATCATCTAAACTCATATATGTCCCACTGTTGGGCTCGAGCCTCTTCCATAATGGGAGGCCAGTTGATTTACTACATACCACGCTGGTCAGGCGTATTGGTATAGGGTAGGTTAGGTAGGTTTTGTTTAGAGTTTTCCTTCTTTTACATAGATGTTATATGCGTTTTATATCACTTAGTCGTCTCTTACAATCACCCACGGGTAAAATAAGGTGTGAATTGTATTCTTACTCCGTCACCACAAGGAAAATTAATTTAGTGTTCATTATTGATGTCCAAAAAAAAACGGAAGTTTTTTACTTTCATCATGATCGACATATCAGCACATACACGTCCTTGTATTGGAGTCGAGGCTACTCCACAATAGGAGAGGAATTGACCTATGATACCTCGCTGGTTAGACGGGTTGGTATAGGTTTTTATTTCAAGTTTATCTTCTCTTGTATAGATAATGAAAGTATATTATAACTCTTAGTCAAATTCATTTATCATGTATAAACCCTGCGAGGGCACTTAGATATTGTCAGTATTGACATTTTAAATTAATACAATAAACTGCCACCGGATCGGAACGTAACCGCTACTGAGAAGGTCCGGTAAGAAACTCAGCGGGTGTGTTTATTATTTCCTTATTGATTTTTTTAGTAAAAAGTAGTACATATTGATCAGTGATAATTAGCTCCAGTGTGATGTCCTTCGAACTCTTATATAATGTAAAATTTAATCGTTAATTTATTTAATTAATTTTCTTATTGCTAACAGTGTGCCATATACAATAATAGAAAAAAAATGTACATACATACATATCATCACGCCATATCCCTTGCAGGGTAGGCAGAGAGAACAAAGTGCCAGAGAACTCTATCCTTGCATACTTCACTCGCTTCCTCAACATTCATAATTCTCTTCATACACGCAAATGAAAATATTTGTACTGAGAAAAATAAAAATATTATTAGAGAAATATTGAATAAATTAATATTATAAAGAAAATAAAATATAACAAATTTGGATCAACATATACTGCTGCCAATGGTCATTGCCTCCACATACCTCTCAGCTATAGACATAATACATCTCTCTGTACAATATATCTAGTGAAGGTGCCGAAGCTAGGATCTCATTGAAATAAGTTGTAATGCGCGAGGAAGCGGTGAGAATTGACCTATGCTAGTGCGCTATGTGACGACAGCAGAGGTCGCTGTCGCTCGCGCAACTTACCTACAAACTGGCGAGGTACATTAAATTTGATTTGTGTTAACAATAACAGATTGTGGGCAGAACCTCGTATTGAACTAATGCTGTGTCACGACTCGTCACCAGCATATAATGATTTAAATACAGTGTAAAGATTATGGCTGGACCAGATAATATCCAGGAGTAAGATTGGGAGTGATGAATTGTATTCTTTCTCCGTCGTCACACGAAATGATTGGTTTTTTCATTGCTTATGGTGGCAAATGAGCAAGCGGCACACCTTATGGTAAGTGTCACTGCTGCCCATGGACCTTTGCTATACCAAGGGTATAGCTAGGCCGCTGTCTTCATTACAAACCCCGAAACCACCCAGTTGGGCTTCCGGCTCTCTCGCTCACCGAACGAAGCACAACAGCACGTTGTTATTACTCAGACGTCGATCTTCTGCTCAGTGTGGTACTACCCCGGACGGACCGGCCCGCGGCTGTACACAGAGAACTGTCAACAGCGTGGTCCTATCACTATTGTATATAGTATTCTCTGCCACGGCTAATTATATAGAAAGCGTGATGTTATTTCAGTGGCGGTGCAGTAGAGAAGTGTACGTCGACGCACGAGGGCAAGCTGCTCCTCCGCCAGGAGTTCCCGTTCAATATTGATCAGATGTTCACCATGATCTTTACCAACTCCAAGTTCAACCTGGAGCTGTTAGCTGCAAGGGGTACCACTGACTACGTACAGGTATATATATATACTTTTTTAAAAACCGGTACTAAGGAAATGATTCTTGTGTTGCGAGGGATTTTACTAACAAGTTACATCTAGACTCGGAAGGACATTTTGTGAATTGTACTTCGATTTCTTAGTCGCTTGTGCCATATGTGCAGTCAAAATTTTAAATAATTGTTATGACGTCCTTTCTCACAATATAAGGGAAATTGACCTACTATACCGCACTGAGCAGACGTGTTAGTTCTACTTCGAGTTTTCCTTCTGTTGCACAGATGTTATATACATATTATATCCCTTATGGTGGTGAATGGTATTCATACTTCGTCACCAAAAGAAAAAACTATAACAGATAATTCATAAATATTCTAAAATTAAATTGGAAATTCATAAATTAATACGTCATTACAAGCGGTTTGACGGGAATGTGCGGTTTGTTATTCCCGTGTATGTAATTTTATTAACCTACGAAAAAACCGAGGAGGTTCTCAAGTCGACGCGGATTTTTTTTTTTAAAAGAAGTAAACTTTAAAAAAAGACGAGTTCACCGAGTTTCTTTCTGGCATTTCTCAGCTGGCGATCGCATTCTCATCCAGTGGTAGGTTTTGAAATAATTTCATATATTTGACTGCACAGATGGCGTAATGGTTACCTAAGATGAAGAATGGTTAAGAATAATGATGAGTAGAGTGCCGTGGATTCGATTCCCACGCAAGACAATACCGTATTATTTCCTTAGTGCAGGGTGGTGTCTTTTTATAAATAAATATGAAATGGAATAGGTACTGCATGATTGCATGTAAGTCCTTACAGACCTTTTATGTAATAAATAATTTAATTTGAAGCCTCTTTATATGTCTGACAACGTATAATCAAAGCATGAAAACCTAACATACAAATAAACTCAATACCTTTCCTATTTATAATATTAATTTGTATTTGTAAATTTGTTTGAAGGCACCGTGGCAGGCGCAAGGTAGTCTCAAATGTCGACAGATCAGTTACACGCTGCGGCTCACATCGGGACCCATCGGTCCTAAAGAAGTACAGGTCACAGAGACACAGGTACTGACAATATTATCTGTCATACGTATATCATTCACAACTTTTTCATTATATGATAATTACCTTTAGCATATGTTCTGCCGAAAATAAAAACTTAACGCAGACCTGATGCGAACTTGAATACCGCGATCCTTCATTAAATCCGTCTTCGGGCAAATAATGATTTCAAATATTTAAGAGATTTTTTACTCATTTGATGATTGTAAAGATTATTTCATTAAATTTTTAGTAAGGTAAAGTAAGCCGCCTCTTAAGAGTCAATAATTAGTGTTACGCCCTCGTAAGTTTTCTTGCCACATTTTTTTTAAAAATAATTTATTCATGACCATACAAAGTCTTTCAGTCGTATACATTGTAACATTTTCTTGCCACATCTTCCTTAGTGTGGCCACCTGCCGATCTAGTGGTAGCTTATTACATTTATTAGTTCTAAATTAATGAATTGACATAATATAAGGTAAAAGTCCATATTATGGTACACTGTCCTGGTTTATGAAACATTCGATAAAAATCTCAATAACAAATAATTTTTAACTTGTTTGGTACTTATAAAATAATATTTATGATTGTTAATTACTAATATATTGATTAAATTAATTTATTTTCATGAATACTTTAAAATGTAGAGAAAAAAATATATATTGAATGACCGCGTCAGGTTGCATGAAAAAAAAACTGTTTTTTGGAGTAAAATAGTCACGTGTGTCAATGCAATTATTTCAAGTTTTTGAGAAATATATCAATGATTAAATAATACTTGAAACATGTGAACTAAAAGTTTAGCTTATTATCTTCCTATTGATAATGAATTTTAGGTAGTTTAATAAAGTATTTACTTTTATTTTAAGTGTTTCATAATAGGTACAAAAATTCTTTAATAGTCCGTATTTATGGAACAGTATATTCCGTGTTCCATGTCCCACGTACGTTCATTTTTCAATGTGGTCCGTAATTATGAAACAGTGACTCGTGAGAGCATTATTTATTTAATTTCGTGTTAATAATTGTTAATTATTTATAAAAAAAGCAGTTTATGTCAGATAAATGTTACTACAGTGTATATTTCTATAAATTTGTATTAGGTAAGTACTTAAATTTGAAAATTCTATCAAAATTAAAAATTAAACTTTAAAATTTGTAAGTTGCATAATAAATATTGTTTAAGTTAATCAAATCAATATTTTTTTTATTTCAGATAAGAATTTAAATTGCGTAAATATGGGAAAAACTACAAAAAAATGCCAAAAAAATAAATCAAGCAAGAAAAATAAATCAAGCAAAAAAAATAAAATTAAATCTCCAAAAACGGCTGTTGTCTTAGTTAATACGTGTAAGAAGGTTTCAAAAAAAAAATCTACGCGTATAAATTATTCTCCTGATGATTTAGCTAATGCTTTGAAAGCTGTCGACACAGGTGTTTCACTGAGAAAAGCTGCTGCAGTGTACGGAGTTCCCATAGCTACACTCTCTAGAAAAAAAGGTAACCCTGAAATATCCAAACAAAAAACTGGACCAGCAACTGTTTTTTCTGATACCGAAGAACAAAAAATAGTTGACTGGATTCTTTTTAGAGCTCAGCGTGGTTTACCAGTAACTAAAACAGAGCTCTTAGATTCTATTCAACAATATGTGAAAATGTCAAAAAAAGAAACTCCGTTTATTGATAGTCGGCCGAGCCGACATTGGTATGAGGGCTTTCGAAAACGACACCCTCAAATGTCAATCAGGAAACCACAACATCTGACTCATAGCAGAGCAGCAGTGACCGGTGATGACCTGAAAGATTGGTTTGATGAACAAGCTAAGCATTTAACTGAAAAAAAATTAATGGAGATTCCTTCTACGAGAATTTTCAACTGTGACGAGACTTATGTAAGTTTATGCCCTCCATCTGAAAAAATATTGTTAGCTAAAGGATCCCTGCATATAAGGTGGTTGATTCCGATAAAGAAGGATTTACTGTATTGTTTATGTATAGTGCTAATGGTGATCGTGCACCTCCCATGATCATGTTTCCTTATAAAGAAGAAGTACCAGAGAAAATTGTCAAAAATTGTCCTGAAGGTTGGGGTGTTGGGCTCTCAGATAATGGGTGGATGACCTCTGAGTCAGAGAAGAAACTTCTAGCTAAAGAAAAGAAAAAATTACAAGATAAAATGAAAGCAATACAACAAAAAATCAAAGAAGAAACGAAATAGTTAAATTTTAAATTCAATTTTAAATACATCTTGTCATTATTTTTTAATTATTCATCCAAAGATTTGAAACTGTTCTTCTACATTGATTTAAAAATAAGCATGAATTATTTTTTAAATCAATGTTTATTTATTGTTTGATAATTCGTTTTATTTTTGAATATAACTATATTAATAGTTGATAAAAATATTAAACAACATTTAATATTATGGATAAACAAATTAAAGACTAAAAAAAAATTTTTAATCTTAATGTTTCAATTTATTTTGTGTTCCATAATTTGGGACATACCTTATGAAACACCCGTACATGCTGCTTCATACTGTTCCATAAATACGGTCATAAGTACTCATCTTTTTTTTCAATTAATTTATTAATATTTTCAGCTAAAACTCACTTCATAACAATTTTTATCGCTTTAATAGATATCACAGAAACATTTAATTTGAAAAATTCAATGTTTCAAGTCTATTTTCTTTTAAAAAGAATAAAATATACAATTCCTATTCATAGAGTGTTCCATAATATGGCCCTTTACCTTATTAGTTACGATAAATTGATTATTTAATAATAATTTACCAAAAACAATACAGTATTATTTTCATTTTGTGCTGGCAATGAATTTATATCAAATTGTGGATCAAAATTTAATATCTAATACTGTAGTGGGTAGATATAAATCTTTGTAATAACGATTACTTGTTGGACTTGAGTTACGTGAAGTCACAATTGGGTTAAGAATTGGAATCGAGTATCAAGAGAAATTTTATTTCAAATAAAATAAGTAATATCTATGTAAATTTAAGAGATCTTTTAGTAATTACACGAATATTTAAAATTGCAGGTAATGAATAAATGCTCAAAACCGGGTCAGCTATACTCTATTGATTTAACGTCGGAGAATGCGGGTATCCCTTACGCGGACTACTTCAGCGTTCAGGTCCACTATTGCTTGCAGAGGGTCTCGGAGACCTCCACTGAGCTGTCTTTATATGGCGGTATCAAATACAAGAAACAAATGTGGCCCATGATCAAGGGTAAGTAATCATCCCCCAATTGGACGTAAAGGATATCATGTCACAAATGTTTGACAGGCGGATTGACGGCCCGGGCCGGTCACGGATATCAAGAAATCGGTACCAGTAATCGATCCAATGGCAAAGGGTAGGGAACATGGTGAGCTATGTAGTCGCGCGTTCCCGTCGTCTCGGAGGGCATGGGCAGAACGACAGACAGACCATAGGCTACAAGAAAAAAAATGCGGGTTGAAAATCAATTCAGTTTTTCAGTAAATTGCTATTTCTCATGATTGTCCTTCGACTGGTTTTAAGTGTTCCCATGGAAAAATAAGTCTTTATGGCGTATTGTATTAAACATTATAATCATTAACGCAAAAGATTTCTGCTTTGACTTCCACAACTGCGGCAGTCCTGCCGATTTTCTCAAATCCGTTTCTATCAACTTTTGTAGCGGATTTTTGAACGTAATTTTACGAAGTTTGAGGGTAGAATGAAATCCAAGCTACTTCATCGTCAATTATGATTTCATCATTAGAAATCCATCATCCAAATTATCACGTGTATATATGGTGAAAATATTTTACGTTTTAAAATAATGAACTTTTTTCATTGTACTGATATTTACTTCCTCATCCGTTTCCAATTCCGTTTTCGTTATGACAATTCCGTTACATTACTATTTATAAGCCACTCTATCAGCAAGCATGACAAAAGTGGTAATAATGGCATCGCTATCGCTGGTAATAATGGAATCTGATGGATGAATATCCATGGTACACCGTACCGTCAGAAGAAGTACTTATCTGCCATTATAAAAAGCACCTTTCATATAATATCTTCAATTTTTTTGGTTCTTCCTCGACCTTAATGCTCTTTCAATGTTAACATTATTTTCCATAGCGTTCCTAGAGAAGAATGCAATGTCAGGGTTAGAGGAATTCTGTAGGTTGCTGGAGTCACGGCTCGGTATAGAAGCTGAGAACGCGGTGCCTACCACCAGGAAGACCAGGCGACATCGGAGAGTTACACGTGAGTTATTAAAAACTATTTTTGATTATATATTATCTTAGCCTCTAAAGTTTTAGTAAACCCCTAAGTTTTAGTGGACATCTAAAGCATTACAAGTGACACCTAATGATGGGTATTTTTTTATTATATCTCCTTAAGTTTTAACTTAAATTTTAAACTTTAATATCAACATGAAAAGACATTTAATAGAAATCAAATAAAAGTTGTGTATCATTTTTATTGATTTAGATCATCATCACAACCCATATATGTCCCACTATTGGGCTCAGGCCTCTAACCATTTAATACCAATGGATTTATTATTTACAGCGTCCCCACCCGAAGGTTTGGTGGTACCAAAGTTACCTCCCACCAGTGTAATATCGGCGCGCGGTTCCCTTCCCCGCGGTGTACGACCCCCAGGCGTAGCTCGGGATGGTGGCGGTGGAACAAGCAACAGATTTATGTTGTTATTACTAGTTCTATTACTAATGCTCAATGGCTTACTTTATTGGAAGCTATACCACGTGGAGAAGCAGAGCTTTGACCTGGATGACTTGCAGCACAGGTTAGATATGTACGTGTTGTGCCTGAAACTTATTTAATAATCAATATTGCTTAGTTACTCTGTGTGTGGTGATGGAGTAGGAATACAAGTTGTTTCTTCCTTGGGGAAACCAGTAACACATTTATGGCAAACTTATAATTCCAAAGGCGAATGCCTACCCTATTTGCCTGGCAAACATGGCCATGCGTTCAGGAGCATTTATTTATTACGTAATACAATTTAAGCGTAATGGAGGTCGACCATGTGTTTATTGCACAGGACTGAGTTTGAAAGTTTTTAATTGGACCGGTTAAATTTTCTTACATAGGTATTGTGGCAATAGTTAAAATTGGGAAAAAAAAATCTAACGCCGTTTAGATGTTTTTTGCCAACGGTTGGAGGTGGATACAACGGTGTTTGCCAGCCGTTGAGGAGGTCAATGTCGAACATTGGCCATCCAAATATACTTATAGATGTATTGAATAGCTTTTGTTAACCTCAGTATATGTGCCTGATAATTAGTGTTTAAAATTTAAGTCGTTTTGATTTTATTACATATACATCTATGAAATCATCTCCCATATAAATCCCATTGTTGACCTCCAGAATGGGAGGGATTCACCTACTGTAATAGCTGGTGAGACGTATTGGTGTATGTTTTTATGTTGAGTATACCTTTGCCTGCATCGTTGTTTTCTGCATATGTCCATTGGGTGTCTATTTTAACATCTACTGGCTAGACAGAGGGGGTGAGGAATTGTATTCTTACTCCGTTACCACAAATAACAGTACATATGTAGGTATCGTATGAAATTATTACATATATTAATAATGTAAGTATATGTATGTTTCTTAAGCATTTAATGTAGTGAAGCATGATTTATTTTCACCAGTATCTTTAAAGCATAAATGTATGTGATTTATTGTTTCTTTGTTGCGATTTATACTCACGTAATTGCTTTCAATATATAGTTTTAGACATTCCAAAATTATATACTATACATTACAAATTGGGTTATCTCAAGGACATACCCTAGGTCCAGTAATTTCCAAAATTCTCGTATTTGAATGGGTCGGTCATTGTAGGGTTTTACTTTCAGTGAATTAATAACAGCATAAAGTTGAAACTATAGTAGGGATTATCCCGGCCATTATTTTCTAGTATACTAATGCATAAGCGAAATCCGCATTGAACACAACTGCTTACATTTATGGGATCATAAATTTGATAAACATAAACTCAGTGAAGCTTCTGTATTAGGATGAGTACGGTGAGCGGGTCGCAGATGGCGGACTGGTCTAAGTTACTGGAACAACACACTCATCGGCAGCGAGGGCAGTTGCTAGCGTGGCGAGACGCACTCGATCGGACCAGAGCTCATCTAGCGCAGGTAAAATTTATTCATTAATTTTTACACTAATTAAAGAGCATGAACTGAATGGATAGATCAATAGATTACTTAAATGCACAAAGACTTCGCGATCAAACCTCATGGAGCGCAACAGCAATATCTGACTTTTGAATTTATTTATGTCATAAATTGTTGATTACGTTTGCTATAACTGTGAAAGGTAATATCGTGAAGAAATTTTTATGCCTTAAGAGCCGTTCTTAAAGATGTGTGAAAACTTTAGTTCGAAGATCACATTAAGCCTTTGGTCTTTTGTATTTGGAAGTCAAAGTATCCTCAAATATCCAGATATCTGGTCTAACCCTTTTTTTTTGCGGTGGGCTATGGACGTCGCACCCCGCCAAATCGGTCCGGGGTGACGGAAGAGGCGGCGCGCAACCCCATTGACCCACCCTGCAAGCACCTCTTCTTCGCCGTGCGAGCGGGCAACCGGTACCCGATCTTTGTCTTCGGTGGATCTGGTCTAACCCTAGACCATAGTTAATAAGTTGTACAGTAGAGGTCTTCGGTCGCCCTTGAAGCGAGGCGACCGCGTGAGGACGACGACGCCCGATGGTGCAAAACTGTCGGGGCGTCGACTGAGAAGATACCCGTGAGGGTAGACCGCCGGGTGGGCCACTAAAGAAAAAGACCGCGTTCCAGTGACCCACTCGCACGGCGTCGAGACGTATATGTAGGGCGGGTCTGCGGGGTCGTGTGGCGCTTCTCTGTCGCCCCGGACGGATTAGCGGTGCGTGACGTACCATAGCCTGCAGCAAAAAAAACAGTGGAGGTCAAGAGGTAGTCGCTCTATTAAATTGTGATATTTTATCGAAACTGTTTAGACTAGAAACCGAACTTAATGATGAAGTAATAAAGTCTAAGTAAATGAATTACGCAAAATAGCGCCATCTATTAAATACATGAAAATTCAGCCAACGAAATATAAAGTGTCTACATTAAATATGCATAAATCAATAATTTGTAATAACTTCATTCCTATATCTACAGACGGAGCAGGCCCTAACGAAGCTATTGGAGACGATAAAACCGTCCCTGGAGAGGGCGCAGCATGAACAGCCGCGGGACGAGATGTAAGGGTTATCATCAATCTTCACCCAATATACACACGTATGATATCTTGCTCGAACAAATACACATCTCTGTGAACTCCTTACAGCTGGATAGATGGGTAACTACATTACGCCATTTTATTGCGGTCAGTTTATAGATGGTTGATTCTCTCATTGCTGAGAGTTTTAGTGTTTGGAAATGCACGTAAAACATCTGTTCTTCGTTGACGCTATAATGATTAGTCGTAATGAGATGTCAGACACTCTCTGTCTGACATAGGTTTGAGTGATGGTATCGTACGGGTCGATGATAAAGTGTAAGATATTTTATCCTAAATATGTCTGATAGAGGTTTTCTTGTGTGATTGTTTTATTATATGTTATTTAATGATAACGGTTTTGCTGGGGGGATGATACGGTAATTAATTATTTTAAAGACACGGCCCTGTACTAAAGAATAACGCCTTGTGGCAAATTTAGAGTCAGAGCAATATTTGTGGATCGCACAAAGAATTATTCTAAGTGGGGATCTAACCTACATTTAGACTACTCTGCCATCTGTGTAGTCACAATATACATTAGTTTAGATTTATTGAGTTTGTTTTAATTAATGTAATAATGAATAATGAATTTTTAATCTTACCTAAGCCTATATATTTTTAAATTTTCACATACTATCAAAAAATATCGCAAAGAATAGCCAAGTATTTATGTTTAAAAAAACAACCTATGTGTGAAAAAGACACATGATAGATTTGAAACTTTTGGATTATATGGCAACTTTTTAATTATTTATTCAACAATCTTTTTTGTATATAGCATAGATTATCATTAATTTATTTCAATAAAACCCTGATAGCAAGCAGAGCTTACATCTCACTCTGGTCCGAACACCAGAAGACAATAAATGAAACTCTATGACTGCTTAAAATTGTGATAAATACGCATAAAAATGCAATATATCATCGCTCAAGGTCATTTACTTCATAACTTTTCATCACACAGTAGTCAAAACTTCAAGCTCTTACATAAAAAAAAAAGTATATTACAAAATCATTTACATATTATAATAATTTTTTATGGTGTATTTGATCCCCCGGCAAAACATATTTTACACCTAATCCCTATCACGTGTGATTTATCGTTCGAAAACCTCACAGATCCCCACTGTGATAAAGTAGATACAAATAATTTTATTCCTCTATTGTGAATACTGTAAGCTTGTGACGTATGACGCATAGCGTATACTATACCCAGTTTCGATTAGAGAACGCACCCATACTACGTGCCCTGTTGCGTAGTCTTCGAAAATACAGCGCTTGGTCGATATTGGGTTTTGACCCTATATCAAAATTGGGTCAAGATTGGATCTTAGCTCAATGCCGAGTGGTTTAAAAATGTAAAATATATAGTATGGGTACGTTCTCTTAATATTTATTACGTATTATCAAATTAAACATATTTATATAGAACCAATACGTTACGGAAGTTTGTGGATTTAACCACTTCACCTCTGTGCATTTTATTTACAATTTTAATACATTTCCTATTCATTACAATTAGATCTAATAGTGCCAATTGTTCACAACTGAAATTGGGTTATTGCTTTCTTTTGCTAAAAGGCAAACACTTTCCAGTTCCAGTTCGATATAACTATTTTGGGTCACCTAACCCTTTTTATTTCTCTTCTCCGCCTAATGAGTATCAGATGGAAACCTCATTTTGATGGTCTCAGTGTCATGGTTTATCATTCGTGTATTTACCGTGTTAGTGTACTGGCAACAGAGTACCTACACATTGCCCTCATTGAAATTAGCTATTACTTTAATTAGAGTGAAGATATGTTGCTTAATCTGTTAATGAATCTTTGCTTTCTTGACTCATGGACACGTGTGGGTCAATCGTATGCACAGAATAAAGAACAGCGTCCATTTTCACAAAGGAAACCTATATTTTAGGCTACTCCTGAGGTGGTCTATATGACAACGTTAATGTATGATTTATTTTGATTATTTAACATTAATGATAAAATAATCTTTAAAGGCATTAAACACTAGTCCGACTAAATTTTCTTCTAAATTCCTGATCTTACAGTTTCGTCGAAATGAAAAAGATAGCAATAACCTAATCAAAATTTAGTTACTGCACATAGCATCAATGTCTAAATGAGATTATAAATCTCCAACCAATGTTTGATTATTTTTAGACCATCACAATATTTATTTTGAAATATAATATGAAATATAACTATTTTTACAAGACGTTAGGACAAATCCGTCAGTCTTCCCGTGACCTTGAACTTTTAAAGTGCTCGAAACATTGGACACGATAAAATACGTGAAAATACTTTTATTTCATATGTATAATACTCTCCTAAACATCAGAAATGGTTATAATATGCATGTTCGAAACCTAGTACAAACGAGATGCCCAAAATATAGAAAAATAAATGTATATATAGAAATTATATAATATTTAAAAATTAACAATTAATAATATGATATTTGAATGCACAACATTCACTATTCCGTTTAAATTTGGGCCTTGAACATCGCATGTTGATTTATTTTTAAAAGTTCAACGCCTCAACCGAAACGCTTTAATCCAAAAATAATTGCAGACTTAAATTAGAATAATTTGATTCATCGCGACATAGCTTTTTCCTCGAAACCTACCGTCGGTTTTTAGTAGCATATAATACATCTATTAAATTTCGCCTAGGGCCGTTCATAAATTACGTAAGAGATTTTGAAGAATGATTTGGCACTCTCATCCCTCTACCGTAAGACATCATAAGATTGCAACTATCCCCCTTGCCCCTTGATAAGATTTTTTGTAAGACAAGGCCCTATTGATCAAATATAACTCCGTTTATTTTGAAAATATCTTTTATTACAATCTTCTTACTACAAGTAGGTATAATTAACTCACTGCAATAACATTAATCTTATTAATCTATCACAGTTTAAAATCTTACATAATGTTCACTACCCCCTCCCCCTTACCTATAGTAAGAAGTTATAATATTCAGTCAACAACAAAACTAAACGTCTTACATAATTTATGCATGCCCCTAAGGTTATATAGTACCAAATGTAAAGATAAAATTAATAAATTCGCCACTTATAAAGATACCCGACAAAAACGATTAATTTCGTACTCGAGTGTCTTGCCGTTTATGTATAACTTACAGTCTATCTAATCTAAGAAGTGCACTTTGACAGCTGTCAGAGTAAGTTGTCTAGGTATGTGAACCAAATAATCGATATCGAAAATATCCGATTTTGATGAGAAATCGATATTAATTCTTTGTAATTAATAATCGGTTTATTTTTCAAAAAGGAGATGAAATATTAAGTGCTAAATTAACACTAAACAAATTTAATTATTTCATCATAAAATCTATTCATCATATTTAGTAGGATTAGGTTAAGTAAAAACAAAAACTGGATTTGAAAATAGCTATTTGTTCAGAATCATTAGTATTACTTAAATTATCACCGTCGCGAATATTAATAATTATATCCTTATCAATAAAATTGTCGAAACGTACATCTCTGTCAAAATCTATATTCGATTAAATATATTAATATTTTTACCGATTATTTAGATATTCGTGAATTGGAAGTTGTCAAGCACTACTGTTTAGAACGTTATGACGTGATATTGTAAGATCGTCCATAATAATTACTATTTACAATGTTATTTTAATTTTAAATTAGTTTTACGAGTTTCAACATTAGATTATTGTACAAGAAACTCACCCGCAACGTTAATTATGTAAATAACTTAATATTTCTTTAAAATTTCAGATTTATTGTTTGCAATCATGTGTATACGTTTGACCAAGGTTATTGTGTATTAAAAAATGCGAAACGTCAAAATGCACTTCTTAGATTAGATGAACTATAGTGTGTTACATAAAGTCGAAGCGACGAATTCATACACAAAAATTATACTTTTATAAAATATTTTAGTGTTCTTACACTTTACTCCAGCAGTAACTCAAATTTCAGGAATAAAGCTTTTGGTAGGTATCAGATGTGTGTGCAGTTTTAAACTATATTACGTATAGTGGTATAAATAAAATATATACACTATTATTCCCCATATGTATATAACATAATACAGTACCAAATATTTTTTGGCTATTATAAGCTTTTCTGACTGCATCATCATATGATATTTCACCATATAAAGAGTTATATATATATATATATATATATATATATATATATATAATTATAAATAAGAATTATTCAAAATTATTACATAGTGATATATGTATTTATCAAAATTATTGACAGCAATACCAAAAAAATACTAACCATCATTGGTATAAGGTTCCAGTAATAATTACTGCATTTTAGTGGTGTTTTTAGTTGTAATTTATATAATTAAGCATTGCGAATCCATCGACTCATTCTTTACGTAACTGGCAAGTGTTTTTGAAGAAATTTTTAAATACATTTTTTTTATGATTTATTCACATAGATTATTTAATCTGTGGTTTTGTTTGTAATTTATAAAGAGGGTAGGGATAAGGAAGACGATGTTTTTGTATGAAAAATACCGTAATTATACTTTAAATCAGAGTGGCGCTACTAGTACCATCGGGGTGGATCTAGAAAAAAGCGCCAAACCTATTAAAGAGATAGAGAACCAGATAAGAATAAAAATAGAAAAATTTCTACTTCGTTTGACTTCAGATAACGTAAATAAAATCTTTACTATTTTATTGTTAAAAAAGTTTAGTAATCACAACGACCATAACGTTATTTATTGATTTCTACCGGACACTTTTTTATTTGACGCAAAGGGATCGTCTCCCTTATTTCTACTCTCCATACAGTATTTTTTGCACCGTAAGTGTACGCAGATAACGTGCCAGACCTCCACACCTGCAAGGACCCATAAGTCTATTATATTCGCTTACACTATAAGTCCAATTATTTCTATTTTCCATACTAATAGTAATCAATTCAAAATTCTGATTAAAATATTTTTGATTTTTAGCAATAAAAAATAATTAACATAAAGCAGAAAAAATATCTGTAATTTTTTTAACTTCTTTTTTTTTATTTTTCTACGAGGCCGAAATTTCTTATGGTAGACAAGTGCCCGAACAGGGCCGTCTTAGTCCATAAAACAACCCTACCTCACTAATAAGAACATTTTATTAAGTAATATTGCCTGATTTACTTGAAAAAGAATGGGTTGCTATTATTAAATTAGTCCAAGCATGAAAACAGTTATCGCCAACAATAGAAAACTAATTATAAAATTATTTCTATACAAATGTATCGATTCCATTTTGTTTATCTCAAGCATTTAAGCCATCATTTTTATCATTCATCTAAAGAAAAATGCATTTCGTTATAATTATTTTAAAATATTTATTGATTTCTACCGGACACTTTTTTATTTGACGCAAAGGGATCGTCTCCCTTATTTCTACTCTCCATACAGTATTTTTTGCACCGTAAGTGTACGCAGATAACGTGCCAGACCTCCACACCTGCAAGGACCCATAAGTCTATTATATTCGCTTACACTATAAGTCCAATTATTTCTATTTTCCATACTAATAGTAATCAATTCAAAATTCTGATTAAAATATTTTTGATTTTTAGCAATAAAAAATAATTAACATAAAGCAGAAAAAATATCTGTAATTTTTTTAACTTCTTTTTTTTTATTTTTCTACGAGGCCGAAATTTCTTATGGTAGACAAGTGCCCGAACAGGGCCGTCTTAGTCCATAAAACAACCCTACCTCACTAATAAGAACATTTTATTAAGTAATATTGCCTGATTTACTTGAAAAAGAATGGGTTGCTATTATTAAATTAGTCCAAGCATGAAAACAGTTATCGCCAACAATAGAAAACTAATTATAAAATTATTTCTATACAAATGTATCGATTCCATTTTGTTTATCTCAAGCATTTAAGCCATCATTTTTATCATTCATCTAAAGAAAAATGCATTTCGTTATAATTATTTTAAAATATTTTCATTCCTATTTAATATAAATTATTTTGTATTTAGAAATAATTTTCATTTATATCATTGAAAAAAAAATACTTGAGTGCAATCGATACAAGATACAAATGTTAGATTTATAATAGTTGAATTATGTATATTCAAAACGAATCTAAATATTATAGATTTATTACGTACTTTAATTAGTATTAAATAGAAAATTAGTACGGTGTTGTTTATTATAATCAGAGTATTTTAAATTTAAGCATGTCGATGTTTTATATATATAGATGATAAAAAAATCGTTTAATTTGTAAAAAAAATCAGTTGTGGTGCGATCTCTTATTATAAAAATGTTTATAATTTTTAAGTTACTTTTCGGTGCTGTAGTTTATTGTTTATTAGAAAAATAAATATTTCGTTACTGTGTTTTACGTCGAAGTGAATCTGAATGGGGGGTAATTAAAACTTTTTGATATGGCTACATTTATATATATAATATCTTGCAATCTTTTCATGTATTTTTATTGTTATCCAAATGGCTCATTCAATCTCTATATGTTATTTCAAAGGGTGTTTTTTTCTGTTTATATAATTTCTTGCATAATACTGCGTCAACATTAATGTTTGTTACATTATTTTGAAGATTGATAGATAAGTAAATATATAAAAATTCATTAAAAAAAAACAAGCGCATAAAAGCTCATTTGACTAAAAATAATATATATATATATTTATTAAAACTGTTCAGTGAAGTATTATCTCACGTCAGAAAGTGAAGGTGCTAAATAGGTTGCCCACCAAAAACGTAACGAGGTTATTCGATCACTAGATTTTACTCCTCAAATTTTTCTCATACCGAGCGCCTTATATGAAAATCGATTCTTAAGGAGTAAACTCCAAAAAGTTTAAAATTTAAACTTTAATACGCCATCTGGTATTGATATGTACACTTTAGATACTGTCTGTAATATTAATTAAGAAATAACATGCAAAAAATTTAATCTCGCTATCTGTTGATAAATTCTCATAAACGTTACTACTTTTACAAAAGCTTTCGTATAAATTGTACTACTAAACTGTAATTGGCGTACCATATAATACTATAGAATGCTATAAAGCACCCTGCTACATTGACCAAATCGTTTTATCAAAAATATATTGTATTGTGCATGGATCAGTCATGATTTAGTAACCAATTATTTTATAGAAACTGTAATATTGTACCACGATTTGCTTCGACGTAAATTGATTTATTAAAATTTATAAGAATATGTCAATTATGAATTTGTTTATTGAAATCGAGTCCTCATTAATAAGATTGAGCCAATATCATGTACGTACCTGCGAATAATGATTTGCAAATATACAAGATTAATATAATAACAATTCATCGCGATTACAAGTTCATTCCAGATGTATAAAAATGATCTGATATAAAATATTAGGTGATTATGAGTGGAATGATTTGTAGATTCCTATTAGATTATACATTTTAGTGCATTTGTCTTATACGTGTTTAATCTGTTGAAGCGGGCCCAGAATTTTAGTTAATTATTCATCATAAGTTTTATAGACGAATAGAATCTGCTATATCTAATTTAAACATCTGATACATGCGCTAAGGAATAAAAATGGCAGCTAATATGTAATATTATGTTACATTACCACCACAACAGGCCACAAATCTCCCCTGTAATAATCGATTGGTTAATTGGTCGTAATTTTATTATTCTTTCTCTCTTGCAATAATTTGCTCCCTCATTATTTTTTTACAACAGTGAGTAAAATTGTAGTAGCATATTCTTAGCTTCATCCTCCATATTTTGCAACCTGTTAGAATTTTTTTCTTGCTGACACTACTAGTAGTCTTTGCATATTCTCGTCGGTATTGATATACTTTTAAAACTGTAATTTCAACAACTTCGTTTATTTGATCTTACGTCAGGTGTATTTGAACATAATAATATGGCGGTATTAAAAAGTGATCGATTCCTGAAGTCGTTATATATTTTAGGTTCAATGTGTGCCCGCTTCTATGCCAATTTTGAACTAATGTCTAAAATAGTTTACATTGGAGCTTACCTACTGTATGAGAATGGTATATGCACAATTGTAATTCCACTTTAGATTTAATTGTTTTAATGTAAGTTAGACAATTCTATTCTCAGTATTGAATAAATATTTTAATGAATTATATTTGAGTTGTTATTTTAAATAAAACCAATTTGTGTTATGAGGAAATCATTTATTTCGTGAAATTGCTTACCTGAAAATGTCCATTGCAAGAAAATTATGTTCAGTTTAAATATATAATTAAGTATAATAAAATTGGACTACATGTAGAACACCAAAGTCGACCTCTCACGCACAAATTAATGGGTTCCGTCAGAAGTCCTTAGTGCGATCCGTACCTGTTTGTAGCCTCAGTATAATTCCTGTCCATTAATAGTATGTTTGTAAAATCCCATCTACTTCTTAAAGCAAGAAAAACAGAATAAACCAAATCCTAAACCTAGCATAGTCAGTGTGCTGAAAAAGAATCTTAATAGATAAAAATCAAGTGTCATGGTGTAGCATGTATATGGTTCAAAACACCAATGGTGCTTTGAAATGGTACTTCCAGCGGTGGGTATATCATGCAATCACTGCGGCGACTTCATAGCCCAGTTATTTGCATACCTCAGTGTGCAGGTGTGACGCAAAACCTGTGTCATATACGCACTGTCCCGTCGCTCTCGGTAAAATGACAAGACAATCGATAAAAGAGAGATGTGTAACATTGAAGGTCTAAAACTTTCTTAAGTTATTTGAAGTACCGCCCTCCTAATCTATAAATTTTGCCACGTACTACTACTACTGACCACAATTAGATATGTCGGTGACCATTATCAGGAGAATATCAAGTATATGACCGAAATCTATATCTATAAAAGCGGATGTTTGTATATATGACATCGCTAAACTCGGAAACTATTTGACCGTATGTATTTTTTCCTCATTGATGTAACTCACCACCAGGCGGCGCTGCGATATATCGACACATCTACAAACGAACCAACAAGGGCTGGATTTGGTAGTATTTTATAAAATTGAACGTCTGACCTGGTATGGACATTTGATGAGACTGGAGGGATGAAAGTAATGAGAGGAAAGTTTTATATATGATTGTTGAAGGCTTTAGGAGTATGATGAAACCGAAGAAAAGATGGATGGACTGCGTAAAGCTTGACATGAATAGAAGAAATATAAAGAACGCAGAGAAGACATCGGACATGACTAAAGAGGGACTATTGCGTCAAAGCCAAAGGATACGAGTAGGTTAATGATGATGAATTGATATATTTTATGATAAAAGGAACCAGCCAAATTCTGTAAGCAACCATTAACCATTCATTATTTAATAAAAGAGAAGAGGAACCAAGTTCAACTTAACAATTTGTAGTCATATCCGGCGAACCTTAAATTTTGTGGATGGCTTATATTCAACCATATCGCTTGCATCCAACGGTTCCCTGCTACTTTCACGATGTTGTCAGTCCATTGTGGGGAGATCATCCTACCACTAATAAATAATGGTAACAGACGTCCAGTTTTAACAATACTAAAGATACTGTCAAGTAATTGGCTGCGGAATGAAAGGATATGGAAAGTGCAAGGGATTTTTCATATGGTATTAAAACTTAAAAAAATATGTACTCCGTTTAAAAATATCATCATCTCAGCTCGTATAAATCCCATAGCTGGACTAGAGTCTTCTTCAAAGTAGGCAGGTAATTGCCCTACTGTAACCACGCTGATCAGAAGAGTTTAAGGTTTTATTTGGCATATTTCTTGTCTCTAAAATTAATGTAGAACCAATTTATTAAAATTTCTATGAGGACAGCAATACGTTTTCTTCCTCTAATTCAGGTGGAAGTTAAGTAAAATATTATGTATATGGTCAAGTTTTATGATCGACATGACGTCAAGTCCTTTTATGAATGTAATTGTTGACCACAGAGTTTTAAATGGATATAAACTAGGGGCTCGTGCAAGTTATTTATCAACCTTATTTTGCCTATCACCCATTTTGATAATGTTTTTATATTATATAAATAATGTAGTAAGCTAAAAATGATTACTAGCCTTGGTACTTGAACCCACATTTATTGGATATCCGTTCCAATTGTCTTGCCAATTAGGTCTGTGAGTAATTAAGTAAGTCTGTGAGTAAGTAAGTCTGTGAGTAAGTAAGTCTGTGAGTAAGTAAGTCTGTGAGTAAGTAAGTCTTGCCAATTAGGTATGATAACCAAATTATCACTCATATCCTCGTTTTTTACGAGAGAATTTTAGAAGTCATCTATTATCAAATATTTACATATTGTTCCGATTTAATATTCTAACATTTGTGTTAGAATTATATTAAGTTATAACACTAACCCAATAATGCAATTAAGTTTAGCATGTGAAATGCTTAAAATCAAGGCGGTTTTTCCCCATAGATATCGATGAAGTCCCACGTAAGGTTTAATTATTTTTCGCTAGCAAATACGTTCTTATAATAGCACTATTTCAGAAACTACAGCAATCTCATATTTAACAGACTATTTCAAAACATTTACTTACACTGAAAGTGTAGTGTGCTCTTCTGTATAGCTGCCTGCGAAGCTTTCTACATCAAACTGAGCCAACTCCATCTGAATACTGTCTGGTCAACAATTATATTCACAGGGAGTATTGTCAAAAGTTTGCAATTATTACGGTATAATGACTTTCTAACGTTTACGCAAGTATTACACATTTGGCATGAAACTATTTTACTGATTCTATCGCGTTTGTATTTAATTTTTAATTTCCCGACGTTTTGAACACTACAGTGTGCATTTTCACGACATGGCTAAGGTGTCGTATGTCCAACAAGCCATCTCCCACATCTACCCACTACAATATTAGTTGTTAAACGCGATAGAATCCGTAAATGTAATTTTATTTCAAATACGTACGATGTAAGACTACATATTGTGTCGCCTAGTATAGGAGCAAGATGATGAGGAGAGGCAAACGTGCAAACAGCCCAGGAGATGGTAAACGGTAACTGCAGTTCAACAATACCTGGGGTGCCAGCCAAATAGTTGCCTACCATTAAACGGGGTACAAATCACCAAATGAAAAGCCCTTAACATTACAGGAAACGTTCATCTACCCTCAAAAATAAAACCAATTGAGCTACTCGGACACCGTGTCAAGATTTATTAAAAAATCCATCATACACAGCAGTCTGAGATTGTTTGTATGTGGTCTTACATCTAAAGGCTTATAGTTTATTTGTCATCATCCTTGAAGACCATGGTGCTGTGACACTTCCCGCAGTAGTGACGGTCCTCCATGACGGCCATGAACACGCCGGCGCCGCACTGCTCGCCGGTACATTCACGTCTCAAACGGTGGATCTTACCGTTCTCGTCCACCTGTAACAAATCATCTTTGTATTGGGGTACATACTCGTACTAGGTAATCCACTTTCAATTTTACACCCCTTGGTCACCATCCGTTGTATACGCCAACAGTCTGTCTAGTTTTCATGTAGTAATCATTAATATGGTTTTAAATCATTTAATTCAAACAGGAAGTTTCTGGTATTCACCAGAGCTACATTCGTAGCTCAGGAGAAAAAAAAACTGCTTGGTGGTGAATGAAAACAGCTCGAACGAACACCTAACCTTATAAGAGTACAATAATGATCTAAGAGCACAATAATGATATAATATAAAAAACATACACTACCAAATGAAAGGTTAAACGTTGCGTCATCGTTGAGAGCAATGCATTGTTTAGCTTCCGTTTTTAGATGCATTGAAATACGACAGGCGACGTGTTCAAACATGTTCAACCTAAACCTCTAACCATGAATTAAACATAATGCTATATTTGAATAGGGTTGACATCATTGTCATTTAATAAAATAATAAAACAATCCAGTAGCCGTCATGCAACACAACTTTATATAATTGTTAATAATCAAATTTAACAGGTAAGAAGCGATACCCCTTTCGCACCTGAGATTTTAAGCACGTAGTATTCGATCTAATCATTAAAAAATATTAGTAAATTGGTCTATTGATATATGGAAAAATATTAAAAAAAAGATTACGTTACGCGACTTTGCGGAAAAGCCCCCTCACTTTCGTGAGTTCCAGGGCTTGCTACTCCTAACTCACGCTAGTGAGTATTTATATTTATTCACTGTAAATTACTTGTGAAAAAAGATTTTAAGTTTAAAAACGTTGTTATGTATCAAAAATATTCAACATTTTATTTTAAATCACTGATTGAGCACAAAATACAAATACAAAACATAAGTACAAACAAAAGAGCCTCTCTGGCGGTATATAATTACAAATCTTGTCTGACAAAAAAAAAATTCTCTCTTCTTTAATTAACTCGGTCCTTAATCTCTTATATTAATATTTAGCTTAATCATATTATCTAATCAGTCTCGCAGATTTAGGAACTATTTGTTGTGGTAGAGGTTGAAACAGTCGTTGCCTCGATATAGGTCATATTTTCGCTATTTAATCTTGGTACGTGACGAGTAACTTTCTAGCATACAAACTCGTGGAGCCTTCAAGTTATCGAACATAGGAAAATGGTCATATCCATCGAACCTCTTGCCCTCTGATGGATTGTTTGCTGGCCTATATCTGCCTAATTTGGGCATTAGTAGTAGCAGGTGTTGGTGATGAACCGTGCTCCTCGGGGAATACGGATAAGCCGCAATACAACTACAGCTCCTAGTCCCAATGGGTGTAAAAGAGTAGGGTTATTTCCGTAATATATGAGCCGTTCGCTGGTAGTGATTACAAAGTTTTTTAAGCCCACTGGCTATGCATTATTTTTGACAAGTTGCCTTAGATGACATTTTCCTGTAAAAAGGATCATCTGCTCAGCAACTGGGTATCGGCCAGGTACTCAATATCTTTTCACATCTCTTTTTGACAACATCAAGAAGAGGTTGTACCTTCCAGATGGGGTTTCCTGCATGTATAGCGGGCGCATAATCGGTGTCAACAACATGAAGATTGTTTCTTAACAATGTGAACCTGTCTCTAGTCATGGCAGATGTAATCATCGCAATACTTATGTTCCGGAGCCAGTACATCGAGATTCAGGGATACGAAAGTATTCCCATAAGAAGATGAATGCCGCACAGCCTTTTTATTTCGTACTTATTTGTATTTAATACTTTTCCCGTCTTTCTTAAATGAGAAAGGTACAAACCGACATCATTTAAAAAAAAAATCATTAGTGTAGTAATCCTTAAAATGCTCCAGGGCTGAACGTATTCTCGCGGCTCTGTGTGTCCCTGGTAAGCATGAGGCTTGTCAATATAATCAGCTTTCTTCCAAAGTCCCCTTCGAGATTTTAATTTGACTGTTAGAGACCGATTTTTAATTTTATTTTCTTCTTGTGGGATAGTTGGTTAGGAAGAACAGGTATTGTTACAGTGGTGGAAGGAGTGGAATGAGTGAAAGTCGTGTTCATCCGCGTCTAACTCCAAATCCGAGCATTTTCATCAGCCAAACTTTCAAGAATAATGTCGTCAGTTAGTAGTATTCCTAAAATAATAAAAACAAATAAATAAATAACGGTATCTTAGTGTCATATAATGAATAATTGAAATAATAAAATAAGCATGTGAAAAACCATCAAAATAGCATATTTTACACGCAAATAAATAGTAAAATAGACTATAAAATATGTGAACTCATGTACGTGCGTTGGTAGAATAAAGCCCTAGAAGTCACAATCGTGAGCATCTTTTTTTCGTTATAGTAATTCATTTTTAGCGGCAAAAGAATCACGCTATTTAATTGAGTATTCATTCTATATACTATTACACGTAATATAAACTATTAACATGAGGAATTCGCCAGAAATATCCTTAATAAAATTAAATTTACTTACCACGGTTCGTTGCTGCTCGATCGGTCTCGGCCATTTTTGCGAACCACACCGAATGCACTGACATTATGCTCATTTGAACTTTTTTAATTGGTTGCTGGATAAACTCTCTAACGTGTGGCACCGGACGCGTTCGATGAAACAGATTTGGGTGCGCAGTACATTTTTTTTAAAAATTAACTCACTATTGTATCATCCAGGTGCGAAAGGGATACGATGTCTACCAGTCTATAGTCCATTGAAGAACAAAAGCCTTGCTCACGTGGCACAATTGTCACGCTTGGCAATTCCAGTTCAGTGTAAAGATTCCCAGAAGGGGTGCTAAAGATAGCGCCTTGGTACTTAGTCACAATGTGACACAAATCCGGTCATCATCATATATTAAGCGAGAAACGATCAATCAAACGTTTAATTAAAAATACGTCTTAGCAATAAACAGTTTTCTTCCATCCCATACTGACTATATTTATAAATTTCGTGGTAAATTATGGTTACTATTAGTTATTTTTATGTTATCTCGTTTGAATTGATTAATGTTTAAGGTGTTTCTAGAATATATATTAATTGAAATAGTTTTTCTTTATACATTTGCTCGTATACCTAGCTATACAGGGATAATATTTATTTTTGTATCAGATAACGTATAATTTATTTATATACATTTTTGGCAAGAAATTTAGATACGAATTGCGTGAAGATGTTTTTTTAACGTTTACTACTGAAGTCACAGTATCATTCACATTCTACGTTGGCTAGTAGTATTAAAAAAAAATCGTGCAAAAATACAGAAGATTGAGTATTATATATTTTTTCATTAGTAGTATCTATATACGTAGGAAAACTTATGACAACTAAAATTGAACGACAATAAAAGCTTTTTTTTGCATTGAAAACATCTATTATGTGACAACCCTAGCTACTAACCTATTACACCTACAGGTCAACACTAAACGCATTCCTGCATTCGCGCAAGCCGAAACATGTCGCGACCGGTCTCGACTTTCAATGTTTTTTTTCATGCCCGAGAGCATCTTTGAAATAGGTTCTCTTTATTCTTATTATATATTATAGTTCTTTTTTCATTCAATGTGACAAGTTTTGAGATATTCGCGTAAATAATAATGATAAAATCGTAAGGCGTTAAATGGTAAGACGATTAGGATTGTCAATTTTTAGGCAAAAAAAAAATATCAAATACCAAATTCTTAATAATAATTACCAGGCCAATTTCTTTGGCCGCTTAAAAAAGGTTTTTAACAGCCTTTTATCAGGTGGCAATAAGGTGCGTGCCTGCAACGCTTGGGCTATGCCAATCCTAATGTACTCCTTTAGCATACTCAAGTGGACGCAGAGCTGGACACCATAGATAGAAGAGTCCGCACACTAATGACAACATACAGAATGCATCACCCGCGTTCGTCTGTGATGAGGTTGTACATCCCGCGAAAGTGTGGGGGACGAGGCTTTCTAAATGCCGGGACATGGAGGACTTACCCTCCATAATCGCGAGGTGTGCAATCTTAGAAATTATTTTTTACGGATGACATCGTGATGTGGTCGCAGTAGATAGTGGACTCACCCCGCTGCGGTTGGCTAAGGAGAATTGGTGCAGTCCTATAGTACTAAGTACCAACGACAGCAAGGAGCTGCATGGCAGATTCTACAGGGCCCTAAATGGTCCCGAAGTAGACAGTTTAGCCTCGGTAGCCTGGCTACGTTTCGGCAATCTTTTCGGAGAGACTGAGGGTTTTGTCTGTGCAATTGCGGACGAAGTTATAATGACCAAGAACTACCGGAAATATATCTTGAGGGATGGCACGGCCGACATCTGTCGTGCATGCCACCGACCAGGTGAGTCCCTCAGGCATATCGTTTCCGGCTGTTCTAGTCTTTCTAACGGCGAGTACTTGCACAGACATAATCAAGTACCCAGGATAATCCACCAGCAACTTGCTTTGCGGTACAAACTTGTCAACGTAAAAGTGCCGTACTATAGTTATGTACCAGAAGTAGTTCTCGAAAATAGTCATGTCACATTGTACTGGGATCGATCTATCATCACTGATAGGACTGTTGTAGCCAACAAGCCTGATATCGTGGTGATAGATCGTCTAGAGCGTCGTGCAATGATAGTCGACGTTACCGTTCCACATGACGAGAATCTCGTGAAGGCTGAGAAAGATAAACAAGTTAAATATCTGGACTTGGCTCACGAGATTGTCGACATGTGGGATGTGGACTCGGCGATCATTATATCGATAGTTGTTTCGGTCAATGGCTTAATGGCCAAGAGCCTCGACCAACATCTCTCGAGGCTCGCGTTAGGTGGTTGGGCAAGGGTCAGATGCAGAAGGCAGTTCTCCTCGACAAGGCACGAATTGTGAGGAGGTTTCTCTCTCTGGATCCCTAACCACCGGTAGTTTGGTCCTTACATCCGCTGCCGGTGCTACACTATTTTTACTCTTTTAAATAGATTGTGTGTTTGTAGTTTTTTTGTTTTGTTTTTTACTGTATATGTATGTGTGCGTGTTTGTTTCCCCTTTAATCTATTTAAAATAGGTACAAATATGAAATGAAGAAATAAACGATAATTACTTTGTATTAAAAAAAAACTTAATTTCATAGCTATATATAGGGTACATATTATACATCTCACGAGATTCAAAGCCAAGAAAGGCTCCAAGTTCAGGCCAATTTTTTTGTGTTAGCCGCGGATGGCGAAAGCACTCAGGCCTCTCAACCAGAAGGTTAGACCAAGCCAAGACCAAGTATAGATGCTGTTTTAAATAAGTTTGACTGGCCGACGTATTACAACAGAAAGTTCCTGACGGGACACGAATGTCGTGTGTCACGTTCCATTCACGCTTCGTCCAAATCACCCGAGGCGGCATAAGGAACGCCGTGCAACCCTATAACTATAAGCTGCCATACACGGCCTCTTTATCACCATTTGAACGGACAACCGGTACCGAGTCAAGCAACCCAGCAACAGGCTGTGGGTGGCGAATTAATCCCCGATTCAACCACCCGCATATATCTATAAATGGTGCAAAAAAAAATATTAGATATGTACATAATCAACTAACCTTGTAAAACCTGAGCACGGCTAGCTTGACCTTCTTCTTCTTGTGCTTAATCTTCTTGGGGGTGGAGTAATTCTTCTTCTTGCGTTTCTTGGCGCCACCACGTAGGCGCAGCACCAGGTGCAATGTGGACTCCTTTTGAATGTTGTAGTCTGACAGGGTGCGACCATCCTCTAGCTGTTTGCCAGCGAAGATCAATCTAGGCAATGTTGAAAATATTGTTTACTTACTCCAAATAGTATAATGTATAATACGATACCAGCAATGTGGTATTGATTACAATACCAAAAGGTACTTTTATTAACACATCCCACTGCTGGGATCAGGTCTCATCCACAGTACAAGGATAGACAGCCGGAATAATACCATGATTCCTGATATTTTGTATTCTTCATCATCATATGAATCAATGCCCCCAAATTAAAGTTTTCACTTGCCCTAAGAATTGATAATTGTCATGAAAATAATTATTCCTAATTATATATAAAAATTATAAAGAACTGATTAATCAAATCTAAACATTCACATTGCTGTTCATAGCTTAGGTCCTGGTACTCACCTCTGCTGGTCAGGAGGGATTCCCTCCTTATCTTGGATTTTAGCTTTCACATTCTCGATGGTGTCCGAGGGCTCGACCTCAAGAGTGATGGTCTTGCCCGTTAGGGTCTTAACGAAAATCTGCATCTTGACTCACCTGAACAAAAAAAAATGTTGTTATAGCAATTGGCTAATTCCAATGAAAATAAACACTTATAAATATTTCCTTTTAATTAATTTCACTGTCTGGTATGGTGACCAGTTGGTCAGGTTGCTTTACATGTTAAGGGTTTCCTTTATCATCATCATCATTACAGCCCATAAATGTCCCACTGTTGGGCTCAGGCCTCCTCCGTAATGGGCGGGAAATTAACCTACTATACCGCGCTGGTCAGACGTTTTGGTATAGGGTTTAGTTTCGAGTTTTCCTTCTCTCGCATATATGTTATTTGCGTTTTATATCCTTTAGTCATCTTGTACGATCACCCACGGGTAAGATATGGGGTGGTGAATAGTATTCTTACTCCGTCACCACACGGAAAAAAGGGTTTCCTTATCATGTAAGATTTGTAAAGTTATTTGTTTTAATCTGGGAATTGGAACTATTAATTAAGTAAATTTATGTATTAATTAAATTACCAGGGTTAATTGCATCACAGTGGAAACTCAATTAACCGGACTAATTGTTGTCGTTAGGCATTCGGATAATCGAAAATCTGGATAATAGAATGTACAAAGAAAAGCTGCTTTTGTACATATTGCATCATATTATCCAATAGTTCATTGTTCACAAAATAACAATAATTACAAATATAGGTTATCAAAAGTCAATGTTTTACAAAGAAGTTAAGAGATACATTTTCTAACGTACAACTTATACACCTATTTATGTACTTACATACATATTTTCTTATTAAAATAATTATCATATCCATTATATATGTGTACGTACAGCTGTGTGATAGCGGCTACGAATACTACCGACCCTTACTTTGCTCGTGAATATCGTTAAAGACGACTAAGAGCCTTATAACGACCTGGGCCAACTCCATCTGATGCCGTTTGGTCAACAATTGCAACAATTACATTCCCAAGGAGGGTTGACATCCGACATGCGACCGGTCATAAAACTATTGCCAATAACTTTTACAATATGTACTATATTGTATCGACCCCAAGTAATTAGGATAAGAGTACGAAAATGATGATATACACGTGTACGTAACATAATTTGTTTATAATATTTATGTAATTTCATTTGAATTAAAATATTTGGTAATTGGCATTTGACGTAAACCACTTTGTCTCTTCATTGCTGCTACATCACGAATTGTATATGTAAGAACGCGATTGGTAGTCCGGATAACCGCGAATCTATATAACTGAGGGCCGGATAACAGAGTTTTCACTGTATTTATATTTTACCTATATAAAGTTATGACTGATTAAAACAGATAACACAGGTAGCTTAACAATTCACTTTGAAGTTTGTTACTTATATGGTAACATTTTCTGACTATAACAAAGCTTTTTTTTTTGTTACCAGGCTATGTAAGTGGCTATTCAGCTTTATTTGACTGCATAGATGGCGTGGTGGTTAAAATACCGACCCATACTATGCCAACTGTCACAAGCTCAATTTCCATTGAAGATATTATTTATTGCCATCTACAAATTGTTGGTCCAAATCTTTGTGTAATTTGATCCATGAATTGTATGATTGTGTAGTCAAGGCAACCACAAACATTAGTACCTTAGTCCAAGCTGTTCCCTAAAAAAACTTCTGCATATTTCAAACTAAACCCAGTAAAGGTGTCTCTACTGTGGCAAAAATAACAAAAAATATATGCTATTAAATCTAATAGTCTATAATTAAATCTAATTTCCGTGTGGTGACGGAGTAAGAATACAATTCACCACCCCATCTTACCCGTGGGTGGTCGTAAGAGACGAATAAGGGAGATAATACGCATATAACCTCTATGCAAGAGAAGGAAACCTCGAAAAACCCTATACCACCACGTCTGACCAGCGTGGTATAGTAGGTCAATTGCCCAACAGTGGGACATATATGAGCTGAGATGAGATGAAATCTAATAAGATTGCTAATTTTTTATTCCCAAAGGGGATCGTCATCAGACAGCCAGTTAAAACTATTGCCAATAGGTTTTGCAATATGTACAATGGAAATGGAGTACATATTGCTTTGACCTAAAGTAATTGGAATTGCAGATTAATGATGATGTTTTAACTAAAAAAATAACTTGGGTTAGTGCATTAGTTGCAAGTGATAATTAAAACTTTATATACTAAGATATTAACACATCTCACATATAAAATAGTTATATGAATAAAAACCATAGACAACCTGCTTAGTCTTATTTCCAACTATATTACATACATTTCTCAGTCTAAATGTATTTATTGGCAGAATACAGAAATAATAAATCATTTTAATTCAAGTGATAATATAAATCCAGGATGAAATAGTTGAAAGTATAAGTAAATTGAATTAATAAAAAACAAAAAAAGCTTCACAATATTTATTAAACATGGTTGTTACAATATCAAAATACAATCTGATACTTCCAATCTTTAAAAGTGTTATTGACTTAATAAATAATATTTTCAATGAATCACACGAGAAGTACTGCATTAATACACCCATCATTCTCAGGATTGTTTGTAACTTGGGCGTATTTACCCCACACAACTTTACCAGCCTGCGTCACCAAACCAAGTTCTGAAATGTTCACTTCCAACACGGTACCCTTTGTTATAACACCTAGACTTGTATACATTTGAGAACTAGGATTCTTTTTAACACCAATGATAGGTAGACAGAATGTTGCTTTTAATTCAGGATGTGTGACATGTGCCTTCTTGAAACGTAAACCCATTGGTCGAATAAATCTTTCAAACTTTGGTGGTTTACGAGTAAAGTTCTCTCCGACGAAAGTAACTTTAGTGACCATACGCTTCCATGCTTTACGTTTAGATTTGCCAGTTTTTAAGACTTTAAATACTTCAGCATCAGCTTGTGCTCTTACTTTAGGTATTGGTACATCCCATTTACCAGCTTTCTCTTTACGTTTCTGCTTGATCATGTTTGATAAAACTTTAGCACGAGATTGTACATCTCTGTCCAAGAGGTATACTGGTAAAGCACCTTCAGATACTTTCTCTGTATTTTGTTTGACATTTTTCTCCTCGTGAGCTTTAATCTTCTTTTTCATTTGTATTTTTTCATTTCGGCGTTCTTTATTATAGATTTTCGCCTTGATACCACGTAATTTGCGCGCCTTCTCAGCACGCTTGTGCGGCTCTCGGGCTTCGCGCTTACGTTTCCTTTCTTCATAATCGAGCCTCCTACCATAAAGCTTTTGATGACGCTCAATATATTCGTTCTGCGGCATTGTGGTTGCTTATTCGGCAACTACAACAAAATTTTCAAGATCAAATAGTTTCGCGACAAAACTAACCTAAACGAATCAATCGTTTATTCTTATGGTTGTGGTCGGTAATTCCTTTATGTATATACTATAAACACGAATCATAAAAGCGCATCGTCTATTTAGCTGCTCTATAAATCTTCAAGATCTTCGAAATTTTCCCTTCACAATGCAGACAGTAAAAACACCAAACATACACGTGCTATGTTATTTCAATTTAGGTATGTTCACCGCGATATAAAATGATTATTTAATTAAAATACTTAAACAAATCGTCAATAGATATAGCATAAGAGTAAAAAAATCTAGCATTTCATAATAGATTGAAATTTATTTCACAGGATTGACAAACTCACCTTACGCCGACACCATGCCACATGGAAAAGGAAACTTCAGAAACTACATGTCAAAATTGCCAACAAAAATTAAAGGTTATTATTTTTTATAGCATGGCTCCAAAAACCTTTAAGCCAAGTCTAATCACCCATTTCAGTCAAGGCTTTTATCTGTAAGTAGGAACAAGATAGGGAGAGTTTCCTTTCTAATCCGAGAGTATTCAATGTAAATAATTTTGGTCCAATATTAAAACAAAAAAGGACTAGTCGAGTCTATATCCTTCTTTGATGTCAGATGTATTACGTAAAAGTAAAGATAGAGAGGAAATAAGTAACATGTTTGCCTCATATTTTGCTTCAACATATACAAAAGCTATAGATGTTCCTTGTTCCAATATTCCGCCATCTATCAATATTACAGGATATAAAAGTTGTTTCACGTCATTGTACATTCAACCTGAAAAAATAGTTGAAAAACTTGAGCAACTTGACTCGACAAAGGGAGCTGGACCCGATGCGATCCTTCCTTACTTTGTCGTTTCATGCGCAATGAGTTTAGCTGCTCCACTTGATTTAATATACTTACAATGAATTTTTAAAATCTGGATCATTCCCAAAATGTTGGAAAATTGCAAATGTGGTTGCAGTTCACAAGTCCAGCGACAAATATTTAGTAACAAATTATAGACCAATATCGATATTATCATGTATGGGCAAACTATTTGAGTCGTTAGTTTACACTTATATAGAGTCATACTATCAACATGGTTTTGTGAAGTCCCCTTCTACTTCTACAAATCTAACTGTTTTTGTAGAGACCCTATCGGAAGCTCTTGATAGTCATAAGCAAGTAGACGTAATATACACTGATTTTAGTAAGGATTTCGATAGAGTTTCTCATTATACGCTACTTAAAAAGTTGAACGCATATGGCTTTGCGGGTCCTATGTATTCATGGATTGAATCGTATTTTAGTGATCGTCTTTTTAATGTGGTTCTGAATGGCTTTAAATCTAATAATTATCTCATTACTTCAGGCGTGCCCCAAGGTTCACATTTGGGTCCATTATTATTTAACATATTTATTAATGACCTTCCCAATTATTTTTTGTATGCTACACCACTTTTGTTTGCAGACGACCTAAAAATTTACAAAAAAATAGAATCACATAGTGACGTTAGTTTTGCTACAGGAAGATTTAAATTTATTATGCAAGTGGTGTCACGATAATGGAATGTTACTAAATCCAAAAAAAATGACAGTATATCAGGTTTACACGCAAAATAAATGAAATTAAATCAGTATATAAATTAGGTGATATAGAATTAATGGAAACAAATTGTGTTTCTGATCTAGGAATCTTATTAGACAAAAAATTAACATTTGTAAATCATTTGGAAACGACAATTAAAAAAGCATCTAGAGCTCTGGGATTCTTTATACGAAATGGAAAGGTTTTTCGCAAGATACATACAAAAGTAAAACTATATAATAGTATTGTAAGAAGCATTTTGGAATATTGTAGTGTGGTGTGGCGCCCGCATTATGCTACTCACATATTAAGGATAGAAAGAATTCAAAAGCGATTTCTCTGGCATTTGTCGCATTCAAGAACATTAGATATAAAAAAAATATCGTAAAATGATAAGCTTATTCATTTTAAAATGGATACACTTGATAAAAGAAGAAAATATTTGAACCTAGTTTTCTTGTACAAACTTCTTCGCAATAAAATATATTGTCTACAGTTACTGGTAAGACTTAATTTTAGAGTGCCGTATAGATTCCCTCGCGCACGTATCACTCCTCTCTATCCACCTTTAAGAAGAACTGTTTTAGGCTCTAATTCTCCAATTCCTCGTTTGAGCAAGCTTGTAAATCAATGTTGTGACTCTGTTGATATATTTTCGGATTCTCTTAGTCATTTTCGCAAAATTATACAATCATTGAATTTTTTGTGAGATTTACGTGCTCTTGTTTTTGGGCAGAATATGATAACTCTTTGTATTTTTCTTTTTGTTTAAACTATCTATAGATTGATAAGTAAAAATAAATAATGAACTCCATAATGAAGACAATAGTGATAAACGTATCTGGGCATTTTCATAAAAATGTGCAAGGGCGTTTTCAGGCTTGTCCCTCTAAAACATTATTTTTTTAAACAATTAATTCTATTTGAAACTAGAACAAAATTTTACATTGGGTTTATTATACATTTAACTAATATTTTATAATATATTAAAGCCAATCGTAGTATAACTTTTTGATTAAAAATAATAAAACAACAGAATGCTATCATTTTACCGTGTCCTTTTGCAACCAGACGATATTTCAACATCGAATTTAAGTATTAGTTGTTAAAATTTGCTATCAGTGCAGTATTTTATTTTTCTAGTGATAATGTAGGGGTCATTTTAAGAAAAATATATAGTATCACAACGCAAAATAAAAAAAATAAATAGAATTTAATTACCGGAGTGCATTTTAAAAATCCTGACACAGTCAGTTTTGTTACCACATTTTTTTCTAAAATACTACACTTTTTGTATGTTTTATGTAATAACAACAATAACAGTCTTTTATTTAGTGCCTATTTTGTAAACATTGTTTAGTTTCTTCCAAAATTTCATGTGAGGAGCACATTATGATTCAGTGCTTCGTGTGGGCGTACTTTTTTTGTCAAGGTGTGTTACCAATATTTCTTGACGCATTAATTAGTAAACATATTTTGTGGTTATTTTCATAATATTTATCATCTAATACAACTTATAAAACTGTTGATGAGACGTCACCACAATCGTATATTTTTTAAATAATTATTAATCATGCGAGGGTAAGGTAACGTTACGTCAGTTTTGTATGGTAACATATAGTATGACCTAAAAAGTAACAAAACTGACTATAAAGGAGACTGGCCTTTACACTTTTTACCGACTTACCAAAAAGAGGTATGTATGCCTCCCATGTTTTATTAAAACTCTTCTTCTTCTTCTTCTCTTTGTATATTGGCAATCAGCTACATATACGAGCTATTGGTGCCAGTGTCAAGTTATAATTATTTTTACGTTTATAGTCTTGTCAGGTCAGTCATTGTCTAAGTCAAATTGTCACCATTAACAGTGCAATGGCCACACTGTTAATGGTATCTTGTGGGAATTTTGATGGAAAACGAAAACGTTGTAAAGCACTTTTATATGATATTCACTACATCACAGTATTTCCGCACATCACATTACATAAAATGCCATCAAAATTATCTAATATAACACGTTAAAACACTAAGATATCGAATATAATACAAGAGCACCACATGACGTTTTCAAATTACCGTCAAAAGTCTTATTAAAACTCGTTCAGCTCTTAAAGTTGTTAGGTAACAGAAGTGACAGATGGACAGACAGATATGATGAAACCGGATTGTCGATGACATATTTTTAATAAACAGACTTTTTGATATTTACAATTTTACTAGAGTATCGATATAATATTAAAAAATAACATAATTCATCCTTCTACACACATTTTATTTTGTCGAAATACTGTTTTGGATGCAAAAAGAAGATCGTGGCTTCAGATTTATGATTATTATACTTCTTTCTGCCAATGAGTCGACAGAACATCAAATTCTTAATAAAGACACCTTATTTTTGGTGGTATTGTGATTTTAGTGTCTATGATCATTATCCGGCAGACGAATGCCAGCAATGTTTGATATTTTAATTTATTAAATATTTTTATTTTAATGACGAAGAGAAATATATAATTATTATACTGTTGTGCGAGTTAGTATGTTTAATAACATACTAATTCGCACCACATATTTTAAAAAGACTGAACATAATTTTAATGTAAACAATTTAAAAACGCCAAAAAGTAACTGTATAATTTATTTTACTATGTGTATTACCGTAATATAAGCACAATAATATTTCGTAATTTCATAATAAATTGTGCAACAAGTATTCATATTTTAATATTATTTTATGATTGAATATAAAAGACTACAGAGTACTCTGTACTGTACTACTGTTGCATTAGTGAATTTAATAGAAATTAGGTAATTACATTTCTCACCTTGCAAACATAATCTCTGTAACCATACACACAACATACTTTTTTAACAAGTCACTTTGTAGAATGGAGGTTTGTGTCCATGTATATGATTAAAAATTTAAACGGATGTTAAGCAACATATTTGATATAATTTATTTTGATTATTATTTGTCTAATTGATTTTGTTGGTTTTATCAAAGTAGTTATTTAGTTTCAATTAGAGATTTTAGAACTTATTATTGGATTCTGATGATAATGTAAATGGTTCTTTATAATTTTGTTACCATCAGTTTTGTTACTGTCCCCCAAATTTTTCAATTTAATTTCTGTCTATTTTTTATATTTCAAGCTTTAATACCGTAATTTAACTTAATTTAAGTTAAGATATATGATAACTGTTTTATTATTATAATTATATTAAAAGAAACTTAGTTTTACATAAAAAATAAATAAAAATAAGTGTTTCTTCTGTTATCAACAGTAACAAAACTTGCTAATTATTGTCATATTTTTAGTATTTTTTCAAGTTTGTTTGACGAAGTTACATCATTAGGTAGTTCAAACATGTTCTTTTTGGTTTTTTATTAAAAAGAGAGGTATTTCATTTATATTTTCATTTTAATCATGTTATACAAAAGTAACAAAACTGACATCTTTTTGTCTGACTAGGCCTACGTTTTTGCTTATTTTTAATAAATTATGCAATCAATCCAAGATAAAAACTGAAATGCGATAAATATGTAAATTAGACTATTACTAACAAATATAATATCACCTTAAAATGAAAGTTTAAAAAAATCATGTGTTTTTTTTGGTACTGCCTATTTTTGTGAAAATGCCCATCTCCTATCGCAATGATGGTGTAATCACGTGATTAATAAGCCAAATGGTTGGGTGTTGCAGTGTTAAATTACATGCCTAAAAGGCAGACCACTGGCTGCTATTGGTTTTTAATAGGTGCAAATTCCAATTTATATCAACGAGTTTTACACATTTTGTTTTGGTATTCGTCGATAAAGGGGTACGTAAATATATTTAATAGTAGCAAGACTACACTATTGGCAGCTTTCTATCAATAGCCGTGGGCTGGTGCATATGGGTATTACCACACTCTCGCAAAAAATCGAGCAGTTGCAATGTCCTGTTGTGCTTCGTTTGGGGAGCGAGAGAGCCGGCAGTCCAACTTTCTGGGTGGGTTTGGAGTCTTCATTGGTAGGTAACGGCCTGGCTGTACTCCTCGTATTGCAAGTCAATGGGCCGCAGTAACACTTACCATCTGCTGCTTGTTTGTCACCATAAACAATTAAAAAAAGCATGAACTGTCCACCTAGCTGTGAAATCTGCTTTACTCAGTCAACACTATAGTCTATCTAATCTAAGAAGTGCACTTTGACAGCTGTCGGAGTAAGTTGTCTAGGTATGTGAACCAAATAATCGCTATCGAAAATATCCGATTTTACTGAGAAATTGATATTGATTCTTTATAATTAATAATCAGTTTATTTTTTATTTTTCAAAAAGGTGATGAATAAATTAAGTGCTAAATTAGTACCTACTAAACAAATTTAATTATTTCAGCATAGAATCTATTCATCATATTTAGTAGGATTAGGTTAATTAAAAACAAAAACTGAATTTGAAAATAGCTATTTATTAAGAATTACTACTATTACTTGCGTCGCGAACATTAATAATTATTTCCTCATCAATCAAAGTGTCGAAATGTACATCTCTGTCAAAATCTATATAGGATTAAATATATTAATCTAATATTTTTACCGATTATTTAGATATTCGCGAATTGGAAGTTGTCACGCACTACTGTATAGAACGTGATGACGTGACATTGTTAGGTCGTCATTAACAATTACTATTTACCATGTAATTTTTATTTTAAATTAGTTTTACGAGTTTCAACATTAGATTATTGTACAAGAAAGTCACCCGCAATGTTAATTATGTAAATAACTTAATAGTTGTTTAAAATTTCAGATTTAGTGTTTACAATCATGTGTATACGTTTGACAGCGGTTATTGTGTATTAAAAAATGCAAAACGTTAAAATGCACTTCTTAGATTAGATGAACAACATTTTACACAATTTACTGTACACAGTTTTCTGAGGAACTCAAAAAAAAAAAGAAAACTCAGAATTGTACCGTTTTCCTCCGTGGGCTCACGGATGGGAAGTATGTAAGCACATTTTATTATGCTTAATAGAGAAGAAACAAAAATGTAGTTTTTATAAATCCTTATATTTTAACACAATAATTAGGATTTACAAGTGTAGGGCAAATTCTTTGTAATGGATATATTCCAGGTATCTCCAAGTCATTTGAATCATTTGACTCGTCAGTCACTTCATCATATGAATCATCACTTTCAGAGTCTCACTGTCACTGTCTAAAGTGATAATGAAAGGATCACCTAAATATGTATTCCTTATTCTGTATTCGTTTTCAATTTTTTTCAAGTGATATCAGTGATCATACCATTCGTTTATAGTTATTTTATTAATAGCCTCGGCAATTAATTTAGGCATTTTGGAGTTAGAGTTTTCAATATTTTGCTCTGCTATGTTTCATTTCATTAAGCTCCAAATCACACTTTAAAAACAAATCAATTCATTATATTTAACACATATCGAACTATATTAATGTTTATTAATAGTAGTCTTTTTCTTTCATAAAGTAACAACACTAACTGCTGACACCCGTTCATACAATTTTTCAAAAGGTATTAATTGTGCCTGAAGATGGTTTTCTTCCTTCATATAACTTAAAATTTGTTATATAGGTATATATAACATATCTTGCATCAATTTCCAAAAAAAAAAAATAAACACGAAGTAAACAACCAGCGTTTGATGACATTCCAAAATGCCGTCATTAGTTCATCAATTTACGACCGGGTCAGATAAGTTTGGCCTTATCATGGAAGTAATAAGTACTAATTGTACGTAGTACTTATTACTCCCATGGGCACTATACAAGTACATCGATTATTGGGGGATTCCGCAGTTGAAGTATATGACTTAAACGGGGAAATCCCGCAGCCTGCGATAACCGATGAATGGTGCTGCCATCTTTTGAATGCACGCTTTACGCGGGAAAAAATAAATTGCATCTTTTTGACTTGTGTCATTTCTGAAATTAAAAAAAATTGAGCAGTTTTTATTAATTTTTGCTTACGCACGTCACGGCGACCGTGGCCCGGGGCCCGCGTATAATTGATACGGCGGTAACTACGCCTCAGTCTACCTACCGATCCATCCACATTTTTTCTTTTTATTGCTGACTATAGTCCTACAAACTAGCTTGTTTAAAAGCCGTTTGGAAACGGTATTAAACAATTTTCAAGTTGAAAACAGTTGATAACTATATTTTCTTAATTATGTGTAAGTTTTAGATGTCTTTCTATGGCATCAACAAAGTCAACGTCGTCATTTAGAATCAGCGTTACTTGATTCTGAGTGTCACTCTTCAGTAGTCGTCAGATGGCGATTGGAGACAACTACTTCTCTACCACTGTTTAATAACATATATACATAGCCTTACGCCTGTTTCCCAGAGGGGGAGGCAGAGACTATGAATTGCCATAAATCACGATTCTGACATATCTCCATCACTTCATTCACACTCATCACAGTCTTCATGCATGCTTTACGGTTACGCGTACTCTTTATCTGACCTTTAGCCAACTCATGTTCAATTAGATCCAGAAAAGTATGACGTGGTCTTCTTCTTATAATGGTCTCACTCACACTCGTTTTATATACATGCTTCATTAACCTTTCTTCACTCATTGTTTCCACGTGTTCAAACCACCACAGTATACACTTTTTTCCTTTATCGATACTTCTTCATTCACTCCACAGCGCTCTCTTATAACATTATTCCTAATTTTATATTTAAAGTTTACATCATAATATTATGAAGAGCTTAGTTAAGAGTAATAAATCGTACATACATACATATCATCACGCCATATCCCTTGCAGGATAGGCAGAGAGAACAGCCTTCCTTCACCTTCTTTCAGTAAGTGACCAATCTGGTCTAGGTAGGTGAGTCTCGGTCTACTCCGGTACCTACATCCTTCCACTTTCACATTGTATATCTTCTTAACCAGACGTTCATTCGGCATTCTTTCCACATGTCCGAACCGTCGGAGCATTCTCTTTCGCATCTTTTCCCGAATATCGCTCTCTTACGTCGTCGTTGCGAATGCGGTCGGTGAGCCTAACTCCACAAATTTTCCGTAGAGATCGCATTTCGACCGACAGTAATAAATCGTAGTAAGAAATAAATCTATAATTTTAATATGTATGCTTTATTCAACAAAATTGTCTATTGTATTATAAATATATTGACACCGTCTCAGTAGAAGAACCACGATGTAGACAGTTCTCTGTCTACAGCCGCGGACCGATCCGTCCGGAGTAGTACCACACTCTCACAGAACATTGACGTCTGAGTAATGGCAATGTGCTATTGCGCTTCGTTCAATCAGCAAAAGAGCCGAAAGCACAACTGGGTGGGTTTGGGGTCCTTGGTATTGTAAAGGTCCATGGGCGACAGTGACACTTACCATGAGCTATTATATATTCTATTTTTGACGTGATAACGTCTTTTAAATCGATGAACGCCGGCTGCACGCTCGAAAAAGTGTCACCGATCGTGCAAGCAAAAGCGTGAAACTAGCGATAGCAAGGCACGATCGGTGTAAGCATTCGGCTTATGACGCATCTATCTCTCGGTCAATGCATCCAAGTAAAACAGAGACAGCGGTAGCATACAACCTACACGTGAACTATTAGGTCAACTATTTATAAAGTGAAAAGTTAATGTGGTTTCCATTCTTTATTAAAACAACAAAAAAGAATTAATTCCTGCAGTTTAAGAAACTGTTTATAAAACGAAGTGAAAAGTTAATGTGGCTTCCGTTTTTTTATTTTTGTTCAATTCGTATAAGTATGCAATTTTTCATTAATGTTTTCTTATGACATTATCACGTAAAATTATAGTTCGTAAACCGACTTTATGGACAACCACCATGGAAGTAATAAGTACTCAGAGTACTTATTACTTCCATGACAACCACCTATTTTTTTGACGTGATGACGTCTTATAATTCGATGAACGCCGGTTGCACGCATGAAAAAGTGCCACGTTCCGCCTGAGCCGAGCGTGTAAGCTAAAATGCGGAACAAGCGATACAGAGACACGATCGACCTAAGCTTTCGAAGGCACATTACACTTAAAACACTCTCCTTGATTTCCTACTTTTACTATCATCGTCATATCCTTGACAGAATAACGCAGATTAGAGGATTTTAAATATCACACGTTGTAAATTAAAAAAAATAATAATTTGAATTTTGTAAATAAATAGTTAATAGAACATTGTTGCTACTAATTAATCTGTATAATTTAAGTAAAAAATATTTGAATTAACGACTGCAATTAAATGTTAATTTATGGAAAAATACTCTTTAATTAACTCCTTTTTATTAAACAAAATAATGATAATACAGTGATGCTAGTTTGATTCAATTCATAAAAGTATGCAATTATTTGTCAATGTTTTCTTATGACGTTAGCACGTAAAATTATAATCCGTAATCCATTTTTACAGACAACCATTTTTTTTTTATTTAACACACACTAGCCCAATGAGTTTGTAATATTACCATAATTTTATTAAGCAGTCATAAAATATTTTGTAGGTAATTCATAAGATTTATTAGACACCTACCAAAAAGAAGTTTATTAAATAAAAGTATCTGTCACATAATATCATGTACACAGTAGATATAATAATGAAAAGTTTAAAATTATAAAAATATGATTACTTTTTTGCAATATTGTTATACTAGCAATACGATGTATCTACTTTTTTTTTTTTTTTTGATAACGCAGTGGTCCGAAATGCATGACGCACTTACTCCCCGGATGCGAAGTGTGGGACACCTAGCCTTGGGCTAGGTTACCCACTAAAACGCATCCACTGCGATTGCTGTTAGCCTAGGGGCTGTTACAGCGTAACCGGGCTGTGGGTGAGCGCTGAGGGCTCTCAACCCGAATAACGATATATCTACATTTTTTTTTTTTGGAGTTTATGGCTTGGTTACTTAGACCTTTAAGCCAAGTCTTCATAGTTTAGACACTTCGTGCCTTGTCTTCCGTATTATTGTTTACCACTTCTTCAAATTGTAATTAGTCCTTGATAGTCACTGTCCGTCAGTAAGTCAAGTCGTTACTATCAATTTGGCGCTGATAACCAAATTCATAGTTTCGTTGGGAATTTTGGGTGAACATGAAAATACACGAAAACCACTATTATACCATATTCACTACACTTCAGCACTTTAACTGTATCATATTCCATAAAATACCAGCAAAATTATTCAATATAACACTACAAAACACTAAAGAAATGAATATAATACAAGAGCGTGACATGATATTTCCATATTCGCGCCAAAACTCCGATATATCTACAATTTATACATACTATTATAGATATATCTAAAATAGCGTATTAAATATCGATATAATGTAAACTGCTGTATCGATATCATAGAGTACTTTATATATATGGTAATCGATATACCGATTTAACGTAGTCTATCGGGCATCCCTAAATACAACTTCGCACGACTCGGCCAGTGGCCACACACAGCAAACTTGAACAATCTGTGACTTGGACGCTTACATATGACTATGTCATCATTATCTATTCAAGGTAATTTGATTTCATAGTTTTCAATTACGTCTAATTTGTAGTTAATACATTTACCCGTTTGATAATAATGTGTGTGTGATAAAAATACCTTATGTTACCACCCCATACTTGTCCGTGGGAGTCACAGGAAACATCGGCTAAACGAGCAGAAGCGCTCTTTGGATTGAATCTTATAATACCAACTCGGTCGCCAATCGGCCTGCTAAACGGGACGATTGTGGCATTTTTCCCTTTCGGTTAGACCTATGTCCAACAATGAACCTGGAAAGGCCGATAAATAAATGAATTACATGCAAGGTAGTAACGAAAAAATCTATTACGATAATGTAAGTGTGGCGCGAAAGTTTGTTATGTGTAATGGAGTTGTTTTCATATTTTTATATAAATGTTGTTTAGAGATATCTTTTCAGAGAGAAAATACAATATGTACATAATACATAAGGACTTGAAGAATATAATTAATACAAATAAACAATTTCTTGCCGAATTACGTGTCAAATGACAAAATTTTAATGAAGGAGTTTGTCATTATCATAAAATTTGATGTACCTATTCATTATTTGAATTGTTAAAAAGATTAATCTTGTTAGATCAGGTTAGGACTTGTTAGTTCTCAATTAAAATAATAAATAATTTCAGATCATTCATGGAGCAGACGTTGTTCAACAGAAAGCATTTATAGTATCCAAGGAAGAGAGACTGGTAACTATTTTATAACGATTTTCTTTTACTAATTATTAACGGATTGTGGTGTGTAGTTATTTTTTGTGTTGTGTGTACATTTTGTTTATTTACCTATTTTCAGCAGCATTATTCTGGTTTTGTATTTTTTTATAAAACATGCATCAGTAAATACAATAGTTGTAATATAGAGGTAGTGTATTAGAAGACTATGAACATCCTAAGCCTAACTTGATTATGCATATCATCTCATTTGTTACAAACAATTTTTTAATGCTATAAGGCATTATGTATGTCTTTATGTGTCTCAAGTGAAGTAGGTAATATTTTCAAATAATAAAGTATGTTTTTATAATTTTTTCTCTTGTTTATGCAATATTCTTAGATTTAAATAACTGACATGGTTTTTAAAAATTTATTCATATTCAAGGTATGTTATAGTATTATGGAGGCTTATTTCACTAATTCTTATGATAATAATTAACATAATCAGATGAAATGAAATTTGAAAGTTGACATAGCGTGATTTAATGTCATAGGAAATTTTCAAACATTCTTTAAATGTTAAATAATATAACCAATAAAAGATTATAAATAATTTACTTCAAATATATTTTAAAATGTTTTATTTTAAAATATATTTGAAGTATAATATTCCGTGCTTCAATGTAAAAAGATATGTTTTGAATTTTTTTTTATTTTAATTATTTCCATGTGGTGACGGAGTAAGAATACTATTCACCACCACATATCTTACCCGTGGGTGATCGCCCGAGATGAGTAAGGGATATAAAACGCATATAATATCTATGCAAGAGAAGGAAAACTCGAAACAAAACCCTATACCAACATGTCTGACCAGCACGATATAGTAGGTTAATTTCCCTCCCACTACGGAGGAGGCTCGAGACCGACAGTGGAACATTTATGGGCTGTGATGATGATGAATTATTTCTTCTACTTATAAAAATAAATTGATAATATTGAATTATTACTAGAAATAATAACTTGGTTACATTTATGTGTCAGTTAGATTTATTTTTACCATTGGCGAAATAATAATATTTCTTTGTCTGTCAATTTATCTACTCGGTTTAAATTATTGGATTTTGTAAAATATTCATAAACTATACCTTATTAAGATTTATTTTATTTCTTTATATTTATTTTAAAAATTATCATTTTGAAGTTTTTGTATATTATATACCTATTTAATTTTTTTATTCTACTATTCATTGATATATTTATTATTTTGTTATATATTTTATAAGTGCGTTCGACCCACATGGGATAATTCAGATTCACAAATAATTTAGTTGAGTCTGGGTTAAATTTATATTTTGTAAAGTCAAGGGATATTAAAAGAGTAAAATACTTTTATAATATTACAGATTATTTTATGATTAAATCATGAATATATCTTAGTAATCCTACTAATAATATAAATGTGAAAGTTTGTAAAGATAGTTGGATATTTGTTACTCAACCATGCATAAACCGCTGAACCAATTTAGATGGAAATTTATAGATTAATAGACTATTACCTGGACTAACACGTGGATACTTTTTATTGTGATAGTGCACTGCCTCAGGGTAATATACTAATAAAATATTTGATTGTAAAAGTTATATTTTACACACAGGTGAAGCCATGGACAGAAGCTAGTTCTTTATAATTATAAAATCAGAGCAGCGAAATACACTAGTCGATTCGCTAGTTTTTTTAAATGCATCTTGTTTTTTTTAAATATATTATTATACAAGATGTGAATATACTATGAGAATTCCATTTTCACTTGAACCCATATGATTATGAGGTTTTCAATAGCAGGTAAATAAAAGAAACTTAAAAAAAAACTATACATATTTTTAAATGTGTTGATCTTTTCAAAAAGGATAATTCAAATGTTTAAATTTTATGATTAACCATGTGCTTCAAAACCAGTGAGCTGCTCTTTTACAGCTAGGCCACCCCTTTTTTTGAGTAAATTACGTTTTGCCTGAGACTAGGTTAATGAAATTATTTTCTTAAATATTATTTTCTTAGCAGAACCAAAATGAGTGCAGTCACAAGGGGACATGACCTAATTTGTCCGTTTTTTTAAATGACATCATCAGGACATTGTAGAAAAATGTGCTTAATGAATACAATTACGTATTCAGAACAGCCATTTGTGAATAGGGTCTTTGTTTTATTCTCCTGCATGGTTTCGTGGGTTCGTACCCATGACATTTGACACTGAAGATCGAAAATTAGATTACTATTCGGTGAAATTAATAAAAATCCCACTAATGACTGACAGTAATTAATCTTTTGTAAACGACGGGATTTGAGGCGTTTTGGCGATTTTCTGATTTAACTCATAACTTAAATTGTTTCCTGCGGAAAAAAAAAACGTTATATTCGTCAACAGTCCTCAAGTAAGATTAGATAAAGATTCGACTTGACCCCGGAAGGGGAAACCCATCTGAACGCCTCACGTTATTAAAATATATAAAAATTAAATAAATTAACGACATACCCTAAGTTGTAGTTAATTAAATTTTGTAATGATGACTTTCAAATTATCCAAGCATGTTTGAACAAGTATAAAATAAATTGTCGAATGACTCAAGCGTGAAAGAAAAAAATACTGTTTTTAGGTAAACAATGTGTAATACTTGGGTAAGGAGCATACAATTTTCTGAGATAATATTGCCGCCGTAAAGGAAGCAAAAGCATATGTTTTTTTTTTACAGGAATTTCATGCATGCTTAGGAAGAGCTTTATGCTAAAGACTTTATTTATAAATAATTATTTCATTTATAGTGATTCAACAAATTTATCAATATTTTATATGTTCGGGCATAAATCCGTTATACAGAGATTTGCAAACTCCTTTTTATTAAAAAAGTTTTATGCCGTAGTTAAATGTTTCTTTTAAATTTCGTAAAGAAATGAAGACGCTTTTTTGTAATATTTTTTAGTAAAATGTTAAGACAAATTGAAATAGGAAGTTAGTGAACTATTTTTTTATTTATTTTATTCAACACGTATTAAAGAGACTACCACATATACATGTAAATCCTTTAAGCTTAGCAATTGGCAAAGAGGTTTTTTGCTTTCGCTCTGTTTCCATATTATAATTAGCCTAGATAAGGTACTAGATAATTCCATGTTCAAAGGGGCTTGGGTATTTTCATCGAAATTTTCACCATTCATCTGGCTCTTCCATTGTATTGTTAAAGCTTTGGATATTAATACAGCCTAATAGCCTTCTATGTTATTACATATCGCTTTTATCTTATATTTAATTCTAAAAAAGATAGAAGAGAAACTCAAAAAACAAAAGTCTGTATTTACTTCATCTACTAGATACTATATGGACCCTATCACATATTACATATTCCCACCACTACCACTACCCTATCACATATTCCCACCACTCCAGTAAGCCAAGATTCACAATGGAATCCATATATGATGTCGACATTTGAATCTCAGGTAGTCCCGAAAAACGCTTTTAATTGTCTTGGAACCCGTAATAAAAGTAATTATAAAAGAGAAAGCAGGAGTAAATATTGATTTTACTTATCTCTTATGCAATGCGTGAGATTTGATACAAAATTGACAGTTCAGTCAATAAATTAGAATATCTACAGCTACGATAAACGCAGCAGTAACAGCACTACAGGTAGTTTTCCAATTACAGCACCAGAGCGCATTATGCGGCATAATGCTTAACGTTGAATGTTCCAACTACAGCAACGCTTCGCACAATCGAGCACTCTTTAAAGTAGTGCTTTCGTCTGATGCGTGCAATCGATACCAACTTAGTGACTGAAAATTAACAAGTGTTTTTTCTTTAAGTTGACATATTGATCGAAATGCTTTATTTATATTATCGTTAGTAATATTATTTATTGGTGAAAAAATTTTTAAATCATCACTATCATCTGGGTAAGATGATTCAATTAAAAAGTATTTAATTCTTTTAGAACTCATTTTAAAAAAATACTCAAAACAAAAATATGTTTATTAAATAATCAAAATCTAAATAACTTAAAATAACCGTAAATAGTTTTCAACCAATTATTATGTATACCACTTTATTTACAGATTAATTAGGTTATTGCTAACTCTGAGATTTTTTTTTTCAACGCTGAACTTAGCGCACTCTGCTGGTGCATTTAAAAACTAATTCACGTTCCAATTAAGCATCAGCATAATTCGGCATTGTGCGCCACTGAGTCGCATAATGCTCTGTAATTGGAAAACTACAACAGTTACGGGAGAACTTAATTGGAAATAAATTTAATGTACATGCCTTATATTTCACGTTCCGTAACTACACCTCGTTGTTGCAGCTTTAAACTAAAGTACGTTGCAGGCGATCTTATTTTGTACGACACCGCAATAAAGTGACATTTGATTAAACGGGCCTACACGTATTTCGACGCGCTGAATCCGAATCGAAAGTCTGGCTACTAGCTACCCTAAATATATTGTGTATTATTAAGTCATTTCTTCTGTTTATTGTTCTTCCTTTCCTCATCTATTTGTTTAGTACACCTCAAGTGCCCTTGCTCACTATAAATAAAATTCCACCCTAAGATTATCTGAAAAAAATGCAGTATGCGGTAAGACCGCCTAATTGTATATCAATGTTATATTATTGTATTCTATTTTATTCCTGTAGAAATGGTGTACAATAAAGGATTATTGTATTGTACCCTCAAAATTTCGAATAAAATGGTAGGTGGAGTCTAATTAAATGTTTAGGCCTCTTTTGTGTGCCGATATAATCAACCCGCAAAGTAATCGCATCCGGTGGTGAAGCGATTTCCTAATAAAATACAGTCTATATATAGACCCCATTATGCTCAGGGAGTTTCCCGTTTTAATGTTTATTTAAAGAACAAATAATAACAGATGGAACAACTATAAGGGATAAATTGTCATAAATATAGCTACTAGGGATACAGTACCAGTAAAATTTTAGGCAATAAAGCTAAAATTTTATATATATAGGTAGGTGCATATTGAACGAACACTTTAAAAGGAGAATCAATATAAATTGGAATAAATTCATTGACTCAGAATGATTGAAAAAGAATTCGGGATGGGCGATTAAAGAAGAATACCGTTAATACTAAAGTGGTAACGAGTGAAGAAAGAAATTTGTCTCCAACTTCTGTAATTTACAGCATGTTAAAGAATATATGGGCAAATGACCCAAAAAAAAATGTAAGAGTTGGTGGAAGAATGTAGAAAATGTCTTGGCAGCATGCCATGAACATGGTTATGAAAGATTTGTCGTCACCAGCTATCGTGCTTGGTTATCATATCATTGTTTCATGGCAATTGAGAAAGAAGCTGAGTAGGCAAATGATGCAGCCCAGGCTGCTTCGGTCCACACCTGGTGGGCTAAGAAAATGCAAAAGTGGTAAACGTTTCTCCCATCGCAATCATGATCTGACCACGTGGTCAGTAGGCCAACGATTGGGTGTTGGGAGTGTTAAGTCGCATGCCCAAAAAGCAAACCTGTGGCCGGTATGGGGCTGAACTGTGGCGATTTGCTAATGCGCTTCGTTCGATGAGCGAGAGAGTCGGCAATCCAACTTTCTGGGCGGGTTTGGGGTTTTCATTAATAGGCGGCGGCATTGGTATTTATCCATCAGGTGTGCTGCTTGCTCGTTTGCAATGAAATAAATCTTTATTTCTTTGTGTGTCCATAAGTAAACAGATGTACATATATGAACAAGGCGTGAAACTAGCGTATGTATGAAAAAATAAATTATCTGTCGTAGCACGACTGCACAATAATGAACACTTCTTAGATTCTCACTTCTCTTTTTTTTTGCATTCTTAAACATTATTAATGTATTTGATAAGAAATGTTTATATGATATAAGTGTTGTTAATAGAAATTATCAGCGTATTAAGCGGGCTGGAAACGCGAGTTCAGTACTTTTTTCCTTATACGTAAAATATTCAAAAGTGACTAAAGAAATGTTCACTTCAAAAAACTAACATTCCTCACCGACCGCAAATAATAGAAACAGTAAAATGATGACGATTAATGTTGAACAAACTCTGTTGAAGTGTTTACACGAACGGTTGCACTTAATCATACAGATACACGTCTCGACATGCACCTAGGATTCAGAGTTCAAAAACATCGTACTTTTTTTGGTCGTTTCCAATTTGAGAAACTGAATGCTGTGAAATTTTTACCTCTGTAATTGTTATTTTTATTATTTCTCCTTAAACTTGTTTGGTAACGTACCCAAATTATGTGACATGTTCCTTGGTCTTTGAAAATACCACGCTTGCTCACTGGGTGGTGGTCACGCTTGGTCACCACGTAGTCAAGCTAAATTTATTCATAGTAATTTTTTTAATTTCCTGTTTGGAAGTAAATGATTTAAACCCACATTAATGACGTATTACGTGAAAATTAGAGGGGGAGAGGTCTTGGCGTATACTACGGATGGTCACCGAGGGAAGGTGGTAAAAAAATGATTCATGTATTATGGGTGAATGGATTTTTATTTTTTGTATAAAAGAATGAACAAAACCCTGACCAGCGTCGTATAGTAGGTCAATTTCCTTTCTATTACGGAGGAGGCTCGAGCTCAACAGTGGCAAATATATGAGCGCAGATGATGATTGTTTTGGAATGAAATTTTGTTTTCGACGGAAAGCAAAAAGGAATGGTTAAACCTATCTATTCCTAGTCTATTACTGGTTGCTGACATAAAAACATAGATAATAAGTTATCGAACCCCATACGAACGAATTACTCTAATTGGTCGATAAATTTGATAAAAGTTAGAACAAATGAGTGGATTTATTCATTTTGTTGAATTTTAACGATTTTTAAATGTCAAATTTACCAATCTTAAATACATGTTTTTGTTCTAGCTGTAATCTCGTAATCGGTAATAATCCTGGGTAATGCAAGCAAGTTAATCATTGTTTTACTACATCGTTTTTTTTTTAAAGGAATGCATTACAGTTTTGTCAACAACGATTGTCAATGCCTATGCATGTTTAAACACGTTTTTGCGGTGATATGAGTCACTGAGGACAAATATAAAAGGTTTATCGTCATAACGAAGTTCCTATTTATACTGACCACATAAATATATTACGATATAATTAATGCAAATCTCACGCTTGACATATATTTGTGTGATCCACAATTATTTTTATAATAGTCTAAATTTATTTAAATAAAAAAAAATATGCCAACCCTGGATTTTGAGCCAAAATTAAAATAGAATATATATTATTTTAAATGTCGTTCAACTATCAAGATTGCACGCATAAATCTTAGAATTATCTTGAATTCTTGAACATTTTTTTGGGTATCTAACTTTCTTTGATCATTTTTAGATGCTGCTAAATATAAAAAAAAATTATTGTTATCCGATTTCATTATTTCAATCAGTAAATAATCAATCAGAAAATTTTCAAATAACCGATAATTTTTGAGTTTCAGAGGAGAGTAGAGTAGAAAATTAACGAGTGACATTAGTGTCTTAAAGCTAATATTTGTATGATTTTTCGAGAGATCTCCATAAAAATTAGAATACTGTAGTGGCTCGATAACATGACTTCGCAAACATGTTAGGGGTTTTTGAAATTTTCTGCCAAAAGTAACTTGTTGATTTATTGTATAAAATAATTTGATAATACAATTATAGTTGCTTTAATTATTAACCGACTTCAAAAAAGTTGAAAGTTCCCAATCCGATTTTGTTTTTTTATTCAATACTATAAAGTTGATAAAAATATCTTATTCGACTTTGTGCGTCTTTTTTATAAAACATTTTTGAACACAAATGAGTTTTATTAAAAGCCTACAATATTAAATGCTAATATTCAACAAAAAATAGTTAATAATTTTGAATATTACGTCGTTTTAACGTCTAGTAACGGGTGGGCCATCTATTGGTACGTTTTTAAAAATGCGATCAAAAGAGTATGCATTGATATTTTTTATTAATTTTTTTGTTGTTGTAAAGCTAAAAGTATCCCCGTCAAGAATGAAGAACGATTTCGTTCATGTGGCTCTCTCTACTGGCCTTACAGTATGCCATTCGGTCACCCCAATTAGTGATGACATTTTGAACTACCTCGGCGCCAATTTCACTCAAAACAGTTGTTATGTTGTTTTTCAAAGCTGGAATTTTCTCTGGATTATCCGCATAACATCGGTCTTTAACGGCACCCCACAGGAAGATGTCCAGTGGTGTCAAATCGCAGCTACGCGCAGGCCATTTGACATCTCTTGAACGGCTGATTATGCGGTTGTTAAACTTGGTGCGCAGAAGGTCGATCGTAAGTCGGCTTGTATGGCATGTGGCGCCATCTTGTTGAAACCAAAGGTCGTCCACATTCATAGCGTCGATTTTAGGCCATGGTCAACATGGCTCTGTAGCGTTCGCCATTGACGGTAACGGCGTTGCCAGCATCATTTTCGAAGAAAAATGGGCCAATTATGCCACCACTCCAAAATCCACAACAAACTGTGACTCTTGGAGGATGCATTGGTCTCTCTACGATTGCGTTTGGCTGTTCCGAAGCCCAAATCCGGCAGTTTTGCTTGTTCACATATCCGCCAAGATGGAAATGCGCTTCGTCCGAAAAGATGATTTTTCGATCAAAATCGACGTCATTATTGAGCTGGTCTATGGCCCACACAGCGAACTTATATCGAAGCGGATAGTCATTTGCTTTCAACTCCTGAGTCATCTGGACCTTGTAGGCAAATAAGCCGAGGTCTTTGTGCAGTATTCTCCTCAGGCTGGTGCGACTAATGCTCAGTTGCTGCGATCGGCGTCGAGTTGAGGTCGTCGGATTCTGTCTCACACTTTGGGCCACAGCCTCAATATTCTCGGGTGTGCGCATTGTCCGAGCTCTGGGACCACTTCTGTCATCCACTAACATCCCTTTCTCACGAACTTTCTTCACCAATTTGCGTTTAGCGCCTTCGGTGAGTGCTTTATCACGACCCATATTTCTTTTCAAAATTCGCAGTTTCGGCGACACAGCACTGACTTTGAAAATAAGTTTTTAAAATTTCAAAACGCTCTTCAAGAGAAAACATGTTGTTTCGTGCCGCGGACGATATGGCTAATGAACTGTAAAAATTTCGGGTCTGTAGCTCGTTTGCCGTTATCATACGACAAAATTCAAAAACGTACCAACAGACGGCCCAGCCTTTACAATCATAGCTGAAAATCTGAGTGCTGAATGTGAATAATAGTATAAGATGGCTTCGTTATAAGGTGGCGTGGTAAAATGTCTCGCTTAAAGATTAAAATATGAACGGGACGTTGATCACTACACGCAGCTGCAACATTAGCTACAAAGATAAAGCAGTTGGAACGGATGTTCAATAAAAGTGGGTTCAAGTCCTGCCTATGCTTTAATCTTTTTGCGGTTCATAAAAAAAAAAATAAAGCTTAGCATATCAAATGCTAAATTAAGAAAATGTGAGCAGTAATTTGCAGGTGCTTTGACATAAAGGGATAGATGCGCGGGCTGTTGCGGAACGGCAGTACAGCGGCTAAAATGCTGCAAATAAGCCGTTCTCTATTCCATATGTTTGACTACGCAATTGCATAGGAAAAAGAGAATGGTTCGTGCTAACAGCATAAGAGCTGTACCGTTGTTATGCTCATTTGAAATCGTCCTAACAATAGTTTGTGGGTTCGAATCCTTATGATCATCTGTAATAATTGACAGGTATTTTGTTAAAATTTTCATTTCATTAATTTTGGGAGCATAGTTTACGTGTCGGGTTCGATACCCCGAATTGAATTTCAGCTACGCTACTAGTTGTCATTAAGAAACTGGTAGATTATGTGTATTTGACATAATATTTCAAGCTATATATTTAGCTTATAAAAAAACGACAGTGTAAAATAAAATTAATATTTTATTACTGGTAATTGTCAGATACGTTTGAACCGGTACCCCCTGATGGTGGTCTACCCAGGAGCCATGGTTGTCCGGATCCAGGACCCGAAGAGATAATATAACTACGTTGATCGATTTCGCCTTTAATTTTGTGGAAATATATTTACTTAAAATGGACATGATTATTTGCTTTTGTTAATGTATTATAATAGGTAGTGTTCTCGTATTAAGTATTATAAAAAATTTGGAGTCCACTAAGCCGTATTTTTTTTAAATTATTGGTTTTTTCACTTACCTACAATTTAATAATACAAAGTATTCTATTAAAATGCTGGCTGCTTCACCCCCGCTATTTAACGAGATGTCGATACTCTAGTGCTTTGACTTCATTGCAAATAATAGGTACATAATTTACTCCAAGTCCAAAGCCACAATTTTTTCTGATGAGCCAATTTCGATTTCAGAAGAATGAGAATGGTCTTATTCTTGTGACGTGAACTGCCAAGCGGTTTGAAAGAATACTGTGTTAGATAAAATTTATCACAAATAAAAATACGTGATATAAAACATTGACATGCGTTTAAAACGCTGTATAATAAATTAGTTATACATTTATATATTATTATTCTTCTTAGTACTCGAATTATGGAAACATATTTCTTAAGGAATCTGCCCATTACAAAGTTTAATACTATGACTGCGTTAGGAGCGTGTCCGGCAAAAACTATTGTTTGTAGGAGACTATGTCTTTTAGACCGTTCTATCATCGACCAACAATAGCGAAAGCCAAGCACGGAATGTCAATAAGTTTGCTAGTACAATTAGTCCGTGCTATTAGGCTTTGTTCTAATAGGCATAATAATCCGTGCCCGACACGTTTTTAGCACGGTTATAGTACAAATCGATGTAGTGGACAAGAAGACACCTTTAGTTGAGACTAACGTTTAAAAAAGTACAATTTCAAACTTTTAGCCCCAGCGGCTTATAAATGCATATATAAAAATTATATGGCAGTGTGGGTTTCAAATCTTATCATAGTGTAAGGAGTAGATATTAAGATTTAGATTAGAGAGCTAATTATATTGGCATTTAGATAATTATTTATTTTAGATATTTTGATCTCATAGATTATAATAATTTGATGAAAGGTTATCAATTTGATTACTTCTTAGTACAGTACACGGCGATAAATATTACATATTAGCCTTTGGAAAGCGACATTCGACTAATTTCGGCTTCGTAGAACGTTCTCCATGGAGTGTTGTTGGCCTCGCACGAAACACTAACGGTCTGGTATCAATTAGAAGCTGTTAAAACAATTATGATTCTTTCTTTTTAAATAAAATGTATCTATTTTACAAGTTTACTTTTCTAAGTTATTGGTATTTTAATACTTTATATATATATATATATATATATATATATATATATATATATATATATATATATATATATATATATGTTTGAACTGACGTAACTGCACTCTTTCACACTTGTACAACGACTGAAAAAAGTCACAGCTAGTATGTGACAGAGACAACATTATATGAAGCCGAATTTAACCGATTGTCTCTTTCCAAAGATCAATGTGCGATATTTATCGTCGGGGACTAATATATTTATTTCTTGAGGTATTTGTAGTCCGTGGAGATCAAAATCATTGTCATATAACTCATAATGCTTATTTAATTATTATATAGAAATTATGTCATACATATTTCAAATTAGGTTTGTACATGAATACATTTATTATGAATCATTTCATTAAATCATTTTGAATAGCTTGATACTTAATGCCAAAGTTAATTAACACAAACGGACAAGGGAAATGGTGAAGGAAAATCTCAAGCTTTTATCTTTCTAATATACATATTTTTTATTACCCTTCGTACTACATACACATGCTAAATAATGCAATAAGTTATCGCTGTCGAAAGAGGAATTTTATCTTTATGGAGAGATCTGGTCTGATAGTGAACATTGATAGACTGCTGTATGGATGGACAGATAAAATAAGATTTATCAAGCATTTATGTAGGATTGTAGCATCATCGAGTTAGGTTAATTCACTATCTATAAAAAAATTCGCGAATGCCTTATTAAAAAAAAAAACTTTTGCCTCGAAAGCGTTGTTTTTAGCTTAGTATGTTTTCTGTTTATAGCAATAATATATTAGTTTAAATTTTTCAATGGTAGGCACAATTCTAAACTAAAATATAAATAAGAATTATCATTAACATCAAAGCAAGATGGCTCCTATCTATTAAAATAAAATGGCGGTTCAAGTTTCCATTTTTTTTTATTTTTTCATATACTACTGTAATAGCATTGTAGTATATGCATAGCAAAGGAAAGTTAAACATTCAGTCTTAGGTAATAAACATATTAGCTCTATTATCATACGAGTTTCATCCAGTATCGTTCTGAAATACGATCCGCCTTATTTGACAGCTTTAAGATTTTGTTTCTACTAAGGGGCTGGTAAGTATGTGAACTTTGCCAATGTGTTATTATTTTAGGGTTGTGGTATTATATTTTTAGTCAGTGAATAATATTACCACAGATTAATACATTTTGTTGCACGTTCATGCATCTTTTTAAACAACTCTAATTTGAAATATGTTTGTCGTGTTTGCATATTTGTTTTAAGTTGATTATGTTGTTGGGTTTTGGTAATAAGTCGTGATTATCAACTTATATGACAGGTATTCATAGACTTGAATTGGTATATTGTCATGTTTTTTAGAGTCGTGAATCGTGACACACCGAACATGGAATTGTACAAATTGTGAGAAATGTCATGTCATTTTAAAAAAATTAGTCACAGCTCTCGGTCTCGCATCCAAATTTTAAAAGCTGTGATTGAGTGACTTTTGAGGCTGTTGACGTTTATTATTTAATAAAAAAGTTTGTCTATTCCTAACCACTTGCTTCCACAATTAACACTACAGTCATAATCGCGGCTTTTTATCTCACCTATATCTGCATGCCTTATCCTTTATATACGTGAGTAGATTAAGTCAGATATTGTTTACATAATTTGGAATTAAAAAGAAACAAAAAGAAATTTACATTCAAAACGACACATTACAAAATACTTGACATATAAAAAAATAAAACAGCTACTTGACGTATCCAAAAAAAAAGTATAAAACAATATAGACCAAAAAAAAATGACTAAAAGAACTTAAAAGAATAATAATTAAAAAAATACAATTCAGGCATGCAGAAAAGAGCATTATATTGCCAAAAAAAATGTACCAACAAAAAAAAATAGAAATTATATTTTGTATAGAGACGGTGACAGTATTCGTCGTTGGAAGACCACGGTTCGAGGGTAATTGGTGTACATTGTGGTAACAGAGTGTGTGTTGTAGATTATGCGCGTGATACGAGCGATACTGACTTCGTCCCGGGGGATGAGAGCGACGTGGAGTACGAGCCAGTCACTGAGCCGGAGGAGGAACCTCCAGTCGACGGCAACAGCTCGGAGGAGAGCGATGTAAGTATTTTATCATGATTGCGGCAAAATATACAGGGTGGAAGTGGACCGCTCCCGAAAACAAAGACAGGTGACCCTACTAGTCCTACTTATAATGATAGGCTAGAAAAAAAATCGATTCGGATGAAAAGAAAAATTGTTTTTCACAACGAATGTTAAGTTTTTTCACATTCCATCGTATCATATCACATGTAACGATAATTCCATAAAAAATACGTAACTTTACTCAGATGAGAAAAGACGCAATCTATTAAAAACTCACGATCATATGTTCACTTGAGTTCAACGACCTCGCATGGTGAAAAAAAAAATGTTTTTCATCCGAATCGATTTTTTTTCTAGCCTATCGTTACAAGTAGGACTAGTAGGGTTACCTGTCTTTGTTTTCGGGAGCGGTTCCCTTCCACCCTGTACATTTAGAACAAACCAAAGCTATGTGGTACCTTACGTTTATAGATTTGTTAATTATGGTATAGACTAAGGTCCCAGGTCCGCCAAACGTCACGTATTTTCAGACGAACGAAATGTGGGCGATTAAGTAGTGTTAGTATGAACTACGATCGCATACCTACTTGCTAAAATACGTGACGTCTTGGTAGCACTGGGATCTTGGACCAATTTTTTATATCCAAGATCCGGGGTTGAGATTTTAGCATCACTCAATAGATGTCGTTTCCGTTTTTTTCTGCATCGCAACCAAGTTAAATAGGTTATTCCATCTTGGGTTTAAATTGAACTAGAAAGTATAACATAAATAATAGTTTAAAAAAACTAAATAATACCTACGCATTTGTAGATAGCCAAACTAGAAAATAATGTGCAATAAAATCGCGTTAGCATTTTTCTTCAATATACAGGGTGTCCCAAAAGGTTACGTAGCTAGGAAGGGGGGTGATAGGGGTGGTCACAAGGGTCACCAGAAAAATAAAAATAAAATTCCCTTCTGGGTATTTAAAAAAATAAATGGCATTTTTTAAAAAACTAAAAATTTTACACCTTGTGGGGCTATTTTGCTAACACTACCTACAAATATTGCTTTATTAAAAAAGAAAAGCTGTTATGTAATTGTCAATAATCCTTTATCAAATTGAAATAAAAAAAACAATACATATCTAACCAAGATTTTAAAGAAAATTAACTTCTTGTCCAATCAAGTACTTAGTAATTACGATTTCACTCAACTTCCTCCAAGTGTACTGAAAAAAAAAGTACTATGCAGCTCCGGCGAGTAACTTAAAAAAATAGGTAATTTTATTGCAATTCCAAAATGGTATAACACTTATTTGAAAAATTCATAGTAGGACATTTAAAAATAATTTTCGGCAACAATACCCCTACAAAACAAAACATATCAATAAAACAATAGTCTGAAATTCGTACGAAAATACATTTTTAAATGTCTATTCTGTTCCTTTGATGTTACTGCCGGTTATAATTCTCAAGATTGGAGTCATACCTCAAACACTCTTACTTAAAGTACAGTCTAGGCCAGATCAAGCTTTACCATATGACAGGGAAAATAACCTTTACTGCATTTACTCAAGTACGCGAAAGTTGTAAAGGCTTCATTTTGTCTCGTCTGTACAAAAGCAAAGGTTGATTGATTTGATTGGCTTATCCAGCTGACACCTACCCTAAAAGTAGCTTATTTATTTATAGTTTCAGCGCATCCTCAAAATAATTTTGGTAATATTCATCATTTCAGTATAGGCCATAGACATCTATTACCCTGTACAGTCTAAGACTAGGTAAGCTGTAATAACAAAGAAAAAAATCATTCCTATTTCCATACAAAAAAGATTGGTTAAATTAGTTTCATAACAGTCACAGCTTACCGTGTCTTAGACTGTACATTACAGTTCGGTTTTAAATGAAACTCGAAAATAAAACAAAATTGTAATTATTTATTTAAATAAAATGCTCGAAATGTCTACCACCAACATAAATACACGCCCTACATCGTTTTAAAAATGAGCGGGAGATATGGCGAGCAAATCTTCTATTGTTAATTGATTCCGCGGCCTCTGTGACTCTCACCCTCAAGTCAGCCAAGTCCCTGATGGGTTTTCCATAAACTTTTTCTTTTATAGCACCCCAGTAAAAGAAGTCTAACGGGTTTAAATCCGGTGAACGAGCTGGCCACGCTATAGCACCGGCCCTTCCCATCCACCTACCAGGGTATTCTTCGTCTAGGAAATCCCTTACAGGACGTGCATAGTGTGCTGGGCACCCATCATGCTGGAACCACATATTCCTTACTGTTTCCAGCGGCACATCTTCCAATAAATTTGGTAATTCGTTTTGTAAGAAGTGTAAGTACGCCTCGCCAGTCAGTACCTCAGGTAGCTCAATGGGTCCGATTATTTTACCATTCAGTATTCCGGTCCACATGTTCACTTTAAAACGATATTGGGACTGATTTTCTCTAAGTAGGTGGGGATTTTCTACATGCCACTCGTGTAAATTGTGTAGGTTCGTGTATCCGTCCTTTTTAAAAGTAGACTCGTCGGACCACAATATTTTATTGAAAAATTGAGGGTCCTCCCTATACATGCGCAACATCCTATGACAAAATGCAAGTCTCGCAGGATAATCGCGTTGTAACAGACCCTGTACGCGTTGCACGTGGTACGGGTGGAACTTCTCAGCTTGTAATATGCGATGAGCAGTACTTTTTGGTACACCTGTACTTGCTTCAATTGCCCGAACTGAAGTACTCGGGTCGTCTGCGACGGCTTGAAGCACTTCATCTTCGACATTGAACCGAGGTCTGCCTTCATTGACCGCTTGATGTGGAAATCGACCCTCAGACAATAGTCGGTGGACATTGACGAAAACACGGCTATCCGGGTGACGTACGGCGTTCGGATATCTTTCTCGGTAGAGTGTTGCTGCAGCACCGGCATTACATCTACATTCGCCGTAAATGAGATGCATGTTCGCATATTCTTGTGGAGTGTACGTAGGTGGCATGGTGGCACTGTATCACACACTTTAGTCCTTGAGAAAGCCGGGTCGTTGGAAGAAATCACAAACAATGTCCAAATCACAAAGAAATAATCAAGTCCAGAAAGCGAAGCAAAGTTGTTAGTACAAAATGAACACAAACGAATACAAAGGATGCGCAATAAACGAAAGAGCTTAATGTACTGACCGACAATTTGACTAACCAGAGATAGCACACCTACTTTTCTCTTCCTTAATATCGTACTAGTATCTACCTGTCTCTCTCACTCACCAAACTTCTTTTGTTTGGTTTAATTGTTCTCGCCCATGACTAACGGTATGATAGGGGTACCTGCCTGTTAAAGGAATTAATTTTATGTGCTTTAAGATGGATAAGTAAGCCATTTATTTCAACCAACATTTGCTTTTGTACAGTCTAGGCCAGATCAAACTCCATATTTTTACAACTTTCGCGTAGATCGGTTGATCTGGCCTAGACTGTACTTGAGTGTTTGAGGTATGTCTGTACTCCAATCTTGAGAATTATAACGGGTAGTAACATCAAAGGAACAGAATAGACATTTAAAAATGTATTTGCGTACGAATTTGGGATTATTGTTTTATTGATATGTTTTGTTTTGTAGGGGTATTGTTGGCGAAAATTATTTTTAAATGTCCTAGTATGAATTTTTTAAATAAGTGTTATACCATTTTGGAATTGCAATAAAATTACCTAGTTTTTTAAGTTACTCGCCGGAGCTGCATAGTACTTTTTTTTTTCAGTACACTTGGAGGAAGTTGAGTGAAATCGTAACTAACGTAGTCGTACTAAGTCCTTGATTGGACAAGAACTTAATTTTCTTTAAAATCTTGGTTAGATATGTATTGTTTTTTTATTTCAATTTGATAAAGGGTTATTGACAATTACATAACAGCTTTTTTTTTTTAATAAAGCAATATTTGTAGGTACAGTTAGCAAAATAGCTCCACAAGTTGTAAAATTTTTAGTTTTTTTAAAAAATTCTATTTATTTTTTTAAATACCCAGAGGGGAATTTTATTTTTATTTTTCTGGTGACCCTTGTGACCACCCCTATCACCCCCCTTCCCAGCTACGTAACCTTTTGGGACACCCTGTATAAAACGTTAAAATATTTTTCCATTGTCGCCCAAACGCTCTTTAACCGTTTGTTTTACTTTGCTTAGTCTGTCATCAACATCATCATTCTACTTTATCCCTTGAGGTCAACGTTGTATCTACTCCACTTCCATCGTACAAATATTGTATATTGTAAAAAGTATTAGGAACAGTCTTATGACCTAACGTCTGACGTCAACCCTCTTTGGGAATATAATAATTGACCAGGCGGCATCAAATGGAGTTGACCATGATCGAGCATATTATTCATAGCCGCTACCACTGCGTCGCGTCGTCTACTTCATTTAGTTTGATATTATATAGTTTACTGTTGTTCTATTAGCACATAATATCGACGAAGGTGATAGAGGTGCCGGTTAGTGACGACATACAGTTCGCAGACTCTGAGTGCTCGGACTCATACACGTACGAGAGCGACAGCGAGTTCGACTTGTGTGACTACTGGCACTGCGCCCAGTGCGGCGCCGAGAACAACAACCCGCTGTACCGCTACTGCGAGAAGTGTTTCCAGGTAATGAAGTGTCTAGCAGAATAAGATAGAGTCAGCGGCTCCAGAAAGATTATTTGAAAATAATTTTTGTGGTAACATTGGTGAGCTACAAACTCATTGTTGGCACAATTTCATTCTCTTATTTAGTTGCCTTCTGGAGATATTTGATCAAATAGATGCGAGAAGAGGTATTTTTTTTTTTCAAATTATTGCAGCTGCATTAATGAAACAAAAACTATTCATTAGAAGAAATATTAGTCTACATTATATATTTTTAAAGAATTTTTGTATCGTCTTTACTAATAAAAAAAAGTGAAAAATAAAAAATCTTTTTATTTAAAGTTCACGCAAAGGTATAATCACAATAAATATATAATGTAGCTTATTATGTTTAGTGTTACTACCAAAAGTGCAAAAATATGAAATGGGCACAACACACAAACACTTTAAAAAAAATTAAAACCTCTTATGACAGTCATGGATAATCTAATGACTTTACATTTATCTTATGATTATTGAAGTGAAACTTTTTTAGAATCGTTGTGATTTCAAACTCGATGAAACGAAAAAATAAGTCCATGGAGACACAAACACATAAATGTATAGGATTCAGCCGGCGAGAGAATGAGATAGATCACATTAGACGTTCTCGGTCTCCTCTTTGTGCGACTCTTCGTAGCATCCCCACTAGAGAGTGAGATAGATAGATAGAGATAGAGAGAAATAGGTATATATAGAGAGAGAGAGAGTACACGCTATTGGTTGATGTATGTAAAATAGATTTAGAAAATAGTTTGCTAAAGTTTCACTTCTGATATGAGTATTGTTTCAAAATAAATTAGGTAGTAGTCAAAAATGAAAGTTCGACCTTGATTTTGACAACAGCAACGTTTTTGATGAACAAGTCGAAACTTGTTGGCCAGCTAGTCGCATGTGAACACTGAGCATTATTTTGTTTACGTGTCATTTTTATAGCCCCACTTTAACGTTTAAGTTTCTACAAATGTGTCTACATTTAGCATAGACACATACAGTGACTGTCTATTTCATTACATTTTCTCTGTATGTTTCAGCTTCAATTTTAGTTTTAATAACTTTTCTATATTTGTTATTGTTGCGTAAACACTTAGTACAATTTTTATATTTTTCACACGTACATTTGTACGTTAGAAGTACGTCTGGCAAATGTAAAAATTGAATTTATTAAATAGAGTAAATATTTTCTAAAACACAATGCACCAGTATATATTTAAAAACAAAATATATTCCAAAAGAATCCGCCTCACTAATTCTAGTCGAGCGATTTTATTAGTGGGGCTATAGAAATGACACGTAAACAAAATAATGCTCAGTGCTCACATGCGACTAGCTGGGAAACGACAAGTATCGACTTGTTCATCAAAAATGTTGCTGTTGTCAAAATCAAGGTCGAACTTACATTTTTGACTACTACCTAATTTATTTTGAAATAATACTCATATTATAATAGTGTACATATAGATGATTAAAAAAGTTTAATCATAAGATAAGTGTAAAGTCATTAGATTATCCATGACTGTCATAAGTTTTAATTTTTTTTGGAAATGTTGCACCCATTTCATAGTTTTGCACTTTTTGGTAGTAACACTAAATATAATAAGCTACATTATAATTTTTTTTTGTAATTGTACCTTTGCGTGAACTTTAAATAATATTATGATAAAAAAAATATCCTTTATTTTGTTAGTAAATACGATATGAAAATTCTTTAAAAATATATCACGTAGACTAATATTTCTTCTTACTTCTTGATTATCCATGACTGTCATAAGAGGTTTTAATTTTTTTTTTAAAGTGTTGCACCCATTTCATATTTTTGCACTTTTTGGTAGTAACACTAAACATAATAAGCTACATTATATATTTTTTGTGATTATACCTTTGCGTGCGCTTTAAATAAAACGATTAATTTTTTCCCTTTTTTTTATTAGTAAAGACGATACAATAATTCTTTAAAAAATATATATTGTAGACTAATATTTCTTCTAATGAATAGTTTTTGTTTCATTGGTACAGCTGCAATAGTTTTTGAAAAAAAAAAGTTTTATAAAATACTCCTACCGTCTATTTGGTCAAATATATCCAGAACGCAACGAAATAAGAGATTGAAATTGTGCCAACAGTGAGTTTGTACCTCGCCAATGTTACCACAAAAGTTATTTTCAAATTATCTTTCTGGAGCCGCTGACCCTATCTCATTCTATTAGACCCTTTGTTATTAAGTATGTTTTTTCACCTTTGATGCCGAACGATCCTAAGCATATCTCGTTTAGGTATTAATATTGGAAGTTCTAAAGCAAACTTCTGGAAGTTCTAGAGGCTGCTCATCACATACGAGTAAGACTTCCTTATATTCTATTCCCCTTTGATATTATTCCGTATTCCTTCCTATCTTAAGCTATGTGATATATTCATTACCTGTTAGGAAATGTTTGGTATACCTTCCTGTTCTCCATCTCATTTCAAAATAAACTTTAAACTTCTATAGGCACATTGGACATTTAGGATTAGGGAAAAAGCATTGAACTCGCAGTGAGTCCTGAGTCGATCTTTACGACTCCCACAAACAAATAAGGGGTGGCGAAAACTGTGCTCATTCCGTCGCCATAGGATTTTAAAGTTTTCATGTATACAGGGTGGAAGTGGACCGCTCCTGAAAACAAAGACAGGTAACCCTACTAGTCCTACTTGTAATGATAGGCTAGAAAAAAATTCGATTCGGATTAAAAAAAAAAAAAAATTTTTTTACCACACGAGGTCGTTGAACTATTGAACATATGATCGTGAGTTTTGAATAGAATGCGTTTTTTCTCATCTGAATAAAGTTTCGTATTTTTTATGTTATTATCGTTACATGGCACTGTCCTAATACGATGGAATGTGAAAAAAACTTAAAATTTGTTGTGAAAAAAAATTTTTTTCTTCCGAATCGATATTTTTTCTAGCCTATCATTACAATTAGGACCAGTAGGGTCACCTGTCTTTGTTTTCGGGAGCGGTCCACTTGCACCCTGTATAATATCTAGGCTCGTATATTGGAATTAATATTTTAATAGATCGACAAAAGAAAATGTAAGCATATAAGTAGAAAAAAAATATCAATTGATTAAACATTTGAAATAAAACTAGTTTTACGGCTTCTATCGCGTTTGTATTTGATTTTTAATTTCCCGACGTTTCGAACACTTTACAGTGATCATGGTCACGTGAGGACTGAGGTATCTCATGTCCAATAGGTCATCATTATTACAGAAATTTGTATCTACCCATTACAGCATTAATTACAGTATTAGTTATTAAATTTTGACTCATATTTTTTAATATAAATTCATTTCCAGTACAAAAAGTACCGATTTTCGGAATCGATACCGATCAGGCGGTAGCTAATGGATTTTGTTATTTTTTCTAAAATTGTAAATTGCAACAATATAATAATTATCACAAATTAAAACAGTAATAATAACAGATCATAAACAATATAAAATTTTATATATATAATCATTCTCTTTTTGTACTGAATGAATTTGTATTAAAAATGTGAGTCAAAATTTAATAATTAATACTGTAGTGGGTAGATACAAATTTCTGTAATAAGGACGACTTATTGGACATGAGATAACTTAGTCCTTCCATGACCATGATCACTGTAAAGAGTTCGAAAAGTCGGGAAATTAAAAATCAAATATATAACGCGATAGAATCCCTAAAAGTAGTTTTATTTCAAATGTGTAAATCAATTGATTAAAATTTTATAAAATTGTTATGAATTTATAAATTCGTGTTATATATATGGCAAGAGTAGGCGAACAACTGTTTTTGTAACATCTTCTCTCTTAATTCCTATAAGTCCCACTTTTGGGCTTCCACAACAATGGGATTGTAATTCATTCATTGCTGGTCAGATGGATGTTGTTCAGAGTTCTCCTTCTTTTGCAATGATGTTATCAGCTTACATCCCTTAATTTCCTGTTGCGATACCCGTTAGAAAGGAAGAGACGATTAATTTTATTCTAAATCCCGCATTGAGAACAGACTTAAAACAAAATATTTCTAACACATTACAGATTCGCAAAAGCTTGTTCCCACCGAGGCCGAAACGCAAAAAGCGAGAGACGAAAACCGACGAAATACCAGAGACATTCTCACAGGACTCTGGAGTGAACTTGACCAGCCAGGAAAGCTTAGACAACCCTGGTGAGGGCAGTTCCAAACCTAAAATAGACCATACATTAACTAGCAATTGTAAGAAACGACGCGCGGATTCCGCTGATCGTTCGATAACAAAACGAAAACGGTTATCCCGCACGGATTCCGATACGGATTTGTGTTCCGACGATTCAAAGTCAACAAAAAAAGTTAAACCATTAGTTAAAACTATTAGTGATCCAGCCGTTTCAATAGACGTGGTAGACGGACGTAAGGTCATAGAGGATACTGTAACAACAGATTCTAAAGACCTATGCATTGTATGTATCTCTGAACCTAAGTCTGGCATCTTTATTCACGGAAGGATAGGTCACATATGCTGCTGTTATAAATGTGCTATGAAGGTCTGGACGAAAACAAAAAGATGTCCGGTCTGCAATTCCAAAGTTAGTAATGTCTTGAAAGCTGTCGTAATGTAAGAACCACTTGCTTCACGACTATAAGTATATCCTAGCACTAGTAAATATCGGATTTAATAGTAAACGTGTAGGGGGTTTAGCATGGTGAAATTTTGCATTCGCAGCATTTAGGGGCTATACTTATTCAGCACATTTAGGCGTTTTCCAACCAAAACAGCAGTTCGTACAAAATAAATTTGTTCTCAGCTGGTTTAGCTATTTAGTACTTCAAATTTCCTCCCACTTTTTGACAAGGTTATCGCCTGAAATGATAATGGCTGCTTTTGGATAAGGTGGACGCGATATACAATGTCTTTTCAATAGATTTTTGATAGATACATTCAGTAGCGGATTCGTTTGATGTTGGTCCAAGCATCTTACTTACTAGTACTACTTACCGGCTCAAAGATCTATTTGTAAACCCATAACTGCCAGTAGCGGATTTATGACACCGTGAGATATGTAGTTACATACTACCTTTTCCTTTTTAATTTTCCTACCATTACAAATAAATTTAAAAAAAAACGTTTTGCAGCCTCGAATCTAGGTCCGTGAAATCAAGATTCGGGCTTCACGGACTAAGGCGTAAATCCACTTCTATTTTCAACTTAACTGAGGTCTTGGAACTGAGTATGTGTAATTAAAATCATGCAAGTAAACATGAATGTAGCTGAATAAGTGTAGTATTTCCTTAATAACTATTTTAGACTTAACTATATAGGTGATATACTTCGAATCGTTAAATTTATGCATTTGGGGCAAATTAACGTGAAGTGGATAGCGTATACAATAACAGATGCTAGAATTTGTTCATATTCGGATCAATTGTACTTCTATATGACCGGAATGAATGTGCTTCTTTATTTTTTTTATTATGCCTAATTGTCGGTTTGCAAGTAGTATTGTCGTTTTGAGTAAAAATGCTTTTCCAGGATTTTTTTAACTCTTTAAATGCTTATTAACTTGCCACTGAGGTTTGATTCTCTAAAGTCCTGAGAATTTATTTCTCTTTTTGCAAAAAAATCGTGCCTTAAAGTTACGGAATATATTATTACAAGGTCCATATAATATACTAGCAAACCCAGCCCGTTGATTTCTTTGTAGAAGTCGATATAAATGTTCTCCGTGAAAAAATACATATACATACTAATTTTCAAATGATAGGTTTCTCAGTTTAGCGATGTCATATATATAAACATCTTCTTGTATAGATATAGATTATTTCAGCCGTGACTTGTAAACTGCCTAACATAAGGTCACGCATGTTATACTGACGATAGCACTCCTATAAAATTAAATATTTTAATATCCTTTGATTTTTTTCGAGAACACAGAATTATAATCTAAAATTGTTAAGATCTTAGTATTTAATCGATATTTATATATCTATAATATTTTATGTAGCAATTTTATCATGCTTGACCCTTTGCTTTCTTTAATAATATTTTTAATAGTTGTCTAATAGGCCCAATCATTCATCTTTTATGGTAAGGTTTGCGCCCAAAAAATGTGCTGTGAAAATTTTCAATTTAGCGTTAAGTGTTTTTATAATAATATCATTAATGTAGAATTATCTTTTTGATTAATGTAAGTTTTTGTTATACAAATCCATTAATGGGAATGGATTGTAATAGAAAAAAAAATAAAAAAATCTTTATTCAACTATATGGCGAACGAAAGTAAATTTTTGAAAGTTTCAAACAAATATTTTTCCTACGATAGCTTTAGAAATTCATGTTATTTTTTTTTTATAATATTTGAACGCCTATTTTTGGATGGTTGAAATGGTGACTGTCGCTTGTGTTTTATAAGAGGCTGCTCTTGATATCTTTTTGCGAATTTTCTTAAGTTCTCAATTGCTTCGAACTCATCACAATCGATCCACAGTTATGAGATTTTCACATTATCTATAATAATTAAACTCGACAAACGATATAATATAATAAAAAAATGTTTAAAAGATGGTTTAGAATGTCGAAGTATATAGTACAAACGCATTGTATTAACTTTTTAAACCTTAATACAACAACATAAACATACCGTGTGGTAACGAAGAATACAATTTAGCAAAAAGCTACTGCTCAAATGTCGATTTTTTGCGAGAGTGTGGTACCTCCACGGACAGGCCTGGCCGCGGCTGTAGACAGAAAACTGTCCACAGTGTGGCCCTACCACAATTAAAGTCGAAATATTTTGGCCACCGAAGACAAAGACCGGGTTCCGGTGGCCCGCTCGCTCGGCGAAGAAAGGTACATTGCAGGGCGGGTCTATGGGGTCGCGCGCCGTTTCTTCTGTCGCCTCGGACGGATTTAGCGGGGTATGATCAGACCACACCAAGCAAGGAAAAATAGGTCGAGATATTTTACATAAATCTGTGTTTGACTACTATCAAAATTATTTTATTATAACGCGTATAAATTAAAACAAAAAGTGCAATAATATTTAAAAAGTATACATATTTATAGAAGTTACAAGCGTTTGAGTTGATTAGCGAGTAGTTATTCTATTCTTTTCTCGCTTAATTTATTTATGGCAGACGCAGATTAATATGGAGATTTCGATATTGACGGCATACTATGGTAGCTTTCCATTTAGTTAACACAGAGGGACTCTGCGATACATTGTGAAACACTGCCAAACACTGTGTAAAAGTTTAAATGAAACAGCTATACCCAGTGCCAAATAACGAGGCAAAAGACAACCTTCACCTACCTTCACCACGATATCTTAAAATACAAAAACAATCTATCGCTTACCCTACAAATCTATCGAAAAGTTCTATCGCAAAATTCTCTTGGTACAGGCCTACAAGAGAGTAAAATTACAAACACCACAACACAACTCGAAATTTTACGTAATCTAGGAAAATTGCCATAGGAAATTTATGTTTCTAATATCCTATAATCATGTATTTGATTGTTTTATAATACCAAATTAACCTGTAACTGGTGATATTTCATTAATTTATAAATAATATCATTGATAAGAATGCTAAATTACTTTCAAATGTCTGAAAAAAAAAGGCTTTTAAGTAACATTAAAATTAAGGTACCGAGGATATTTATATAAATTCAATATAATATAGATCCTATAATTAAATACGTAATTAGCTTCAAAGAATTAAGTAACCTCCAAAAAATGCCAAATTTTAAATTATAACACATTTCTTTCGACTCATATTACCGTCAGGTGTAATAAACTTAAAGGACTTGATTTAACGTATATTATTTAACCTCGCCTTAACATCTTGCTCTTCCCATTTATTAATCCTGTATACTAATTTATAATTATTAAATATTCGTTTCTTTTAAAACTGTATTTTTTTAGTTGTTTTACGTCGTTACTTAACTAGTATGGAAAAAAACCTCGCGAACAGACAGATATAGACGGCGTGGTTAGTTTAATTATAAAATACAGTCCCACGCCGCATCTATGTGTTTTTGATTCAGAAATTTTAACACATCTCTTAATGTAGTGATGTCTCATAATTTCTTAATTAAAGTTCTAAACAAATTACACGCAGACATAAATGTTTGTAAACCCCTGTACTGTCTAGCCGGCTGGTACCATGATATTTTAACGATAAGACGGTTTGTATGGAAAGCGATAGAATTAGCAATAAATTACTTGGATTTGATGATATCGTGGTGAAGGTCGCCAAATGACCTCTTTTGCCATGCTATTTGGCAAACACTATAGCTGTTTCTTTTACACAGTGTTTGGCAGTGTTTCACAATGTACTGCAGAGTCCCTCTGTGTTGTAAATGGAAAGCAACCTATGTTTTTTGCACTCTTTGTCTAATTAATAAAACATAAAGCTTGTAACTAATTAAATATCAAAATAAATGTTTATTTCGTTTTCACAAATCGTTATAGTTTTTAATAGCTAGCCATAAACTAATTAGTCAACATCTCAATTCTATATTTTTTTCTTTACGCAGCCGTCGTGATAATTCCGTTGTTATTAATATGAATAGTTTGTGAATAATGTATGTTTTTTTTTTGTAAATAATAAAAGACCACCGACAACAGAGTTAATATATTCCGCTTTTAATTTTAATAATATAGTTGTAGGCTCGATGTGTAAAAACAAATACCTAGTGGTTGAATTAATGCCAAATAGATTAAATATCGGAAAAAATATTTTAATAAAAAATAGTGTTTAGGAACTTTTGCTTATAAAACTTTGTAATCGTCACTTTAAAAATTTTAGGGAATTATATACATATAAAAATTTGTCCCAATTTGTGCGGATATTATTACCCAAATGTGGGAAATTTATGGGTTCATCATCACGATGAATGGTGGATTATTATAATTAGAGGCCTTTTGAGCCTCAGTCCGGTGCACTAATTATCTAGTGTCACAGGTATTTGTATAGGAATGTTTAGTTTTAAGTTTTTTTTAATACTAATTTCACAGCTAAGGCTTTATATTTCTGATAAAGATAAAATGCCTTTGTCTGTATTCATGGTGGGAATACAACTATTATTTTACATTTTATCAAAATAGGTTTAGGTGTTTTGTCAAGAAATCCTTTGGGTGTTTTAAATGGGTTTAATTATGCCGGGAAATATTTTCATCTATAATCATTTACAATACTAAAGGTATTTCAGAAATGTAATTCAATAATTATAAATTATTCGGTAATTTTTTTGTTGTTGATTTATTTAAAATTTGACATGTTAGGATCTTTAAATAACTCAGCAAATCTAAAAAAGATATTACATCCAGAACTTGAAGCCCGCATCTATTGGAAATCCGTTCCAACTGCTTTACCATCTAAACTAATGTAATAGCTACATAATACTTAGATAGAACGCCTCTTCTAAAGACGAAAATTGAACGGAAAATTGTTTACTACACGCTTGTGTCACGTTGGCTTAAATTGTAAAACGTTAGGAAGGGTTTTCCAATATATGTGAGTACAAATTCTGCTTGTAAATAGTCTCTTATTACTTTTCACAAATGAGTTTTATCTAAGATAGAACTTTAAAAATATGAAAATATTAAAACATTGATGGTCTTTAAAACTAGTTATGAATACAGCCATCTTAATAAGGTTAATACACTATTTTTTTTAATTATTAACATACTTTATGTGTTTTCTATTTAATTTATAATTGAAATGATATATTAGGTTTAGATTGATAGTTTGAATAAGCGAGATTTAAATGCTTCGAATAACTGTCCAATATCCTATAATAATTTAAAGATTTTTTTATATTATTCATTTTCAAAAATACGATGGATTACGTTAGTACTTTTAAGTGCAAAATTCTTACCTGTAGCTAGTATATGGCATGACAAAAGACGTGTCTTTCATTACAAGTATAGGTAATTAGAAAGTGAATATGAGCTATGATTTGTTAATTATGCAATCAGATTTTTCTTTACATTATATATTAATAAAATATTAAATTATTAAAAAGATATTTGCCACAGATAAGGGAAGTTGGCTCTATAGATATGAGATTCATTACTCTGTTGATTATTTCTTTATCATTTCGGGGTGTTTATTTAAACAGATATGGCAACCCCACCTGACTGTGGCAAGAAATGATACGATGCTTTTTTGCTGTAAGTAGATTTCTGTATCATGGAATTCTCAGAGATATAATTGATTATGAATTTCAACGTGTATAACTATTTAGTTTTTTTTTTTATTAAGGCCTGGGCTTTAAAATCGGAATAGCGGGAGCGTGTAGCGGAGATGATTAATTTAATTATGGTTGCAAGTAATTTTAAATGTTTTGGTAGGGTTATTGAAGGTCAATTAATAAGGTTTTGGCAATAAATGGTTATAGTAACAAACCAAGAATATACCTATATTGTCATCACCCTTTTCTATCCCATCGATCTCTTATAAAACCCGGAGAAATAAAAGAGAATCGAGTAGGTAGAACTAATAGATGTAGAGGTCGTTCGTGATGTTCTAACTATAATTGAACACGGGCCGGTGCTGATGGAGTGATAAGGGCAGCAGTACAGGCTCCTTCCCTTCTGATCGGTGTATGTATTATCGGGACACAATTGTTTTACCAAAACATTACGCAGAAGGTCGTAATCAGGGCATCATCTCTGGACTGTGAATGATGATGTGAAAATATGATGATGTGGGTTGCAATCAAAGGAACTAGCACAGTCGCCACGTGCGATACGGTGATCTAGCGGAAGGCGGACAAACAAGTCAGGGTGGATAGCCACACTGGCTTGTCCAGCCGTTGGACATTTTTTCATTGGTCATACATAGACAACAAGCAGAAGTAATTGTCTCTAATTTCACCCTAACTGCGGTCACAAGTGAACTTAACAGACGTAAATCTAACGTCGCTCAGAAAATACTTAAATCTCCGGGCTATTTAAACCAAATAAGAGAGTCCTTACTTGTTATGAAACTGTTAATCAGGTGTTATTTGACAAAAAAAGATAACGTATCGTATCCACTTTTCTAATAGACCTGAGGGTAGATATGGATTTTACTGTGACTGTGATCTTATTGACAGTCACCATTTACCATAAGATGAACCATTGGCTATCATATATTTGAAATAAAAGAAGCTAATACATATATGAAAATTTCTTTGTCTACATGACTCGTTTATGTCATACGTACACAGGTGTATCATAAACGCCCCGCTACCGCTCCGCTATTCTAAATGAACGGCCTTATATTCTTAGATATTGATTTGAATCGTTTAGTAAACTATTTAAAAAAAACTACTATTTTGTATCTAACCCACCATATTTCCTACCGCGCAGAGGAATCTATTACTTGTTTTTGTTTTTATAAAGGATTTATTTGAGTATTAGTTTTAGTAAGTTTCACCCTTAGTTATATTATTATCTATAAAGCTTGTATATTTTTATGTACATATGTAATTATTCAATACGAAAAAAAAAATACAATTAAAAAAATTTGAATGAGAAATACGAAAAAAAGAAAAATGGAAAAAATATTAATAAAAAATTTCTTTCTTTTCAGGAATGTTGACTTTTATTTATCCAAACTACCTTTTACTGTATGAATCAATTGATGTACTATGTAGTTGATGATGATAAGTATTTCAGTAATCGTCACCCCCATATCCTCATTCCTATCTGTATAGAGTGGACATAGTTGTAAGGGTTATATAGGGCTCAATGAGATCAAGGAATCGATACCGGTGACCACAGCCCATTGGCGACGGGAGGTGAGACTGTAGGGTCTGTCTTATGGGGTCACATGTCACCCGGGATGGGTTTTGTCCAAAGACGAACCTGCCACAAAATAAACTTGTTCTATAGGGTTAGAAATCACATTCACCTCTCTTCACTTTTTCGTGGGCAAGTCGTAAAAATTAAATTCTATTTGTCTTGATAATATTCAAACTAATTGATGTTTGCTAGCCTCTGATGACAACACATGCCACGCTCCGATCGAGTGTTTATTTACTTTAAGGGTTAAGAGTGATTTTATACTGATTTTCAGTTGTAATTACTATTCCGACGATGAATGAAACTAACAAGCTGTTTTTTAACACGTTTACTGCGGCCAAATATCACCTTCGAATATCATAGCGGGCGGATCGCTACACGACAATAGTGCGCGGCCGCGCGGCGGTTTTTGAGTAAACAGAAATACCTATTAATATAGAAAAGCCTTTGTTTGAAAACAAAAATGCATAATACTCGCATCTGGAAATTCATAGTCCTTTGTTTTAATTGTGGTACCGTCATAGAAAGATACCGGCGACTCCGGCGTTTTGTGTAACAGCTGCAGCCATAATATTTTTTTGTAACAATTGACCATATGAAACATGGAACATTTTTCAATATATACAATAAGATTCTACAATAAAACACAGCACACCGCATTTTTTAGTTACACCTTTTTAGACATACATACATACATATCATCACGCCATATCCCTTGCAGGGTAGGCAGAGAGAACAGAGTGCCAGAGAACTCTATCTCTGCATACTTCACTCGCTTCCTCAACATTCATAATTCTCTTCATACACGCTCGCCGGTTTCGGAGACTCTTGACTCCACCTTCCTTCAGTACATGACCGATCTGGTCTAGGTAGGTTAGTCTCGGTCTCCCTCGGTACCTACATCCTTCCACTTTCGCATTGTATATCTTCTTAACCAGGCGTTCTTTCGGCATTCTTTCCACATGTCCGAACCATCGGAGCATTCCCTTTCGCATCTTTACACCAATACCCTCTTTCATACCTACTCGCTCTCTTACGTCGTCGTTACGAATGCGGTCGGTCAGCCTAACTCCACAGATTTTCCGCAGAGATCGCATTTCGACCGCATTAATTTTACTATCATACTCTTTTCTGCATACCCAACTCTCGCTTCCATATAGTAATGTTGGGACAAGCACTGCGTTATGTATTGCTACACGTGCCTTCTGGCTGAGGTGGTGGCTGCCGAAAAGTTGCCCCAACGCTCCGTTCACTCTATTTCCCGCATTCACTCTTCGCTCTATATCAGTGGTGTACCTTCCATCTCGGCTAAATCCACATCCAAGATATACAAATTCATCCACTTGCTCTAGTACATCATTACCTATTGTTACTCTTACATCTGTTCTGGTTTTATCTCTTTCAAAGACCATTATTTTGGTTTTGCTCACATTCACGCGTAGACCCCTTTTCTTACAATCTTCTGTCATTGTGTCGACTAGGGTCTGCAGGTCAGTCGCTGACTGTGCCAGCAGGACTGCATCATCTGCATAAAGCAGAGCAGTGACCACTGAGTCGCCCATCTGGACTCCCACATTCATAACGTTCAACCTTTGGAGACATTTATCCAGATATATGATAAACAGCCTGGCTGACAGAACGCACCCCTGCTTAACGCCGATATTGACGTCAAACCAAGGCGACATTCCATCATCCAGCCGCACACAGGCTCTACAGCCCATGTAACTGGACTGCACAGCCTGTAGCAGTTTACCGTTAATACCATACTCCGGTAAAATGTCCCAAAGTTCCTTTCGTACAACCGTGTCAAATGCTCTCTCCAGATCCACAAAACTGCAGAGAACCCTCTGACCTAGAGCCAGATGCTTCTCCACAATGTTGCGCAGAGAGAACACTTGATCCATGCATCCCCTTCCACTCCTGAAACCTCCTTGTGTCTCACACAGTAAACCATCGGACATCGGACCTTTTTAGATGTACCTACTAATTATCTTAAAAAATTAAACACAAACGATTATTGCAAATATTTTTTAGAAATAATATAATTGTATATTTCGTTACAATAACATCAATTTCTATTTAAATAAGGTAAGCCGTATCTTATTTAAACTTAAGATCGGTAGATAGTCTTTATTTAACTATCATTACGAATTAAATGACATGTATTAATAATAAATTAATAGCAATAAAATACTTAACTAAAAAATATTAAGTTACGTAAGCACACCCTGCGCGCCGCACTAGTTTAGCGTAAAATAAGTACGCACGGTGTTTGATTTGCCGCGCGATGCAATGAAAACACGACAATGGTGATTTGACGCATCACGCGTTGTCTGCAGGAACGCGACAATTGTGTTTGGCCGCAGTGCACGTGTTAAATATTATCTTCTACCTAAATGAAAAAACACTACAAGTATACACCTACTAAAACATTTTCTCTCCTGTCCCCAGAGATACAAAAACATGAAAATAGAATGTTAAAATTGCATTAGTTAACGGGAAAAAATAGGAACAGATAAAAACTCCGTAACGCTTGAAGAACATAGTACAAATATTGCCGCTAATAAATGACAGAACGTGGAATGTGACGTCACGTTTTGTTTCGTCCAATAGTGAATTTTCCTTGGTGGTTGGGTGTGACTATACAATAGATACACATTATATTATTTCCTCTCCTACGGTCTACTCTCCCTTCGTCTTAGGAATTTTCGATCAGGTCTCGTGTCCTGATGCGAGTTTAACAGAGAATTAGAATTATTATTTGGGATGTATAAAAATACATCCCAAATAATAATTCTACATAGACTATTGGACGGCGGGATGGTAATTTCTACTTCTTTAAAAAAAACACCCGCTACTAAGGAAATAATCCTTGAATTGAGTTTACAAACATTAAATTTCACGGCCTCAAATTACACTCTAACTTGAACAATTTTGTGGATGGCACAAATTATTTTCGTTCCTAGGATCAAACCCGCGATACTTTTTTTTTTTTTTTTTATTGGTGGGCTATGGGTGCGTCTCGCCCCGCCAAATCGGTCCGGGGTGACGGAGAAGGCGGCGCGTGATCCCATAGACCCACCGTAAAATCCTCTCTCTTCGCCGTGCGAGCGGACCACCGGTACCCGATCTTTGTCTTCGGTGGTGAAACCCGCGATACTGCAAGGTGCGGTATCTTACGCGATCTGTGGAGTCAATATATTGACATTTATGATATATTAAATAAATACATTTTTTTAACGACAACTAGGCAAGGTATAAGCAATACTTCATACTCGTGAATATCTTAAAAGACAGCTAAGAGCTTTACATCGATATGGGCCAACTACATTGTCAAGTCATCAAATCATTTATTATGCATAAGTTCTATAGGGGCACTTACATATTGGCAATTTTGCATTATTTTTTTAAAATTAATTTTAATTAGTCTGCCACCGGATCGGAAAGCAGCCACATACTGAGAAGATCCGGCAAGAAACTCGGTGGGTTCGTCATTTTTTTTTAATTAATTATATATTTTCACGAAAGTGATTGATGTTTAATTTATGTTAGCTCCATAGAGATGCTCTTCGAGCAAGGATTCATTTTTTAAAATTTTGTATATAATACAACATTAAACTAAGGATATATACACCTTGGAATCTAATTGGCTGTTTTCCTGAAACGTATTTACTCAGTTAATCATTCTTAATATCACACTAACTAAAAACATAATACATTGAAAAAAAACGTCTGATAAATAGACGTTCTTAAGTTTGTCTGATATGCAACGGTATTGTTCCCAACATGCCTACGACATAGCATTCGAATTAAATCGCAATAATAGGTAAAAAAAATATTTAGGCATTGTAGCTCGTAGCCCGCCCGCATCCCGCACGCACCCCTTGCTTTTGATGCGCCCGAGCCGCGCGACCTTGGTCTATGTTTTAATAGGTCAGTTTGCAATTTTTTGCCAAACGGCCTAGACGTATATCATATGTTTATAACAAATCCCGAACGCGAGTGCTAGTAAGTGCGAAAAAATGACAAGTCATTACAGGTATTCTGACGTAGAGTGGTTAGACATGGTTCGTTTTTATGCGATTGCTGGAGACAACTTGGCGAAGGCTAGATGCCTGTACGCTCAGCCAGAACACCTGGATTCGTTACGCAGATGTGGCATTATAAATCCGCCTGTGCCTACAACAGCGATAATTTTATCAGCCACATAACGCCTACTAACCCACAGGCAGTTTTGAGTTTACACGTGCTCAGGCTAGAGGTAGGTGTCGCCGACATTCTGCTCGATTAGAAGAAGAAATTCTTGAGAAAATGGAGGCATGGTTTTAAAGTAATTAAAGAAAGTAGGTAACCAAGGTAAGAGCATTGACCGTAGGTTGATAGCTACGGTCGATTCTCTCAAACGACCGTAGGTATAACAAAATTATTAGACAAAACATGTTACAGTTACGCAAAAATGATATTTTAAGGAAACGTCCGGGATTGCTAATGACTAGAATTTATGTTTTTATTTTATTGAATAAATGCTATATTATGGTTCTATATCATTAACTGAGTATATACGTTTCGGGAAAACAGCCAATTAGATTCCACGGTGTATAAAATAAAAAAGAAACAAATGGCTGGATCAGGTCCCACAAGCGGCACCCGGTCATGAGTGAACTACAAGAGCAGCCATCACGCTCCTCAACCACATTGGAGGGAAGGGAGAGACCCGCTCCACGTAGCTACCGCAAGCAGAGACCATTTCAGTGAGCATGGCCACACCATAATCTATAAATTAAAAACAGATAGCTTGGATAAATAAATACACAACTCGTTAGGCAAAACACGCTACACTGTACAATTATGACAATACAAATAATACAAGAGTTCAGACGACAGTGAGGATCAGCGTCAGAACGCTGTAAGGGATAAACATGAAATTTATTATATAATAATAAGGGATAAACATGAATATATTAATCGCGCGGACAGCCCGTTTTTCAAGAACAAGGATGTTATTCAAATCTGCAGAGCAACCCCAAAGCAGTATGCCATAAGATTGGAGGTAGGCGAAATAAACAATTCTAGCCGTTTCAATATCGATTAACATTCGATTTTTTTTACCGCATAAGCCGCTGAGCTTAGCCTACTTGATAGTTTTTCAATATGAGGACCCCAATGGAGTTTAACATCGATGGTAATACCCAAAAATGCCGTGGACTCCACAAGCTCTAGGGCTACACCATTCATTTGAACATTGGTTTCCACTAGTATCACATTAGGTGTGGTAAATTTTATACATTTGGTTTTCTTTTGATTAGAAACTAAGTTGTTTCTACTGAACCAATGAACAACATTTGACAGAACGTTGTTCACATCGTCATAATTAATCATTTGTCTTTAAATTTTAAACAATAAAAAGGTATCGAGCGTTTTCCAATTACAGCATTAGAGCGCATTATGCGGCATAATGCTCAACGTGCAATCGATAGCAACTCAGTGACAGAAAATTGAACAAGTGTTTTTCTTTAAGTTGGCATTGAATTACGGTTGTACAAGTAACAGCAGATCAGGTTAAATGGAAATTTAATCGCTTATATAACAAATTATTGATATCGCTTATATAACAAAATATTATATTTGTTATATAGGTAAGCGATTAAATTTCCATTTAACCTGATCTGCTGTTACTTGTACAACCGTAAATCAATGCCAACTTAAAGAAAAAACACTTGTTCAATTTTCTGTCACTGAGTTGGTATCGATTGCACGTTGAGCATTATGCCGCATAATGCGCTCTAATGCTGTAATTGGAAAACGCTCATCATCTGCGAACAACACTATGTTTTGGTTATCCACTACATAATAAGGTAAGTCGTTAATATATATAAGGAACAGAAATGGCCCCGAATGGATCCTTGTGGAACGCTTATTTTTATAACAGAACCAGATGATCGTACACCATTAACATCGACCCTCTGAATTTTGTTGTACAAATATGATGTTAAAAGTTTGAGAGTCTTTGCCTCGTCCATTGCTGAACGTGGGACTTCCCCACAATTGAAACATAGTGGCGTAATCGTTACGCTTGGCAGGCGGGTTGGTAATTACAGTAAGTAATACGTTTTGCAGAAGAGAGCCGCTGTCAACCCTTCTGGTGACCGGTGGTGGCTTAGCTGATTATTACGACTCCCACGGGCAATTTTGTTTTTGGTAACGCAGTGGCTAAAAATGCATTTTTCGCATGCCCGCCCGGGCGGGGTATGTGGGACTCACAGGCCCCGAAGGGGTCACTGAATACCCACTAAAAAACCAACTGCGAGCTGTTAGCCGTTGGGACTTTTACAGCTGAACCGGACTATGGGCGAGCCTTATGGGCTCTCAACCCGAACAAGGTAAACTAAGCGACTTCGCCCGAGGGCTCCCCCGCAGGGGAACAGACCTCGGCTCGGGGCGTCGCTGGAGGCAAAGTGGACGTGTCCACGTTTGGGTTAGTGATTTTTGCGTGCCGTGTTGTCGCACCTCGACGGCGAGGACGAAACTGCGGATATTTGAATGTGATGGCCTCGCGGGCGGCGTAAGCTCTTGTTTGGGCGAGTGTAATTTGATCGTCATCGTCATTAAGGACGCGACGCGGACGTCGGATTTTAGATATACGCGATGGGGTATAGGAAGCCGCCCCAACCACTAGTGGGTTGGGGTGTGTCATGGCAGAGTCAAAATAGCTCTGGGAACACCGCTTCATAAACTGCCCGATGATCGGCAGTTCGAGGCCGATGTGAAGATCGGCGTTTCGAATGAATCACGGTGCTCCCGTAGCTCGGCGCATGAACCTATTTTGAAGGGTCTGTAACCTATGGATCCTGTGTGCCTTAGTGTGCACGAACACTACGCTCGCATAGGTCATTATCGGCCGTATGCAAGCGGTGTATAAACGGACCTTGCTGCTCAAGGGTAGTTTTGACCTAGCATTTAGTAGGCGTCCCATCACAAAAGCTGCGCGCGCGCGGACAAGCTTTATGTGAGGGGCGAAGCTGAGTCGGTCGTTAAGGTTTACACCCAAGTATTTAGCTTGCCTGCTCCAAGTGACAGGCTTGTTAAAAAGCTTGAGGGGCGGTATGCTATTTATAGAGTAGGTACGGGCAGTTCTACGAGTGAACATGACCGCCTGACTCTTTTCGGAATTGATTTCTATTCTCCATTTCCTGAACCATTTGGCTAGGGCGGTAACCGCTGTTTGGAGAGTCTTAGCTCTACTGCTGTCGGGGTCCTACCTGCACAAAAGAGTGCGGTGTCATCAGCGTAAAGCGCTTTATGGACTCTATTAAATTGGGGCATATCGCTAGCATATAGCGTAAATAGGAAAGGGGAGAGGACCGATCCCTGAGGGACGCCGGCCTTGATAGGTTGGGAGGTAGACAGCGTTCCTTCCACCCTGTAGCGAAAGCTGCGGTGACTCAAGTAGTGATGTATTATTCGAATTAAGTAATCGGGGATCTTCAGACGATAAAGCTTGTAAATGAGGCCCTCGTGCCACACTTTATCGAATGCTCTCGCTACGTCTAGGAATAATACACCGGTGAATCTGTTCATCATGAACTGACCACTTGTGTATTCTACCAGTCTATGGACTTGTTGTACGCAGCTGTGCCTCGCGCGGAAGCCGAATTGCGCGTCTGGAATGAGGTTATTAGCCTCGGCGAATGTTCTAAGTCTACTGAGGACTATGCGCTCATAGAGCTTACCTAATCCTTTTAGTAGACTTATCGGGCGGTAACTACTTGGTTCGGTACGTCGCTTGCCGGGTTTGTGGATTCCGATTACCACGGCCTCTTTCCATTGCGAGGGAAAGATGTTATTGTTGAGTGCTGCATTGTAAATGCAGCACAGAATGATAATGAGGTGGGCAGGGAATAATTTTATTACTCTATTTGAAATACCGTCCGAACCGGGGCCTTTCTTAGTGTGTAGACCCTTGACCAATGATTCGACCTCGTCGGTGGTCACTGCTGGAATAGGTTCCTCTGGGTTGTCGTTTTCGGGGGATCACGAGATAGTGATACGACGTTCCACTTCGTCATTTATAAATCGATGATTTATATCGTCGGGGTATAGTGTACTCGGCGTACACTGAAGCTCCAGGCAGTCGGCCAGGCATTCGAACTTTTCCTCGTCCAGGAATGACAGTGGCTGGTTTGGTCGGTTGAGGAGAGGGAGGGTGGACACGATGTCCTTTTTGAGTGAGCGGGAAAGCTGCCAGAAGGCTTGGTGAGAGGGCTTAAGCTCCTCTACCATGGCGTCCCATTTGCTCTGTCTCAGAGTTTGAATGGCTTTTTTGACCTCCCTTTGTAGGGACCGCAGTCGAGTGCGGTTGTCCTCCGTGGGGTATCGGTCGTAAGCGCGGGTAGCGGCGTTCTTGCGTCTTAACAGGTCACGGACGTCGTCCGGCAGGTGCTATCTACGATCGCTCGTAATTGGTACCCGCCGTGAGCAGTCGTCGATAATTGACTGCACGTGACTCGTAAAGGAATCGATTGCCTGAGAGGTGTCTTCCTTGGACCTAATGTCCTTGGAGATTTGATCAAGGTGGGCCGAGGATGTTGATTGCAGGCCTTTCTGCAACCGAGCCCAATTGGTGGTCATCCTTGTCGTTGAGTTGTTTTGGCCTGAAGGGCCGGGGGAGCGGGAGGCGAGTTCCAGATTCACCGGGCGGTGATCTGAGTCTAACTCGTATTGAACTTCGATTGAACATAAACGTAGGTTATAGCGCGCAGCGTTATGCTCACGGAGCCATATGGTACCCAGATGCCTATTCACGGGGAAGCTACCCCCTCCGCACCGCGTCCCCGCAGGAATCGCCGGACGCCGCGCCGTTTAGTAACGCGCAACGTTATCCTCGCAGAGCCTTATGGCACCCAGATGTCGGTTCACGGGGAAGCTATCCCCTCCGCACAGCGTCCCCGCAGGAATTGCCGGCCGCCACGCTTTTTAGTAGTAGTTGCCTAGTTGCCTAAGACGTATTGTAAGAAGTGCCTGTGCGCATTTCTGAGTTAACGACGTTATGTTCTTCTTGTGTTGGAAGTATAAAGTTTCAACTATGTTTGCCCTTTTATTTGCACACCAAATATCCCTCGCTACAAGTGGCGCCCAACGTGGGGCCAAAACTCGTAAAGAACTGTTGTATTTGAAATTAATAATGAACGTTTTTCGTAATAATAATAATATCTACGAGTTGGTATGCAATGCTATTGTTATAAAGTATAGACTCTAAATGTTGTGAACGTAATAGTGATTCGTATCCTGGAAGTCTCTCGAATGGGACTTTTGTTATGTCGCGACGTATGATGAGATCTCGTGCTGCGAGTCCGGTGGAGGCCGGTGTCATCGTTGATGAGGGGATTATGGTACCGTCCCCGGTGCCTGGTATGGCACTAGCTTCAGGGTCTGGTTCGGTACATGCCACGGCGTCTGTTCCGGTGCCCGTGCGGGAGTCTACTCCGCAGGGCGCTGCCGCCGTGGCCGCGGACGCGTCACAACCTGTCGCGCCGCCTGTCCCGCTCGTCGCCACGCCGCAATTCGTTCTAACGAATGATCAGCTGATGCTGCTGATAAGTAATATGCATAACAACAGCTCAGGTACGCAATCTCACGTTACTAATCATCAGAATACAGGCCATTTTGCCAAATGTACGGCACGATTCGACGGCAGTAAATCAAAGGACGTGCGTGCCTTTGTTGACGCAGTTGACACGTATAAAAGCTGTGTAGGTATAGACGACAATGTTGCACTGCGTGGGTTGCCTATTTTACTAACGGGACTTGCTGCTACGTGGTGGCAGGGAGTTAAGGATACAACGTTAACGTGGCAAGCGGCGGTGGATACATTGATACAAACGTTTGGACCCAGATTACCGCCACACAAAATTTATCGTGCAATATTTGAGAGAGAGCAAAAGAATAACGAAGGAACGGATTTATTCATATGTCATATCCGTGCATTAATGGCGCAGCTTCCACCTTGTTTACTCACCGAAGGGGTGCAATTGGATATGACCTACGGGTTATTGCATCGCCGTATCCGGGAAAAGGTGCCGCGTTCCTCTTTTGATACTTTTGGAGAATTGTTGGCGCAGGCGCGTCGTGTCGAGGATATTCTAGAGGAAGTTCAGCCGCTAGTGGTTGTGGAAAACAAGCCTTCCATCTCTTCTACCGTGGTAGCGCGCTCAGGGACGGAGCGGCCAGATTCGAATACAGTTGTGAAACCCCGTTCACGTCCACAGTGTAATTACTGTAAACAGTATGGTCACGTGAAGGACGCCTGTCATAGACTTACCAAACAAAAGAAAATACAAGATGATGTTTCGGAAGTTGAACCGCGAGCGAGTACGATTACGTGTTTCGGGTGCGGAACACCAGGGTATATTCGTTCAAACTGCCCGACATGTAAACAAAAAAAATCAGTGGTAACGGAAAGTGCGTTTAAATCAGTGTCTGTGAGTTCCGTTAATATTAATTCGCGTATGCGCCCTGTGCTGGATATTGAAATTTATGGCGCAAGTGGTAAAGTGTTAGTGGACACTGGCGCGAAGCATAGTATCGGTAGTGATAGTTTAAAGACACTTTTAGTTAAGAATAATCATAAGTTTCACTATGTTTTTATAGAATTAAAATTTGCCGATGGTCGCGTTTGTGCACAAAACGTAGAAGTAGCTAGTGTTAATGTTACCGTGCGAGGGGTAACATGTATGGTAGATTTTATTATGTTACCCAACGCTACGGATAGTTTATTAGGTATGAATTTTATTAATGAAATGGGTATGGTGTTGGACTTTGATTGTAACATATGGTTTGTGAGATACGATCGGACGCCGCAGCCCATTGAGTTTGAGTCATGTTCTTTGTCGCTGATCAGCTGTTCGTCTGTGGGTCTTCGCGAGGATGAGGGTGCCCATCTTGAGTCGGATGAACGTGAGCAGCTCACTGCACTCCTGAATGTTCATGAGGATATTTTTGTTCCAGGGGGAGAACCTACTACTTTTGCACTGCATCGCATTGATACCGGCGATGCTATCCCGATCGCTAGCCCGGCATATCGAGTCACGCCAACGAATTTGAAGCAGTTAAAGACTTTTTTACAGACCTGTTCCTGGTTCCGGAAATTCATTCCGCAATTTTCCGACGTAGCGCGTTGTTTGACAGACCTGACCAAGAAAGACAGACGCTGGCAATGGGGGGAGTGTGAGCAAAGAGCATTTGAGGAGCTTAAGTACCGGCTCACCACCAGTCCCATTCTTCGACAGCCAGATTTTGACCTGCCTTTTGTTTTACGGACAGATGCCAGTGCGTACGCCATTGGAGCAGTGCTCATGCAAGGTGACACTGTCACTGAAGAGAGACCCATCAAGTATGCAAGTAGACTGTTGACGTCTGCTGAGCGTAATTATCATACTACGGAGCGGGAAGCCCTCGCTCTAGTCTGGGTGTTGGATAAATTTCGAGGATATTATCTTTCACAAGGTATATTGTATCGCTGCGAACCGGATGTAGAATCCGAAGAGCCTCATTTAGTGGTACCAGAGTCATTAAGGGCGGTGCTGATGAAAGAGCTCCATGATTCGCCCACTGCTGGACTCTGGGGTTTGGAGCGTACCTTGCAAAAGATCAAACAAAACTGTTATTTTAAGAATATGCGCTCTTATGTTGCTCAGTATTTAAAGTCGTGTGACCTTTGCCAGAAATACAAATCATCAAATTTGAAGCCAGCGGGGTTGCTCCAAACTCCAGTGCCCCAGCAGAGGTTTGAGGTTTTAGCCATGGATCTATTTGGACCCTTGCCTGAAGGCGATGGTGGCGAGAAGTGGATCCTTCTTATAGAAGATGTCGCCAGTCGATGGGTCGAATTATTCGCTTTATGTAACGCGACTGCTGAATCGTGTGCAAAAGTTCTTCTGGAACAAGTGTTTCTGCGTTATGGTTTTCCTCGTCGGGTTATTTCCGACAATGGAACGCAAGTTGTTTCGACAGTTATGCAAAAAGCTTTGTTTGTCTTGCAAGATGTACAACAACGTATGGAGGACCAACAAGATAGACGCAAGTCTGAAGGTGATAAGCGTCGAAGAGAATCTTCGCCTTTTAATGAGGGAGATTTAGTGCTCGTAGGGACACATATGGCGAGCAGCGCATCTAAAGGTTTTATAAACAAATTCGCTCCTAAGCGGGAAGGCCCGTATCGTGTCTCACAAGTCATTAGTCCAACTTCTTATCTAGTTGTTGATAGCGCTGGTGTTCCTAAGGGGAAGTATCATTCTAGTGCTTTAACGCGTTATACTGGTTCATCCCATGCCGTCGTCCACCCGCGTCGTCGTGGTCGACCGCCTAATGCCAAGCCACAGACGGGTCGTTCTTGTGACTTGGAGGGTGAGGTTATAGCGCGCAGCGTTATGCTCACGGAGCCATATGGCACCCAGATGCCTATTCACGGGGAAGCTACCCCCTCCGCACCGCGTCCCCGCAGGAATCGCCGGACGCCGCGCCGTTTAGTAACGCGCAACGTTATCCTCGCAGAGCCTTATGGCACCCAGATGTCGGTTCACGGGGAAGCTATCCCCTCCGCACAGCGTCCCCGCAGGAATTGCCTGGCGCCACGCTTTTTAGTAGTAGTTGCCTAGTTGCCTAAGACGTATTGTAAGAAGTGCCTGTGCGCATTTCTGAGTTAACGACGTTATGTTCTTCTTGTGTTGGAAGTATAAAGTTTCAACTATGTTTGCCCTTTTATTTGCACACCAAATGTCCCTCGCTACAAGGTTTATATTCTTGAGAAGAACAATATCGAGTATATCCGATCTGTGTAAAATATTGTGTGGGAAGTGCGTCGGCTCCAATGGCGCTATGACGTCAAATCCCAATCGGTCGGCGTAGATCTCTAAAGCCCTGCCCCTCTTATTGGAACTGAGACAGTTCCACGAGGTGCTCTTGGCGTTAAGGTCGCCGCCAATAATGACGGCGCCGCCCAAGTCAAGCAAGGCCTTGAGATCGCACTCCACTAAATGTGTGTCCTTATCGGGAGACAGGGATGCGGATATAAGGGTTATCGGCTGATGGCCTGAGAGGGCTAATGGGACTAACCCCACCACACATTACCACCACTGTAACTTCTGTAAGCCAGGATCCACAATGGTCTCCATAAAAGACACTGAGTTTTGAGCCTCAGGAAGTCCCGGGAAACGCTTTTAATTGTCTTGGGACCCGCAACAAATTTAATTAGAAAAGAAAAACAGGAGGAGTTGAAGAATTTCCACTTCCCTCCTATGCAAAGCGGGAGACATGAAGCAAAATTGGCTAATAGGCCAATAGATAGAAGGATGTACTGACACGTGAAGCGTAGCAGTTCAGCACCACGGATATGACAGAGCTTAAGGGGCCTACATGTGAGCCTTAAGTTTGATTACAATAGTAGGTATGGCAGAAGCGCCTGAACGCACGGAAATTTTCTCGAGTTGCTACAAGGTCCGTATAATATATAACCCCCGACACGACTTGCAGACTGTCTAACATAAGATCGCGCTCGTTTTGCCAGAGACTGCACTCCCAGAGGATGTGATGGGCTGTTTGTTCAAAAGTGCAATTTGGTGTGGAACATCGACAAAATGGTGAATCTACTAGTTTAAAAAAGAATAATTTACTTCTAAAATTACCATGGCCTGTGAGGAATTGTGCTACATAGTGGTCAATTTCTAGCCAAACCTTCTCTAAACGCTCTCGAATAGATGGAAAGAATAGATATAGATGACGGCCCTTCGTTGATGAGTCCCACCTTTCCTGCCATTCGGTCAGGAGCTCCTCGTACACATTGCGGCGCAAAAAGTCTAGTAATTTTAATACGATCGCGCGGTAAAAGAAAATTGGTGTTCATATTTTCCCTGGTGGAATAATACAATGACGCGCGCCTTTGTATCTCCAAGTCGACCGGAAGTACACCTGCAAGTACTGGTAAGGCTTCGGTACTAACTGTTCTATATGCTTTACATAGGAATATTAATGCTAATCGTTGACTTTGGAGTAATTTACGCCGTGCCGCGCCTATCGTAGTTCTGTCAGCCCAGGCTGGGGCACCGTAACATATACACCCCAGATATGTGGCTGTATATATGATTTTAAGTGTATTAAAACAGATGCCCCAGGTAGACGTTGAAATTCTAGTAAAAGCATAAAAGTTTCGTTTTGCTTTTTCACCCACAGTTTTAATATGTTCAATGAATGAGAAGTTTTTTTCTAAGACTAGGCCAAGATAACAAACTGACTCTTTCCTTTTAACTGTCGCATTATTAAATCTTATGCGTGGCGTTGACTGCAAATTACCTTTTAATAAAAGATGATAAGTTTTATGAGGAGCGAAATTTAGCCGATTTCGTGCGCCCCATTTAACTATTAAATTAAGACATGTATCCGCCAATTTCTCAAGTCCGTCTCTAGTGTTCGATTGTATGAGTAGAAGACCGTCGTCAGCGTAGCCGATCAATGAGCAATTTTGAGGTAGAGGGAGATCAAGAAAGTCATCGAACCCTAAATTCCACAGATATGGGCTTAACACAGATCCTTGAGGACAGCCCATCGTTAATGATTTAGACACAGCATGGTGACCGAGTCTCAGTGTGGTTGAACCTTGAAGAAAGTAAGACTGTATGAGTTGGTAGATGTTTCTGAAGCATCCACGAGCCTTTAGTTTAAGTAGTAACATCGGCCACCAGGCGTTGTCGAAAGCACCTGAGATATCTAGAAAGATGCCTAATACATATTTAAAAACTGATGCCGTAACAGTTTTTCTAACGGCAATAACCGCATCAACAGTTGATTTCCCCGGGGTAAATCCAAATTGTCTAAGATTGAATGTGGGGCCACCCGGTAACAGACGAGAAACAACCAGGCGTTCTAAGAGCTTACCTAGTGATGGCAGTAGAGTAATTGGCCGATATGACTTCGGGTCGTCCGGCGGTTTATCACCGTGTTTTGGTATTATACGTATGAAGCCGCGACGCCATAAACGAGGAAAGATTCCTTGGGCTATACAACGATTGTATACTAGTAACATTGAGTCGGCTGATGTTCGACAAGCTTCATTAATCATTTTATTTGAGATTTTATCTTCTCCGGAGGCTTTATTTAGAGGAAGAGCTTTTACAATATTCAAAAATTCAGCTAGGGAGGGGAGATCAGACGTAGAGGATAGTGGTGGCAATGTAGCCCAAGCTCTTATTTGCGCATGATGTTCGGTATCAATTGCCACGTTGTCATCTGGTATTAACGTATTTATTAAAACCTCGGTGGTCTCCTCTATACCCGCGGTGTGCTTATTATTTATTTTAATATTTTGTATGAAAGTTAAGTCAACCGCTTTAAATTCGTGATATAATGGAGACCACGGACCCTGGTTTTCTAGTTTTTCCACTACTCTATTTGACAACGCATCTTTAGACTTTTCAACCGCAATCCGGTAACAAGACCTTGCAGTTCTGAGTGCAAGTGAGGACTCATCAAACGCTATTCCCGTTTTTTGTGACTTTTTGAGTTTATTATATTGCCTGCGTGCTCTTCGAAAACGTCTACGAAGTTCAACCAGTTCACTGTTCCACCAGTCACACCTTTTAGTATTGGGCAGAGATGTACGGCCCAGAGCTATATCGGCACAATATATTAAAGAGTGTGACATTATTTCCGCACTTTCTTCCGCGTTTAATTCTTTGCGAGTGAAATCCCTGGCACACGAGGCAAATAGAGAACTAAAGAATTCCCAGTTTGCTCCTTTACATTTATATCTAAAATTGTGACACTGATTGGGAGGATCCTGTATCAATCCCGGTTTAAATTCGTACGCGATCAGGCGATGATCACTACACGACGCGTCCGGGAGGACGCGCCACCTATACAAGCAAACGTCTGCGCTTGAAAGCGTGACGTCAATAGAAGATTCGCCCATAGGGCTGCAAAATGTTGGTGGTGCATCGGGTGTATTGTGGATGGATAAGTTCATCTCAGCGATGAAATCTTCTATAGCACACCGTCGATCAGTATCGGTGTATCTGACCTTGCCATACCATAGAGTAGATGACGCATTAACATCAGCGCCTACTATCGTTTTCCGACCCATAAGGGATCGCAAGACATGGCGAAGATGGTGTAAGTGTGGACTAACTGGATCAGAATATTGAAAATAATAGCTCACAACGAAAACCCTACAGGATGGGGACGTGACCTCTGCGACAGTGTGACGTCATGAGATTTTGTAGTGACGTGATAGCCTCGCAGAAGGCGGCGACCGCGTCCCAATTCCTGACGCTGTCGACCATCGCCCTCGCGACAGCCTCCAGCGTCAGGTCGGCACCGATAATAGCGACGAGGTCGCGGCGCTGCCCGTCCCAGCCTGAGCATTCCTCGAGTGTATGTTGCGCCGTGTCCTCGTCACTACTGCAATGATGGCAGCCCGGAGTCCATTCCCTATACACGACCGTGTGCAGGTATTTCCCGAAACACCCGTGCCCCGTTAACACCTGCACCAGTCGGAAGGTGAGGACCCCGTGCCGCCGCTCCATCCATTCCATCAGTACGGGCCGGAGGGCCTCGACGGTAACGACACCGTGTCTTGGCCTCTCCAGCCGCGTAACCCAACGGGCGATGACGTCTTGGCGGGCGTCCTCGCGCCAGGTGGCTATCTCGCTCAACGATGGGGAGCCACCTTCGTCGCGCACTGAGGTAACCCGCCGGTAGAGGTCGCAGAGCATCTCCGCCTCTAGGTCCCACGGGGGTATCCCGGCCAATAGGCACGCTGCCTCTGTCGACACCGTGCGGTACCCGCGAATGGCTCTGACCGGCATGGCTCGCTGTGGCCTCCACAGCACCGCCCTGAGCTGGGCGTTCAGAGCCCTCGCCCACACGGGTGCGCCGTACATGGCCATTGAGCGGATCACCCCCGCATACAGCCGTCGGCCCTCGAAACTGGGTCCGCCCACATTCGGCATGAGCCGTGAAAGGCTCGGCCACCTGCCAACCCTGTTCGGGCGTAGCGGGCGTGCCGGGCGCTGAGGGCGTAGTCGCGGCCGCGCTAGTCGTCGCCGGCGGTGTCGGTGCGGGCGACGACTGCGTTCCGGCAGGAGCCGGTGCCGTCTTCCTCTTTGGAGCGGGCCCTTGAGCTTGGGTCCAGCCGCGGCTGCGGCGTAGCTCCCCCCCACGCGGCCATCCTGACAGGGTAGCGGGGCGGGGGTTGGTGCCGCATACGGCCGCTTGTCCGTGGCGAGAGGCGGCCGAACTCGTGGTTCCGGAGGCAGCCTTGCCTCCAGAACGGCCAAGCGCGCATTGACCATATTCCCTATGGTGTCTATAATGCTCAAGGCCTCGTCCGACACGCCCCCCACAACAGGCAGTGGGATCGGTGTTACCGGCTGGACCTCTGCCGGGGCCTGCTCCACGACGGCGACATTTGGCGTGCTGGCGTTGGTCGGCGGCGCACGCTCCGCGGTCAGAGGCGTCTTCGGCGCGGCGGCAGCCGCTGGACGGCCGGCGCCTCGGGGCGGCTTCGGAGCGGCGACGACGGTGACAGCTCCTCGGCGACTAGCACTAGCCGCCGGCGCAGTTGGCGCAGGCGGCACGAGCCACGCCATTTGGGCCCTCAGCTCAGCCACGTCCTTGGCGAGGACGCGGTTGCCCCTCCGCACCGCGGCCAGCTCCGACTCCAGCCAGCGGTTCTCGGCCCGCAGGCCTGACACCTCGCCACCAAGGCGGGCGTTTTCGGCCTGCAGGGCCTCCATATTTGCGGCTGGGGCGCTCGCGCGGGCACCAGCGGCCGCCACTTCGGTGGGAGGGATGCTGGACAACACCCCCAGCACCCTCGCGGCGGCCGCCTCGTTGTCGGCCTGCCTACCAGTTTCCGCGCCTCCGCGCACTCCGCCGGCCGGGGAGTGGGTCGCCCTTTCCGACGCCGTGGCCCCTCGCCCTCTGCGAGAGGCCGGCACTTTAGGAGGAGGCATGATGACCACGCTCCCCTCGGAATCGGCGCCTGAGCTGCCCTCCCTATTTAGGGGGCGCTTCCGCACCTTCGAGGGGAGAGCCTCCTCCCTTACTGTCAGGGCCGCGGTCAGGGCCGCCACCGCAGGGCGCGGCGACGACCTGGCGGCGGCGTCTTCCTCAGCCGACCCGCTTACCTCTTTGGACGGCTCTGCGGAACTACCGCCCTGGTCCATCACATCGGCAGATCCACTGCCCTCGTCTTTGGACGGCTCTGCGACAGAATTGTCGCCCTCGTCCGTTGACGGCTCTGCAGTAGATCTGCCGCCGTCCTTGTGAAGCTCACGCGCGTAACGCTCGCGGGTTTCGGCATTCCGCTTCTTGTCGCGAGCGTTCGCTTTCGCAGCTTTCCACCATGTGAAGCGCGCCTGTCGACACTTCTTCGTCTTCAATTTGGGCCTCCTTAGTCGTTGCCGGGCCCTCGGCAGACGCCTCAAGTTCCGAGGACGAGGCGTTGTTTGTGCCAGTTTTATTTTGCCTTGGCAAGGCCGTAGGTTGGGAATCCGAAGCTTCCCCGTCTTTATTATTTTCTGTAGGCAATTCCATTTTGTTCCCACGATTATGGGAGAAATAAACGGTCGACCCGGGCAGAGATCCCTGTACCTGGGCAAGCCTACATTTACCAACCAGGGGGTCGGCTGGTACCCTGGCTGGAGCGTGCTAGGAACAGAACAGCCCATCTGCCATGCATCCTCTCGCCGCACGCCAGAACTTAGGATTCTGGGTAATTTCCGAATTCGAATGTTAATTCGAACTCTTTATAGAGGTTGTCTTCCTCACGGTCCGGGCGGTTAAGCCAAGACCCTCGTTCCTGATACTACGCCTCACGACAACTTGTCTTGAAGCAAGATATCAAGTTTACGATATGTCGGCGGTGGCATAAGCCTGCCCAGCCCTCAAATGAATGAGTGACCGGGCCCGTCCGAAATTTCGCCTCCTGTATCCTCTACAAATAGAGGCTCAGGAGTGAATTGGAGCTCAACCCATCGCTGGGGAACCCCCCCTCGCGCCAGAGATTCGCTACGGGCGATAATTCGACAGAGGGATCTGGGGGACTGTCGCCCGCACCCAGGGTACACCACGCGGAGGTTTCTGGCGTCGTACCCCAAGCATTTCACACACCTGGGGCGTTTGAAACAGTTGGTAGATGAGTGACCGTACATCTGGCACTTGTGACATTGTGCCAGATTTCCGTTCTTGTATGGCGGCTCTACGGTTATACCGGAGAGGCCGCATACTTTTTTGGCTTTGTAAATGCCCTTACCCTCAGGGGTATTATGTAGGCAAACCAAGACCATATTGAGGGGGTAGCGTCCTTTACCGCGGATCATGCGGTGGACCTCTACCACTGGGAGGGTGTCGGATTTAAGAGATTCTGAGATCTCTTTTGTATCGATCTCGTGCGGTATATTACGTATTACCGCACGGAGAAGCTTTTCCTCTGGGAGAGTGTATGTGTGGTAGGAGATCTGTTGATCCCCTAGCATTTTTGAGAAGATACGATGGTCCGTAGAGGACATTAGGTCGACCCTTATCCCATTTGGGGTTGACTTCGCCGATTTGATGTTCACGCGGTGCGTGTTGCACCACGTGGAAATGGCTAACCACCTGTCCTTGTCCCTTATGTAAAGGGGCGGGGGAGTGGGTGGTTTTTTGAGGGCCTGAGGGTCCGGGGTTGGGTTTGGGGCTGTGGTAGGCGCTACCGGGGTGGCCGGGGCGGCCGTGGCGGTAGACCTTGTTTGTTGTGCCGCCATGTCGGTCGGCTGAATCTTAGGGGCCTTGGAAGGGCCCTCGTTGGAGGATTTTTTTAGCCTCTTTCGAGAGCGAACCTCTATGCAGTCGCCCTCGTTGTCGGCTGAGGAGTCATCCGCTTCAGAGGAGGCCTCTGAAGATGCTGAAGATGGTGGCTCTTCTGTTTCCATCGCCGTGTCGTTAACCGGCACTTGCGGTTATTACGACGGGGCTGGTGGAGACAGCGAGCGGGCGCGTGATGGATGGGTCGGCGGTGCGATCGTAATGTCGAAAGTCGCCAAGGTGCGGCAAAGCACTTGTTGGATCTCCGGGATGGAGAGGATGTCCTCTATTTTTATATTTCTCTTAGCCGCCATGGCTGCTAAGCATGCATTAAAATTAAAATAGGTGAAAATATAAACGGGGAACGTCTAACTCCCCGGGGGGGAAACCCGGGGATGTGTGCCTATATTCCCTCCCAACCGGGTATAGGTCGGGAGGATGTGTGCTTAAATAATGAGCCCTAAACTTGTAGCCTGTCGCTAATCTTATTGTGCGTACAGGTCCCTAGCTGCTTGGGCCGTTAGGCCCGCACAGAAAAATGATGAGTTGGCGTAGGTTAGGTCCGACTAGGAGATCCCCCAAGGCCGGATGCTCTAACCCCTTCCGATTGTTAGCCTTCGCCAAAAGGGCTCGGCAGGCATATCGGGTATTTGCCTCATCTGGCTTCGTTGACACCGTAAGGTTTCAACCGGGGACCAAAGTTGGATTTTCTCTGAGGGGGCCAAAAGACTTTTGTCAATAATAAAAATCGGATTTCTATGTGTTCAAAAAGACAAGAAATCCGTTGGATGGGTGTTGCAATCTGGATATCCGCGCCGCAGCAGCGACTCGGCGGTCAGGCAGCCGCAGCGCGGTCAGGCAGCTGTAGCGCGATACACTCGTACCGGTTGCGGCTTCCTGTCTTGAGTTGCGGTTTCCTGACTTGAATCACTGCAGCGCTTCGGAGATCCTTGATGCAACTACACGAGAGCGAGCGTAACGGCACGACGAGCGAGCTGGAACACGGCGACGCACGACCGCAGGGCGCAGGTGCGAGTGAGAGAGCGGGCAGCACACGTCCGTACGCCACGAGTCCCCAACGCAGAATGTCCCACGGGCAAGTTGTTTTTTTTTTTTTCTTTTTTTTTTTTTGTTGTGTGACATAGTTGTTAGCCTCAGATGGCTATAACAACTTTACCCGGACTGTGGGTGAGCGCTGAGGGCTCTCAACCCGTGGGCAATTTGGTGGCGACAATTATATACTTATCTTGTTGCCACAAGTGAACAAAATTGATAGCATACTTTAATGGTTAATAAAAATGTAACGACAATGACTTGTGTTTGAAACTTTGGGATAGTAAAAATCAAGCAACCGGGTGGCGGGAGTGATTCAAATACTAACCTCTCGTGCCGAGTGCCTTGGGTTCAATCGTAGAAAAATTCTTTTATTCTGAGTCTATAATTTGTAAGAAATTTGTATATTGCAATCCTAGTTGAGCCAAATCCTCTATGATACAAGGATTTTATTCTTATTGCGGAGTATTATCTTTAAAAAAGAAACAATAGGCAATAAAAGCCATAATAATAGTTTTATTTCATGTTTTTAATAATCGCGTAAAATACGCCATTGTCTTCAGTAAGTAATTATGAACTTATGATACAGGTGACGCTAGTTTATGCCTAGGTAGGGTCGTTTTTACGACCTCACGTTGAATTACATAAAATACTCATTTTACTCATAGGCACTCGCCTATGGACGTTTCATACACCGATTTTTTAAACCCCTTAGTGTTCATACATAACGACCACCGAAGACAAAGATCGGGTACCGGTGGTCCGCTCGCACGGCGAAGAGAGAGGAGTTTTACGTTGAGTCTATGGGGTCACGCGCCGCCGTTCCGTCACCCCGGACCGATTTGGCGGGGGGAGACGCATCCATAGTCCACCAATAAAAAAAAATAGTGTTCATACATAACACGGGCTGTTGTGAAAGCTCCCGAAAGGCCAACAATGCGTATATTAAAAAAAATTACAAAACTAATTATAAGGTGAGCATTAATCGTGTGAGCTCCGGGTTCAATTCCCAAGTTAGATATCGTTGATCAATTATAAGAAATTTCAGTTACAGTATAGAATTGCGACGGCTGTGCCTCAGGGTCTATACTCTATAGAGATACCTATTGAAATACTTTCCAGTAGTTCGTTCAGATTGGAACGAGTCAGAGTGCTTTTGATTATAGGAACTCAAGTCAACAGAGTGCAATGTATCATAAGATAATCACACTTTTACTCGGCCCATATATTTTCTGAGGTTAGGAATAGGCTTTCTTGGGATCAGCAAAATGAGCCTACACCACGCTGATCAGACAGGTTTCTATAAAATGTATTTTTCGAGTTTATGCCCTTTATTTCTAAAAATAAAGAGCAGCGTGGAATCCGTCTGATAAATGAAACGTCGTAATGATCACATTAAGACATCACTCTTAAAATGTCACCTAACGACCTGTTAGTAATATGACGCAGTCGTCAGTAACCTCAGTAGGTTATACTAAATGAGGCGCGTCATTAGTCTACATAGTCACAGAGTAATTAGTTATTTTTATCAATAGACTATCGTTAAACCGCTTACCGAACCTGCGATTACTACGTTCTTCCTATGTTTAGTAGTGAGGAAGATCTACGTTTAGTAGTTAACACTGATATGGCTGATAGATTGGAAATGAGATTTACGTAGTAAGGTGAAAAATATGCAAAACGTGTATTGATAGCTTGATTAAACTAACGTTTTAGTAGCTAAACAATCATCGGAGACTGAAAAACTGTATTTTTTTAATGTCTACACTAATAGAAATAAGTTTATATTTCTTTGACACTAATAAAGCTACTATTTTTTTTAAACATCACCCTGCACTAAGGTAATAATACTTATATTGCGATGGACTTTACAAACATATATTTAATAAAACAGATTACATCCAGATTCAGAACAACAATTTTTGGATCGCTCATAGTATTGTCCTGCGTAGGAATTGAACCCGCGGCACTGGCACTGTAGGCATAGGTAGTACCTTAACCACCGCCATCTGTGCAGTCAATTGTGGAATTAGCTTTTACATGCATTAAAATTTGAAATTAACGAAAATAAGGAGGAGTATAGTAAAAATAGTTTTGTTTATCTATAACTTCTAAACTAATATTATAAAGCTGTAAAGTTTGTTAGGTTGAACGCGCTAATCATAAAAACTTCTGGATCGAATTGGATAATTCATTTAGTGTGGGATAGCCCCTTTATTGAGAAAGGCAATATAATATCACGGTAAGACTAATAGGAAATGAGTATCAACAAAAAAAAATACAGAAACGGGGAAAATTTATTCCTTGCCGTATATTGCGCATAATAGGTACTTAAGACCCACACTGTCTCTCTTTAATTTTACGTAGACGAGGTTGCGCGCTTTAGCTAGTTATTAATATTTTTTTTTTCTAAAATATGCACAATTTAACATAAGACAAATACTTTTAAAATAATGAGGACATGAAATCGTGTCATTAGCGATAAAGATATGGGTACCTTTTACCTATAGCAACGCTCCAAATTGAGGTATTTAGTCCACGTGAGGTAGGGAGAGGGCTTTCAATTTCTTATGACTTGACCACGAGCTTATTTTTCTATTAAGAAATTCTCAGAATACACAGTAAAAAATCTAGTCGAAAGTCCAACAGGCTTAATGTTAATACACTAAGCATGGACTTTAGACTAGTTTTTTTTCTTACATGGGAATTATATATGCAAATTACTAATTTACCTTCACGGATGGGCTACTATGGTTATAAAAATTCAATGCGCTCTTAAAAAAATAAACATACTTTCCCATTTATAATATTTATGGAGATATAAAAATTAAATCGGCATATTGAGAATTATATTAGCAAACATTAATATTTAAGCGCACATAAATTTTGATCATAAATCGATATGTTTATAAGTTCGATACTGATCTAGCTTGTGTTTAGTTGCATGCTTGCGTGATGAAATTAACTTTATACATAGAAAAGCACTAAATTTAATCCAGTTTCGGAAATCGTCTGTCTAGAATCTTAACGTTAATATAGGTGAATGCCCCGAGTGCAAGAAACTTTAAAATGAATTGTTAATGATGCCACTTGTTAGCTCCGTCATGTGCAAAGAATGCTTTTTTTTTCATAAAATGCCATAAAATATACTTAATTTCATTTTGAGATTAATCAAATACAAGGCGGCTCGCTTGAGCGTCGTTAATTAATTTTGTTCTGAAAAATATGGATGACTTAATAGAAGTACTTTGGTTTTCAGTATCATACGGTAGTATTTTTTATTGAACTAATCACACCACATTTTTTATTGCTTATGGTGGCAAATGAGGAAGCCGCACACTTGATGGTAAGTGTTACTGCCGCTTTTTACAGCTTTGCAATAACAGAGGTACAGCTATTGGGCCGTTTGAGCTTCCGGTTCTCTCGCTACCAACCCAAACACACCCAGTTCGAACGAAGCGCAAAAGTATATTGCCACTACTCAGACATAGATCTTCTGCGAGACTGTTCTACTACTCCGGACGGACTGATTGGCGGCTGTAGTCAGAAAGCTGTCAATAGTGTAACCACTCTGTTTCTTCCACTATTGAAATTACCACTACTGATTTCCACTATTGAAACTCCCGTAAACCAAGATCCACAATAGTCTCCGTAATTGTCCGAGGTTTGACCGTAAGCCAATCCCGGCAATTCTTTTACTTATATCTTGGGATCCGCAACAAATTTAATTAGAAAAGTTAAACAAAAAGGGTTGCAAAAATAGATGCCACTTCCTTCCTATGCTATGCGGGAGACATGAAGTAAAGTTGACTGTTCAGTCAATCATCATCATTCTCCTAATCTTATCCCAATTGCTTGGGGTCGATACAATATGTACTCTTCTTTCATAGTATATATTGTAAAAGTTATTGGCATAAGTTTTATGACGGGCCGCCTGCCAGACGTCAATCCTCCTTGGGAATGTAATTGTTAACCAAACAGCATCCGATGGAGTCGGCTCAGGTCGTTATAAAGCTGGGGTGTGAGCCCAGTAACCTCCCCGTGGTACACCCTGGGCACGAGCGACAACCATTTGGATCTCGTTCTTAAGAGGTTGTCGGTCGTGGCGAATAGCTGGCGCAGTAGGAGGGACTCCACATGCCCCTCTGACTAGCAGAGGTCATAGAGGAGCTGGAGAATAGACAGAAGTTAGCAACTACATTTCTTAAAAAGAAACCTGGTTGTGATACACCAGAGGTGGAAGGATTACATGTGGAGCAGCTTGCCAAAGTCCATTCGGACACTATGGAGACCATATGGACTGTTGCAGTAAAGTCTTCAAATCTAAAGGGAACATTTGTAAAGTCTCTAAAGGATTCTGTAGCTCTAGCAAAAGCATGCTACCATGAGCAACAAAAGCACTCTATTTCTGACGAGGTGTTGCTATTAGTAGAAGCTCAAAAACAAAAAGAAGAGGAGATTAAGAAACTTCGTAAAGAGTTGGAAGAGTTGCGGGCCATCCAGACGCAACCTGCTCCAATATCAGCTGTGGCTCCGACCGAGGCTAATAGGCTGGAAGATATTGTGCGAGCTGTGATGCTACAAGTGGGTACAATGGTTAACGCCCGCTTTGAGGATATTGAGTCCCGTCTGCTCCCCGAAGAACGCCTCAGGCCTCCTCTAGCTGCCGATAAAAGAAGCGGGACTACGTCCAACTCAAAGGCGACGGATATATCTGCAGTAAAAGTAAAAGTTCTCTCGACATCTTCTGCAGTTAACAAGGGCTCAACCCCAAAAGGAAAGAAGAAGAACAAGGCCAATGCCTCGGCAAACCTCGTTACGTCAGTGCAAGTACCTGAAGCTTCAGAACAAGCTCCCCTACCGGCCCCTGAACAGGATAAGTGGAGCACGGTAGTAAAACGAGGATCAAAGAAGGCGAAAATTGGTAGAACAGTGGATTTAAATAGGACGAGGTCTTCACCTCCTGACCGGAATGGTCCACCACCAACAATGACGTCGAAAACGCCCAAAGCAAAGGTACCTAAACTTCGCCCTCCCCGTACAGCAGCCGTGGTGATCACGCTGCAACCCGGAGCAGAAGAAAAAGGTATGACCTATGCTAAGGTGTTAGCGCAAGCTCGGAATCATGTAGATTTGGTTGCGTTGGGATTGCCACCAGTGAAAATGAGGTCAGCAGCTACAGGAGCACGCGTGATTGAAGTTTCTGGCGCTGATAAAGCCGATAAGGCTGACTCCTTAGCTGAAAAGCTTAGAGAAGTCTTCCAAGAAGTGGAAGAGATACGGGTCACCAGGCCTGTCATCACTACTGACCTACGGGTTTGTGGTATAGAAGACTCAGTAGGTCGCCAAGAACTTAGTGAGGTCCTTGCGAGGGTTGGCGAATGCTCTGTTCCGTCTCTGAAAATAGGAGAATTGAAGAAAGGTCGAGCAGGAATGGGTACCGTCTTTGTCCGCTGTCCAACAATAGCAGCTAAAAAGATCATAGCGAGTGGAAATCGCTTAGTGGTCGGTTGGTCGGCGGTGCAGGTGCAGCTTCTTGCCACTAGACCTCGCCGCTGCTACAGGTGCCTCGAACTTGGTCATATTAGAGCTAAGTGTAAATCGGAGATCGACCGCAGTGATGAGTGTTATCGATGCGGTCAAAAAACTCACAGAGCCAGTATCTGTTCTGCTACCCCCTATTGCACAATATGTGCGGCTAAGGGAAAACCTGCAGATCACCTCTCCGGGGGCAAAGCATGCGCCAAGTCCCCGATTGAGAAGGGGATAAGACGGAAGCCAACTGTAACTGAGGCCCAGGCCAAGTTGCAGTCGACTGAACCTTTAGGGGAGCAGGAGACTCGCATGGAAGATAGTTAGCATGACACTAACCTTCCTTCAAGCGAATATTAATCACTGCGCCGGGGCACAGGACCTTCTGCTACAGTGCCTGGCGGAAAGAGCTGTACATGTGGCGATCGTGGCTGAGCCATACGTGGTACCTATTAGGGCCGACTGGGTGGGGGATCTAGACGGTTTAGTCGCCATTACCACGCAATCACCAGTTCACTCTCCAGCTCTCAATGATGTTGTGAGGGGTAGAGGTTTTGTCGCAACTTGTATCGGCCAAGCAATTATTGTAGGCGTTTACCACTCTCCCAACAAACCGTTACATGAGTTGGAAGTCCTCCTCGAAGAAGTGGGGCTCATAATCAGCAGGAGCCACCCTCGCTCTGTTATCGTCCTCGGAGACCTCAACGCCAAGTCTGCGGCATGGGGGTCTCCGGTGACAAACGCGCGGGGCAGGCTTGTGGAGGAATGGCTATTAGAAACCGGACTTTGCATTCTCAATCGGGGGACAACACAAACATGTGTGCGGCGGTGGGGCGGTTCTGTAATTGATGTGACATTCTCCACTCCAGAACTAGCTAGAAGGGTTTACGATTGGGAGGTGCTGACGGGCGAGGAGACGCTTTCTGATCATCGATATATTCATTTTAGCGTCTCTTCGTCTACAGCTAACATGAGCACGCAAAGACCAATTATTTCTGGTCCGCGGTGGGCTCTTAAAAGATTAAATGTAGAGCTGCTGCAAGAGGCAGCCATAGTTCAGGCGTGGAATGCTTCAATCTTGGAGCCTATGGACTTGGACATGGAAGTTAATGAACTGTGCAGAGCTATGGAACGTATATGCGATGCAGCTATGCCCCGGACAGGGACATCATCTGTGAAGCGACACGTCTTTTGGTGGTCAGAGGACATCGCCGAGCTTCGACGCCGATGCGTGGTTGAACGTCGCCGCTACCAACGATATCGAAGAAGAAGACGTCAGGAAACTGCTGAAGTAGATGCACGGTACGCCACTTATAGGGAGACATTCCAGGCACTCCGTGCGGCTATCCGTGAGGCTAAAGCAAGGTCATGGCGCCAACTCCTGGATGAAGTGAATCGGGATCCATGGGGGCGACCGTATAGATTAGTGCGACACAAACTCCGTCCTTGGGTTCCACCCATAACAAGCACATTACAACCCGCAGTCCTTCTGCGGGTGGTTAGCGGGCTTTTCCCAAGTGCTTTAGATAATGGATTTACCCCTCCTATAATGACGGTTCTCCAGGGAGAGTGCACTGCACAGATCGAGGAAGCCTTGCCGCCCATAATTACACAAGCGGAGCTAGGAGTAGCAGTGATTAAAATGAAAAATAAAAACACGGCGCCGGGCCCTGATGGTATCCCTAATCGCGCGTGGGCTCTTGCCCAAGAATATATTGAACCCCGAATAAGGACACTTTTTAACCGCTGCTTCCAAGAAGGAAGGTTTCCCAGACGATGGAAAAGGGGGAAGCTCGTACTGATTGCTAAGGAGGGACGCCCAACAGATGAGCCCACCGGATATCGTCCTATCGTGCTGCTTGATGAAATCAGCAAGCTCTTAGAGCGAGTTGTTGCTGCTCGCATTCTCAAGCAACTGGAGGAGGTAGGACCAGATCTTGCCGATAGACAGTTCGGATTTCGTAGAGGTCGCTCGACACAGCATGCCATAGCCTGTGTATGGGATCTTGCCGAGGAGGCGTGCTCAAAAGGTGGTGTGTTGGTGGCAGTGTCATTAGATATCTGTAACGCCTTTAATACGCTGCCTTGGAGTACTATTTTAGAGGGTTTGAAATACCACAAGGTACCCCAGTATCTCCAAGAGCTGGTGGGTGATTATCTCTCAGACAGGGACGTAACTTATCCCACACCATTAGGAGAGAAACATTGGCCTATGACATGTGGTGTTCCACAGGGTTCGGCTTTGGGTCCAATCCTGTGGAATATTGGATATGATTGGGTGCTCAGAAGAGTTAATTTGCGTGGTGTTAATGTGGTATGCTATGCAGATGATACTCTGGTCACTGCGCATGGCAGAAACTACAGAGAGGCGGCAGTTCTGGCCACGGCAGGGGTTGCCGCGATTATTAGAAAAATAGAACGGTTGGGTCTAGAAGTAGCATTACACAAGTCTGAGGCTATATGTTTTCATGGGCCTCGGATCAAGCCACCTGCCGGTTCCCACATCACCGTAAGTGGAACCTCCATTGTTGTTGGTTCGACTCTGAGATACCTCGGTGTTGTGCTTGACAGCAGATGGGGATTCGAGGCACACATGAGGCAGCTGTCTCCTAAGTTAATGCGGGCCACAGCTGCACTTAGCCGATTACTCCCTAATATCAGAGGAGGTGATGCGAACTGCCGCCATCTTTATATGTCAGTAATACGCTCAATGGCCTTGTATGGGGCACCGATATGGGGCGGTATCTTAAAACCTCTGGAGAGGGCAACGCTTAAGAGGGTCCAAAGCATTATGGCTATAAGAATGTGCAGAGGTTACCGCACGCTGTCACATGAGGTGGCCTGTGTACTCGCCGGATCCCTGCCATGGGATTTAGAGGCCGAAGTAGCATCTGCAGTCTTCTGGCGTAAAGTGCAAGCACAAGAGCATAGCTAACGACCCTCTCCGCAAGATGTAATAAGGTGGCGTAGCGACGCTGAGAGGGTGGCCATTAATACATGGCGAGAACGGCTTCTTGCGATAAATACGCGAAGGGGTTCAGGAGCCCACCGGTTGCTCGAGGCGATAACGCCTATACTCACAAAGTGGCTCCAACGGAAACACGGGTCGCTTACTTTTCGACTTACACAGATCCTTTCGGGACACGGGTGCTTCGGGAGGTATCTGTGTAATGTTGTTCGTAAGGAGGAGACTCCAGTGTGTCGCCGATGCGGCTATGAGGAAGATACCGCCCAACATGTGCTAGAATCGTGTCCTGCAGAAGCGGGACCACGACATCAACTGTCCTCGACCTTGGGTTTGGAGCTGTCCTTGCCCACTGTCTTAAATAAGATGGTGGATGATGAAGGTTCGTGGCAAGCAATGGTCATCTTCTGCGAAGCTGTTGTATCGAGCAGGGAGGCTGAGGAACGGGAGAGAGAGGCAAATTTTCTCCCCTTACCGCTTCAGAGAACGCAGAAAAGAAATCGAGCCAGCCTGGCAAGTACCTCCACTCTGCGAATGGGATCTAGGGCACCGGTTGTAAGGGTTTCGACCGGCGTCCCACCCCAAGCATAAGGCCCTAAGGAGGTGTCAGCGCCTGTTCCTAGGCTTTACTTAAGTGAGCTGCTAAGGGGAGAGAGTGGTACTTTCCCGAGGTGAGTTCGCGGACTGTGGACGTGTCGGCCCGGCGAAGTCGCGGTGCATGTGAAAACGGTCCCATGACTTCGCCATAACCGTGAAGAAGGAATAGCGTGCGGTTTTTAGCAGGTAGTGGCGCTACAGTTACCGCCGAGCCCGGCATATCCCATCTCTCTCCTAAAAGGTGGGCATGCGTAAAGGCATTTTCCCACGCAAAAAAAAAAAAAAAAAAAAGGTCGTTATAAAGCTCTTAGTAGTCTTTTACGATATCCACGAGCCAAGTAAGGGTTGGTAGTATTCGTAGCCGCTACCAAACAGTTAACTGCTCAGTCAATAAATAAGCGTACACCTACGATAGGAGCAGCACTACAGGAGAATTTAATGGGCCTTTTATGTGAGTGAGCCTTAGGATTGTTCTCAATAATAGGTATATTTTTTTTTTTGGGTTGGGTTACGGGCGGCGCACTTCTCGCACCACTCCGTCCGGGGCGACAGAGGGGCGTAAGCACGCATACCCGTAACCCACCCGTGAACCTCGCCTTCGTCGTTGGACTCGTTGGTCGTTGGACAGCGTGAACTTGTCGTCAGTGGCCGGCCCGACGGAATACCCCCTGAGGGGTAACCTCTCCTTGAGCGACGTTAAGATAATATACTTTTCTCAGGTAATTTTATTTTTAAAAAAAATTACGATACGGCCTATACCGCGGTAGCTACGCCCGTGGCAGCAATATAGATATTATATTTAATGCTCTTAGTGGCAAACGAGCAAGCAGTACACCTGATGGTAAGTGCTACTGCCGCCCATGAACCTTTGCAGTATCAAGGGTACATCTAGGCTGCTGCCCACTAATGAAAAGCCCAAACCCACTCAGAAACTTCGCCTTCCGGCTCTCGTCCACCGAAAGAAGCACAGCAACACGTTGCTACTATTCAGGCGTCGATTTTCTGCGAGAGTGTGGTACTGCCCCGGACGGACCGGCCCGCGGCTGTAAACAGAAAACTGCCTGGTGACAGAGTGAGTATTCAATACACAACCCCCTACCTTGATGATGGGTATCATTAAGACGACTAAGAGGTATAATATGCACATAACATCTGTGCAAGCGAAGGTAATCTAGAAATAAAACTCTACACCCACCGTGGTTAGCGTCTGACCAGCGTGTCAGTTTGGCTTCTGTTAGGGAAGCTTGAGTCCAACACTGGGACGTATATCAGCTGAGGTAATAATGACAATGATATATCTTTCTTTTTCATAATTTCATATACAATAGGTATCTTATGTTATAGATTAATGCAGATTTCACAGATAGTTTGACAGTTGGGTGAACTGACCGCGCATTACCTTACCACTTACAGAGAGGACAACCATGTAGTAGTACTAGAAAGGGTAACCCGCCGGACGGAGCACCGATGACAAGAACTGTATAAGAGGCCCGCTCGACATGGCGTTGATGATAGGTATGTTTATGGCAAATATAAGGTTGCCTTTTGTCACCCAGATCAGGCGCGTTGTGCCTTGTCACAAAAAAGGTAGTTTGACAGTTCACTTTAAAATTCATTGTTTACACTGTAAAGTACCTACCCAAAATACATGATCCAATTTTTACAACTTTTACAACGCTTTTGAAGTTGGAAGTTTCGGATCTATATAGGATTACGGACATAAATTATTTCAGATATTAGATTCTATTTAGTATCTAGTCTATCTATTTAGTACGGTTACTGGATTTTTAGGGAATTGTAAAAGAAAATTGCAGTACCTAATTAGCTTAATATGCCCAATTGGACAGGTTTACTTTTAAGGTAGTAGTCTGGTAACTTGGGTTCAAAAAATCGAAATTTTTTTTTTGCTTAAATTGAAAGTACCTACAATGTCTTGAGAATATACTGTGAAAATTTCAGACAAAAATTCGAAATATTTCGGGAGTTATAACGAGTTTCATGAGAAGTCATGGACGTTACGCTCAGCCCGTGCGCTGTCGCGTTTGCAAAATCCTACAATAAATCTCGAATTGCAAAAGCGGAAAATGCCACAGCAATGTCATCGAAAGAAGCCCGAAAGAGTCGAAGAGCGGATAAAGTTGCGGAGAATGATGCCTATGAAGAGGATGAAGGCATATTATACGCTCCAGGCATAGACGATTGACGTAAGTCCCACCATTTTAAAACTTCTCTACATGGCTTATGTACGCTCCAAGTTGGAATATAATTCAATACTTTGGGATCCACAAAGGAAAATTTATAGTGAGATGGTCGAAAAAATACAGCGTAAATTTTGTCGATACTTATATAAGCGGATATATGGATACTATCCTTTTTTGTATCCCTCTATGTTTGTATGTGGGATGGTCGGTTTTGATACACTGGAGCTGAGGCGTAAGTTTGCGCATATTATGCATTATTGTCTGCTACTGGGTGGGAAGGTAGACAATCCATCGGTGCGTGAGTGCATATACCTGTATGTGCCTGATAACTACATGCGTGGTATTGGTCGAAGACAACATCGACTATTTGCCTGCCCGCCAACATGGCGGATTTGCCAAGCTAGTAATAGCCCTACTGGGAGGGCTATTATTCTAATGAACAACATGTTGAAAATGATTCCAGATGTAGATATATTTACTGATAGAACATGTGCAATAAACAACCAAATAAATAAATATTTAAATTGGGCGCTACGTTAAGTTTGGCTCTGTCTATGTATTGTTAATGTTATTTTATTTGTTAATTAAATATTAGATATAATAAGTAGATATTTAGATTGTGTAGTATAGCATATAAGCGTTTTGGTTTTAACTGTAAGCTTTTATGTTTTTGAATAAATAAATAAATTCTCAAATGTAATATTCGCGTAAACATTAATTAAAATTCGTAAGTATAAGTTTATAAAATCCGATTACGAAATGAAAAATGATGTCGCAAGCGGGATTCGAACCCGCGTCTATTGGGATTCCGGCCCAATCGTGCTGCCACTGCACCACCGCGACTAATTGTAGGACATGCAAATTTCACTCCGTATTATATTTACGTCTTAAGGTGACGGTATGCTATCTACCCGACAATGTTTACACACTGTTATAGGCTTAATACTTCAAACTTTACAGTTAGAATTGTATTAAACGATGACACAACCTTGTTATTTAAATTACTGAAATTTTTAGCATTTAATATGCTTAATTATTTATAAAATCCGATTACGAAATGAAAAATGATGTCGCAAGCGGGATTCGAACCCGCGTCTATTGGGATTCCGGCCCAATCGTGCTGCCACTGCACCACCGCGACTAATTGTAGGACATGCAAATTTCACTCCGTATTATATTTACGTCTTAAGGTGACGGTATGCTATCTACCCGACAATGTTTACACACTGTTATAGGCTTAATACTTCAAACTTTACAGTTAGAATTGTATTAAACGATGACACAACCTTGTTATTTAAATTACTGAAATTTTTAGCATTTAATATGCTTAATTATTTATAAAATCCGATTACGAAATGAAAAATGATGTCGCAAGCGGGATTCGAACCCGCGTCTATTGGGATTCCGGCCCAATCGTGCTGCCACTGCACCACCTACAATTAGTCGCGGTGGTGCAGTGGCAGCACGATTGGGCCGGAATCCCAATAGGCGCGGGTTCGAATCCCGCTTGCGACATCATTTTTCATTTCGTAATCGGATTTTATAAATAATTAAGCATATTAAATGCTAAAAATTTCAGTAATTTAAATAACAAGGTTGTGTCATCGTTTAATACAATTCTAACTGTAAAGTTTGAAGTATTAAGCCTATAACAGTGTGTAAACATTGTCGGGTAGATAGCATACCGTCACCTTAAGACGTAAATATAATACGGAGTGAAATTTGCATGTCCTACAATTAGTCGCGGTGGTGCAGTGGCAGCACGATTGGGCCGGAATCCCAATAGACGCGGGTTCGAATCCCGCTTGCGACATCATTTTTCATTTCGTAATCGGATTTTATAAATAATTAAGCATATTAAATGCTAAAAATTTCAGTAATTTAAATAACAAGGTTGTGTCATCGTTTAATACAATTCTAACTGTAAAGTTTGAAGTATTAAGCCTATAACAGTGTGTAAACATTGTCGGGTAGATAGCATACCGTCACCTTAAGACGTAAATATAATACGGAGTGAAATTTGCATGTCCTACAATTAGTCGCGGTGGTGCAGTGGCAGCACGATTGGGCCGGAATCCCAATAGACGCGGGTTCGAATCCCGCTTGCGACATCATTTTTCATTTCGTAATCGGATTTTATAAATAATTAAGCATATTAAATGCTAAAAATTTCAGTAATTTAAATAACAAGGTTGTGTCATCGTTTAATACAATTCTAACTGTAAAGTTTGAAGTATTAAGCCTATAACAGTGTGTAAACATTGTCGGGTAGATAGCATACCGTCACCTTAAGACGTAAATATAATACGGAGTGAAATTTGCATGTCCTACAATTAGTCGCGGTGGTGCAGTGGCAGCACGATTGGGCCGGAATCCCAATAGACGCGGGTTCGAATCCCGCTTGCGACATCATTTTTCATTTCGTAATCGGATTTTATAAATAATTAAGCATATTAAATGCTAAAAATTTCAGTAATTTAAAAAAAGTATAAGTTTACTTATGAAAATTTGTTGTTGAACTTTAAACGCGTTCTTCTCAAAACATTGTTTTTCTGGTCGGCCCGGGTCCTAACTTTTTTTCTACTAAACCGATTGCTTTCAAATTTTAACAGGCTGTTCTACACACTTATAGTTCTCGTCGGTACTAACGCGAATTTTTTTCACCCCTAACTTTTTATTTTACAACCCTTGCTTTGCTAAAATAAAAGGACTTTTTTTTTCAAAGTCCGCCATTTTGTTATTTACCCTTGAAATTTAACTTCAGTAGTTTCGACCAGAATGACCTGTCTATAGATTAAGAATAATCAAGAATATTTGATTTCAGATAACATCAAGAGCCAAAATCGCCCGGGCCACCCACGTGCATTTTTTTTGAGGTTCCAACTTCGAGTGACAATAATAATAGTAGTAAACTCAAATTACTGAAATTTTTAGCATTTAATATGCTTAATTATTTATAAATACCCGATACGAAACGAAAAATGATGTCACAAGCGGGGTTCGAACCCGCACCTATTGGGAATCCGGCCCAACCGTGCTGCCACTTACACCATCGTGAACTATTTTAGGACATGCAAATTTCGAATCATATTATATCTTACGTCTTCAAGGTGACGTATGCCATCTATCGGACAATGTTTACACATTGTATAGACTTAATACTTCAAACTTTACAGTTAGAATTGTATTAAACGATGACACAACCTTGTTATTCAAATTACTGAAATTTTTAGCATTTAATATGCTTAATTATTTATAAATACCCGATACGAAACGAAAAATGATGTCACAAGCGGGGTTCGAACCCGCACCTATTGGGAATCCGGCCCAACCGTGCTGCCACTTACACCATCGTGAACTATTTTAGGACATGCAAATTTCGAATCATATTATATCTTACGTCTTCAAGGTGACGTATGCCATCTATCGGACAATGTTTACACATTGTATCTAACTGTAAAGTTTGAAGTATTAAGTCTATACAATGTGTAAACATTGTCCAATAGATGGCATACGTCACCTTGAAGACGTAAGATATAATATGATTCGAAATTTGCATGTCCTAAAATAGTTCACGATGGTGTAAGTGGCACCACGGTTGGGCCGGATTCCCAATAGGTGCGGGTTCGAACCCCGCTTGTGACATCATTTTTCGTTTCGTATCGGGTATTTATAAATAGTATTAAACTATTAATTTTTTTCAAATAAATGTTTTTTTATATTTTCAATATGTAAATAAAAACACTCTAAATATTCAAGATAATTCATTTTTATTTTCCTATAAAAAACCACCCTCCAAAGAAGTCATGAAAATAGGCATAAGTTACCAGACTACCTTAAACTTCGTCATTATTTGAAACTTTTATAACGGTTTCGTACATATTTTCATATTATAGTTTTGGTTATGGTTACGAAGGGACATTTTAATAACCATTTATCTGAGAGTAAGAACTATATTTGTATTTGAGTCACGTATTTCATGTTCGAACGGAACAGAAAAATGTTTCCACAGTCTTTGTTCTGCCTGTTTTATTCGTAATAGCTATTGGTTCTTTGTCTACAGGTATCATAAGTCGACATATCGGTCTCTAGTATGAACTAATGAACGAACAATATAGTAAAATAACTAGCTGATTCAACTGAAGCTCTTTTTCAATCTCTATTTCAATCGACCGCCGTACTTTTTACCCGACTGCAAAGGAGTGGTATTGTTATTATGGGTAATGGTTAATAAGCCATTCTTGAATCCACCTGAACACACAAAAATTAAGATAAAAGTGATAGAAAATAAAAAGGAAAAAATAATAAAAAATGAACCACAGTGAGAGTGCAGTTTTTTTTAATTCTAGACTAGTATCTAGTCGGGAATAAAATATATATCTCTTTTATTTTATTAATAATGGATTATCGCCATGTATGGCGATAATCCATTATTAATTTAAAAGAGAGGATAGGAAGGGAGACTTTTTTTGTTGCAGTGGACTATGGACGTGGTTTCGCCGCGCCAAGTCGGTCCGGGGTGACGGAAGAGGCGGCGCGTGACCCCATAAACCCACCATGCAACTCTCCTCTCTTCGCCGTGCAAGCAGGCCACCGGTACCCATAAGACGGAGGCCCTATTATTCCATGGGCCACGCGTAAGGCTGCCAACCGGCGCCTCGTTAGTCGTCAACTCCATCCAGATCAACATCCAGGCCCATATGAAGTACTTGGGTCTGGTGCTCGACGGGCGATGGTGGTTCCGGGAGCATTTCCGACAGATTGCTCCCCGGCTGGTCGGCGCGGCGTCCGCCCTTTCTCGGCTCATGCCGAATGTGGGCGGATCCAGTTTCGAGGGCCGATGGCTGTATGCGGGGGTCATCCGCTCGATGGCCATGTACGGCGCACCCGTGTGGGCGAGGGCTCTGAACGCCCAGCTCAGGGCGGTTCTGTGGAGGCCACAGAGAGCCATGGCGGTCAGAGCCATTCGCGGGTACCGCACGGTGTCGACAGAGGCGGCGTGCCTATTGGCCGGGACACCCCCGTGGGACCTAGAGGCGGAGATGCTCTCCGACCTCTACCGGCGGGTTACCTCAGTGCGCGAGGAGGGTGGCTCCCCATCGTTGAGCGAGATAGCCACCTGGCGCGAGGACGCCCGCCGAGACGTCATCGCCCGTTGGGTTACGCGGCTGGAGAGGCCTAGACACGGTATCGTGACCGTCGAGGCCTTTCGGCCCGTATTGATGAAATGGATGGAGCGGCGGCACGGGGTCCTCACCTTCCGACTGGTGCAGGTACAGGGAGTGGACTCCAGGCTGCCATCATTGCAGTAGTGGCGAGGACACGGCGCAACATACGCTCGAGGAATGCTCGGGCTGGGACGGGCAGCGCCGTGACCTCGTCGCTATTATCGGTGCCGACCTGGCGCTGCCGGCTGTCGCGAGGGCGATGGTCGACAGCGTCAGGAATTGGGACGCGGTCGCCGCCTTCTGCGAGGCTGTCATCTCGCGGAAGGAGGCGGCGGAACGAGTCAGGGAGGACTCCCGCGACCCGGGCCGCCGCCAGCGGCCGGGGCGGCGCAGGCGCGAATACCTGCGCCTGATGCCGCCCTAACCCAGGCCTCGGGTGATCGGACCGGGGAATTGTCCGGTCACCCGACGCGAGGCCACCGCGTGAGGGCGACGCCCCGACGGCGAAATCTGTCGGGGCGCCGACGAGAGGAACCCGCGAGGGTAAACCGCCGAGCGGACCACCGAAGACAAAGATCGGGTACCGGTGGTCCGCTCGCACGGCGAAGAGAGAGGATTTTACGGTGGGTCTATGGGGTCACGCGCCGCCTTCTCCGTCACCCCGGACCGATTCGGCGGGGCGAGACGCACCCATAGCCTACAAATAAAAAAAATAAAAAAAAATGGCCACCGGTACCCGATCTTTGTCATCGGTGGCTAGGAAGGGAGACCTGCCACTTTCCAAAACGTAAAGCTTTTCCGTGTGGTGGCGGAGTAAAAATACAATTCACTATCCCTTTTCTTGTTTATGGGTGTCGTAAAAGATGACTAAGGAATATAATGTACGAATTAAGTATATCTATGCAAGAGAAGGGAAACTTTAAATAATATAGGTACTATACCAATCTGCCTGTTCAGCCTGATATAGTAGTCTTGCTGTCTACTGAGGAGGAAGGCTCGAATCCAGCAAGTGGGGCGTTTATGAGCTAACAGAGAGAGAGCATCAATATGGCTTACAAGTTGAAGTTCTGAAGGCTGCTTATGGTGATTAAAATACTTCCTTATTTCCTTTTCACCAGCTTATCCCGTAAACCTAATCCACAGAGGAAAGGGAAATAATACAATAAATGCCACACTTTAATTTTTTCCCGCAGGGTTGACCATAAATGTGGTCGCGCCCCGACAAATCGATCCGGGGCAACGGAAGAGGCGGCGCGCAACCCCATGGACCCACCCTGCAAACACCTCTCTTCGCCGTGCGAGCGGGCCATCGGTACCCGATCTTTGTCTTCGGTGGCCCGCCCGGCGGTTTACCCTTACGGGTTCCTCCCGTGTGCCCTCACGTCGGGTCACCGGACAATTCCCCGGTCCGATCACCCGAAACCTCGGTTAGGGCGGCATCAGACGCAGATATACGCGCCTGCGCCGCCCCGGCCGCTGACGGCGGCCCGGGTGACGGGAATTTTCCCGGACTCGTTGCGCCGCCTCCTTCTGCGAGATGACAGCCTCGCAGAAGGCGGCGACCGCGCCCCAGTTCCTGACGCTGTCGACCACCGCTTTCGCGACAGCCGGCAACATCAGGTTGGCACCGATAACAGCGACGAGGTCACGGCGCTGCCCGTCCCAGCTCGGACATACCTCGAGCGTTTGTTGCGCCGTGTCCTCGTCACTATACTGCAATGGTGGCAGGACGGAATGCACTCCCTATACGCGACCGTGTGCAGGTACAAGCCGAAGCAACCGTGCCTCGACAACACCTGCACCAGCCGAAAAGAGAGGACTCCGTGCCACCGCTCCATCCACTCCATCAGTACGGGTCGGAGGGCCTCAACGGTAACAACACCGTGTCTAGGCCTCTCCAGCCGGGTAACCCAACGGGCGATGACGTCTCGGCGGGCGTCCTCGCGCCAGGTGGCTATCTCCTTAGACGATGGGGAGCCACCCTCGTCGCGCACTGAGGTTACCCGCCGGTAGAGGTCGGAGAGCATCTCCACCTCTAGGTCCCAGGGGGGTGTCCCGGCCAATAGGCATGCCGCCTCGGTTGACACCGTGCGGTACGCGTGAATGGCTCTGACCGCCATGACCCTCTGTGGCCTCCACAGAACAGCCCTGAGCTGGGCGTTCAGAGCCTTCGCCCACATGGGTACCACACTTAGCAATTTTTAAAATTCCCTATAAATCCAATATCCGTAATCGATGTTATCCATAACTATCGGATATTTAATCTGAAATAATTTCATATTCGAGTACGTAATTGAAACCGGTCCGTATTCGTATCCAGATCCGAAACGTCAAATCGGTGACATCCCTACTTTGGAGTAAATACCTAAGGGATTTCTTGAGAAGACATAGGGTAATGAAGGGTATACACAGATATGGAATAAAATATTCTTTATCTGAGTCGTCTTTAATGAAATGGCTTTGTGTAGACAACTTATTATTTACATACGATCGTTGACGTCATCAATTTACACATATTTCCTTTATTATTTTGTTTTTAAGGCGATAGGTTGCGTGAATCATCTGTAGATTATTATTATTTGAAGTGTGGCACGGCACCGCGGGCCCGCTAACCACCCCCGCCGGATCGTCCGCCCGTACATGTCTACTCGATAAACTCGATTCAGTCGCGTTTTGACGTTCCAACGTAGTGCACGGACATCTTTCCTTTCCACACATCAAATATAACTTGGTAAGTAATAGTTTTTTAATTTACTGTTATTAAATTTTCAGTATAAATTATATTCTTTTATTACTCTATTCAAAATTAGAATTAATTATTCATGTTGATGATATTTGCCGGTTTATCGAACGGTTTTCTTTACGTAGGCACTCCCTAGGGAACCGGCAATTGAATGCTATTGAACGCAATGTAGCTGGCAAACTGATCAGGAATTCCTTTCAGTTTATATTGATTCCACTGCGTTTATAAAAATGATTATATATTTTTTTAAATTGTTTGTCAAGTAAATGGGAGTGGTTGTATGAGTTCATTCTTTTTTTAATCAAGCGTTTTAGTGTTGAGTGTAGGTACGTGTTCTTTCGTTTGTTGTGAGTCCGATGCATATAACGTGTAATGTTGTAAAACTTTGCATTCCTTTGAATGTTTCTTGTTTGAGTTTAATGATTTAATATCTCGTATCGTGTTATTTTCCTTCCTACATTCATATCTTCCTACTAGAAAGATGATTACATTACGTAGGTATTTATCTAACTACCTTAACTTTAATTGTACGCTAACGGTAGGCAAATAAAAAAGGCAAAATTGTAATATTTATTTTAGATTCAAAGACATGAAATAATTTAGGCAATTTTTTATACATTTCAATACATTAAAAAAATTACAGAAGGCCAAATACGTGAGAATATTATTCGAAAATAGATTTATACACCAAAAACAATTTCCTTAATACAAAAAGACCGAAGTAACGGTTTGGTTACGGTTCGTTTACCATCATGCGATATATTATGTTAATAATATAATTACCAGTTCGCGCTAAATGGAGGCGTTCAACTTACTTACCTGACTTTTTGTGAACGTGTGGAATGTGAATTCGGACTTCCGATATTACTAATCAAAATTAGATCAAGAATATTTTTAGGTACATTTTAGCTATAGAATTCTTTTGTATTCCTAAATATTAATTCAAGCACTTGATTATATTTGTAACTTCATTAAACTTATATTATTTTAAATGAAGGATATCTAAGTTGTTAATGTAATGACTTCTTTAGATATTCATGGGTGCATTTATGCTTAACAGTTACCCATTGATGTGGTGCTAATGAACCCCAACTTTTGTATCAACCGGCCACTATAAATAGAAATCTGACTAATGCACAACACATGCTTGACACAGCCAATGCCAGTTCATGGCATGAATAATAAGTTGTCTTATTTTATTAAGGATAAAATTTGTAATCGATATTTTTACCATTTATAAAAATATATGCTCAATAAAAATTCGAGTATTTAGTCGATTCTTTTTCTATAAATAATCTATTTACTAATTAAATCGTAGACTTAAATTTTACAAATTTATGAAGTCTATTTAATTATGGTATGATTGCGTCTCGAATTTTTGTTATTAAAACACAGCAGCCATAAAGCACTCTAATATTTTGTAGAGTAAACCGGTGCGGTGCGTGTTAGTCGTAGGACTTTCGCCGCTTTCACACATCATTGAGTATCGAATAAAACCGTATTCGTTCACGAAATTTTATAATTTGATACACGCGCTGTACATAATCAGGTAACATTTTGTTGCCTTTACTTTTACAATTACATTTTTAGTTACGTATACGCAAAATAAGCAACTGAAGTCATTTTAATTAAATTAACATTGCTCTTTCAAAATAGTAAATCATATTTATGTATTATGTTCTCCATTTAGTTAAGTGGAATAGGAAAATTTAAAGGCAAATTGCCTTTATTTCCTGTTGACGCTTTATCTATTCTAACGCATTACATTGATCATAGGCTATATACTTGTGGTATTTACTGGAACCGTCATGTGGTAGGTAATACTGTGTAGGTTTGTAATGAAATCTGTGCGGACAGACGGGACAACAGTTTGCGTGCGACAAAGAAGGCAGGAATCAGACGCATTTGTGAGAGGGAGACAAAATAACTTCCCGAATCGATTGCCCGGGGAGCAAACGACGCGTCGCAGCACCCCTAATACCTAACTACTAGGGTTGTCTACAAAGAATTTCATCTAATTAATGGATATTTGGAAATTATTTTAATATGAAAGTTTACTAGGTAAACGGCTTGTGTATACTGATCTATTTCGAGTTTTATATTGTTTTATTTCCAGTGTTACTTCTCTTGCCTAGGTGTTATATGTATAATATGTCTTTACGCCGTCAACGACCAAGAAAGGGGAGTTGATTTCTATTCTTACTCCTTCACCACGTAAAAAATCTAATTCTAAATTCTATAGCATAACACGATTTGCTTGATCGCCAATTCTAATTCGCGATTCATTTAAATACAGCTTGTACTTTTTAACACTTTTCTCAAAAATATGATAGATGTTATTACATATTTACTTATTATAAGTAAACAAAATATATAATTTTATTTGAATATATATTTTATGATTTATAATGTCCCATCATCATCATTCAGCCGTTTGTCATCCACTGCTGGACGTAGGCCTCTATAATATTTCGCAACAAAGTGTGGTCATGTGCAACCCGTATAATGTCTACGTGAGTATTATTCTTACTGATCTTGTCCTTATCGCATTTGTATTTGATTATTAATTTCTCGAACAGGTTTCAGCATTTATGGTTACAAAAGGAAAGCACTGAAATAGTTTTACATCAAATATATTTAATTTTCTTACATGTGACAACCCTTCGATCTGTCGCAATGAGTCTATATATTATGCCTAGGCACCCTAATGTGTCTGTGTTCGATCGATCAATACACAGCGAGGGATAGTATCTTAATACTGCCGCAACGTTCACTCGGGAATAATAAAAAACTAACGTAGTTTTTTCGGTAGGGGAGGGTAACTGAATACATTAAATACATTATATTTAATGTACATTCCATTTTCATGCATTTTCAGTATAAAATTATTGAGTACAGTTTTCAGTTAGTGTAGATACTAATTACAATTACCGAAAAGTATTTTTAATTGGTTAGGTGCATGCTGAAAGATTTATAATATGAAAAAACTGGCGCATCGTTTATAGCGAGATATCATCACCCAGCCGTGCAATGCTTACATTTGAAAATCTCTTAATTGCCAATGCCGCTGGTCTTGACGCTCCATAAAATTTGAGACGTATCTTTTGTATACGTAGGTAACTCTCTAGCTTAGGTGAGGTCGACGACACGCGCTTAGCAATTCATACCACATTTGAATTTTTCTATGTTTTCATATGGATGCACTAATTAATAATTTACTAGATATAGAGATTTAAATATCTTAGATAGATAAAAAAAATTGCATAATTTATATCTCATCTATACAAGTTTTAAAGTTTTTTTTTTTTTAATTTATTTTTTAATAATTTTAGCTATTAATATGAAGAATCGCTCGACTCTATCACATGATATTTGACATATAATATCACCATCATCTCAGCTCATATATGTACCACAGCTTAGCTCGCGTCTACTCCGTAGTGGGAGATAAAGTAATTTATTATACTATGCTGATATAGGATTTTATTTCGAGTTTTATTTCTCTTGCAATTATTTCACCTGCTTACGTCTCTTAGTCTTTTTTTATGAAGACGTATGGGAAAGAAAGGGGCCTTCGTATTTTTATATCGTCACTACACGGATGAAAGAACATATAGAATATAGACTACTGATAAATCTTAACAAGATTACTACTTGTTTTTTTCTCTTGGTTAGATTTGTAGTTCAACTGCTTATTTATGACGATAATATACTACATAGAACTAACATTTGATCCCATTTTATAAAAATCTTCATCACATTAATCGTAGGACTTCGTTTGGTTTAATATAGTCTTCTGTCTATCTGTATACGACTTCTATTTATGTTTTGCATTAGATAAATATACTGTGCGTTTGCCCTTGGCATATTGACTCAAAGGGGCGCCAAGAGACGCCCTTGCCCTCTGCGTGAGGGCTTTGAGGACACTAGGGGAGAAATACGTGCTAAGAACGTACATTAAAATGGGAAAATGTTTATAGCTATAGACATTAAGTTGTTTACAGCTTAAACATTACATTGATACGGAGTATACATTATTAAATTAGTTATTTCAATTGTTTAAGACCTATTTATTGTCTTGAGCCAATTCCGATACACATTGACAAAATTTCATTAAAAACGGTCCAGTAGTTGGCAGTTTCGGTGATCAACGTAAACGTTGTCGTATTATATTGTTTGTAATATCAGTTAAATATATGATTAAACAAAATATTTTATTTTTTTAATAAAAATCGCAATTTATTGCGGAGCTACAAAGTAGTTATCTTGAATGTGATCGCGCCAAAAGTAATTTTAAACTCAAAATGCTTATATTATAAGAAGCCATTATTTAATATAGCCTGATAAATGATAAATCAATTATATAAAATATGGAAAGTTTCTTGAAAGTTAAATCACCAAGAAACATAGAAATGGCAAGAATGTATGTGTTAAGATTAATATAGATACTTAGTCGAACTAATCATGACGTAGCGAATTTAAATTAAATAAATACTTAAACTACTGAAAATCTCAAGATATTATTAGATATCAGTTATGTAATTGGGTATAAAAGTAAATCTCACTTGGTGTTAAGTCATACATTATCTATGGTCATTTAAAGTATCATAAGATATAATCACATGAAAATATTAGTTCTGTTTGAATGCAGATTTGCCGAATTTTGCCAAAAAGATAACTTCGACACTCAGATAAATATCGCTAACTGTATTCTTTTATTATACAATAAAATATTAATAACTGAAGGTAGTCTTACTTTAATTTCGGTCGGTGTACTAATTAAAGACATTTCATGGCCCTAGAGACCTGCATGTTAAGTGTAATACTATCGCGAGACTGGTTTATTATCTGAACAAAACGTGGAACACCTTGGCATATACACTAACTAAAGGTATTAAGAGGTTAAAGAATACTCACAATGACTCATGACACGGCCAACAAAGACGATACTCGCAATTCTCGATCGATTGCTGTAGTCAATACCGCTTTAAATTTTAGTCGAATACGTTAAAAATTAGTAATCGATTTTCCATGATAATCACATCATTATTTTTGTAATTGTTATTTTGATTTTCTAAATTTAAATTTACCAAGTATAGGCATAGATATTTTTTTTTATGTAGGTGTGTCCAATTATCTCGTATGGTTCTGCAATATCGACAGTGATTTATTTTTCTTTTCTTCAACATGTTCACAAATAAGTTTGCAATTTATCTTTAATAGCGTCGAACTGGTTTCAAGATTGATATACAGCAGTGACAGCAATCTCTTCGCCTCCCGTTAACTAGTCTTAATTCTACTTGGCAGATTTACTAAACCTGAACGCAATGATTCTTAGATTAAAAAGTAACTGATGTTTTCATGCGACTAACCATGAAACAAAATTAAATATATATATTTATTTGGTCCGACACTGATAAACGATATTCGATACTCGTATATTCTATTAATTTGGGGTTTATTTGCTCTTTTTAATTATTTTGGCAATATATATAGCTAGTCGCAAATATATACATATAGATAAATTTACTTGAATGTAACCAGTAAAGTGATTTATAAAAAAATCGATGTCCTATTTGCGTACAGCTTGCATACTTAAGTTATATGTTACGCCTCGTGGTGGTGAGTTAGGAGAAAATGTGTCACCAATCCTTACTTTCTCATGGCAGTGGTAAAAGAAGTATCAGAGTGAGCGACGTTGGTCTTCTAAACATATCACATACTGCCATCGCCAACCCGTTAAACTTGGCAGTTATGACATTATACCTCGTTCGTGACATTAATTATTCCTTCTCTTTTTATATAAATTAAAGAAAATATTGATAAATAACAGTATATTTTCTCAAACAATATACGTTTCACTGTTGGTCTTGGAGGCAAATTATCCTAATATACTGCGCTGGTCAGACCGGTTGGCATAGGGAGAACACAGTACATTGAAAGAGAAGTAATAATATATAGTATGAAAGAGAAGTTCTTATTTATTCTTAATAGATCGAGTCCCAATGAAATTCTCACATCGGTTGTGTAATAATGCTCACATAGAAAGTTGATAGGGGTCTTTGTTAATTGAATACGTCACACCTAAGTGATTTCGGACGCTTTACAATGATTGCTAATTGTGGTGAAAGTTTAAAAAGTATAAAGCCACGCGAGCGAAGCTGTCAACACTAGTATGTATGTATACATAATATAAATCTCAATTTTATTATGTCATTTCAAATTGTAAAGAAAAATCATTTCTCCGATATACTTGTTTTTTAATTCGTACATAAGTAATCTGGCCAAACCATGTAAATGTTATTTTACTGCATCTAAATATAATAACGTTAAAAATAATTAAGGTCAATAACTGTTAAATAAGTTTAAAAATAATCGCTTTTGGTTGTTTTATCCAGAAGATAATTATAAAAAAAGATTTGTCCACGAAAATGCCACCAAAGTCCACAGCTAGTAAGAAATAAATGCCAATCCTCCAGTTTAGTTCCAGCCGGTGACGTTTTTGCAGCTGTTTGCTGCCAGCGCTGTGATGGTACACAAATATAATTTTGTTTAGATTTCAAAACGAACTGTGTTGGCGGAATGTATTATTGTCTATGGTCCGAACAAAAATAACCAAAAATAAATGTCTATGGTCCGACTTAGTATATGTATACAGACTACAGAGATAAATAATCTCCAAGATGCAATATTAAGTTTTAAGAGTACCTACAACGAATCTTACCGATCATGATGAAATTTTGTAAATTGAATGTGATTTGGTCAAATTTAAAAATATAACTAGCTTTCATTTTGATACGTGGTACTTTGAAGGGTATGAAAATAATGATTTCTGATGTTCACGCGAATATAAAACTCTTTTTACAGAATCTATTGCGATTGTATTTCATTTTTGAAGGACTGTCTTCCCGTGACCATGAACTCGACTTTAATATAATATACAGTATTATACATTATACACCTTTCTTTTTAAATCACTATCTATTGACAAAAACCACATTAAAATCCGTGGCATACTTTAAGAGATCTAAGCGTATAGACAGAGGGTAGCATTTTTGCTTGGTAAAGATGTGAAAACAGAAATAAAATCCTTTTAATTTTATTATTGCTTACATGGTTAGACCCTTGTTTATTGCGTTGTGCCGTCACGAAGGTTTTGTAGCGTTTATCCGGTAGATAAATTATTTTAGATTGTTGAATTTTCCATATTAAAATTATTATGAAGTAATATTAGCATTGCGACCGCCCTGTTGGCAATTTGAGATAGTTTTCTAAAAACGTTCTAGATTGTCTTTCCTGGAAGAAATTAATGTCAACTAGATTTACGACAATGCTATTTGGCAAAATACTAAGTTAATTTATTTCCTTAACCGTCATTATTTGGAACATTGCCGATGCCTTAGAGGACTATTCAAGAACGGTACTTATTTAAACTAATTGGACTTCTATTTACGATTGCATCATGCATGATTTGGCTTAGACTATAAATATGAACAGTGACCGTGAAACCTGGAATAGGATGATTCAGAGATAACTCTTACTAAATAACGATAAAAGTACCTACCTATATTGATATAACTTTATAAACATATATTTAGATAGATAATAATGACAACATTGATAAAATGTCACCAACCTTTTCTTCCTATTTTTTTGGGTATAGTCGCACCATGTCTTACCATGTAGAGCGCTGGGCAAGCCGTGTGGGAATCTATAAGGACTATAAGTCGACCTGATTTTCTTCTCTGCCTGTTTACCGCGCTTCCGAAATCGATTATTTGACATGCTTGTCGATACATCGCCTACTTGATCTCTCAATAAAGGACTTTTTTAATTTTGTTTTAATTATGCTGTTTTAGATACTTTTCAGCACCCATGATCCTCAATCTTCTCCTAAGCAACAGTTTTATTTTTTACATACCCAAACATGAAAGAGCTCGATTTTCATTGAAAATATGTGGATTAAAGATCAAAAAACAAACTTAATACCTATTGCAAAGTTATTTTTACATTCTGAATAGAACACCACCCTTGCTGGAATAATTAAAATTAAAAAAAAAGTGTGTAACGAAAACAACCTTTAACGTTTCATTCTACGCGGCTCATTAGTTTCCCTTTGAGCATTAACCTTTTATGGTAGTGAGCACGTAGCGTGCATCAATTCGCTATTTTATTGCAATCTTTAGTTATAAAATCTTTACTTTTACCCTCAATGATTTGCGAGTAAACAGTGCTATGCTAAACAAATATTTGTCTATATATTTGCGAAAGACTTGAATCGGCATTTGTTTGCTTTTACTTATTTGCTATAGTCTAAGCATATTTGTAATATTTCAAGGTCATTATCAATAACGAATTATTACCCTAGTGGTCTTTTATCATCTTTTATTTTTATCACTTCTTATTTCACATTAACTTATTAGGATGAATATAATTCATCATCATCATCATCACAGCCCATAATGTCCCACTGTTGGGCGCGGGCCTTATCCATAGTGGGAGGGATATTAACCTACTATACCGCGCTGGTCAGACGTGTTGATATGGGGTTTTGTTTCGAGATTTCCTTCTCTCTCATAGATGTTATATGCGATTTATATCCCTCAGTCGTCTCGTACGATCACCCACGGGTAAGATATGGGGTGGTGGTAATAGTATTCTTACTCCGTCACCACACGGAAAGAATATAATTAATAACACTAATTTAGTCTTTTGACAGGAACGATTGAGAAACTATGTGCTACTTGTATAAGTACGTGGCGGTGAAATACAGTTGCAAAACTTACTTAATGAAGTGTTTATTTAAAAGAGAACTTTTTTATAATAAAACTCATTTGTGTAGCGAAAGTGTTAAAATGTAAAGCAGTTAGATCAGATTTCCAATAGATTAGGACGCAAGTACGGTAGATAAAATCTTTTTCGCTGTACAAATGAGTTTTATAAATAATCTAACATATCAAATGCTAAGTAAACATAAAGAAATTAATAATTTATGTAGAAATTTCTTATTATTAGTGATAAGAAAAATGCTATTTTTATATTTTCTTTCTTTGTCACTCACTTGTTATCTTTCTACATTATATTAATCATAGAATGACATGTTTTAATCGAAATGTTTATGAATCTTTATTCCCTTAAAGCAAATGGAAATTTCGAGAAGTCTTATCGAATGTTGGCCCTGTTTCATTGACTGCTAACTTAATATACTTAGATAATTATAAGGTTTAAAAAATTAATACAATGGCAGTTCTTCTTCTTCTACTTTTTTCGTATTGGCAATCAACTACTTTACGAGCCGTTTTTGCCAATGTCGAGTTACAACTTTCTTCGTGTCTTTATTATCTCCTTGTTAGTCATTGACCGTTAGTAAGTCAAATCATGACCATCAACAGTGTCATGGCCACACTAATAATGGCAATTTTATGGAAAACGTTGTAAAGCACTTTTTTATCATATTCATTTCCCAGCAGTTTCGTCGCATCACATTACATAAAATGCTAGGTATTAAAATGATCTAATATCACATGTTAAAACACTAAGATATTCGAATATAATACAAGAGCACCACATGACGTTTTCAGATTCCCGTCAAAATCCAATGAAAGTTTTTAGTAATTTCTCAAGAGACCCGTAGATTTATTTATTTATTTAGGAATAGGTAGTAAATATCAAATATAAGTGAATAGCAATGATTTGAACGAAATATCTAATCAATCTACTTATTACACTTGTTTGGATGATATGCCGCGTCAAAATGATCACATGTAAGCAATAGTTTAAGTTTGTAGATTACATACTTACACTTTGAAAAAAAAAAATGATCACATGTAAGCAATAGTTTAAGTTTGTAGATTACCTACTTACACTTTGAAAAAAAAAACTGGCTCTCAGGAGATCAAGAACAACAAGGTTACACTGCTGTAGTATAAGATATTTAAAAAAATCCTTTATTGACTCGTAACGCCAAATATACCTATTTATCTATTTTGGGACACCAGCAACAAACAGACCACCCTGTCTTTATTTACACATTTTACATCAACGAGATTTTTGTGAGATCAAAACAAACTAGAACATTGTTATGGATAAATAAAAATATTATTTTATGTTTGTATAGGTTATGTTATGGCAAATTGAAAAAAAAATGTATATATGATCGTCCGAATCATAGCTTGTTAAACGCGAAGACCTGGTATTTTGTGGAAGAATCGGATATTAGAAATAATTCATGGACTTTGAATTCTAAAAATTAAAGTTACAATAGGCTGGTCTGCCTATCCAAAATTTTGAATTGTTATCATTCAAGTGCGTGAAAATGTTAGTTTCATGGTGATTCGATTATTAGGGTCGCAATAGAAAATTTTTAATAATTTTTGCTTTAATATTATCTAATAGTAAAAACAGTACAATCTCTCTCAGTTCTAAGACTAGACTAGACTTAGAATCTAATGATGATTATTTAAAAAAAATATAAAAACTATAACTCTGGAAACATTTCACACGTGACAGCACAAGCTATACGCCATCTTGTTTAATGAAAGAATACATTTGCCCTGATTCCCATAAACATATTGACCGTAAGTGGAAAGTACCGTACCACGTATGGAAGTTCTAGTGTGAAGGTTAGCAGCTCTGCAACGCAGATGTCACGACTTGCAGCCAGAACGTTTGTATTTATAGATGCAAGGTCATTTAGCGGCTTTGGAATCTAAAACGCACCTATCCAGATAGTTTATAATAAAATTATGGTATATCTTTGATTGTATTAGTCACTGGAGTTTGCAATTTGTATTTAATTAAACCCAATAGATTTAGAATGCCTTGATCTTGAAGCGAATCTTCCGTTTCATATCAAAAGAAGTGGTAGAAATTTTTGCTTATTTTTTATATCATTTAAATAATTAGATTTTATATCTTTTTAAAAAATTAAATCCACCATAGATTAAATTTTTATCTATACGATTTAAGTAACAAGTTTTAAATATTTGAATTTGATGATGTAGGGTGGAATTATAACTCGATTTGCAGATATCAAGCATCTATATAAGTAATATTTTTTCGTCAAAAAGACATTATGACAATTTGTTGTGGCTATTAGTCGGTGCCGTTGTTTTTGTTTTCAAATGGGAGAACCTTAGTTAACCTCCTTTTCCTTCACATCCTGCCTTCACCTGCAAATATTACATTTTGGAAAAAAATCTTTTTGTTACTATGTAGGTTGTTAGCTCGAGCTAATTAGATCTAACAGTGATATGAAGTGAAAATACATACTATATCGTCCCTGCAAGAGTAGGAAGACTCGAAACAAAACTATACCTACCCGCCTACGAACATGGTAGACTAGGTCAATTTCACTCTAATTGTGGAGGAAACTTATTACACACTAATAAATACATAAAAATAAATTACAAGAAGAGAAAAAAAAATAGATGTAAATTTAATAATCCTATTGGATGTAAGTCGTAGGATTATGTGGATATCCAAAATGTTCATGGACATGTTGGCTACCTTTCATATTATTATCATAAAACCACAAATGTAGTTGTAATAAATCAGCAAAAACGGTACATGTCGAGGCCAGCGATCTGCTTACGGTGAAATTTTAATAACTTTAAAACTTTCTACGTTGCCGGCCCCGCGTCGAGACGTAACTACAGCGCATCGCATGACTCACCGGTTCACTGTACGCTCCCCCACCGAAATGCTGCAGACATCGCCATTTGCCATCGAGTCAACGATATTGATTCCCTCAAAATACTCCCGCAAAAATACAGTCGTGCTCATACTGTTACCCAATCGAATCTTACTTTTGCATAACAAAAGTGCATGAGAATTCATCATCGCGAACAATTAAAGCGTTACAAAATGGAGGCAGTTATATAAAATAAAATAAAATTTTATAAGCAACAGCAATTTAAAAGTCATATTTGTAATCAACATCATGTAAATTTTATCTTTATACGTACTTACAACATCTTGAATTTTTTTTCATATGGCAATTAATACATTACGGCTGACATTTTGAAAAGTGTGACCATATGGCGAGCGCGCGTCGTTTTTTTTTTATGGCGCCAAGCTTAAGTCAACTTACCTACTTACCCGTTATTGCAAGTTCTATACCTTTTATGGTTACTGGAAAGAGTTAAAGCAAATGTAAGCTGGTTAATCTACAATAGAACACTGATTTTACTTTAACAGATGGCTGGATCTTGTAGTCATTATTGTTATAAGCGTATCAATGGTCATATCTTTCCATAGCGCATTGTTTTTTTCTAGAGCGGCGAAGCATGCGTCACATCCTTTCTTGGATGTGAAAGAGAAATGTCTCTAATGGTTTTGTTACTTAAATAAGTACGTACCTATAAATAAATGATGACGCATATCTCACTAATAAGTAAGCATACGTCATTTACTGTAGGAAAGTATATGTTTATATATATGTATAGAAAGGTTGGTTTAGTCATTTTAATGCCTTAAGGTAAGGGAGAATGATGTCACATATTTTTCGGTTAGCCGTGAGTAATTTTTCATTAATGACACATAATTTTTCTGTAATAGGTTAGGTTAGGGTATAGGTATATCGAAAATTAAATCCTCGAAAAAGTTTGATTCAGTTACATCGCAGGTTTTGCGCATGCCACAGATTAGCATACCTTTCATTATATGACTAATGGTTCAATGACTGTTATAAGACTTTAATCTTTAGTATTTTTTTTTAAATTAAAGGCTTTAGTAATATATTGCTTCACGACATCTAGGGTCACTGTGCCGCTCCTTATAGGGCTCAGTGTAAGATACGTATAAAATATATAAGTTTAAACAAAAAATGTTTTTCAAACTGACTGGTTGTTGTTAAAGTTAGCTAGTTTAAAAAATCTTTTCAGCTGCATAATATAATATAATGTTAATTATTTAAAAAACACTATTAAATTGCAATTTATTGTATGAAATAAACTATTTAGAAAAAAAACAAATATGTTAAAAGACATTATTTTATAAAAGTTGTTGAGGGACATTTCAATAGGTGATACTCTTCATCATAATCATCATCATAATCCATATATGTCCCACTGTTGGGCTCGGGCCTCTTCCGTAATGAGAAGGGCATTAACCTACTATACCGCGCTGGTCAGACGTGTTGGTATAGGTTTTTGTTTCGAGTTTTCCTTCCCTATTTGTGATATTATTATATATATTATCAATAAATGTAGTATTTTCTGTAGTTAAATATGAAAACGTATTTCTTGTGGTGTGCCCTAAAATAGAATATGTCACCAATCCATAACCGCAGATGTTGCAATGATACAAGAACAGATAGACTAACGTTCGTTTTCTTCAGTTTCTTAAATCTTAGGTAACACATGTGACGTAGGTAAATAACGTATTATTTATATGGAATTAGGTTTCACCTAAAATTTTACGTCAATTAATATGAAAAAAAAATAACGTCATTTTTATGCGTCATTTATATTGATTTAAATTTTACCTAAAACTTAGGGATTAAAATCAGCTATACGACCCCAGATCTAGGTAATTTAGGGAGGTAATTTAGAGGCACAAGACAGGTTTTTCCTACCTTAGGTATCATTCTCACTTGGTATTTTTAAATCAGCCGTCATACCTGCAGTTTTGGTTACATTGCAGGTAGACTGACATTTAATATACATATAAACATTATTCATCATCACCATTGTCTAAGCTGATATACGTACCGTTGTTGGGCTCAATCCTCCCGTATTGGGCAATTGTTCTATTATTCCGCGTTGGTTAGATGAGTTGCAGGGTTTTATTTAGAACGTTCCAGCTCTTTCATATTCTTAGCCGTCTTTTACGACCATGGACAAGAAAAAATACGGATTATAGACGGAGTATCATCACCGCACCGAAACTATTTAAAGACTAATTCGAAGACCCACATTTTGTCTTTCAGAAAATAAACTATCTATGTCTGGCATCACTTGGCTCTTGATTCCAAGATAACAAACCAAATTAGCACCATATTCTATCCGTCGCGCGTCGGTCAATTTAAGTAACGATCGTATAAAATTTTGCCGTATTCGTTTAATTAACACTAGTAATGTGTTCTGATTATTAGAGCAAAGTGTTCGCTATACCGTGTAATGAGATAATACAATTAAGAAGAACGGAACGTACTGATTTTTTTTTGTAGACTAGACACAGTATTCGGCTTATTTCCGAAGTCAAATTTTATTCGGTATTGTAGGTATTTTAATATTATTGTAGAAGCGATATTTTGTATGGATAGATGTTAAATTTGTTAGTCAATCACGCTAGAATGATTAAATATTCTGAAATTAACGATTATTCTGCATATTATCCAATTTTACTCATTTAATATACTGTCGTATTTTTAGTAAATGTTAGGAACATTTTGATATTATTCCAATCTGGTGACGGGTAAGTATTACTTTACGTCCCCACCACTTCCTTGGCAATTATATATATAAAATTATAGCAACAACGACTGTCAACCCGCCATCTGAAGCGATCAAACGCGAGCCTTGTTAAGGTCTGTCTAATTTAAAGATGGATGCATATATTTAATATTAGTAATTTAGTCTAGGAAATAAATATTAAAATTATATTGCCGCTAATTAGTCTACTATCTGACATTTTTTTGTGTTTAACGTAATCTGCTATAAAAGGAAATTAACGTTTCAATATCCGTTTGCAATAGTCAGAGAAACATATAATTAATTATATATAAACTGGTTACCTTATATATTTGCCTCATTGTTTTTGGAATTTACGTCATGTCGACTGATAAATTTTGCGGGTTTAAAATTATAAATAAATTATTTATTGCTTGTTAATAAATGTTGTTTATTGTTATATTCGTGTTGGTAAAAAGGAACACGAATTAGTTCGTAAAATATGTAGAGATCTTACAAAATATAGAAATCACCTTACAAAATACGAAATTCTTTAAATATACAGAAGTCTTTGTATCTATATGAAACCACAATAAATAATATTATAGGCACCAAATTTATGTATTTTCCTAAATTAGAATCGACGCAATACAACAATACGATTAAGAGCATCGACCTGGACCAACTTCGTCTGATGCCCTTTGGTCAAAACATTTCCAAGCAGTTTTTTCAGCAACACTCCTTGTTAACATGTCAGGCAAGCAGGCGTTTATAAAACTATTGCTAAAACTTGCAATGTGTGCGATGGAGAAAGAGTTTTTATTGGGTCGACTATAAGTAATTGGGATAAGAGCAGAATGGTGTTTTTCGCCGCAATCATTGCATTACATTATGCTAAAATAAAGATGTCCGGTTCTATCTAAAATATTAACAGATAAGTTCGAATTTTTCCTACCGTTTATCGGAAGGAATGGCTTAAGCCATTACTAAGACTTTATTTGTTGACTCATTCGACTGATGTTATCTGACAACTTTAGATAAAACTTTCTTCTAAGTACACATTCTTTATTTTAAGTAGTGATTATATCAGAAGCGGTTAGAGAAATTCGCCAAGTTATATATCATCATCATTTCATAATTTGCCTGTCCTCATCCCACGCTAAGTGGGGTCGGCACAACACGTTCTTGCCTTCCACAAACTTCTATCAGCCGTCATATCTGCATTCACAACTTTCATAGACATACATACATACACATACTCTTTTATACAATCCATCCATATCTTCTTGGGTCTTCCACGATTCTTACGCCCATCCACAAGCATATTGATAACCCTCCTTGTCACAAGCCTTTCATCCCTCCTCATCACATGTCCATACCAGGACAATCTCAATCGCCAAATTATATATGTATGAATAAATAATAATAATAAATAAATATTGTTTAATGAACTAAAGAGATTTTAAAACAAATGTAACGAAAAGGCTATTTGTTTATAGAAACAAAGTAATAGGAGAAATCTAAAAGCCAATAATAAAAAGAATACGAACGCGAGATGGTTTTATCTTGGCATATGATGAGAAAGTATGAGCAGATATAGCCATGGCAAAGAGGGCTATCAATTTAAATGTGAATAGACCAAAGAATTGTGGAATATCTAAAATGATTTTGATGGTCTGGGTGAATGAGGATATGAGTAAGAAAGCAATGAGAGCATATATAACAACTGTCAAGAGTTCATTTAAGGTAAGGGCATAAGCCAATCCCACTTAGTACCAACATCACAAACCCACTTTTCTAACCTATGTTTTAGATTATATGTATAATAGAAATGACAGTTATTCCTTTTCGCCTTTAATTAGCATGGTGTGACGTGACAATTTGTTTTGTTTTAAATACTATAATTGATTACGCGACGGTGCATCCGACATTTTTATCTGTGTCAAACCTTGAAAAAGTCGTCAGCCATGGACAAACAGGGTTGCAAATATTGAGGTCGGCAGATAACATTACGTACACACGTTGCGGTTAAATTGCATTTCTTAGTTTACATATTCGCACACAAGTATTATTGTTTCAAATACAACTATCTATATTTATTTCTATAGTAATTTGTTTGATTTTGAAAGTGTTTTCACTGTGTGATAGCGGCTACGAATATTATCAACCCTTAATTCGTTCGTGGATGTCGTAAAAGATGAATAAGAGCTTTATATCGACCTGGGCCAACACCACCTGATGCTGTTTGGTCAACAATTATATTCCTAGGGGAGGGTTGGCGTCAGCGGGCGGCCGGACATAAAACTGTTGCCGATAACTTTTGCAATATGTAGGGAAAGGAGTACCTACATGTTGCGTCGACCCCGGCTAGTTGGGATAAGAGCAGGCGAATGATGATAATTTGCTATTAGAATTTACATTATCCCTGATTGTTATAAGCTATTTTTATTTTGATAAAGACATGTTTTCAATAGTAAATCACAATAAAAGTAATTGAAGGCAGAAAAACTACTCATCTGCTTGATATATTGGTCTAAATAAACACGTCCTCTCATGACCATGAACGCTGTAAAACATACGAAACGTCGGGAAATTAAAAATTCAAATAGGTACATACGCGATAAAATTCGTAAAAATAGTTTTATTTCAAATGTATAAAACTCTAGTAAACATCAGTAATCGTAGCCTCTTTGTTTATATTTAAAATGTAAGTTATACAACTAAATGCTTGCAACATAGTTTGGTTTGTAAGCCGTTTTAAGATCAGGGCATCAGTCAGCCTTAACCCAGTTAACGTAAGGTATGCGATGACTCCGGTTTATTTATGGTTAAAGGTACGGCCAAACCTGCGCGACCAAAGCGACTGCGAAGCGGGAGCGTCAGCCCCGCGACAGACGCTACCGGACGCTACTCGTGATATCTTATGGCGCCATGCACACCTAAGCGACCACGGCGCGGGACTTATTGTACGCGTTTTTTGGCGCTCGCGTTTCGCGTCCCGCGTGGTTGACACGCAGGTTTGGCCGTACCTTAATTCTGTACTGAGAAGCGTCGCGGAGTAAGTCTCCTCGTAGGGAGTGTATGTCAATTTAGAAACTCTTTTAAATCCAGTTGATAAGTATAATCTTCTATTGTGAACTTGAAATAGTAATAATATTATGAGTACAGTTTAAGCGGATACCACGGACTTTCTAGGCCTTTGCTAGCGTCGGGGTCTTCAGTATGGGCCCTGCGTGCTCTTGTAAACTACGCAGTTTCGGTTTTAGCAGGCGAGATTTCTACCCCGTCACCTAATTGAAATTCAAATGCTTATTAAATTAAATCAAAGGAAATAATTAAGTAACCATTAATAATACGAAATAGCTATTTATTATTAAGAAGTAGCCTTATATGTATTTACGATAAAAAAAAAAATTGGTTGCCTGTAAAGTCGGTATACGGGCGAAAGTTTTACGTGACAACGACTTTGAGTGGTAAAATAATTTTAATGTGAATATTCATTCGTATAGTAGGAAGAAGGATGAAATAATAGTAACAATTTAAAACATTTATTTATACAAAGAATTATATTTAAAACATTAATTTATACAAAGAATCTCGCACTGAATTTCATATTAACAAAATTTTATTTTTACCTTTACACATACATACGTATTTATATACAAATATACATACAATAACTTGCAATACATTAACAACATAACTTTTTATGTCTGTCTCTCTCGCTCTTAGGCGGGCTAACCATGCCCGAGTGGAAGGGACGCGTGCCTCTCACTCGCTCTCATTGTGAGCGCATAACGTGAGCGGAGCGTAACGCAGTTTCTTGAAGTGTCACCCGGCAAACCAATTTATAAGACGTTGTCACGTCAAAAAGCGGCGCCATAACTACACCCTGTCCTAATCCGACGCCGCCACTGGTACTGTCTATATCGTCTGATCTAGTTAATGCAGTTTAGGTGGTAAGTATGGAAGAGGTTTTTACTTAACAATAGAAATATATATAGACTGAGAAGAAACCATAATAAACACAATAATTGCTGAAGAATAAAACTTGCCTAGTGGACTAAATAACCCGACACTAATTACGGACACTGTTTTCTACTTCACACCGTTACAAGTCTATAAAATACACATAAAATTAATATTATAACAATTTAGTTTACGTTATAGCTGAACTCGTTTAAAGCGGGTCTTGTAGAAAGAGCGTCGTAAAATGCTTTCATAATTTCTATGATGATTCGATAATAAAATTTGTATTGCTATTATAAATATAAAGAGTTTGTTTATTTGAACGCGTTCATATGAGTTAGTGTCCTATATGAAATGATATTGAAACTATATCGCTTATAAATTATGACTTATTTATTAAGATAAAACCGAAAGAAAAGCCTGCTTTGCAAATAAATAATTTATTCTATTTATAATAGTCTACAATTTATATGTTTCTTAATATATTTAGATTCGAGATTAATAAAGATTTGAGATAACAATTTAAGAATATTGACCTCCACACGTTCGGAGTACCTACGTTAGTGTATAATTTTTTTTTATTTTAGAACGCATTTAGTTTGCCCACGGATAAATTTTTCAAGTCCTTTTAAGAGATATGTTATATGTAATTTGGAATTAGATTATTAGCTTATTATACGTATGTTCACTTTTATTATAATACGGGGCACTATATCATACCGGTTCTTGCTATATGTGTCAATAGATGGCGCTATGCAGTGTCACTCAATTGCTCTATGGTATTGTTATTTCATGTAGGTAGTTGTTTTGAACATTAAAAGAAAACATTTTGTTTTTGTAAATGGCTAATACTCAGACCGAGTGGTCCAAAATACGAAAATAAAACCTTTTTTTGGGCTATTATTATTATAAATATTTTTTTAAACCAGAGGTAAATAATTACTTTTACAGATTCAAAATATAATAGTTAAAAAAAACTACCTATCTACAAAAGTTTATTTTATTTAGCAAACTTGGGCGCAAAGACATCTGGGAAAATTTAAGTTTTGGAATGAAGAGTCGTCTCAAGTTTCTTAAGTAACGGCAGTTTTGTTTTCGAATAGTGTTTAAAGAAGCATTCGATTTTTTGTTTATTAAAATATCTGACAAATAAATGGTCTACTTTTGGATAGAAAATAATTATTTGATATTCTTCAAAATTGTAATGATTCTTTCAATAACAAGCGTCTATTAGTAATAAATTGACTGCATAGATGGCGTAATAGTTTTAAGTAGCGATCTTCCAGGATGAAAGTAATGCGTTAAATTTCTATACAGGTCAATTCGGTGCAGAATGAAACATTCTGCCCTTAGATGCTGTGACCTGTAATTGTAAATTTTACATAGTACATAAATATGTTTGTAAAGTCCTCCATAACATTTAATAAGAATTACTTAAGTCGGACTGAGTGAGTGTGAATTTTAATACCAAACAAGAAAAACGTAACAATCATGTACTTCTTTGCATAGTATTCTAAATTCAACCGTTTTATGACAATCAATATACTTATGCTTGTTTTCAACAACGAACCCTTAGGGGTTTAGATTAGGTAACACCTAAACTATTTTAAATAACACAATATTGATGTTATGTGTCATTTATATTGACTTATTCAAAATTTAGCGATTGTTAACGAATTTAGTCATTATTGTAATAAAATAATGTTGCGTTATTTTAGTCAATCTGATTACGTTAGCTTCTAGTCTTATCCAATTATAGTTTGGTTTTTTTTCAACGTTTATTCCGTTATCGTGTTCGTACAATATCGCTTAGTATTTGAACGTGTTCCGCAGGTACCAGTATACACAAATAGCCAAGTAAAACCGGGTTGCTTACACATACCAACGTTGTAATGACGAAATATTGATAATGCTATCACTGAAACCGTTCTTTTTTATTGTACAATCTGAGGTTAACTGAGTGCAATTATAGACAATTAGAGATAAAATATTTTCCGTATAGTAACAAAATAACAGTACAATTAAACACCCCTTTTATCCTCACAGATATTACAAAAGACGTTTAGGTATGTGATAAGCAGAGAACATCACGAAGAGAATAAAACTCTAATAAAAATATTTATGGCAACCCAAAATATTATATCATATTTCCCGCCATTGTTGAGGGCGTGCCCAATATTGGCGCGTAAATGATTAAAAGTAGAATAGATAATAAGTTCAGTTTTTTATACTTTTCTAATGGTCATGTAAACTCTGGTAGTTCTGGTATGGCAAATGCAACGAAAGAGTCATTAAAAGGTTCTAGAAGATCTAACGTTCAAAATAATTTCCGGTTAAGGATTTGTCGTGAGGAATGCACGCCACAGATATCTTGTCGTTGATGTAGTTTGCTAATTTAAATAAAAAATATATAGCTATATTTCGCTACTTTTTTTTTTGGATTTGTTGAACATAAAGGAGAAGGATTATAAAATAAAATGTTTCAGCAGCTCTTGGGACTCCTAAGAAAGTTTAACCAGCAGAACAGCAACTCATCTAGAAATTTATAACGACAGCTACGAACGCCTAACCGCCTGCCAATCATGACAATAATAAATCCTCTTCGCCAATCTGCCATGAGTAGGCCTCCACTCAAAATTCAACGTTTATAGTATGACGGATTGACTGTGTTACTCAAGTTATGTAGACTTATCCTTAATTCAAAAGTTTGTTTGAGAAAGCTGTTGCAATTTTGCTCTTACAGAAATGAGTAATGTCGAAAGGACATTCATTTAAAATAATATCCGTGTATTATTATGTGTGAATCAGCGGTAATAAATTACGATTCAAGTGATTCACAGTGACTTTAATTGCGACTTTTGTTTCAAATAAGCAAACATAAATTATACTTAGGTCATTGATCTTTAACAGTCAATCATTGTAATTAATAATGTTAACAGCCATATCAATTCTTGTAACAAAGACGACAATAAAACGTATTTGGATCATTTTATCGGCAAATAAATGTAGATATATATAATAATAATAAAATATAACATAATAATTAAAATATAATATTATCCTTAAATTATTGAAATGGCGGGTAATAAACTTGCTGCGGAGGAAAGAAGCTAAGTTTAATCATAATAATATAGGATCTTGCAAGCTTGTGTTGGCGTCCTAGTTGAATTTATCAATATTAATTGTAAAATTGTGGTTCTAGGCATTTTGGGCGAATAGAAGAATGTTAATTATTTTGTAAATTTTCCACCAACAGGTGATAAATAATTTTATACGTGATGGTAATTTATACCAAATTCTGTGCGGTAATAGGCTATTCGACGGCTTTTAATAGTTGTAGAGTGGAATATTTTTTTCATATATTATCGGCTCAAAATGCTGTGTGTCACAACCCCTTTTTTGCGTGGATGTTGTAAAAAACTGGCCTAAAAATCACCGGATTTCGCCTGCCCAGGAGCAGCAGTAAGTATTCTTCTGGGAAATTTGTAAAAACAACTACGAACGCCAACTTGCCCGCCAAGCGTGATGTTTATAAAAAAATATTGTCAATAAGGAAGCGTACGTCTAACAAGGGCATCGATAATAATGGACGAAATCCGATTTTCCTTCAATAAATAAAGGCTGTCTTTGTCCTTCATATATTCTTTTGTTTGTTTTTATTAAAATTGTTTTGTATATTATTTTATTTAAACACTTATGTTGACGTATACAGAAACCATGTGAACCCCATTTAAAAAAAAACAAAGTTCACTAATTTTGCAGTAGTTATATTCTTAATCACTGTACAAACATCCTGACGAGACAAAAGATTGTTTCCCCTGTCCACAGGATGTTCTAGTTTAGTATACAGTCCGTGTTGTCGACAACAATGCGCCATGTTTTTAATATGCTGCAAGCGTAGCGGAATGAACGGCCATGATACATTGAATATGCGTAATTTAAAAAAAACTATATCATAGACTAAATATGCCCAACTTAATGAGACTATTTATAATTTAAGTAGTACCGACTTTCCATAGCTTAATGGTTTTTATATTTTACTTTAAAAAGCCGTAGCAAGTAGTGCTTAATATTACACTTGGATCTCAATAGTCAATGAAACAAAGCATACAGATTTTTAATTTTGGATTTGTTTAATGTCTAAATATAACATGTCATCCATAATGACGTCTAATGTTTACGCGAGTATTACACATTTGAAATAAAACTACTTTACGGATTCTATCGCGTTTGTATTTGATTTATAATTTCCCGACGTTTCGAACACTTTACAGTGATCATGGTCACGGAAGGACTGACTCAAATACAAACGCGATAAAATCCGTAAAAATAGTTTTATTTCAAATATGTCATCCATAGATAATATGTTATAGGTAAATTAGGTGTGTGTCTTTCCGTGTGGTGACGGAGTAAGAATACTATTCATCTCCCCATATCTTACCCGTGGGTGATCGTACGAGACGACTAAGGAATATAAAACGCATATAACATCTATACGAGAGAAGGAAAACTCTAAACAAAACCCTATACCAACACGTCTGACCAGCGCGGTATAGTAGGTTAATTTCCCTCCCATTACGGAGGAGGCCGGAGCTCAACACTGGGACATTTATGGACATATATCTGTGATGATAATGATGATGATGAAATTAGGTGCTTCTGTATCTGTCATCGAAATCACCAGAACAATTTCTTGTCGATTTGAGCAACATTCACGGTAAAAGAGTGATGATGATGTATCTCACTTCTTGATCCCCTCAGCAGAGGTGTAAATACACCTATACTTTTTGGCAAACTATTTTGTCTCACATAATGGAAGTTGAACCTATTGACCTTAACTAAATACTCCTAAACAACTAGCTTATTGCTGAGAATATATATTGTAACCATGACTTCAGGATCGCAGTAACAAGACATATTCTACTGGATAATCGTGGCAAATAGCAATCTATTTATTAAAACAAAAGACGCTTGCGGAATTATTATTAATATTTTTATAATTTTTTGTATCTATTTCAATTGCTTTATCTCATTCCACCATGTTCCATCGATAAGCTCTCCATAGACTAACAGACTTTTTAGCGGTACTTGGAATCTAATAGGTAGATTTTTAACTATCGCTTATAGGAAGGATACCATAGATATTGATTTTATTTCGTTGTTTATAATGACTGACTACGATTTCGCGTTGTTTTTAGTTTTAAAAGGAAGATATTTAAATATTGCGTTTACCGTTATGTTTACGAGGTGGAGGATAATGATAATTATGTACATTTTAATTAAGCGGATGTGATAAGCAGACTTGATTACTACTAGTATTAGTCAGAGTTGGGAAGTCTTAGACTTAGCTGTGAGATTAATTAATTTTTTTGTTGATAATTATAAGACACATTAAATACTAATTTCTGTTATGGCCTTAAATCATGACGGTGTTAATGACCTGTCTTTTCTGATGTATCATAGACAAAGAGAAGAATTTAAATTAATTTGTTTATTTCTAAATTATTATATTTTTGTTATGAAATTTTAAGAGGATATAAATATAAAACATAATTGAAACGTTAAAAAAAAATCAATACTTTCACTGTTTCGTTGATTTAGTATTAGAATGTCTACAGTTTAGTTCTTCACGTGTATAAGTATATTAAACTAATATCTTACGTATCGATTTTAAGTAATATAATTTAATTGCCTATTTGAATGTTTAAAATTAATAATAGTTTATAATATTTGTCTACATATCGCATATTATATCTATAACGCCTGTTACGGGTAACTAGCAGAGAATGCCTTTGGCACAAAGTCGGCATTATAAATATTTTGCAACATAGTTTTAAAAATAAATATGTCATCTAATTTTACGCGGGAATCCTCCGTAATGACAAGGAAAATGATCGACTATATGTTCAAACAGGTTGATATATGGTATGGTTCGATTTTTCCTTCTGTTTCTTGTAGTATTGTCTACTTCGTCCTTTGATAGTCTTTTATCGTCACGGGAAGGTAAGGCATGGTCAATTGTATTATTTTTCCATCACTACACGCACACGTATAATTCCATCGCTTAGCTTATAAAAACATAATAAATGTTAGTTTAATATATTCTTTGGCCGCTACCAGGCCACGAATTAAATCAACCTTTACAGTTTTTGGAAGTTTCGTAAATGAGACATCGACTGGTTTAATTCTATGTATCTAATGCCGTCTGATCAACAATTACATTCCCAAGGAGGGTTGATATCAGGCAGACGGTCGGTCATAGAACTATTGCAAAAACTTTTGCAATATATACGATGGTAGAAGAGTACATATTGGGTCGACCTTCAGTAGCTGGAATAAGAGCAGGAATATTATTTTATAAAAAAATTATCATTGAAAAAATGAAGAAAAATGAGGGCCGCATTTTATTATGTGATTCTTAGTAAATATAAATTATACAACAATAAATATGAGGTATCAATTCAAAGAAACAAAGAAATGATATGCTATTGAATGTGTCATGGCTGCCAATATACTAATTTATAACGAAATGTTATGAAAATGACTAAGTTTGCCATTTTGACTTGTTTTGCATGGTATGTATTTATATACGAGTAATGCAAGGATAATTGTTGCTTGGGCTTTATTTTTTTTTAGACGTCCACATTCTACTAAGCACCAATTAATTCTAGTATTGCGGGCAATTTTACAAACCTACAATTAATGGACACAAATTACGTTCAAACTATTATCCGACGGAATTGAACACATGATACCTGTACTGTAGGTTGGTAACATAACTTCTACGTCGTCTGCGCATTCATAGCACTGTTTACATTAATTTCATCAATTTAAGAAGTTTCCAGAAAGTTCTTCATCTGGACTGTTATTATGTACCAAAAATTCGCAAAGAATTTTGACATCAAGTAAGTCATATCAGTTTTAAAACTAAATCCAAATCTTATGCAGCGTTTACCTACTTCACGTTTTTCACTTATGTTGGATCGGAAGACATGTTTTGCCGTCCTCATAAATTGGGATAAAGTATGATGATTACTTCTACAGTTACCTACAGTATGAATCATCTTTGACCGCTACGAATTATCATCAATCATTTTCATAACTTCTGGTCTTAACACGTTGTGTATATAAACACGCATTTATCCTAACTCGTTAGTGTCAAATTGGCGAGTTGTCGTGTAATCGTAAAACATTTTTGAAATAATTATTTCAAATGTTTACGCGAGTTTTATACATTCGAAATAAAACTACATTTGCGGTTTCTATCGCGTTATTTGATTTTTAATTTCCCGACGTTTCGAACAATTTACAGTGACCATGGATGGTCACGGGAGGACTGTATTTTTGAAATACCTTCATTCAGCAATATATCCCTGTGCCGTGGAGGACTTTAAAATATACAAGTATTAGACACAAGATGTATCTAGAACCGATATAATTATTTGTGGAGTATATAAAGAATAATCTTATATAGCAAGCAATCCATAAGAACAAAGGATATTGCTTCTTATTTTTGTAGGGAATAAAACAGTAGGTACTAGGTAATGGAAATTAATTCCACCGATGCGGTTTGCACAGAAAACTTTGTTATACCCCGTGGTCTCTGATGCTTATGCGAGTATTACAGTCGTATGAAATAAACATATTTTTATGAATTTTAATGCTTTTATTTTTGATTTTTATTTTACCGACGTTTCGCTTTTCAGCGTCCATGGTTACGTGGAGAGGTCTCACACACGCAATAAAATTCGTAAAAATAGTTTTAATTGACTTCCATATACCTTACCAAAATCTGCAAGACTTTTTATCTACAAGCAGCATATTTCCTTTGCCACAACGAAATAAATCGTATTAAATTATCGCGATAGCTTTATTGTTACGAGAAGAAACTTTGTCGTAACATAAAACATAATTATGATTTTAAAGATTATGTGAGAAAGTGACTTAAGAACGATAAAGAAATTTCGAGTGTTCGCACTTTCGTTTATAATGTACGGTTACTTTAAAAAGTGGCACGGTTTAATTTTATTTGGATTTGATAACGATTAATGGGCGCTTACGTCACTTGTTTGGCAATTACTCAATATACTTAGTCTGTATTATAAAATAAGACGTTAAAAAAATAAGTAAGACACATTTTACAGTAATAATAGAGATGAACTCGAGTAAATTCAATCAGTAAAATTGATTTATCTATATAAATAGTTTTGGGGTGGTGATATAATTTGTAAGAGGCTCAAAGGACAAAGACAGTGAAAACGGTGCTCTATTAAAATAAAAAAATTGCAAACAAAAATCTACATTTCGATATTGGCATTTAAGCCTTTAATATCGTAATTGTTACTGAACCACTCATAAAAAAAAACTATAACCGTGAAATAATTTGTTTTCGTAATAACGAATTTTGTCTTTATTCTTCATTCTATGACAAAACTATTATGATCTGGCTTTGTTTAAATGATGAAATCTATGAACAATGGATTATGTCATAATTTTTATAACATTTTTTATACATAAATATTACAAAATTTGCATCACTGCAAGGTCGAATTTCTTTATAAAATAATTTACGAAACGCATTTTTAAATAATATGCAACGACACATGGTAGTCAGTGTAATCATTTTAAAAAGGAAAGTCTTGTCGGTGTTTTAACGTTTTACTAATGCATTTCTATTGAGCCATTCTCTTCAATCAGTTGGTTGATCTTGTTTGAACTATTAGTACATTAATACCCGAGTATGTAGCATGACTCGATACGTAAACACGGCTGAATGAACAAAATACCTTTGCCTTACCTTATGTAAACTTAAATTGTCATCACTAGATGTTTATAGAACGGAAGCCTCTCTTTAAAAGATTTAATTATCGGCAATTTGTGCATAGCATAGATTTAAATCGTTATATGTGCCTTGGTACTAAAAACTGTGGAGTTATCTTTAAATGTGTGCGTTAACAGAATGCTGACGCATACACACTAATGAATAGCTAAAAAATAGCATCTATTATTGCCAATAAATCTAACTGTTATTATTATTATTCATTGTGCAATTATATTGCATGCACTTTTATGAAAAAGTAAAGGGTAGGTAGGGGTAGGTCTTTAATTAAAAAACTATTTAAAACTTAAATAAAAAAAAAACTATTTAAACCTACGATACATAGACAATTTTCTTCATCAGCATTCAATTTCATTTAGTAGAATTTGTTTTTTCGTTATTAAAACAAATCAGTGGAGAGTCTTTGATTATTTCTTCGAAGGCCATCGGTACCCTAGCCTTTGATCAAGTTAGAGCAAAATTGTCTTTCAACGCCTTTTAGTCGACAGTTTTACTTTACATCGTCGATAATTTTTGGTTCTGTCCGTCCGTTTGGACAGGCAAAGGAAACAAAGTCAAAGATAAAGAGCGTGACATGATATGTGCATGTTTTAGAGAAAACGTAGGTGTATCATCGACAGAAATCATCAGATTTTTCATCGTCATTTATAGTCTTTTGCTGAAAATAATTTTTGGCGGCTCTTGCTACTTTGAGTCCAGGGCGACCGCTTCTTTTGCTTTGCTTCTGGACCGACATTGGCCGTATACGATGGCCTACCTCGATGACATTTACTACCAGTTCTTCTTCGTCTATAGTGTTGTTATGTACGTTCATTTTGTGATAGCCCCTGAAAAGGAACGAGTAGTGACCATTGTATTCTTATTCCATCACTACGAATGGTGGAAGGTACCGGGGGAGACCGAGACTAACCTACCTAGACCAGATTGGTCATGTACTGAAGGAAGGTGGAGTCAAAAGTCTCCGAAACCGGCGAGCGTGTATGAAGAGAATTATGAATGTTGAGGAAGCGAGTGAAGTATGCAAGGATAGAGTTCTCTGGCACTCTGTTCTCTCTGCCTACCCTGCAAGGGACATGGCGTGATGGTATGTATATGTGTACGAATGGTTCAATCTCAAAATTTATTTTATTTAATACATTTTATTTTGTTTATAATTTTATTTTAAAGCGTCCTTTTTCATTTACAGATTACCACAAAAATGGCCTGCTCAGTCGATGCCCCCTCCCTGAAGGACCTCCCAAAGGTAGCCACAGACCTGAAGAGCCAGCTGGAAGGTTTCAACCAAAGCTGCCTCCGCGATGTGGACACGAACGAAAAAATTGTGCTTCCATCCGCTGAAGGTAAGCTATATAACGAATAACGTCCTGTTTGAAGAAAACCTAGAGATAGGCAAGAATATGGAACAAAAATTGTGATACTCAGTATCAAAATTCATGACACAGCTGGTGTATCTTAGTAGTTAGTACATACATAAAATGTTGAGTATCGTGAATTCTATCCCCACGTTGGGACATTTGTTTGAGCGATCCACAAATAATTGCTGTTCCTTTATGTTTGTCAAGTCCTCTGCGATAAAAAGATATTTTCCTTAGTTGTTTTTCTCTCATCTTTTTTTTTTATTGCTTATGGTGGCAAACGAGCAGACAGCACACCTGATGGTAAGTGTTACTGCCGCCCATTGACCTTTGCAATACCAAGGGGATAGCTCGGCTAGCTACCAATACAAACCCCAAACCCACGCTAGTTGGGCTTCCAGCTCTCTCGCTCACCGAACGAAGCGCAATAGCACATTGCCATTACTCAGACGTGGATCTTCTGCTCAGTGTGGTACCCCGGAGGTCCGGACGGTCCAGCCCGCGGCTCTAGACCGAGAGCTGTCCACAGCGTGGTCCTGCCACTATATTCATCGTCATCTTAAAAAAAAATCAGCAAAGCATTGTTTTTAACTTACATACATATCATCACGCCATATCCCTTGCAGGGTAGGCAGAGAAAACAGAGTGCCAGAGAACTCAATCCTTGAATACTTCACTCGCTTCCTCAACATTCATAATTCTCTTCATACACGCTCGCCGGTTTCGGAGACTCTTGACTCCACCTTCCTTCAGTAAATGACCGATCTGGTCTAGGTGGGTTAGTCTCGGTCTCCCTCGGTACCTACATCCTTCCACTTTCGCATTGTATATCTTCTTATCCAGACGTTCGTTCGGCATTCTTTCCACATGTCCGAACCATCGGAGCATTCCCTTTCGCATCTTTACACCAATACTCTCTTTCATACCTACTCGCTCTCTTACGTCGTCGTTACGAATGCGATCGATTAGCCTAACTCCACAGATTTTCCGTAGAGATCGAGTTTTTAACTTAGGATTGTTTTATTATTCAATCATAAATATATTTTATGTAATTACATATTTATATATCCGTAAAATACATTTTTCATGTGGTGACGTAATTATAAATATATTTCACCAACCGTTTTCTGACCCGTAAGTATCATAGAAGACGACTAAAGGATATGTATATCGCATCTATGCAAATAATTTTTTATATAAAACCTTATACGAATCTCTGTGACCAGCGAGCGTGGTATACCACGCTCTCTGGTGAGAGAGATTCGTTCGATGGGTGGAATCAATTTTCCTCCTATTTTGGAGGAGGCTTTAGTCCAGCAGTGGGACGTTAATCACCTGAGAGGATAATATATTTATATAATATGTTTAAAATCGAAATTCTTTAATTTTAGATAAGTCAATCATCATTCTCCTACTCTTATCCCAATTAGTTGGGGTCGATACAATATGTACTCTTCTTTTATAGTACATATTGTAAAAGTTATTGGCAATAGTTTTATGACCGGATGCCTGCCAGATGTCAACCCTCCTTGGGAATGTAATTGTCGACCAAACGGCATTAGATGGAGTTGGCCCAGGTCGTTATAAGGCTCTTAGTCGTCTTTTACGACATCCACGAGCAAAGTAAGGGTTGGTAGTATTCGTAGCCGCTACCACACAGCTAAATCAATATTATCTTATAAATATTAGCTAAAGAATACATGCTACAACTTTCTACAGTTTACAATTCGCGTAAAATAAACTTTAAAATTTCGAACAAAGAAAAAGATCTTTCCGCTTTCCATTTAGCAAACAGAATTCTAACTAGTGATTTTATTTCGGTCTTACATTAGATCAAAAATAATCCAACAAAGACATTGTGTTGAAAGTTGTCAGTTTTAAGGAATTTAAGCAACTTTTGCTGTTTGTATCCAGTACTGGCGAACCATATATTAAATGTGACCTTATCAATTTTGGTGATGGTCTCTGTAATTTTGCTGTTCGTTAGTCTATTAACCGAACTTCCATGCTGAGAATAGTGGCTTCTCTATCCTTCTTGGGTGATACATTAATAATTATTTTGAGTCTGAGTGTTTGATAATTATCCGGCGATCTATGGATTTTTTTATTAATGTTTTTTTTTCTAAAGTTATAAGGCATAAGTCGTAAGACAACTCAGCGATATAATATTCAAATATCTATGCGAAAGAAGGAAAAGTCAATTTAAACTAACACGTTTGAGCAGCGTGCCCTATTAAGTTAATTTCTCTCCAATTTGGAGGAAGTCAGGGCTCAGCAGTGGGCCAAATATGAGTTGAGATAATAATATTTCTTTACTTATATGTTCATCCTGAAATTTTGCAATCAATATTTCACTTACTTTCACTGAAGCAATCATGCTGAAAATATTCACACATAGTTTAGATTCACGTGAAAATACAGGATTATTTAAAAAGAAAGAAAGAAAATATGATTTATTGGACATATACACATTCAAATGCAATAAGAATAAAACTAAAAAAAATACAAAAATTAGACGAGAAAGCGTTGGTAAAATAATAGTAAAACATACAATAAAAGATATTAAAACATTATCATTGAAAACGATATTTTACATTGAACATCCATGAGTCCCCGCTAACATGTACTAAATACATATCAATACTATCAATAGAATTCACAAGTATGTTTCATGGATAGTCATTTGATACATTTCAAAAAGTCGTGTCCAAAAGGCAACAGCTCAGCTACATAAAGATGCAGCGCTGATTTTCAGCTGCAGCCTAGGCAAAGGATATTAAAAAAAACATTTTCTTATCCAAAGAGTAAAAAAAAATGTGTAGATGAGTATTAGTTTATGTTAATAACAATGATTTTGGAGAATCTGTTACCTAAATAGTTTGGAACGATTCCAGACGTCCGCGGGGGTGGGTAGTGTGTTAATACATTTGCTTGAGCCAACTAAAATTGAACGAGTTTTTTTTCAACAGAACATTCTAGAACGTGGCACATGGTTCCTACCCACAAGCGTTCTAAAAGATTATAATCATAATGTACACGAAATAATACATTAGAATAGTAATTTTATTGAATTAAAAAAAAAAATCTCTGTATTTCCATTCATCATCATCTGACCGTACAGATGGTGTACCGTACCAGGATCACGGGTTCGATTCCCACCCAAGACAATAGGCACTTTTTTGTCAATTTACAAATTGACAAAAAGTACAGGCTGTTGTTTTTGTCAATTTACAAATTGACAAAAAGTACAGGGTGTTGGTTTAAAAAAAAAATCAGCTTGCCTTATAATATACGTGGCACTACTGAGCTTGAGCCTTCTCATAGTAGGAGGGAAATTGACCTTAGTAGGTTAGAATGGTTTTATTTCTCTTTGTTTTGGCCTAGATGTTATATATTATATCCTTTAGTAGTCTAATATCCACGGGCAAGATCGGACGTGATGAATTGTATTCTTACTTCGTCACCACACGAACATTTTTGGTAATACCATTAATCATCATCATCGTCATTCTCCTACTCTTAACCCAATTACTTGGGGTTGATACAATATGTACTCTTCTTTCATAGTACATATTGTAAAAGTTATTAGCAATAGTTTTATGACCGGCCGCCTGCCAGACGTCAACCCTCCTTGGGAATGTAATTGTCAACCAAACGGCATCAGATAGAGTTGGCCGAGGTCGTTATAAGGCTCTTAGTCGTCTTTTACGACATCCACGAGCAAAGTAAGGGTTGGTAGTATTCGTTCTCTACCACACACCACTTTGGTAATAACATTAAAAATTTGGTCAAAAGATAATAAAATATAAATAAAGATGTAAATTAAAAAAGAAAACTTATAACGAGGGACTTTAAAAGCAAATAACAGACATATAACACCCAGACATAAAAAAAATGTTACCAACAAAGTATTAACGTGATAGAACTCTCTATACTGTACATTACACTATGACTATGACTATTACATAAACCAAACTGTCATCGTAGGTCAGTCACTATTGGAACGGAATAACACACCTATTTGTCACAGATATTATAATGAATACATTACGTACTCATAAGTCATAATACAAAAACAATCGGACCATATGTTATTGGAATACCATATTTATTAGATCATCGTTACTTATTTGATACAGAACATATGTTTATCTATATAGCCCTTTTTATGTCTTCTTTTTGGAGTTTACTCCTTAAGGATCAATTTTCATATAAGGCGCAGAAAAATTTGAGGAGTAAAATCTAGTGATCGAATGACCTCGTTTCCTCGTTTAATGACCGCCTCGGCTTTGGTGCGCAACCTATTCTGCGCACCTCTCACTTTCTGACGTGAGATAATACTTTACTGAACAATTTTAATAAATGTAAATAAAAATATATATATATACTATTTTTATTCAAATGAGCTTTTTTGCGCCTGTTTTGATAATCGTACTTAAGGAGTAAACTCCAGTCGTACGTCGGAGCTGACACACACTTTTTTTTTGGTATTGGCAATCGGTTACTAATATGAGGCCATTGTCGCCAGTGTCAAATTAAAATTTTCCACATAATTTATCAGATTCTTCACTTCGTTCTCCAAATTACTCATTGTACGTGAGTAAGTCAATGTGTCGCCTTCAACAGTACTATGGCCACTATTAATGGTATTTTTGACAATTTTGTTGGAAACTAAAACACATGTAAAGCACTATTATATCATAGTCATTATACCCCAGCACTTCCCCCGCTTTCTGTGTGTTGAAGTAGTAAGAATACAATTCACCATCCCCTATCTTACCCGTGGTTGATCGTAAGAGACGACTAAGGGATATAAAACGTATATAACTTCTATCTAAGAGAAGGAAAATTTGAAATAAAACCCTATACCAACACGTCTGACCAGCATGATATAGTAGGTCCACACACACACACACAGATATTAAATATGATACAAAACCGCCACATCACGTTTCCACTTGCCCGCCAATAAGAACTTTTCTTTTATTTAAACACCTTAGCTCATAAATCTTCTACTAGTAGATATGAGTCTCATCACCGGAAACAATGTCTTGGTAATGATGATTCGCCCAATTGGCAATAGAAATAATAAAGTACGAGAAATTGTGGAGTTGTACCTACGCCGTCCTTTCTGCCACGTCGGAGGGTTTGAGCGGGCTGTAACCGTAAAACAAACTGAACAAAATGAAAAGAAAAAATTGGTAAACATCTTCTCCATGATAGAAGGGAAATTGACAAACTATACCACGCTGATACTGATTACAGTTGGTATTGCCATAGACGTGTTGCCTTCCTTTTAGTCATATTTTCTATTTATATGTTTTAGTCATTTCGACATCAAGGAAAAGAGAGGAGGTGATAAATTGTTTATATTTAATATTTATTACCTACGTATAATGATTTTTTAAAATTTATTTCTCTATTTCCAAAAAGATAGACATATTTAACAACTAAATACAATATACAATGTGAAAGTGGAAGGATGTATGTACCGGGGGAGACCGAGACTCACCTACCTAGACCAGATTGGTCACGTACTGAAAGAAGGTGGAGTCAAGAGTCTCCGAAACCGGCGAGCGTGTATGAAGAGAATTATTAATGTTGAGGAAGCGAGTGAAGTATGCAAAGATAGAGTTCTCTGGCACTCTGTTCTCTCTGCCTACCCTGCAAGGGATATGGCGTGATGATATGTATGTATGAATTTCAACTTATTGAGCTTAGTAATATTAATAATATCGAGTGTAATACAATTAAATCCAAAAGCGATAATCACCAGCAGTAGTGCCATGCTTGTCACTAGACCAACGAAGCAATGAAATTATGGAATTAATATATTTTAATAAAATCTATCGTTCTAGGCGATCATCTAGTATTGATAATACAAAACTCTCGAGTACAACTCCTTATGGTTGTATTCACAATTCTAAACTCATCAGGAATGAAACTAATAAAAGATATGTTATTATTGCAATGTTCATTAAATTGGCCAGATTCGCTAAGAAAATTGTATAATTTGATCAATTAAAAAAAATCCGTATGGTGACGGAGTAAGAATATAATTCACCACCCCTACCCGACCTACCCGTGGGTGATCGTAAGGACATATAAAACTCATATAACATCTATGCGAGAGAAGGAAAACTCGAAACAACACGCCTGATCGGCGTGGTGTAGTGGGTTTGATTGGTTTCCCTCACATTATAGAGGAGGCCCGAGCCCAACAGTGAGACATGTATGAACTGAGATGATTATGATCAATAAATAAAAAAAAAATAAAAAAAATGAAGGCCTTAGAACCACACGTTTTTATCAATTTAAATAATTTTGTAACAAAGTTGGTATATACTTTTAAGAAACTTGAATATTATATCGGACAAAGAACACGATTTAATCATTAAAATTATCGCTGCATCGATAAATCGCTTTTTAAAAACAAACAATCTATGATTCATATTGATAAGCAAAGGACATTTCAAATGAAGAATAAAAGATTTTTTTTTATTTTTCTATCAACTGACAACAGACGTAGCGATGGAAAAACAACACAACGCCCTTCTACAAGGCGTTGAACAATTTCAAACATCGTCCCTAAGAAAAACGGAGACGGTTGAAAAAATTGTGCTACCAAATGCACTAGGTATATCTGTGGGTGAAATGTCGCGCAGCTAATAAAATAATGTAATGCAGGGTTTCTCAAAATTTTACTCGATATTGCCAGACTAAATTTTTAATTATTCCAAAAACGACATCGAACTTTATTACATCGCGATCTCTTCCCAAATAAAAAAAAATACTGTCCTAATAATATATTTTTGAATGTTTTGTAATTTCACTTTTTTAATATATACAATACTTTTCTATTTTCAAATGCATTTACATATATCAAGAAATATGTTCCTACTATCTACATTTATAATGTAACGGGTAAGCTTACTTTTGTATCAAACTGTGTACAATGTGAATAAATTCTTTGATACCGAGAGATTGTCAAATGTTTAGGGGTTACAGAATTCTACTTTGAGAAACCCTGGTATAGTGAACTGCAACGCCTGTGAGACGTGGCTGCTTTCCTCATCGCATTCCTTGTAATTTTAACCGGACAACTAAAACATAGAGTTAATAGGACTGTATAAAACTAATAAATATTTCATGACTCATTGCAGTTTCTGTTTTACCACTAAAATATTAACGACGCATGTTATTTTTTCTAGACGTTGTGAGAGTGTATCGATGATATTCGAATTGCAGTTTTTGACATTTAATCTATGGTTTACAGACCTTGCCACAGCGAAAACTCAAAAGTCCCTGTTCGATGGCATCGAGAAATTCGATGCTGCCAGCTTGAAACACACAGAAACTCAGGAAAAGAATCCACTTCCTGATAAAGATGGTAATGGCTTACTCTTTAATTTTTACACCTGCATGTACATATTATTTGCAATATTATTTTATAAATTATTAATAAATTACATGCGTTATAATTCTGCGCTTACCGCTAATATACCTTGATTAATTAAATTATTTTTATGCAGTACTACATACTGCTTGCTTATAAATTTTATATTTAAAGACCCCTCACGCTTTATATCCAAGGTATCACGCGAAAATCGATAAGCATGTAAATGTTGCCGTGTTTCAATTAATGACTTTGTAATTATATTTTAACACGCATACGTTGGTAATACTAAGGATTCAAGCTAAAATAACGTTAAGTTGTTATCTTTTTTTTTTACATACTTTTTTTATCATGATTCGTCTTCTTCTTGATGAATGGCATGATATAATCATGATTATTCATCAATTGTCTAAGCAAGAATTTACCCCTTCATAAACATGACAGCTAGTCAATCTGACATATGTCATAATAGTCTGTATTGTTGAAGATTTGTAGGACTTTTGACGGGAATTGAAAACGTCATGTGGTGCTCTTGTATTATATTCGATATCTTAGTGTTTTAACGTGTTATATTAGATAATTTTGATGGCATTTTATGTAATGTGATGTGCGGAAATACTGGTATGTAGTGAATATCATATAAAAGTGCTTTACAACGTTTTCGTTTTCCATCAAAATTCCCACAAGATACCATTAACAGTGTGGCCATTGCACTGTTAATGGTGACAATTTGACTTAGACAACGACTGACTTGAAAGACTAAAAGCGTGAAAATAACTTGATAATACTTGATTTATAACTTGACACTGGCACCAATAGCTCGTATATGTAGCTGATTGCCAATACATAAGAAGAAGAAGATTTGTAAAGTATATTAGATTATAATGTCAAAATTCCAAATTATCTACTACTAGTTTTCAAAATATGTACTTATAAACAGAATAAGTATTTTATTTTACCTGATACATATAACCTATGAATATCGATCAATATGTCTCTTACTTCAACCTTAGTGTCACACGTCATTGGCAAATTTGTGGCAACCCTTTCAAAGTACCTATATTTGTTATGCTAGGGCCGCACCTGCGTGTATCGTCACGAAGCTTCGTGCAATGAGACGATACACGCAGATGTGACCGGTCATTATCGGCTGTCGTCGCGAACATTCGGGCTTCGTGTGCGTTATCGCTTGGGTAGTGATAAGTCAAAGGGTTTTAGCGCGCTAATATATCACGCTCTGTGGTCAAACTAGCGTTTTTCAGGTCGGTTCAATGTGTTTAGACGCGTTCGAGGATCTCCAGTTAATCAATAAATATGGAGTGGAGTGATGAAATGGTGTTAGAATTTTTACACCATTATGAAACGAAACCCATGAAGGGATCCAAAAAAATCATTATGTAGTTATTAGTATAATATAGCTGTAGTAATTCGTCATCCATAATTAAACGCATGAATATGATTTCGGCCATCTTTAATTCGTGTCTTTTCTTCGTGTAAAATACCGAAATCGCTAATGTGACCACAGTTTTATCGCGATAACTTTCTAGTGTACAAATGTACGAAGCTTCGCCACACATTACTTCGGGACGATACACGCAGGTGCGGCCCTAGCATTAATGTGACTTTCATTTGGAAGATTTTATATTATAGATAAAAAGATAAAATACCAACTTATGCCTGTTGATATTAAAACTAAAATGCAATTTTTGATGCTTCTTATTTGTTTATTACATTTTGCGTTGCACGAATTTGCTTTGCATCAGTTGTGGCAGCCGCGAAGCAGCACCAGAGTTTATTGGATGGCGTTGAACACTTCGACAAGACTCAGATGAAGCATACGACCACAGAAGAAAAGAACCCATTACCACCCATTGAAGGTTTTTGTTATCCCGCTTTTTTTTCTACTGCCTTTTTATTAGCATAATTTACCTGCACCCTCAGCTTATTTTTATAAAGCTAACTGTTATATATAATATAAAAACCCTTACCAGCCTAATCTTTCGTTAAGTCAAGGGTTCGAATCCCACCTATACGCGTAAGATGAATTTAATGAGGTGTTTAAGGATATTTTGAATGCCACTGACACGCTAAGCGTTTTTATGTAAACTTACTCTCCAGGACAAATGACGGTTGTAGAAAACCCTTTAAAACTGTCTATTTCAAATTGTATTATGTACCTCTGAACATCTTATATAATCTGTTTGACAAGTTTAGTTCTTCTTCTTCTTATGTATTGGCAACAAGAAGAAGAACCTAAACTTGTCAGCTACTTATACGAGCTATTGGTGCCAGTGTCGAGTTATAAATATCTTCACGTTTTTAGTCTTTCAGGTTAGTCATTGTCTAAGTCGAATTGTCGCCATCAACAGTGCTATGGCCACACTGTTAATGGTATCTGGTGGGAATTTTGATGGAAAACGAAAACGTTTTAAAGTACTTTTATATAATATTCACTATATACCAGTAGTTCCGCCGCATCACATTACATAAAATGTCATCAAAATGATCTAATATAACACGTTAAAACACTAAGTTATTGAATATAATACAAGACCACCACGTGACGTTTTCAAATTCCCGACAAAAGTCCAAGTTTAGATTCGTCAACCACGCTAAAAAAAATGCTGTTATGTATAAAATTTAAAAATAATCATAGCAAGGCCTGGTTTTTTCAGTTATTTATATATATATACAGGATGGAAGTGGACCGCTCCCGAAAACAAAGACAGGGCCCTATTGGTCCTACTTGTAATAATAGCTAGGTAGAAAAAAATCGATTCAGAAGAAAAAAAAAATTTTTTTCACAACAAATTTTAAGTTTTTCCCATTCCATCGTATTATGACAGTGCCATGTAACGATAATAACATAAACAATACGTAACTTTACTCAAATGAAAAAAAGATGCAATCTATTCGAAACTCGCGATCATATGTTCAAGAGTTCAACGAACTCGCATGGTGAAAAAAAAATTATTTTTCATCCGAATCGATTTTTTTTCTAGCCTATCATTACAAGTAGGACTAGTAGGGTTACCTGTCTTTGTTTTCGGGAGCGGTCCCCTTCCACCCTGTATATACACTATGGTTTACAAGACTATTATGTAGGTAATAAACAAATTCAATATCGAGCATCATTCAAAAGATCAAGCTCGAGCGAAGCGAATTTGACATCTTGGCTATTGAGGCACTACTAACAAAAAAACTTTACTGACGTTACTTTATCCACGTAGCCGGCTGATCTAAGTTAACTACACTCTAATCTGAAATTCCATAAATGTGATTTACACATATGTATACCTAATAATATTAAAAATAATGTGTCAATTAAAAAAAGAACAGAATTACCAATTTAATTAAGTAAATTCTACAGTAAACGAAAGAGGAACTTAGGTATGAATACAAAATTGGAAGGTATGAATACAAAATTGACATTTCTATTAATCCACAGCTATCGAAGCCGAGAAGGAGAAGAACAAATTCCTAAACGGCATCGAAAACTTCGACCCAACCAAGCTGAAGCACACTGAGACTTGCGAAAAGAACCCCCTGCCTACAAAGGACACCATCGAACAGGAGAAGACTGCCTAAACCCCTTATAACCACCAGCAACTATATCTCGCTAGTATTGCTCGTATTTTAAAGTTCGATGTAAGTTAGGCCCGTTTGCTATGTCCGTTTTAAAAAAAAACTCATTTTAAAACAAACGCCAACGTGATTGGCAATACGCAATGAAAAAAAAAACATCACCAACGAAGTCATAATAGACTTGAATGGACTTTGTGAATCGGTCCTTATCATTAGTTATAGGAACCAAATTTTCTATGTCACTTTTTAACGGTATATATTTATAAGTGTATTTTACGAGCATTTTATAATTTATTTTGTAATGAAGGAATAATTAAGTATAATGTCCAGTACTGATTTCTATTTAAGTAGGGAACACACTGCACTATTAGAAAAATTCAACAGTTTGGTTATTCTTTATTGTTTCGTGCTTGTGTTCTCATTTAGTTGAGTTATGTGCTCTTATAGAATTGGGCATAGATCTCTGTGTCTATGCTCTGATCGATAAATTAGCAGTGTAGTTACCAAATCTCATTTGGATCTAAATTTTTTATAAGTTTAGTTCTTCGTTGGTTCGGTTTAACATCATTGTATTGTAAAAATCTAGTAATATGCTAAGAATAATCGAATGTAGTACTTGCTCAACGTTCTGATACTAAATAATTTAAAAAAAAAAACAATAGTTTGTTTAAAATAAACATGTCTGTAAACAATTAATTTTTATATTGTCATATACAAAATAACAATTTTTCCATTTTTATAATAATGCTGTGAACGCCAATAAAACCATTTTACCGGAATTTTCTATGTTTTACAGACGGTGCTTTTTATAAATATAGAATAAAAAACATATTTTGGTTTTCTTTTCTTCCTTGAATATCTATAAATTTTATACTAATGAAAATTATGATTTATTTGTAATTAATTACATTCTCTAAAATTTTAGATACCACACGCTAACAGAGTGAGAATAGATTGGTCCACTTGATTGGCACTTTGCCATGAATATCGTGTTAGTACCAATCGCTGTAGCCTGCATGTTTATTACGCTGGGGTGGTATTGGCCAGGTCAGACTGCTTGACCAACCGGCAATCGTTGTAGAAGAAATATTTTTAAGTGACCACCACGAATCAAGTTTTATTTTTAAGTACTTACAGCACATCGTGCTAAGGAATAGATCCTTCTGTGGCGAAGGACAAACATACAAAAGTAACAGACCAAAATTACACCCAAACTCAGTAATCACTTTTGGATTACAAAAAAAGAATTATTCTGAATAGGGATTGAACCCATGATACTCGGCGCGCGATCGACCACACCACCTTCTGTGCAGTTAATACAATCGGACTGGACTGGACGACCTTGTAACGATTGCTGGGAACCGTTAAATCATAGGTGACATTGTACTGTTCTACTTAAAAATTTTGTAAGAAGGCCTATGTTCCACAGTGGTTTGATGGACAGATGGAATAAGTCATTTAAAAACAACCGAAGACAAGGACTCGTTACCGATGGTCCGCCCAAATGATAATAGAAAAGTAGAGTACGGCAGGTAATGAGGTTGCAGGCCGTCTCCTCACATCGTCCCGGGCGGTTTGGAGACTCAGATCATATAGACTACCCGAAAAAAAAAATACGTTTTAAGTCTGACTTTATGTTCTCAACTGAATGTACTGTTCTTCGTCAGTGCCCCAATCTTTTTAGTCAGGATTGCGATTACATAGAACACCTTTCTTAGTTGTGCGGTTTGCTGTGACGCAAATTGCTTTCCATACCAACTTTGATAACCTTCTCAACTCTTCTTTCCATTATTAATACAACGCACACCTCCCCAATAAGGTATATCAAGGAAATGTATAATGTTAAAAAGATGACTTGAATATAGGAGTTACTTGAGATCAGACATTTTAATCGATGATTCTACTTTGATTAAATAAATGCTTCAAGGTAATAATCAGGCGATCGTTTAATGTTTTGCTAACACATTAAAATTATTTACGAAAGACCTTGTGACATATTTTCATATTTATTCATTTTCTTCACAGTCTAGACATGTCTCATTGCTAGGCACAGAACTCCTTGCCCATCGGGACGTCATCGCCTGTTGGGTTACGCGGCTGGAGAGGCCTAGGTACGGTGTTGTTACCGTTGAGGCCCTCCGGCCCATACTGACGGAATGGATGGAGCGGCGACACGGAGTCGTCTCTTTCCGGCTGGTGCAGGTTTTATCGGGGCATGGTTGCTTCGGCAGGTATCTGCACACGGTCGCAAGGAAGGAGTTGACTCCGTCCTGCCACCGGTGCGGCAGTGACGAGGACACGGAGGCGACGGAACGAGCCCAGGAGGAGTCCCTCCATGCGGACTCGGGCCGCCGCCGGCGCCTCAGGCAGCGCAGGCGCGGATAGCTGCGCCTCATGCCAACCTAACCGAGTCCTCGGGTGATCGGACCGGGGAATAGTCCGGCCACCCGATGTGAGGCCACCGCGTGAATGAAGATGGCGGAAGCTGTCGGGGTGTCAACTCGAGGAGAAGCCGCCGGGCGGGCCACCGAAGACAAAGACCAGGCCCGCTCTCGCTCGGTGAAGAGAGGAGTTAGCATGGTGGGTCTATGAGGTCACGCGCCGCCCAAAAAAGAAAGCACAGAACTTCTCTAGAATAAGGCAATTCGTTTATTTTGCCAGTCTGGGTGTACGGATTGAATTTTGTTTAGTTTCCTAACCTCCTCTTACATGAAACCTATGTTGGTTTTATTTCGAGTTTTCCAACCTTTGGGCTTATTTACTAACACATAATAATCGATTCTTATATTCACGCTAAAGCAAGGAGTGGTAGGTAATCTTTGTATTCTAAATTTTGTAGAAATTCGATGTCTGGGTAATATCTATTTTATAAGTTGTTTAGTTTAGGGATGTTAAAAAATAATCGATTTTTATTTTAATCGATTATTTTTTCAAAAAATCGATTTTTTATAATCGATTTTTATAGTAATATTAATCGATTTTTAAAAAATCGATTATTTAAATTATGCGTTTTAATCGATTTTTATGAAAAGCGCCATCTATGGAACGGATGAATAAAACTCGAAGTAAATCCATTATTATTTACAAGTTAAGAGTGCCATAATATATGTAGTTGTTGGTAAACCATAAAAATGTCTTCCAATAGTAAAACATCTAAAAGCGGTTGGCGAAAATATTTTACGATTAAGAAACATACAGCAATATGCAAGTACTGTTCCAAAGAGCTAAAAACTTGCAGTAATACTACAAATTTAAAGCAGCATACATACATACCATCACGCCATGTCCCTTGCAGGGTAGGCAGAGAGAACAAAGTGCCAGAGAACTCTATACTTGCATACTTCACTCGCTTCCTCAACATTCATAATTCTCTTCATACACGCTCGCCGGTTACGGAGACTCATGACTCCACCTTCCTTCAGTACATGACCGATCTGGTTTAGGTAGGTTAGTCTCGCTCTCCCTGAGTACCTACATCCTTCCACTTTCGTATTGTATATCTTCTTAACCAGACGTTCGTTCGACATTCTTTCCAGATGCCCGAACCATCGGAGCATTCCCTTTCGCATCTTTACATCAATGCTCTCTTTCATACCTACTCGCTCTCTTACGTCGTCGTTACGAATGCGATCGATCAGCCTAACACAGCCACAGATTTTCCGTAGAGATCGCATTGCGCATTAATTTTACTTTAATACTTTTTTCTGCATACCCAACTCTCGCTTCCATATAGTAATGTTGGAACAAGCAAGTTATGTACTACTACACGTGTCTTCTGGCTTCGGTGGTGGCTACCGAGAAGTTGTCCTAACGCTCCGATCACTCTATTTCCCGCATTTACTCTTCGCTCTCTATCAGTGGTGTAGCTTCCATCCTGGCTAAATTCACATCTAAGATATATAAATTCATCCACTTGTTCTAGTACATCATTACCTATTATTACTCTTACATCTGTTCGGCTTCATCCCTATCGATGACCATTATTTTGGTTTTACTCACATTCATGCGTAGACCCCTTTTCTTACAATCTTCTGTCATTGTGTCGACTAGGGTCTGCAGGTCAGTCACTGACTGCGCCAGCAGGACTGCATCATCTGCATAGAGCAGAGCACTGACCACTGAGTCGCCCATCTGGACTCCCACATTCATATCGTTCAACCTTTGGAGACATTTATCCAGATATATGATAAACAGCCTGGCTGATAGAACGCACCCCTGCTTAACGCCGATATTGACGTCAAACCAAGGCGACATTCCATCATCCAGCCGCATACAAGCTCTACATCCCATGTAACTGGACTGCACAGCCTGCAGCAGTTTACCGTTAATACCATACTCCGGTAAAATGTCCCAAAGTTCCTTTCGTGCAACCGTGTCAAATGTTCTCTCCAGATCCACAAAACTGCAGGAAACCCTCTGACCTAGAGCCAGATGCTTCTCCACAATGTTGCGCAGAGAGAACACTTGATCCATGCATCCCCTTCCACTCCTGATACCTCCTTGTGTCTCACACAGTAAACCATCGGACTCCATCCTCATTCTCCTTTCAATAATTTTAGCATACACTTTTGCTGCCAAACTGGTCAAGCTTATGGCTCTGTAATTTGCGCAGTCATAACGTGAACCCTTGTTTTTAAACAAAGGCACGATGACTGCGCTATTCCCGTCCCTGGGAACTATTCCCGAGCTCCAACATAAATTGAGGAACATCAGGAACGCCTCCCAGACACAGGTGCCGCCAAGCTTGATCATCTCGGCATACACCATATCAATGCCCGCTGCCTTACCATTTTTCAAACTTTTTATCGCCCATTCAACTTCATCCATACTGATGCCATCGGAGGACGCTGGTGCCGAATGTTGATCTACTAGACCACGGATAATCAGGACAACCCGAGTATCCGCATACATGTCGCCAAAATATTCCCTCAATCGGCTTAAGACGTCTTGTATTTGTGTAAGAATGTCTTACCTTTAGAACTTATTTTATTCATTCTGAAGGCTGACCAACCACCCCGAGACCTCTTCACCTCTCTCCAAAAGAGTTTGGTGTTACCCTCGAAGTTTTTAGCCAGTCTATCTTCTGCACTCATATTTGTTCTATCACGTTTCTCTTTCACTAAGGCCTTGGTGTCAATCTTACACTGCCGATATATTTCTTTCTTCTGTTCAGTCATACTGTCATTCAGATTCAAAGAAGAGACATAGTCCAGCCACACTTTCTTCTTTTGCTCTATGGAAGCTGCCTCTTCCTCATCCTACCAAGGATCACCATTTGTTTTTCTATGCTTCTTTGAGCTTCCACATACTTCTTTCGCTGTATCTACCATACTCTCTTTCAATATTCTCCAGCATTCTGGCTCGACCCACGTCGCCTCAGGGGGACACCCTAACCCGTACTACGGTACGCATATGAGCCGGATTGAAGTCTGACTAGACTGGCAAGGGACGCGACGTGCACGTTCCGGACTATGCCTCCCTAAAAAAAAATCATTATCATGTCAGGCTATTGTCGTCCACTGCTAGACGTAAGCCTAAATGTAAAATAGTATTGGACATTTATGGCATTCTTTTGTTGTGATTTATATTTTAGTTTTTGAGACTATTGTCTCAAAAACTAAAATATTGTATTGGTATAAAAATATTGTATTGTATTGGTTGTTATTTTGTTAGGGCGCTCATCATTTCATTTTTATGATAATAAAAAAAAAGTGTCAATAATTACACTTGGTTTCCTTATTCCTTACCTTGAAAATTTAAAGGAATATTCGCTTTGATGAATTTTATATTTGAATTGGTTGATTTTTTATTCATATAATTTTATTTGATTTTAATCTGATTAATTGTTAATATGAATCTCTTAAGTTTTTTATTGGAATATGAAAAGTATATATATTTTTAAATAATAGAAAAAAATCGATTTTTTCGTAAAAATCGATTATTTATTTTGATTATAATTGATTTTTGGAAAATCGATTAATATTAAATAAAAAAAAAAACGATTTTTATTTAATCGATTTTTTTCCAGTAACCTCACATCCCTAGTTTAGTTCTGTTAGTGAGCTAGCTAGGGGCTAAATATTTACGGTAGGCAGTTTATTTGGCGGTGTCCCTGGTACTGTGATGGTTTATAAGCAACACCCCTTATCTGCTGTTCTGCCTGCTCGTCTGCTACCAAAAGTAATAAATAAAATTTCAATACTTGTTACGTTTTGAATTCGTCAATCAAATATCCGTTAATTAAGAAATCCGGGTGGGCCACCGAAGCTAAGAAATCGGATTTGCTGTTCCGCTCAAGGGGCAAATAAAGGCAACATAGTAAGTTACTCCTCCTGCTCCACACCATCCTTTTGTTGTCTTGGATGGTTGCATAGGATTTGACTATACAAAAGCTAGCTAAAAACAAAAGTAGTCAATAACAATTTGTCTGGGAAACCCATAATATTAAGATCACCAACCTGCCTGCCGAGTGTGGCGATTATAGTATTATCCCCTTGTCGTTGAGTAGGATTGTGTTAAAATAAAAGTTGATGTCAACAGCTGATAAATTAGACAAAACAATATTCAAGTTTCACAGCAAAGTGTGTATGTGTCGTAGGTATGCATAGTGCATTCCATATTTAGCTACCCGGAAACTGGTTACTCCTACCAGGCGGTTCATTAAAATAATGTAACCCGCACAAAAGTTGAAGAGAGAACGCACTGCAGAATGTAGGCATGATTAGGTGGCTACCCGAAAACAATTTACGCCTCCCGGGCGAGACAGCAAAATTAAGGTAATCCGTACAAAATTTGAAAAAAGAACTTCGGAACGCACTTCGTAATATGGCGTGTCATACCACGCTTCTCTTGACCCATGCGGCTGGGCGGCCTGTTAAGGGACTAACAATTAAGACAGAATCAATTTCGAGAAAGATGTCAACGGATGAATTTACTTTAACCGTGTAGCATTCAAAATACAGTATCTGTAAATAAATGCTTATCTACAAACCAATATCCTTGGAAGAGTTTTTCGAGTGTCGTTTTTTGAAATTTCCGAGTGCCGCCCACGAGTCACACGACATAGTTTAAGACAGCCTCCTGCCAGCAGCCAGGCTGCCATAATAAGCTAACGGAAATAAGTTGCAGAAAACTATTAGCTACAGACATAGGACGTTTAGTTAAATAATTGATTAGTTGATGTAATAAATGATGGATGTTGATGAATAGATATGGCGCTTCATAAAATGTTCTTCTTGTACTAATAATCACGTTATTTCAGGTAAGATACTTTTAAATAAAAACATGTGAAACAAAATCCGTCCTAAATGAATTTGTTGTAAATTATTTGAACTTGGTATAAAAAAATAGGCCTAAAGAATAATTGAAACGGTGTTTCTAGGTACCTTGTAAATTGAATAGTATTACTATCCTATATATCTAGGGTATCTGCCTACCCTGCAAGTGATATGGCGTGATGATATGTATGTATGAATAATATCAAATACCTGCTCAGTCTTAAAATTAATGTTCTTTTTACCAATGAGATAGTATTAATGTTAAATAAGCATCTAATTTATGGTTTTCACGCCACTCCACCAAAAATACTGTCAGCTCCCCACAATAATTAAAAATCAATAGATACCCATTGCTAGGATACCTGTAGTATATTTCATAAATCTAGAATATTTATGTAATGTCTGTATTTTATCATTCTATAAAGTCTATGGTTTGTTGTGGCTCACTCCAGTGCACTAGCCCTTAGTAGTAGCATTTTATAACATTTATAGATAGGACGATGCATCTTAAAATTACCGCCCGATAAGTCTACTAAAAGGATTAGGCAAGCTTTATGAGCGCATAGTCCTTAGCAGACTTAGATCATTCGCCGAGGATAACAACCTCATTCCAGACACGCAATTCGGCTTCCGTGCGAGGCACAGTTGCGTACAACAGGTCCACAGATTGGTGGAATACACAAGTGGTCAGTTCATGATGAACAGATACACCGGTGTATTATTCCTAGACGTAGCGAAAGCATTCGATAAAGTGTGGCACGAGGGCCTCATTCACAAGCTTTATCGTCTAAAGATCCCAGATTATTTAATTTTAATTATACACGACTACTTGAGTCACCGCAGCTTTCGCTACAGGGTGGAAGGTACGCTGTCTACCTCCCACCCCATCAAGGCCGGCGTCCCTCAGGGATCGGTCCTCTCCCCATTCTTATTTACGCTATATGCTAGCGATATGCCCCAGTTTAACAGAGTCCAAAAAGCGCTTTACGCTGATGACACCGCACTCTACTGTGCAGGCAGGACCCCGACAGCAGTAGTTAAAACTCTCCAAACAGCGGTTACCGCCCTAGCCAATTGGTTCAGGAAATGGAGAATCGAAATCAATCCAGAAAAGAGTCAGGCGGTCATGTTCACACGCAGAACTGCCCGTTCCTACTCTATAGACAACATCCCACCCCTCCAGCTATTTAGCAAACCTGTCTCCTGGAGCAGGCAAGCTAAATACTTGGGTGTGACCCTTGATGACCGACTTAGCTTCGCACCCCACATAAAGATTGTACGCGATCGTGCAGCCTTTGTGATGGGACGCCTCCACAGCCTACTCCATGCTAGGTCGAAACTACCCTTGAACAGCAAGGTCCGATTATACACCGCTTGCATACGGCCGATCATGACCTATGCAAGCGTAGTGTTCGCGCACACCAAGGCACACAGGATCCATAGGTTACAGACCTTACAGAATAGGTTCATGCGCCGAGCTACGGGAGCACCGTGGTTCATTCGTAACGTCGATCTTCACATCGACCTCGAACTGCCGACCATCAGGCAGTTTATGAAGCGGTGCTCCCAGAGCTACTTTGACTCTGCCACGACACACCCCAACCAACTAGTGGTCGGGGCGGCTTCCTACACCCCATCGCGAATCTCCAAAGTCCGACGTCCACGTCACGTCCTCAACGACGATGACGACGTTATTACGCTCGCCCAGACCAAAGCCTACGCCGCGCGCGAGGCCATTGCGCACAAACATCCGCGTTTCCGTCCTCGACGTCGAGGTACGAAAACACGGCGAGCAAAAATCACCGACCCCAAGATGGACACGTCCACGTCCACCTTACCCCCAGCGACGCCCCGAGCCGAGGCCCGTTCCCCACAGGGGGAGCCCTCGGGCGAAGTCGCCTAATTCACGTCTATCGGGTTGAGAGCCTTCGGGCTCGCCCGCAGTCCGGTTAAGCTGTAAAAGCCCCTTCGGCTAACAGCTCGCAGTTGGTATGTTTTAGTGGGTATTCAGTGTCCCCTTCAGGGCCTGTGAGTCCCACATACCCCGCCCGGGGCGGGTATGCGACAAATGCATTTTTAACCACTGCGTTACCAAAAAAACAAAAAAAAAAAAAAAAAAAAAAAAAAAAAAAGCATCTTAAAATGAAAGGGACTATATAAATAATAGGAGCGAGTGAAAAAGATAGAGTACTGCCAAATGACATGCTTCAAATAGGATCCCATTTTTGCAAAATGTCCTCATTGTAAATTTTGATTTGCTTCCCGCCGGCACTTGACGGTTTGCTTTTGGCACGTGCAATTTTCATTTTATTTTCATAAAATACAACTTAGCATTTTCAAATACAGTTCAACACTGATGCTGACAGTTGTGATATATTATTTCGGTAAGTGTTTTCATTGTATTTTAGCTTCATATGTACGATTAATGTTTGCACGTGTTGATTATCGTAGACAGCAAAACAACCATTTGCATTCGCCAGACGAGATAGCTACGATATGGTTTTAAATAGATTCAAACCATGTTATAACTTTATTTTAATTAAAAAAATGTCTGAATATAATGGGTTGTTTGTAAATTTTGGCGGATGCGATGACCGAAATGGCAGCGTCATTTGTTTTTGTTTACCTCCAGATTGTTAGCAGTGTACAATGTCGTCTTCCCCGATCCGTTGTCGCGGGCCGTGGAAGATACACAAGCGTTCGTCGGAGCCAGACAGGTGGCTTGACGAAATGGGATTTTTTCGTAAACATACAGCTAGGGATTCTAGCTGCCTGTTCCGCGCCGTATCGGAGAACATTTATAATACACAGAGATATTTTCATAAAGTGCGTCTCGACTGCGTTCATTTCATGGCAACTAAGAAGCACCTCTTTGAAGGGGTAGGGATTTTAGCAAATATCAATGTTTTATTATTTACATTTGAACAAGACGTTAATATAGCACTTTTGTTTTATAGTCATTGACTTGTCCATTTGAAAATTATCTCAAAGAGATGTCTAACCCATCCGAATGGGGTGGTCTTATTGAAATAACAGCTATGAGCCATTTGTATAGGTAAGAAAATTTTAATAGGTTTTATATAAATTGAATTCTAACATTATTGAATTTTAACTTTGCCTAAAACAAGTTTGTGTATATTTATTTATTGATAATTGTAACACTATTAGATATGCAAAATTTCAATTTCATTATTAAACATGAATAACTTGCTAATAAACACATTTATTGTACTAAAATTGGAAAGATATTTATAAAATTCTGGTTAATCCAGAATTTTATAAATATATAATTAGATTCAAGTTTATAACTAGAATCTAATTATTGTTTACATGCATTAATATATATCAAGAAGGTTCGAAGCTTGTGTTAGGCATTAATTCATAACAGATGATATATAACCATATAACAATTGCAGACGTGACTTTGTAATATTTGAAGCTAACAAGGGTCCGCAGACTAAAATCTGTAATGGGTATGGAAGACCCATATATCTGTTTTATTCACCAGATACTAAGCACTTTGATGTAATTTTTACTAAAGATTTCATTAACTCATCATCTTTCTGTCAATGTAAGTTTTTATATTGTTTTATGAATGAATTGGAGATAATTTTTTAAAATATTTTTGTTTTCTAGCAGATTAATTATTGTGAAAAGGTGTTTTTTATTAACAATACTGTAGCTTAATGAAAGTTTTGAAAAATATGTTTATGTTAATATATAGAGGTATAGTATACATGTTAATATATATATTATAACGACCTGGGCCAACTCTATCTGATGCCGTTTGGTCAACAATTACATTCCCAAGGAGGGTTGACGTGTGGCAGGCGGTCGGTCATAAAACTATTGCTAATAACTTTTACAATATGTACTATGAAAGAAGAGTACATATTGTATCGACGCCAAGTAATTGGGATAAGAGTAGGAGAATGATGATCAATGATATAGAGGTCTAGGATTTATAATGACATAATAATTACAAATAATGCTTTCTTGCTTAGTGAATTTGTTTATATACAAAATAGACATTCAGAAGCCCTCGTAAATTGTAAACATAGCATATATGTTTTTAACAATGGAAATTTGTTTTTTACATGTCTGTGCAAAAAAGGTAGATAATAATATTGAAGTGCTTCTTCTATAGTACTAAAAGTTTATATTTCTTAAAATGCAACTGGTATTTATTTTTTGCAAATATTTTTGCTACTGATTAGAAAGCCCTCTGCGTTTTAAAGTTTTTTTTTTAATCAGATTATTATTTTTAAATAATAAAAATCATTAAAATTCTAATTGTATTTATAGCTCTAGTATATGAAATACTTTATGATGGTGTATACCAACTTAAAGATCTGGCTTATGCTGTCGATAAAATGCTTCACGATAAAGTTCCTACTAACCACATAGAATACTTCATGTCGGAAAATGTAGAACGCCGTAAAAAACAAAAGGAACGTGCTAAGATATTTATTGAAGCTACTGATAATCAAAAAGACAAAAATAACAATGCTCTAGCATTGAAATGCAAGCATCATACCGAAGACTTGGAACGTGCCAGTTTATTGAAAGAATCTCTTAGTATTTTTGTCTTCAATCGAAGTCTCATACAGCTAGAGAATGTTTGTATGAACTGTTTAAACGTAAACAGCGCTAAAGACTTGCTGGATAATGGAATTACTCCGTTTCCATACAAAGTGGCCAAAGCACTTGATCCTGATATCTATAGAAATATAGAATTTGATGTATGGACTGAATTGAGGCGAGGTATTCTTAAGTTTTACCAATTTGCCTTTATTACTTAACAACAGTTTCAATTCAATCTTTAACAAACAAAATCTTTACCGTATTTTATTTTTTGTTACGTTAAAATGTTTCAGAATACGAAAATAGTGTTCTAACACTCGCACATTATTATTTCGCAATATTTAGTCTATGTGACAGTTGGTTAGGCTTACTTCTTATGTATCGCGGTCAGCATCAAGTCAGATGTGTTTGTTTAGGATTGTCTGCATCCTGTTGTGTAATAAAATAAAATGGTTTTAATTTTCAAATATATTTACGTCTTACGAAATGGTATTGCAGAAATGCGTTACGGCGCTAGATACTCGGACGGAATGACGCTCCAAGTGGGTGTGAAATGCTTATGTAAGCTGCACCCTGAACAAACTGTACCCTATCACTGTCATATTCAAGAGATGAGGCCAGAAGGTGGTCCGTGTCTCGTATTTATCGAAGAGTTGGGCGAGAAACGCGTAGTTAATATGGAGCAGTTGGAACCACTGCCGCTCGAGGAGATAAGACCCTGGGCACCTCCGTATAGATATTCACGTGCTCACTCTCAATTCCTGACGCTTAGTCAAATGTTGCAGCAAATAGGTGTGATTTTTTCTCGGTTAATAGAGATTTGGATAGATTTAACTATGTATTATACTTAAATAAGATGTCATCATATTTTTTTATTTTGTACTATTTATATAATTCTTAGACATAATTTTGGCCTCTTCCTCAATCAGGCAATATCACAAGGAAACAAAGCTTGAGCAAAGTTAGAAAATCGAAAGGGAGCCCCGAAGACAAATCTCCTGAAAAAACACTAATACCCAAAGAGATATGGAAGGAGAAAACCGATCATTCGTATCAGAACGACAATTATTCTTATCAACATTTGGATTTAATTAACTTTGTACCGATGCCTGTTAGTTTTGTAGTTATAAGTAGACCCTCTAGATATATAGGATTTGGGTGTTTTTCTAAGCACATCACTTGTTCTCGGAATATAAATATTTTGTCCCCAAATCCCACATTAAAATATTTGCCGGGGAATCCCTCACCATCGCTCGAGTGATTTTTTGTAATTTGCCGTTAGATTGAATTGAAGAGTGGTATGAAATAAAACATTTTTCATAAATTTTATAGCATTTTAATTTTTAGTATACTATCACTTTTCTGATATATTTCTATAGTCAAACAAGGACCACATTAAAACGCGATAAAATCTTGCAATTTAAGTCTAAATTTCATTTAGATAGTGTATGCATAAGTTTTTAGAAAGGATTGAAGTATAATTTTTGGACTTAACTAAATGACACCGTAGTTGATAATCACGTTATTTTAAGGCGATCGTATGCAATTAGGGTTTAGTAAAATATAAACGTAATTACAACTGCTAACCAGATTCAATTTCCTAACGGTGTCTAATCGTCTCACTTTATATTTATAAGAATTAATCAATGTGCTGAATTTTATTAAGACCTTATACCAAAATGTTTTAATAATGGTTGGCACCTAAAATGTGTTTATTTTTTTTATATTAAGTATAATAAGTTTAAGATGCGATGTTTGGTCGCGATTTCTTTTGTCGAATGACCTATATTTAAGTGAGTTGCTTATAAATATGCCCAATGTTGTACCATATCGTAGCTATTCTAGCTAGATGTAATGCTCAGTAATGCGTAGTTTGTGTTTAGTAATAGATGTGTCGTTTGAATATTTTGTGTTGTATATATATAGTTTTTGTGCTTTACAAATATGGAATCGAATTCTTCGGTTACAGGCAGATTTTTCGTAAGACATTTTGCTGGCATCATTAAATATATTTGGATTAAAATTGATTCTATCTAAAAATTAAACAAATTAAGTCTACTTTTAAAGTCATTCTTGTTTTTAATTGACTTTAGTGGTCAATGAACATATCGCGAATCAGATAGTAAGTGGTAACTGCCGCCCTTGAATTTCTGCAATGGCACAGCACCTGGCTGTGCCATTGCAGAATGCTGCCTACCGTAAGTTAGGTCTGGTACTTCGGCTCTCGGTCACCGAAAGAAGCTCAGTACGAAAGTAATATTATTCAGACATTCATTTTCTACAACAATGTGCTGTTGTCCCCTTTTGTGGCATGCTATGGTCTGGACTCACTTCACCGAAGTTAAAATCGAGTACCGGTGGTCCGCTCGCACGGCGAAGAGAGAAGGTTTTACGGTGGGTCTATGGGGTCACGCGCCGCCTTTCCGTCACCCCGGACCGATTCAGCGGGGCGAGACGCACCCATAGCCCACCAATGAAAAAAAAAAAAAAAAAAAAAATGGTCTGGACTCACTCCACCCTATCCGTCCGGGACGTCGAAAAGGCGGCTTTTGGACAATAACCCACCGTGTTCGCTCCCCATCCACTAGTACCGATTCTTTAGCATTCATGGCCCACTCTGCTGATGTGATGGACCATAGACGAGCTGATATATTTATGGCTGCAGTCAGAATACTTAGCTGGTGGTTATGACCACACTGGTCATAACATTAGAAATATAATTCCATAACTGTTTGGCATTGAATCTGAATATTTATTAGTTAAAGGCATCTATTCAAGTTGAATAACGTTTGCTTGTTATTGTTTTTGAGTTATATTGTATCAATGTGTGATTGATTGTGTTTTTGTGATAGTGTCGCGATTATTTTGTGATATTATCACGTAGTTTTTATATTAACCTTATTCAGCACAATGTACCTGAACGTTCACATACAAACAAACGCGTGCTTTATCTTATAAACTATTATTGCTAATAGTGCAAAATGTTTGATTACTTAGAAACAACTAACGGTTATTTATCAGATTCAAAAGTATTTCTTTCATGGGTACTAAAACTGTCAAGACATATTAAAAAAATCGACGACCTAGATATTGTGCTGTGAGCTAGCATTTTTTTTTAATTTTTTTTTTAAATTTATTTTAATATTTTGGGAAATTGTCATTTTTGATTACGACTCTTTTTTTAAAAGTAGTACATATGTATAAAAAAAAAAGAAATCGCCCGACTTAAATATTGAGCTGTGAGCTAGCATTTTATTCTTTTTTTAATTTATTTTAAGATTTTGGGGAATTGTAATTTTTATTGCAACACTTTGGTTATAAACGTCTGCTGAAGATGGATAAATATTTTAGATATAGATAAATTTATAATTAGGAATACTGCGGGTAGGTAATTTATAATGCGTATTAGACAAGACTGAGATAAGACTTATTTAATTTTTTATTTACCCCACTAAGTTTATTTGTTATATGTTTTATCATGGTATGTAGGTCTTAAAACTGCCTGTAACCGATTACGTTACTAGTTTTAGTTGCCCATGTTATGTTTATTGTAGTCTAAGAGTTGTGTGTTCGTTGTTAGGTTGAAGTTGAAGCCCTGCCCCTGATGGTTGACTGTCGGCCAGGAGCGGGCGCTCCGCCTCATGAGCTTGCGCACACACAGCCGAACGGTGGAGCACCCAATGACCAACACCATAACCAGGTCAGTTTGTAATAATTGGACATCGATTTTAATATAAGGAATAATCTATCCATGCAGTGACGGGAATAAGAATAAAATTCACCACTTCTTTGCCTGTGGGTATCCTGAAAGACGACCGAAGAGATATGTAGATAATGTCAGTGCATGTCTCAGCAAGGGGACGTGCATCATCTGAGGTGAAGAGTATAATAATTACCCGCCTTTCGTGCGGACCATTTTAATTACTTATAAATCTCCATCTATCAATTTCCAATGTTCATTTTTAGATATCCGTCCAGGGGGAGATACCATGGTCACTATACAAAGTAGGCATGATGATGATCGCAGGTGATATACTTGTCCCAGCAGAGGGTAACTACTAACTTCCCTCATGATCCCCAGCCGGTTTTTTATGATTCCCACAGGAAAATAAGATTTAGGATTATTTAGTTCCTAATCAGTTATAAGTGTTTTTTTTTTATATTTATGTATTTTGTTAACGTTGATTGCTTAAGTTAACTCGTGATCGAGTGCTGCTTGTTGGATCCGGTCCAGGAATATTGATTTTTTTTCATATTTAAAAAAAAATAAAAATAAAACCTAAATATATAGGTATCTTGGTTCGAAGGGCATTAGCATTATAACGGAGTCAATACTTACTAAACATATTGTATACAATTTTATTTAAAAGAGGTAATTTTAAAAATGACGAGACCACCGAGTTTTTTTCGGCAGCTTGCTCAGTTTGCAGCCGCGTTTAGATTCGGCAGATTATTGGATTGATTTGAAACAAAATTTAAAATGTACAATTTGTAAGTGGCTTCACAATATTTAAGTATAATAGAGAATGTACCCATTTTACGTGACCTATTTAGGGAGGATGGGAGTCTGCAATAATACCACGCTTGGTCAAAGTTGGGTCTTAGTCGCATACTACGGGTGATCACAGATGAGAGATGAAGATGACATTGAAAAAAAAATGTTAAAATGTTTTGATAATACCTTACTTGCTTAAATTAAATTAAAAAGTATACATCCTCAAGTGGTCTGTAAGAAATTGGAATATGCGATAAGACAATTGTACTAAATCTTTAATTCTTTTTTTTTTAATTCTTGTAAATACATATTCCCGATGTGGACTTACTTGAACTTATTTGCGAGCGAAAAATGATTATCACATGTGCTTCGTGAATCCACGTCTATCAAAATTGGTTCTGGTGTTTACGCGAGTATACATTTACATACATTTAAAATAAAACTATTTTTACGGAATCTATAGCGTTTATATTTGAATATTAATTTCTCGACGCTTCAAACATCTTGCAGTGTTCATGGTTGCGGGCGTCATCATCCTCCTGTAACCATAAACGCTGTAAAGTGTTCGAAACATCGGAAAAATAAAATACAAACATGACAGAAATTATATATCAAATATTTAGTTATCATACGTACTACCCACACTGGCCTAATTGGTAAGGTGGTTGGAACGGTCCAATAAACGTGGGTTCAAGTCTTACGTATCATTTTTCGCGAACAATATTTTTTTTTATAAATAAGTCTAGCATGTCGAAAGCTAAATCTCCGTAAATTGTAAAGTTATTATATTTTATTTTATTGTTTGTCAGGCCGGTGGTGGTGGCGACATGGGTGCTCACGGCATGGCCTCGCCGGCCCCAGTGAGGTCATCCACACCTGCGGCCACCAACACGCTTGCAACATACACCAGTTAGTTTTTTTTTGCTATTTCAATTTATCTGCACTGTATGTATCATATTAAGTATCAAAACTGAAGACTGCATAGATGACGTAGTGGTTAACATGCCGACCTATGCTACCGTGCAACGAGTTCGATTCTCACGCAGTACAAAATTATGTAAGATAAAAAATGATAGAACTATAATTTATTTATCTTACATCATTTTGTAATGACATTGAAATATATTTTGATGTCATTACATTTGTGTCCGTTAATTTGTATGTTTGTAAAGTCCCCTGCGATACAAGGGGTAGTTAATATGTTCTTGTTTAAACGAGTTTTAAGAAGACCACTTTTTCACACTAGGCAGTTACCTTGCTGTACCACTAGTATCAAAGGTCCACGAGCGACAGTATAACTTACCATCAAGTGTGCTGCTTGCTCGCTTTCCATATGCAATAAAAAATAAGGAACAACTTTTGGGTTTTGCGTTTAAAAAAAAGTTATAGGATTAATATTGACGATTTTATTTATGAATTATAATAATTAATTCTTCAGCTTACCGCCCTTCGCTTTAGGCTTCTTACGAAAGGAAAAAGGGTCATAGTCACCACGCTAAGTAGAGGGATTCAGGAATCACAACAGGTGTTCCAAGATTCATCAGCTCCTAAGAACGGCCTGTTACTCTCGTGTTTTCTTAACAAGTTTGTATGACCAAAAAGAAAATACTATATCATTAAACGACTTAAAAAAGGAAAAGGTTCTCAATTCGTCGAGATATTTTTTTATTATGTTTTACCTCGATTACTCGAAGTTACTTGGACCGATTTGGATTTCTTGCCTGCCAGTCTGCAATCTATGTCTCCTATAAACTATTACCTAAACTTATTACTATTACCTAGTGAACGACCGAAATTTCGGTTTCAGTTTCGGCCTTAGTTTCGGTTTCGGTCAAAATATAGCCGAAATCTTCGGCCTCGCCGAAACTCGAGTGTTTATCTTTAAAATATTGTGAACACAATTACGTATACGAGAAGAGGTCCAAAAGTTCGTGCAATGGAAGGGTTTTAAATAAAATAAATCAAATGTATCCTTTTTATTATTATATATCCTTTTCAATATAATCACCCTTAAGTTGTATATATTTATTGGATCTGTGAATTAATTTTGAATTATGAATAATGATTTAGTAATCATTGTAAAAATATTTTTTATCTATTGCCTCAAAATGGCCCAAAATTACCTCCTTTACCCCATTGTCGTCAGCAATTGTCTTCCCCGTAAATCTTTATTTTAAATTGGGAAACAAACAAAATCACTTATGGCCTGATCTGGACTGTAGAGTGGGTGGACTAGTGATTCGAAACCATGCGTGTGCAGAGCAGCCATTGTGTCAACTCTCCTTTTGCATACCCGCGCGTTGTCTTGCAAGAGCAACACAGCCTTGGTCAATTTTCCTTGACGTTTTTTAGTATGTTGCATCGTATTCTCCGATTGTGGTCCTTCCCTTTTCTTTGTAATCAATCAGTATTATCCCCTCACAGTCCCAAAACACAATGGCCATCATTTTCCCAGCCTACTCCGGTACTTTGAATTTCTTTGGCGATGGTATTCTCTTTTTATGCCACTGCGTGGGCTCTTGTTTGGGCTCCGGCTCAAAGTGATAAACCCATATTTCATCTCCAGTAAAAATTCGCTCCAAAATCTGTGCAGGTTCGTCTCCTCACAATGTCTGCTATTTCTAAAGCAGCGTGAGCATTCCCAGTACCCATCGTGCACTGACTTTTGTTATACCTAAGTTGTCATGTAAGATTCACAAAATGGTGGTATCTGATACTCCAACTAAAGCATATAACTGTTTGTTTATTAAAAGGGTCAAGCACAATTTTCACTTTTTCGATGATGTCTGTTGTGGTGGCCTCGAGGAAGGCCAGTTGCCTTCCCAAGTGGGGACCCTCTTCAATTGCCGCCCGATTATATTTAAAAACTTTATGCCACTTGTAAATCATTGATTTAATAAGGCACTGTTCTCGATAAATGGTTTCCATTTCGTTCAAAACGGTCCGAGTGTTCTTTCCTTGCTTGGTAAGGAATTTTATCACAGCACGGTGTTCAATTTTCTCCATACTTTCAGTTTCTTTCCGGACTTTCCGGATTCACCTGTTTAGCAGGCGAGTATTGGTGTAAACGAATGATGCAATAGGGCTGAAACTTAATCTATGTACGATGAGTCTCCACTTATGTATGACACTAAGCGAGCGCCGTTAACCCCGCTCCATCCCCTGCATTCCACGATTTTTTTGGACGTCCTCCGGTATGTCTAAAACACTAACTGAAAGTTGTTTTGTTTTTAATTTACTTACAAGAGTCAGTCTTGTATATTCATACATACATACATACATATCATCACGCCTTATCCCTTGCAGGGTAGGCAGAGAGAACAGAATGCCAGAGAACTGTATCTCTGCATACTTCACTCGCTTCCTCAACATTCATAATTCTCTTTATACACGCTCGCCGGTTTCGGAGACTCTTGACTCCACCTTCCTTCGGTATATGACCGATCTGGTCTAGATAGGTTAGTCTCGGTCTCCCTCGGTACCTACATCCTTCCACTTTCGCATTGTATATCTTCTTAACCAGACGTTCGTTCGGCATTCTTTCCACATGTCCGAACCATCGGAGCAGTCCCTTTCGCATCTTTACACCAATACTATCTTTCATACCTACTCGCTCTCTTACGTCGTCGTTACGAATGCGGTCGGTCAGCCTAACTCCACAGATTTTCCGCAGAGATCGCATTTCGACCGCATTAATTTTACTTTCATACTCTTTTCTGCATACCCAACTCTCGCTTCCATACAGTAATGTTGGGACAAGCACTGCGTTATCTATTGCTACACGTGCTTTCTGGCTGAGGTGGTGGCTGCCGAGAAGTTGCCCCAACGCTCCGTTCACTCTATTTCCCGCATTCACTCTTCGCTCTATATCAGTGGTGTACCTTCCATCTCGGCTAAATCCACATCCAAGATATACAAATTCATCCACTTGCTCTAGTACATCATTACCTATTGTTACTCTTACATCTGTTCTGGCTTCATCTCTTTCAAAGACCATTATTTTGCTCACATTCTCGCGTAGACCCCTTTTCTTACAATCTTCTGTCATTGTGTCGACTAGGGTCTGCAGGTCAGTCGCTGACTGTGCCAGCAGGACTGCATCATCTGCATAAAGCAGAGCAGTGACCACTGAGTCGCCCATCTGGATTCTCACATTCATATCGTTCAGCCTTTGGAGACATTTGTCCAGATATATGATAAATAGCCTGGCTGACAGAATGCACCCCTGCTTAACGCCGATATTGACGTCAAACCAAGGTGACATTCCATCATCCAGCCGCACACAGGCTCTACAACCCATGTAACTGGACTGCACAGCCTGTAGCAGTTTACCGTTAATACCATACTCCGGTAAAATGTCCCAAAGTTCCTTTCGTACAACCGTGTCAAATGCTCTCTCCAGATCCACAAAACTGCAGAAAACCCTCTGACCTAGAGCCAGATGCTTCTCCACAATTGGTCTTGTATATTCATTTCATAAAAAAAATATTACGTACTTTAATGAGTCTTTTTATTTTATTTAACACTTTTTGACTGTCTGCATATATATAAGTATACATATATGCAAATTAATGTTAAAAAAACAGTAAATTTCAGTAAACAATCGTAATTTTAAATGTTTTAATAAGTTTCGGTTTTGGCCGAAACAGAGCAAGGCCGAAAGTTTGGTTTCGGTTTCGGCTGAAAAACCAGTTTCGGTCGGACACTACTATTACCCCATGGCAACCTTTATTAAATCCTAAACTAAGGTACCACCAACGGCACAGATTTCAAAGTTATTAAAAAAAATAAGAAAGGAGTTGTAAAATAAATTTAAGAATATCTGGATGACCGAGCCTTGCTCGGTATTTTCTTGTTGGTGTGTTTTGGAAGATATATTTAAATATAATAAAAATAATGAAAAAATAAATTACAAAGGCAAAAAGTAAAAATAGAAACAAAAAATGTGTCGAGCAAAAAGGGGCCAAAATAACGTTTGTTGTATGGGAGCATCCCTTAAATATTTATTTTATTTTGTTTTTTAGTATTTGTCAATATAGCAGCAACAGAAGTACATTATCTGTGAAAATTTCTGTTTAACTGCTGTCTAACTATCATGGTTCATGAGATACAGATGGACAAACGGTCAGCGACGTCTTAGTTACAGCGTCCCGTTTTACGCTTTGGGTACGGAATCCTGAAAATGTTGAACTCACAAAAAAGCTTGGTACAATGGAAATACTCTTTAAAATTGGAATGTCTCGAAAGTCACAATACTGTATTAATACGGCATTCGAAAGTTTCTAAGCTATAAAGAGGTACACTACACATACACTTTTGGACACGGCGTCATAGGAACATAGAGTTTGAAATTTTAAATTGTTGGACAGTAATTTTCTAAACTGAATATTGTAATTGAGAGCCATGATAACACATTGCACCGAATAATTGAAATCCATCGCTCAAAAAATGTATTACCCGTTTTAATTTTACTCTGGCGAGGATATTTTTACCGCATTTTGTATATTTTTATTCGCTATTTAGTCAGCGTTTAATCAACATATTTGTAAAAATCGAGACGGAAAGGCTGTTATATTAGAAAAAATCAGTAATATACGATAGGGAGACAGGATGTTAATGCTGATCAGATTGATCGCAGGACGTCATGAATTACCTATGTGCGCTACTACGATCGTTTCGATTTCTTTATACCATTTACTTTTAAATATTTTAAATCATTTGATGGGGTCTAATATTTAAATAAATCCTTCGAATATGTGATAAACCCCGAGTCCGACAACCGGTTGAGTGCCTGAATACTCTGAAGGCTCCCGGTCTCCCAACTCACATCTTAAAATTAAGAGCTAGCGTGCCAAAATTATACAATGCCGCCAGTTTGCAAGAAAAAACATTGCATTGCAATGTAATAGGGTCAACTATACTTATCGGTTATTCTCGAGCAGAGTCTGTATTTATTCCTCGGATTCTCCAAATACTATCAAATTACTCCTTTGAATTTCAGAGAGTGCAGTTTGCCAAGCTCGAGGTCTAATTCTTAAGGTAGCAGGAGTAGACTTGTGAGAAAGCTGCTCCCATGAGCAGTTGTATGTGACACGCTTCAGAGTAAGCTCACAGAGTAGCCTGGTAATTCTAGCATCCGAAAGAAAAACAAAAGATATTGTTTACAAAAAAAATACTGTAATAGGTGTAGTATCGCGGGTGGATGTCAAAGAAGCGGTACCAGTGGTCGGCCTAATTTCGATGGAAAAGACGATGGATGGATGGGGCCGCATACTACTCTTCCGTCGCCTCGGTCAGAATGAACGCGGTGTGTTCAAAACATGGCCTGCCAAGAAAAAAGCCTCATGTCCTTATGGACATTTCATATATTATACATAACAAAATTTTAATTTTATGTTTATTAAACCTTCCCTACACTATAATAAATATTGTTATCATCATCATCATCATAGCCCTTATACGTCTCACTGTTGGGCTCGGGCCTCCTCCATAATGGGAAGGAAGTTAACCTACTATACCACGCTGGTCAGACGTGTTGGTATAGGGTTATGTTTCGAGTTTTCCTTCTCTTGCATAAATCTTATAAGCATTTTATATCCTTTAGTCGTCTCTTACGATCGCCATAGGTAAGATAGGGGGTGGTGAATTGTATTCTTACTCCGTCACCACATGGATAAGATTGTTATACTATATACGTATACAATCATTTATACATAATAATTTATAAATAAAAATAAAATTAATAACGTAAAAAACAAAAAAAAAATCCTATTAGAACCATTTTCGACTTTTACGCAGACAAAGATGCGGGCAAATGATAATTAATAAAATAATAAAAATGGCCAAAAAGTAAATAAGAAAAAGTAAGGTTCCGAACCGAGCTCCGGTTTGTTTGAATTAGACCACTCTAAGTTCCAATTGAGCTAAATGTCTATTCTTAACGACAGCGTCAAAATTTGAAAACATTCATATTCTATAGTAGGAAAAATTATATTTTTTGTTGCCGAAAAATACTGACAAAACAATATTTTCTATAAATGAAACCTATCGATCGATTAATGGTCCCCGGAACCCCTCGTATGCTAAATTTCAAGAGAATCGTTGGAGCCGTTTCCGAGATTCAGATTACATAAAAAATTTAAGTGCTTTTTTTGAGTCGATGTTTTTTGACGTAAGTTTTTTTAGTTAAAAAATATTTATTACAACCCCCTGCACGTGTACAGAACGTGTATCTTACATTTGTGTGGTCTACAAAGTGTTGGTCTTAGTCTGGCTGTAATTTGTCTGCGTTAATAATTTCATGTTTGTAAAGTCCCCCACAATACAAGGATTATTTCCTTGGAGCATGATGGTGCCTTTAAAAAAAAAGTAGTGGTAGTACTTGGTCTTTGCTGTGCTACCGCAATATTATAAAGATTTTTTTAAAGATAGTTTATAAAGATCGTTATGCCATGTTTTATTTATCACTTTTATTTCATATTTAAGCGATTTGTACATCAGTAAGTCCCATTCTAGGAATTTTGCTGGAACATGAAACCACACGTATATCATTGTTATATCATATTCTTCACTTCAGCATCTTTATATTACGTTAAATAAAATACATACACAATTAATTAATAAAACACTAAAATATTGAATGAAAATGATGATATTTTCACGTTACCGCCAATATACCGTGACCATAGAGTATAAAAACTGTGTTTGTTACAGACGCTATGAATCCGCTGCCGGGTGGTATGGCGGGTACTTACGTATCGGGGGGTTACGCGGGCGTTGGCAAGGTTATGTGGTGTGGTGGGGGTGGGGCCGTGCCGCACCACCCGCCACCTCACCCCGCGCATCATCTGCCCGCACCCCCTCCGCCGCCACCACCCCCGCACGGAGTCAACCCGCACGTGTACAAGAGCGTGCAGGCGAATGGCGCTGATCTACCAATGAATGGTAATAACCCCCTTGAATTCCTCATTTTTTAACAGCTGATGCGGCAGATTTTATTCTAATAGATTTGTTCTATGTTGTCCTTCCATGTACCAAATACTGTTGGGTATAAATTTAACGTGTTGGAGGTTTCCTTATAATTCCACACTGCAAATATTAATTGGCATAAAATTTTTATATCATCATCATGCTGCTTATGGTATATGTCGATTATTTGAGGTCGGTGCAATATGTACGTCTCTTCCATCATGCAAAAGTTATTGGCAATAGTTTTATGAACGGCCGCCTGCCTGATATCAATTCTCCTTGGAATGGTAATTGTTGACCAAAGTTAATGTAACTGTTGACCAAACGACATCAGATGAAGATGGCCTTAAACCTCTTGGTCGTCTTTTACAACATCAACCAATATAAGGATTAGTAGTTCAAATTACTGAAATTTAGCATTTAATATGCATAATTATTTATAAAAACCCGATAACCAAGCGAATAGCGATATAAATAATTAAGCATATTAAATGCTAAATTTCAGTAATGTGAATAACAAGGTTGTGTCATCGTTTAATACAATTCTAACTGCAAAGTTTGAAGTATTAAGTCTATAACAATGTATAAACATTGTCGGGTAGATGGCATACGTCACCTTAAGATGTAAATATGATACAAAGCGAGATTTGCATGTCCTACAATAGTTCACGGTGGTGTAGTGGTAGCACGATTAGGCCGGGATCCCAATAAGCGCGAGTTCGAATCCCGCTTGTGTCATCATTTTTCGCTTCGTTATCGGGTTTTTATAAAGGATTGGTAGTGTTCGTAGCTGCCATCACACAATAATGTACTCTATATCACAATGCTTATATGAAATTTAAAGAACATCAGTTGAGTGGTTTAGGAGTGCCTATCTAACAAACAGACTCATTACCATTTATATTTATTATTATTTTCCTAACTAATGTTAGGATGGTGTAAAGTATGTATTATATGTGGCAGACATCCCGACGCTTCGCTACTACTTCAACTTGGGGGTAGAGTGCATGTGGTCCGCCTACGGTCCCCCTCCGCAGCATCTGCCGCCCAGGCACTACTCGCCCAGGGATCTCGCTCAGGTATATATGATCTCAACTTATGTACCACTAAATTTTAACAGGATTTTTTCACAAATTGATCTATAGTCCATAAAATGTAGCTTGATCTCTGTGACAGTTCTCACTAGTGCTTACGATGCAGTCCGTATTTTTGTCGATATAATTCTTTATTTTTTAAAGTTATTTGCTACTACAATTGAAAAACTGCATGAAAATCTTATTGAACTTCAATCAAATGGATGGATTAATCGATTATAAATTTAAAACGATTTAAGAAAATCTTATTGAATTTATATTAATGGATTTTATTTAATTTAAACTAAAGCTGTTAATTAATTCTTTTTATTATTCGAAAGGAATACATCCAAGTTCATCGTCACTATTATCATCATCACTGGAGCATTCCTGTAGGTTCATGATGAGTTCTTGGTCACAGATTATTTTATGAATAATCATGTTTATTTTATAAAAGAAATTATCTTTTTAATATAATAGAAATGGTCTTATTAATATTATAACTGATGTCTGTATACTAAATTAACACAATTTACTTATTTTATAGAGTAACCATGTGGTTTATATAGGTAATGTATTGGTTTTACTTGTTTTATAAATAATTAATAAGAATGTTATCGATTTACGTTTATCGATTGCCCCATCTCTATCTTATTCTCAGTTCAGTATGATCTTGTACTTGCGTAAGCACCATACTTTTATAAAATGGTTACTAAGTATTTTAAAACATATGAGGGGTACTAGTTTTGGTGTAAATATTCATATTTTTATATTCATAATTCAGTTGAGATATAACTGGCACCTAAAGAACGAAAATATAGGCGATATAATCAATTGTGGTAGGATCACGCGGTTGACAGTTTTCTGTCTACAGCCGCGGGCCGGTCCGTCCGGGGTAGTACCACACTTTCGCAGAAGATCGACGTCTCCAAGCTATACCCTTGGTATTGCAAAGGTTCATAGGCGGCAGTGACACTTACCATCAGGTGTGCTGCTTGCTCGTTTGCCACCATAAGCAATAAAAAAAAATACAAATTAAAATTGTAAAAATGACGCGTATTCATAATTACTTCATCGGTTTTGTCGCTATCTGTCACAGAGATCAAGCTATATTTTAAGGACTATAGTATATCATGTTTACCAGATACATACATCCATTAAATTCTGTTGTTTGACATATGGAAGGCAAAAATTGATAAAATCGTCATCCTTGATAGGCGAGTTTGTGATCGCAGTTGGTGTTTCTCAAGAAAGTGCTACTGCCCAATCTCCTAAACATTTTATAGCTATATGGTGTTTATAGCTGAAGGGGGTGATATTTTATTTTGAAGCCATAACCACTTGACAAATTGGTTGGACTATATTTGGCGTTTCTTTTCAGCTCATTCAGCTCAGTTTTAAATAATGTAGCACTTGATTAATACTTATTTAATTTAAATACTTTATTATGTAGAAATAGCCATTAAAAGTTATCATTTGTCAAATCTTATAAACAAATCGTCGTTTCACGAGAAAAATATGGAATAAGTATCATTTAATAACTTCAAAATCTTATAATTCTAATTCATTATACTTTTTAAAATAATTATTGCACAATTAATATTATATTATTTAGTATTCTATTGTAATTTAAAAATATATTCTATATGTAATGTATGCTCTTAACTATTCATTTATTTTAGTTTTTAATCAAGATATTAATTGTAGTCTATATGAAATACAATAATTATGGACTAAATTCCAAATAATCATGGTTTCGTTTAATTAATATGCAAATTATTTGTTAGGATATGCAACAGATTTCAATTCATGATCGTCCGGTGATGACTCACGGTGCTGATCAGAACAAGCACAAGCCAGGTCAGCCCAATGACAAGCCGCAGCTCAATAACCAGGGCAAGGGAAATGGACAGCGACCACTGCTCGGTCCAAGGTTTGTAAACCAACTTATTGTACATAAGCTTTTATATAATAAATAGGTTCTACTTATTCTCAATAGGGTGGGTTACTACATACATACATATACACACATACATATACACACATACATATACACACATACATATACACACATACATATACACACATACATATCATCACGCCATATCCCTTGCAGGGTAGGCAGAGAGAACAGAGTGCCAGAGAACTCTATCTCTGCATACTTCACCCGCTTCCTCAACATTCATAATTCTCTTCATACACGCTCGCCAGTTTCGGAGACTCTAGACTCCACCTTCCTTCAGTACCTGACCGATCTGGTCTAGGTAGGTTAGTCTCGGTCTCCCTCGGTACCTACATCCTTCCACTTTCGCATTGTATATCTTCTTAACCAGACGTTTGTTCGGCATTCTTTCCACATGTCCGAACCATCGGAGCATTCCCTTTCGCATCTTTACACCAATACTCTCTTTCATACCTACTCGCTCTCTTACGTCGTCGTTACGAATGCGGTCGGTCAGCCTAACTCCACAGATTTTCCGCAGAGATCGCATTTCGACCGCATTAATTTTACTTTTATACTCTTTTCTGCATACCCAACTCTCGCTTCCATACAGTAATGTTGGGACAAGCACTGCGTTAGGTATTGCCACACGTGCCTTCTGGTTGAGGTGGTGGCTGCCGAGAAGTTGCCCCAACGCTCCGTTCACTCTATTTCCCGCATTCACTCTTCGCTCTATATCAGTGGTGTACCTTCCATCTCGGCTAAATCCACATCCAAGATATACAAATTCATCCACTTGCTCTAGTACATCATTACCTATTGTTACTCTTACATCTGTTCTGGCTTCATCTCTTTCAAAGACCATTATTTTGGTTTTGCTCACATTCACGCGTAGACCCCTTTTCTTACAATCTTTTGTCATTGTATCGACTAGGGTCTGCAGGTCAGTCGCTGACTGTGCCAGCAGGACTGCATCATCTGCATAAAGCAGAGCAGTGACCACTGAGTCGCCCATCTGGACTCCCACATTTATATCGTTCAACCTTTGGAGACATTTATCCAGATATATGATAAACAGTCTGGCTGACAGAACGCACCCCTGCTTAACGCCGATATTGACGTCAAACCAAGGCGACATTCCATCATCCAACCGCACATAGGCTCTACAGCACATATAACTGGACTGCACAGCCTGCAGCAGTTTACCGTTAATATCATACTCCGGTAAAATGTCCCAAAGTTCCTATCGTACAACCGTGTCAAATGCTCTCTCCAGATCCACAAAACTGCAGAAAACCCTCTGACCTAGAGCCAGATGCTTCTCCACAATGTTGCGCAGAGAGAACACTTGATCCATGCATCCCCTTCCACTCCTGAAACCTCCTTGTGTCTCACACAGTAAACCATCGGACACCATCCTCATTCTCCTTTCAATAATTTTACCATACACTTTTGCTGCCAAACTGGTCAAGCTTATGGCTCTGTAATTTGCGCAGTCATAACGTGAACCCTTGTTTTTAAACAAAGGCACGATGACTGCGCTATTCCAGTCCCCGGGAACCATTCCTGAGCTCCAACATAAATTGAGGAGCAACAGGAACGTCTCCCAGACACAGGAGCCACCAAGCTTGATCATCTCGGCAGACACCATATCAATGCCCGCTGCCTTACCATTTTTCAAACTTCTTATCGCCCATTCAACTTCATCCATACTGATGCCATCGGAGGACGCCGCTGTCGAATGTTGTTCTACTAAACCACATGCGACACCGGCGTCAACCGTAGCATCCGCATACATATCGCCAAAATATTCACTCCATCGGCTTAACACGTCTTGTGTTTGTGTAAGAATGTCTCCACCTTTAGACCTTATTTTATTCATTCTGAAGGCTGACCAACCACCCCGAGACTTCTTCACCTCCCTCCAAAAGAGTTTGGTGTTACCCTCGAAGTTTTTAGTCAGCCTATCTTCTGCACTTATACTTGCTCTATCACGTTTCTCTTTCACTAAGGCCTTGGTGTCATTCTTATATTGCCGATATATTTCTTTCTTCTGTTCAGTCATACTGTCATTCGGATTCAAAGAAGAGACATAGTCCAGCCACGCTTTCTTCTTTTGCTCTACGGAAGCTGCCACTTCCGCATCCCACCATGCATCACCATTTGTTTTTCTATGCGTCTTTGAACTTTCGCATACTTCTTTCGCTGTATCTACCATACTCTCCAGCATTCTTCAATGTCCGATTACGGCTGACTTGCCATCGTCAGCCGTTCTCGGACACCCTCTGCATACTTTTCTCTTACACACTCTTTGTTCAACCAACTTTGTGCAACCTTTATTCTTTCAAGCCCTCCGAAGTGGACACGCTCTCGCCAGTGCCTCCACTTTCTGAACAGACCACTAAATCTCGCAATAACGAGATAGTGATCCGTATCGACTGTGAGGCCCCTGTAGGCTCTTGCGTCCAATATTTTGCTTCGGAGGCGACTGTCTACCAAAATTAAATCTATTATACTTTTCTGTTCATTCCTTCTCCATGTATAAATATGGATGTCCTTATGTTGGAAAAATGTGTTTGACACAATAAGGTTTCTCTCCATGCATACATCCGCTATGAGCCTACCTGCGTCGTTCACTCTCTTATCACCAAATGGACCAAGTACGTCCTCATAGTCGGGACGCTTGGTCCCCACCCATCCGTTCAAATCTCCGCATACAATCACGCGTTCACTGGTTTCTGCCATATCCAGAACTTCCCTAACATTATCCCAAAACTTCTCTAGGTCTGATGCCACCGAGGATCCTACGGGAGCATATGCTACAACCATGAATACCTTGGTGACACCTAGTTTTATACGGACCCAAAGAAGTCTGGGATCATACATTCCGTAATCCTTCACACCTGAGGCCAAGCGAGAGGACAACAGCACTCCTACCCCCATGCTGGCTCGATCGCTCTGTGGTACGCCAGACCACAGAGCCATCCCGCCACCAGGAAGATCGCAGGCGTCGCTGCCCCTTCGCTTGGGCTCTGTCACACAGAGCACGTCTAGCTGTTTGTCCGCCATGACGGATATCAGCTCGTGCAACTTACCTTCCACACAACCTCTTACATTCCACGTGCCCACCCGGCACCCTGCTCTCCTCGACTCGCCTGACTGGGCAAGGCGTGATGGGTGGCGGCCCCCATCGCCGCAACTGCCGAAGTTCGTACCGACGCGGGCGGGTCGGTACGCGTCGCCTCCGGGGGACGCCCTAACCCGCACTGCGGTACGCATATCGAGCCGGATTAGCAGTCTAATTAGACTGGCAGGGGACGCGACGAGCACGCTACGGACTATGCCCCCCAGCACGCTCCGGACTATGTCCCCCAGCACGCTCCGGACTATGCCCCCCAAACTGGGTTACTAATGTCATGGAAATCATTTCCGATAGTCCGCTTAATAGGTGTAGAAGGAATTACGAGTATGCTGTAGGTTATGGTGTCCAAGGTCGTCTTTAGGATGGTTTGATGGGGGTGTGACCTTACTGTAACCGGCTTAAAAAGGTCTATTCTCTTTAATATAGAATGACCCAAGAAGAATTTATGATTAGCTTGAAGATGAATTTGGAATTATTAATTTATCACGCTAATAATTGAATGACTTCAATTTGACTTTTTCTTTTACTGTAAATAACTGTTTGAAAATATCCTTTCTAATAATTTGTTAGCCATATATTTTATTTTTATATATTTGGAAACTCTCATAGTTTCACAGCATTAGTACTAATATCAAATGGTATAATGGTACATAAATTGCAATTTTTGTTATCTCTGCAGTTGGTATGATAACAGCCATCGCATAGAATACTTAATGGCATTGTCAATGATTGTCATTGATCTGCCTATCAAGTGTTTAGATCTTAATTAAATTATTGGAGTCTGTGTCAGGTGCACCCCTAAATTTACGTAATAATAACTTTTATAAGGATAAAAAAAACTATGGGAGCATATCAACTATAACCACACGTTTACCATAAATTATTATTATTATGTAAAAAAATCCTGAACTAACTAGTTGGTAGCAATTATAAGGATATCTTTAAAATAATAATTTTATTAGGAATTATATTTTCAGAGTAGTAGAGTGATGCTAAAGTAATTTTTATTTAATTATTAGTTTGTATCATAAAAGCCTTTTTATTTGTTAATATGTATACCTTTACATCCTTTTAATTAATTTAACGTCCCGTTAAATCCTCTTAATTTAGTTATTTTTAATGACAGGTTTAAACGGGGCGGCAACAACCAGGATGGCAGCCAGAATTCTAACCACAACCAGAATAAACACAACAATAATATGGGCAACAAGGGTCCTAATAACCGGTCAGTATAACATCAAACTGTGGCATGACTCTTCTGCCTTTATTCCCTTCCCTCCCAACATGTTCATGTGATTGGTGCAGCATGAGTTCTTATTCTATGAACAGGTGGAGGAAGAGACATTTTATCTATCTATCTATCAGCCCAGCAACATCCATTGTTGGTATTCTTTTCTTTTAATAAGACCATGGATAAACAATCCTTCAGTTAAATACAATATTAGCTTAACAATCTGTAAATAATCGGGTCTTGAATATTTTTCTTCATAACCTATATATTCCACTTCATATTGAGTAGCTTATTCATAATAACAGTCCAATAGTAAGTCATTACTATATATTGGGTGCAGACATTATTCCTCTAAGAGTTTTGGTTGAACATGAAAATACGTATATTATATGAAATAATGAAAATACATAAATTACTCAACATAACACTGAAATATTGAATAAAATAAGTGAATTAAATTTTAACCCCTTGGATTTGTCTATCTCAAAATTAAAACAAAGATTTTTTTTATTATACACATTAGCCTGACCTTATTCCATACTTGATTAGGTGAATAAATATACTATTCTAAATAAATAAAGTTGATACAGTTTGGTTTTGCATGGAATCAATTTTTTTTTATTCCATATTAGTGATAAAATTCTGGTGGAGGCACTTACAGCTCGCATATGTTCACTTGTACATGATTCTATCCTAAAAAACAGGATAGGATCTTCTTCTCTAGCCCCATATACATTCTCCTATAAGGACCTTGCGTCCTTCACAATGGGGGATAATATGGTGTTTATACGGTTTTATTTCGAGTTTTCAATCTCTTGCTGAGATGTTATCTGTCTTTTCCCTTATCTCTTACGATATCCACAGGGAGGGCAGAAGTTTTGTATTATTTTTTTGCTTTGTCACCATATGGAAGACTGAATTTATCTGCTATTTCTTTGAATTATTTAGAGAGAACTTTACGAATAGCCTTAAGCTGCTTCAGAGTCCATAAATAGCAGTTAATAATTACTATAACCTTGTTTAAAGTTATGTTTTTAGTTTACAAACGTGTGGTTTGTGCTGATATCTCTTATACATATTGGTATTTTTTTTTCAGCTTATATGTAGGTATGTATTATTGACTAGTTTTCGTTGATCTAGTGTTTGATATGTTAGACTATTTATAATAACTTGTTTGCAAGTGAAAAGTGACAACGGGGCTATTGGAAATCCGCTCCAACCGCCTCATGATTATTTTAAATAGCTAATGAAGATCATTCCTATAGCACAAATATACGTCATGTTTCGATGGTCTTTTAAAGTTATATAGTCGCTGCGCGTGCAAAACCGCTGAAGAGCAATTTGTAAATATCGCGTATCGGCTTTTGTACGATTTTACAGGAGGTGAAAAAAACTGAATATCTTAGGCATTTGACTATATTTTACGGACCGAACACTGTAATAACTTTTTTGGGACTTATTTTATAAGAAATTAACGTAAATTGATCCAGAACTCGTTTAGATGCCGTGTAAAGTCACTTACGCGGTTTTGAAGCAACAAATAATAGAAAATACCATATAATATTAACAAATACGCGGAATTGAAATAAAACCTTTTACTGAAGGAATGAAGTTATTAAGACAAAAGAACAACTTATTTTTAAATGTTAATCAAATTTAAAGAAATCTTTTTTAGTATTATGTTCTAGAGGTGAACTTGGTCACCTCTCATGGAAATACGATAATTTAAAATCTCTAGAAATTAACGTCTTACTGGTTAATCGTATCTTTGGAATGTTAAATCAATATTATAGTATTAAAATATACGAAATAATTATGGTATTAAATCTTCAGGTGAACCGCTTGTTTGCTGGTTACTAGACTTTAAAAAAAAGATAAATCGTGTAATTAGGAATTAATTAATTAACAGTCGTGTAGGTTCTCTTAAAATTATAGCATATTAACTTAATACTTGTTTTTGAGATCTACTTATTCAATGTCACTTTTTTTGCCATTGCACTTCTTATTCTTATCAAGGTAACTAACTATTATACTGCATAAAACTAAACTTTAACAACAACAACCTAAAACTCAAAACAATAATCTATCACAATGTTTAAGATATTGTCACAATAGAAACATTATTTAAAAGGCAAATCATCATAAAAATTATGAGTCTCTTGGCATAACACACTTGAACTCCTGTAGATGATGGTACTTGGTTTTGGATATTGGTTGTCTAGATTTATAAAGTGAAGGCACACTGTCCATTGAAAGTATTTTCTTTGGTCTTCTAGGCAAATGAGTAAAGTAAGCTTTGAAGTGAATCTTATAGTTGCGGCAATGGGGGCCGCCACCCATCACGCCTTGCCCAGTCAGGCGAGTCGAGGAGACCAGAGTGCCGGGTGGGCACGTGGAATGTAGCTTATTGTACCATTTGAATTATACCTCAATGCTCTAATGTTAACGACACAGCGATCACCCGTCCCACGACCAGGTCAAATTGATTCATAAATCAGGAAATCTTTACAACGTCTTTAAGAAGTCTTTAAAAAAAGGAAGATCCAGCGTAATAACTTGGTACTTTCCTAGCCTCTTTCGTAATAGTCGCATATTGTGAAGGTAAAAACACTTCTATTTCTAAATTTTGTCTATATTACAGAATCCACTTCCATATGGGTGTGGCCTTTCGCCAAGTATTTCTGAGCTATCATTATGTTCTTGGTTCTTTTAAACGTAACAATGCATTCGATACAATATTGTTTCTATTCTGGGGGGTGGAGCAATCTGTAAATATTACAACATCCTCAAGATCATCATTCAGTAATTTTGTCAAAAAATCCACAAATAATGTTGCATAGGTAGCCGATTTTAAGTCGCATACCGTTTCGTCGAACCAGTAACACGTGACTCTTGTTATTTCCTAGGTTGTAGACAGTAAAATATAAGGCAAGGACACACTTTTACAGCCTTCTCTTCTCAAATTATTGTCAGTACCACGCTCGCACATGCAGCGGACATTCAATGTGTCTGGCAAGATGTAAAAACCATTAAAACTGTCCGGCTATTGAGGTAACATTTTTTAATAGGTCCCCAAGTAATATATATTATATAAAATTTAGCTTTTATACCATAACAAAAGTACTGTTATTAAAGTTTAGGGGTATCTGGCAGGAGGTAGCAACTATCGTAAGTGTCTGGCAATGGAAGACGAGATTTCTAAAGTTATCCCTAAGAAAATATAAAAAAATTGAGCTTTATGCTTTAACGAATTTAAGGTACCATTTTATACATCTTTAATACCTGATACCTGCACACGTAACCACATCCCAAACTCCATAGTAGCTGGTCTTTGTTACCTGTATAGGGGACATGCACAGAAAAACTTTCAGCTTTTATAAAATAACGAAGGTTCTTATTCTATATGTCAATACGCGCGTAAATACGCGGTCTTGCTGCCAACTTCAGACACAGCTGTTCCGCGGTATTGTTTTAATGTCAAAATCAAGGTTCCTTATTGACTAATTCAAAATCTGTTAAATCTACCATCAGCTAATACACCTTAAGCATTTACTGGCGCGATATTTCAATTTTGGTCCTTTTGCTGTTACGCGGTATTAACAAACTGCTCTTCCGCGGTATTACACGCGCATCGACGATATTACTTAAGGACATGAGAAAATGTGCGTGAGCTCGACAGGATGTAGTTCTAATGAGTATTTATTTAAGTGTTTGTGTATTTATTGATTCAATGCAAGGCAAAATAACAATACAGCCAAGTCATTATTCACTTTTTAATTTTACTTTTACTATTCGGATATTTCGAATATTTTTCAACAGTCCTGTTTACGGACAGTCGCATTAAAAACAAAATTAAAAGACGAAAACAATATTATTTAATGGTATTATGTACGTCAGAAATCATTACTTTTTGAAAAAAATATTTTTTACAATGTATTTTCTCTGGCACTCTGTTCTCTCTGCCTACCCTGCAAGGGATATGGCGTGATGATATGTATGTATTTTCGTACAGTGACGTGGCTAAAGTTAGCTTACTTTAACATCAAAATTACTTGAAATTATAACTTTTACTTATTGTAATGATTTCTAATGATTACGCGAGTGTTACACATTTGAAATAAAACTACTTTTACGGATTCTAACGCGGTTGTATTTGTTTTTTAATTTCCCGACGTTTCGAACACGTTACAGTGATCATGGTCACGGTAGGACTTTGTTTTACTTATTGCCCTAAATTAACATACAATGGACTTTTCTTATAATATATATTTTTCTTCATCACATGACCCGTGTCAGGTCTCGAGTCTCCATAACAATTGGAGCGACATTCACCTATTATTCCACACCGGTCGGATTTCCTCAGTGATTTGACTCATGTCTGATTATGATATTAAGGTTGCCTTAATTAGGTATGTTTTGTTCACAGGCGCAACTCCCATACGGACGGCCGCAATAGCGCCCCCCACATGGGCTACAACAGCGGTGGGGGAGAAGGCGAATGCGTTATAGAACAACCCCTCGTCACGTTGCCGTACATTCCGTACCCGCCGCCGATGTACCCCATACAATATTATCCTGTCGAGGCTGACCCTGGTAACTGTCTCTTTTTGTCTAATGAAACCTCCTAGGATATCAATATTTGTAGACGGAGGAGTCTACAAACAAGTTTCCAAATAACACAAATTACTCCTAAACTCTGAACAATCAATTTTAAATAGAATATACATACACTAAGATCATAAGTGCACTTAGGTACTTCGTCATCAATTCAGTCTTAGTTTTTATTTAATATAATGTTCATAAGCAATACAAGGAAACAGTCCATTATTAGTGTGAAATAGAGTATATGAATGTAGGTGGATAGTAGGAAAAATTCAACATAAGAGAATACAGCTTAGTCAATTAGACAAACTAATTGAAAGTTAAATAAGATCTCACATCTTCGATATGAACACCTGTGTATGATGGGTTAAAAATAAATTTGTTGACTTCCCCATAGGAATCATAAACATAAGCTGCAAGATTACCAGGCAAATGGGCAGCAGCACTCTCTTGGTGATCTTACACCAGCTACGATCGCCAACTCACCTGCCAAGCGTGGCGATTATTCTATTATCCTCCTTCATTGCAAAGCCTATGTACAAATGGCGGACGGCTGATGATGTTTATACACAGCAAATTAATTTAATTTGAAGTAGAATATAAAACCTGGTCAGTAATATAAGAGCCAAAAAAACAAAGCTCAAAGAAATATAAAAGCTGACAATTTTCAAATTTCCATACAATTATTTTTTATAGTTTCCATAGGTAACAATAGCATTCAATGCTTCTTCTTCTCGATAATAAGAGGATAATTTATCAAAAAACTGTTTAATGCCACCCCCCCGGCGTAAAGTTGTCACTACATTGTTAGAATTCTACATTAACATCTGTCTTGTTTTAGTCGAAGGTAATAAAAGCTCGAACCTATAACACAAAAATACTCTATTTGTTACAGCTATGATGGGCATGATGGGTGGTATGGGTTATGTGACATACGAGGAAGGCATGGAGTTCAGCGTTCAGCCATATTATCCGCCACATCCACCGCACTACCCACCACCGCATCCACCTCCGCCACCGCACCACATCGAACACAAGTAAAGGAACCACCAGACATGATTGGCTATAAACCGTATAGCATTGTATGTACCGATTTGTCGACATGATAATTATTTCACTTCTTTTAAAAGTGTCTAACTCAACAAAGATATTACTATTGTATCAAGGATAACGATATATTACTAAGATAACGTACCCATATTACATTACTCATCTCCAGGGGGTTTGGGAGGCTTACAAAAATACTACTCTTGAACAAAATGTTATCTATTCCATATGCTAGGAGTGCTCATCGATTTGGTGGTTAAAGATTGGTCATGTATTATGGGTATGGTTCTCTAAACAATGTTTTCCAAATCTGTATCATAAAACATAGGAAATATTTTCAGAAATTTCTCTTTCATAAATGGGAACAATCATTTGATTAAGCTCAATAGATTTTTATATTAATAGCAGTGTTGCCAAATTCTTTTTTGCCAATCCGAGTTGCAGTCATTATATTTTATAATTTAATGTGGAATAAACATTATTGTTAGATAATAACTAACAACGTTGTATCATTTGACAATCGGTACATATATATATATATATAACATCGACGAATTATATCAAGTCAATTGTGTAATGGTTAATAATAAAAAATAATTAGTCCCTTAGCAATTATTTAACTGATAGAATACCACTTTCAAAATAACATTCTATGAACAAACCATAAACACGTGTTATACACATATGTATGCACTGTGTATATTAACATCTCATATGTATATAGATACATTTGATTTGTATAAATATATATATCAATATTTTACCATATGTATACATGATCGTTATGATTGGAATAAATTTGTTATATCAATAATAATTATCATATCTTGAAATTTAACACAAATATATGACACATTAGTATTATAATAACGATATTTGGTCGCAATAAAAATAAAATAAAATCATAAAATAATATGAAAATCATTAAAAATATCATATGAGGCAGCTAAATTTCTTATAATTTTTAAAAAATCTTAATAAATCTGATTTAATCAAAAGTCAACCTGATATACATATTATTTATAATTTGAAAGTGGTATGATACGGTGATATATTTTTAAATATAATATTTTAAATATTTAAAAATATTGTTAAATAATTGCATTTATACACAATAAACAAATTATTTAATAATTTTTTTATTGTGTACATAGGGGACATTAATATATATATTGCTGCTTATATGTTTTGTATATACCTAATTCAATATGATCAAACCCAGTTTTACGTTGAATTAATATATCTAAATTCATGTTCTATGCAAGGATTTCCAGTATATATTAGGAGTGTGAAGGGGTAGCTGTTTTATGCTCAATCCCAGTGTACTAACAAATGTTTCATTTGTAAATAATTATATGTACAATGACCATTTTATGCCTCAATGATAGTTAATAGAGATCTATTACTATCATTGCGACATAAAATAGTCACCTATAATTAATTCATAACTGATTCAGGCTGAAAATAATGTATAAATCTATATCAAATAGAAATGAGAGCTGAATGAAGAAAATACATGAGAGTAATATTGGAATTGATATATTAATTTATTCAAAATTAACATCTTTAATGGTGCAGCAGCGCCAAGTGTTTTTTGGTGCCTTTAATGACAGACCCTGAGTCAAGTCACTGCCTACCATCAGAGGGGTAAGATTTCAGTTAATAGAATCAGGACGGTTTGGGTCTCCACTGCTCTCGCTAACTGAACGAAGTGCAGTCTCAGCTGGATTTACTATTTTTTAAATAGGGGTTAAAAATTGTTGGAGTAATGCATAGCCACGTTTATTTTATGCAGATATAATTTATCCTAGAACTGGGTTTGATCTAATAATATATATTTTAGCGGTAGTATATATGTGAAGATATTTCAAACAAAGTCAGCTGAGACAATTAACATTTTGGCTATAACATCATGATTAGCTTATTAATTGCACTAATTTTACCATTTACCACATACTGTAATGGATATGGCTGAAATATTTGTGTCTGAAGCAAATAATTATTTCGTCTCTTTTGAAAATTCAAATAATTTCATAGTAAATTTTGTAATAGTCAACATTAACTTGTCTCAGTTGATATGTCACGAATGAGTATAAACTCGAAATTTGCCTAAGTGACTTGAGCACAACGACCGCTCATCGAAGGAAATGTATACGAAATCCGGATACACTGAAACAAATATGAGCACACAAATGCTCACAGAGTATTCAGTGCAACACAAATGCTATGTTGTGTGTAATAACAATTAAGTACAGAAATCTATAATTAAAACCCATTTAGCTTGTTTTTTTTTCATAGACAAGTTGAGGAGGCCATCTATGACTGTAAAACTACACGCTTTTTAAGCCCTCTCAAGGGTTACCGGATAACAGTGATTCTATTCAAATTTACGACAGTTTTAAGTTTAAATTTGCATCTAATGCATTTGAAGTTACTCACGGCATAGCAATTATACTAGATGGTTTTAAAATCGTGTATTTCACTCAGGTAGCTGTAATAAAATATGAGACTGATAATTAAAAATGACTAATTATCATGTTTTCTTCATCATTGTAAGACGAGACGTCAATTTATATTATTATAAGTAATTATAATATTAGTATATTTCCCCTATAACCTATTGGGGGTTATATGTAGTTTTTTATAGTACTGGTTTGGTGTAGCTGTTCTCATTTCTCTTTGGACTCTTTTCTCAACGTTGGCGATGACGTCCCCTTGTGAACGTTTGAGATTTAAACTGGGGCATTACGACATTGAAATTTTCTTGTTTAAAAACATATCAAAGTAGGCTTCGGCCAAATGAAGTAGAAAAAGTATGCTTAAGAGCGGTTCCGCACTACGTCCGATTCGAACCCGTGAAAATATGGTCCGTCGTAACCGTAGAACTATTTCTATGGTAATTTACGCACTACATCCGATCTCCGTCATCCGATTTCTTTCCGTTATACTAGAATCTCCCATGCTGGCGAAGATTTTTGACGGACCAATGTAGCCATAGAATTATTTGTATGAACGCTCGCGCACTGCGTCAGAGTTACAGCCGAGTCGCACAATAAAAAAAAATTGTATAATTTCCCGTGTCGTATTGACGTAACACTACGTGCTCATTGTAAAAAGCTCCTTTTAATAGTCGGTCTTGCAAGAGAGGGTGCACCCAGAATACTTTACGTCTTCTGCGTCTTTGTACGTACAATAGTATTGCCAGAAGTTGACGTTGATTTAAAGGACTCATGATCAACGACGTGAACACTGCTGTGGTTTCGCGTAAAATGACGTCCGAGTGTCTTAGACCCATATTTTCACAGGTTCGGATCGGACAAGTGCGTAAGCAATATCCGAATTCGGTCCGAGTTTCCTAGATCCATATTTTCACGGGTTCGGATCGGACGTAGTGCGTAACCGCTCTTAGACAGTAGATTATACTAAATACACATACATACATATCATCACGCCATATCCCTTGCAGGGTAGGCAGAGAGAATCATTTACTATAAAGTGGTTTGCGAGGTGCTCTGCTATTGTTTACAAAAATAAATCTGTAGCCAAAGTGAAATACACGAATTTAATATCATATTATATTATATATACATATATATGTGTGTGTTATTTATTACTGAATAGAAGTGAATGAATGGGACAATTTATTGTCACGAAATTTTGTAATTGTACTTAATGTGTGTGGATAATGGATGGTTGTCGATAGCACTGATGTTTTGGATAATGTTTAGGTGAGAAAACACAATATAACAGATATATTGATTTAGTGAAGTAAAGCAAGAACGATTTGGTCGGAATTATTGATGGGTGATCGCTGACTTGTCGTTCAAATGTCGTTTCAAAGATAGCTAGTCTGAATGAATAGATTAATCACCAATTTATTTTGGTTTTAATCGGCAGAATTGACTTGAATCTATGACACTAGGGTGACCATGATAAAGTCAAGTGCATTTTATAAAATCCATTAGACGACCTTTGAGTTGAAGTCATTTTAAAGTTAAAATATCACGTATCAATCTGTTTGTTATAATGTGTGATAATGAACGAGATTGCAAGCGCATTGAATTTGAAACGTCGAATAAACCCTTTTTTTTTGTTAACAATTTTATAACATTCCCGACTGTATTGGAGCACCTTTCTGTGATCAAATTCGACTGATACATTATGCCCTAACCAATAACTTTATATTAACTAGTTTACCGTAGATGATGATTAGACGGTTGGCATTTGACATCGGTGTCGTTAGAGCGATTTACAATAAAACTTGTGACTGACCAACTCAGGACAACTCAATTTTGTTGAGTACTCGTACGTAGAATATTAAATACAAAAATTTATAACGTGTGGCATTTATCGACTGTTAAAAAAATCACTACTTCACATTTTCACCAATATCTAAATTTTAGGTAACACCTAAGTTTAATATAAATAATATATAACATTGTTTAATTAAATTGTTTGATGTCAATAGATGTTAAATAAAATTAAAAAAAAAAAAAATAATACCTAAATCGATTAAAATCACACATAACATCAATGTCGTGTTTTTTATATCGTCTTAAGTGTTCCCTAATCTTTAGGAATTGTTGGTGCAAACTAGCATAAGACTAGTTAAAATTCCCAATATACGTGCATTGCCTAAAAGTGGCAATTTTTATATAGCAAATTAAATAATAGTCGCACTGACGGTTAGATGCAAGCTTACTCGTCTAATAAAATTAAAAAAAAATAGAAGCCCTTTTTCGAAATTTTTTAATTGTTAAGTGTTCATTGGTGCTGCGAAATTGTCAAGGGTGACAGGGTTTATGAAATATTTTTGTATAATACGGCACTATACATACATACAATTTTGCGTAGTTATTAGCGCGTGTATACCATTCCCATTTAACTTTAGGTGAAACTGTACATTTTAAGCCATTTATTAGTAGTTTTACGTCTCAAATTTAAGTTTTCATTGTCCTTAGTTATTATAAATCGCTGGTCACACTACACGATTACTAAGTAATACTTTTTAATTAAAACGAAAAGTTTAGTCATTGCTCAGTTACCTAAACAGACATGTGACCGGTCGATATTTCAGACTTACTTTATAGTTTAGTGTATAAGTCCTTACGGTTTCGAAATACAAGTAGGCTTACTGTCACTCCAGATCTCAAATTATAGACAAGCGAACAACGTTCAGGTTCTGTCTGAATCTCTGTCCAAATTTTTTCAGCATTTAAATTTTTTTAAATCGTTTATACAGTTAAGTATTCTATTTTGATCTCAATTATTCTGTCAATTTTAAGTAAAAAAACCTCGGTGCTTGGGTAGTGTTTATTTTTTTTTTGTTTCTTAAGTACGCGTAATTCACTCGAAGAATATCAAAACATTTCAAAACTAGATATAATTATCTAATTGAAAATAACAATTGTTTTATTTGTATACATTTGTCTGTCATAGAGAAACTAGTCTTGGTATTTTTTTATCTATAGTTCCGTGCATTTATTTATATACGAAGTTTTGATAAATTAAATATATATATATATATGTTAGACCCCATAACGTCAGCAACAGCTACAAAACTAATATTTTGGTCATAATTCTATATTTTATCAAAAACCTAATATTAATACAAGCAATAACATTTAAACATGTATATAAAAAACTACTATATATATATATTATACCTGTTAAATTTATTTTATAAAATGTTGCCACCGTGTACCTTGTAATAAATTTCTCATGTTACCTACGTAATTTTCAGTCGTCCGGTAAGTTCATACAACTCTATATTACAATATAATGATTAATTAACAGGTATGTGGTATGGCAACACCTAGAATTCGGATATTTAATTTGTAAAATAATTACCCTATCTATATTTACACAGTAAAGCATTATGAGTTTTTTTTCTTCTACACAATTGTTATTTTACAATGACATTAATACGTACGTAGATATCCTTATAGGGAGATGAAAAGTCGAAACGCCGGTAGTATGTATGTAGTACGCCATTTTGAAATCTGATTCCCTCTCTGTTATTTTTATTTGCGAAAAAAAAGAACGTTCAAAATTCTGGAATTGTGATGCGAGGGCGGTTAAATTGTCCGCCAAAATTGACAAGTATTTTTGGAAGGTTTATATTAGATAATTGGCTGTGATTCGCGTGTAATCTCAGTAAGGTTCGACAGGATGGCATTATATAAGAAATAGTAGTTATTGATTATTGTGTCTGTAGTGATCATTGTACTAGAATGTTCTTAGAATCTGTGTACCCCCAATTTTGATTTGTTCAATTTTCTGTCTCGTGAAATCCGCCCGAAATATAGTTTTTTGCTTACATAGTATATGTATAACATATATACCTACTAAACGTATCGAACTTTGTACAGATATTAATATTATATAAAAAATACAAAAAAAAAATCTAAGTGTACTCATGTGTGATGTTTAATGTAAAGTCATATTTCGGTGTTTCAGTATTAGTTTAAAAAAATCACTAGGAGTTAGAGTTTTATGTTAGTCGTTAATTAATGTTTACGTAAAAATATAGTTTAGATTTTGTTTAAGTATACCGTCAGTTACTTTTTAGTCTTGTCAGTTCACTCGTGAGGCATTTTTTTTTATTTTGTAAGTAGTAATACTATGTTTGTGCCAACTTTAAATGTATTAAAAAAAAATAATGTCTTACAATATTGTCAGAGAACAAAATTGTTGTTGTCATATCAGTGTAACACATTAATAAAAAGATAATAATTGTGTTGTGAATATATATATATATACGTATTATATATAGTATTTGTATGTCGTAACTGTATGGTTGTACAGAGCTCAAAGTTAGCGTTACGCCCGCCTTTGAGATTGTTGTTTGTAATTTTTTTCCAAATTTCATCAAATAAAAGTCAACTGATTTTATTTTGTTTCTTTATGGTTATAATATAGGTTTATATTAAGATAAAATACACGTGCCCTCGGCTTTGCATGAATACTATCCAAGGGAAGAAATAGACAACAGGCCGCCTGCCTGCCGTCTGTCGTCAGTGTCAGTCCCGTCAACTCTTGGAAATTGTTGACCAAACAACATGAGATGGAGCTGACCCAGGTCGATATAAAAGTTCTTAGTCATCTTTTACGATATCCACGAGGAAAGTAAGTTGCTAGTATTTGTAGCCGCTGCCACACAGCGAAATAGCAGCACAGAAAAAAAATTATCCGATATGGACACAAAATTGCCAAAGAGAATAATTGGTGATGCAACCCCTGTAAAACTCCACAGGATGACCGTTTTAATCTGAAAGAAATTTCTCTAGCTGTTTTGCTAATACCTTGGGGGCTTATGTACTCATTGGTATATTATTTTGTGTCGGGGCTTCGATTCCTCTAGACGAAAATACTTGGCGAGGTCCACAAACAAGTCGGTTACAATTATACGATTAACCACACCCCTCTTGCCTATGGCTATCGGTAAAGGACGACTAAGTGATGTGATATGCAAATAATATCAGTAAGAGGAGGAAAATCGCTATAAAATCCTATGCCATTTCGTCTAATCAGCTTGGTATAGTAGATCTAATTCTCTCTCATTGCAGAGAAAACAGCCGAACAGTAGAACTTAAGGCTAAAAACAATAATTGTGTTAATACTTAAAGCAATTTGTTAGATCATAGTAAGCAGTTACTTTGGCCGTGCCTCTGGTATTCTAGAGGTCTATGTGCGACACCTGCCACTTAGCCTCGGTAGATGACTACCTCGTCTGACACCTAAAACGCTACAAAATAAATTTCATTTTGATATACCTACCTACAATTAGTGCCCGATTTCAATTAATTATAGTTTAACATCTGGAGGAGAGAGTTGTACTGTTCTTTAGGCGAGATACCGATATGGTGGAGCCCACGTTTCAATTATTCAATTGCAGCAAATATCCATTATTTCCTGGTCTATAAGATCCAATCTCTCTTGCATTATGATGGTTACTGGCTTAAACAAGGTTGTACCACAAGAGCGAGATAGAAAGTAACTCATTTATTTAATTCGGATAGCTTATTCAGTCGGAGCTCAACATCATCTATACTACAATTTTATTCTGATCCAAGATATCAAGAGGTAAGAAACATTATGTAGAATGCATTTTCATTATTAGAATATTTAACTTACAAAGTTACAATACAACAGCGTTAAATGTTTGCAACACAAATGCGTTAAACGTTAAAGTAAGATTTATTAAGCATATTATATCTACTATAACCTACAGATAATAATTATTCATGCATTTAGTGATGGTGTATGTAAAATAACATAAATGGAACGCTGGTGTGGACAATTATTGCCTACATATTTACTACAATAATACATGACCTTGGTTATCTCATAAGTTTGTAAGTCGCTAGTTAAAAATTAAAATTATCTGTGTCTGATTGTTTTTCAGTAAATCATCAGACGTGATAAAATAGTAATTCATTAAATTAAATAGGTTAGATTTGCGACGGTTTTGTTTCGATTTGCACTGACCTTTACGAATAAAATAATACAGAGGAGAGGTCAGTGTTGGTTTATAACTTGGCTTGGCTGAAACCGTTATCGCTGAGTGGTATTTCATATTTGTTATTGACAGCTCGCGTATAACAACTCTATAATTCGAGATTGATTGCATTATTTGTTCCAATTTACCTTTTGATTTTTATCGTCAACTGATAGTGGTGAGTTTATCTATAATAACTTTTATTTAATTTCGTAATGGCTAAGGTGTGTTATTTCATTGCTCTGCGTGGGTTATTCAACTTATGTAGATAAAAAAAACTATATTTATGCATATGCACCATGGGACCAAAGTGATTAGTAAATCATAAGCTATGGTAAATAGTAATAAGTATAAATAAAAAAACCGTAGTCGTTATCCACCTACCTACATCTCTATAATTATTTATATAATTATATTTTTATTGCGTTTGGAGGTAGACGCATAAAATTAAAATATGATTTTATAATTTCTGTCTGTTTCGGCTAAGTTTCGAAACAGCGTTGCTGATTTTGAAAAGAATTGCAATGCAAAGGAGCGATTTAGGTTACTTTCATTTCTGAAAACAAATTCAGTTCCGCAGAAAAGAAATATGCCATAAAATTGTGAACAACCTCCGTAACGACGGAACTAATTTTAACAGGACAATATTGGATATTTTATTAAAACTGAACCGAGTACCTACATAACTTAGTTTTAGGTTGTTAATTTAGGAGGAATACAAAAATATTAACTACGCAAATTCTGCTTAACTTTAAACAAAGATTTTTTGTTTTCAATTTCACGCGGAAGAAGTACCTACCTAACTGGTAGGTACTGAGAAATCTATACTAATATTATAAAGCTGAAGAGTTTGTTTGTTTGAACGCGCTAATCTCAGGAACTACCGGTCCGATTTGAAAAATTCTTTCAGTGTTAAATAGCTCATTTATCGAGGAAGGCTATAGGCTATATATCATCACGCTAAGACTAATAGGAGCAGAGCAGCAGTGAAGAATGTTTCAAAATCGGGTTTTTGTTTCCTTTTGAGAGCTTCCGCTGCGTGAACGATTAAAGTTGCGTGAAAATTATGTACTACATAATTGTTCCCCTTTCAAAGTTCTAAATAAAAGTCCGCGAGAGCATATGTCTATCTTTTAAGATTGGCTCACTATAACCTTTTTTATACTAATCAAATTTGTTTTAAAATAATATGATATTTTCGAAGGTGTCTTTATAAACATAATATTAATCCTTATCGAAATAAATAAGTTATTCATCACAAGTATTTAATTTAAAACAAAATTGCCCTTTACATTATTTGATTTCAATGAATATCTTAGGCAATATCGCAGTTTAAAAATAACATCGCAGCAAAATAATGATCAAGTACTGAGCGCGCATTTATGGTAAAAATACTGGGTCCTATAATCTTATATTAAAAAAAACTCAAACTAATGTTATTTCATAGTACTTCTGCACACACTACATTTTTAGTTTTGTTTTCTTCTCATGACCTTCCGTCGGCTTTACACATCCTAAATAATAATAATGAGTATAGGACGTATTAGTGCCTGCCCTCATGTATGGCAGTGAAAGTTAGATTTGAAGACATTTGGAAGACATGAAAGTAGAATAAATGCCGTAGAGTTGACAGCTCTTCGTAACGTGTGTGACGTAAGTATGAAAGATAAAATTACGTATAATGTTATAAAAGAGCGCTGGTATGCTGAGGTGGGTTGGACACGAAGCGGAAGAAAGAATGAGTGGGCAGAGGTTGGCGAAGCAAACATATAAAGCAATCATGAATGCGACGAATACAAGGGGAAGACCACGTCATACTTTACTGGACCAAATTGGAGATTTGTTCACGAGAGGTCATCATCATCATCATTATCCTACTCTTGGGGTCCATACAATAAGTACCTACTCTTCATTCATAGTACATATTGTAAAAGTTATAGACAATAGTTTTATGACCGGCCGCCTGCCAGACGTCAACCCTCCTTGGGAATATAATTGTTGATTAAACGGCATAAGATGCAGTTGGCCCAGGTCGTTCTAAGGCTCTTAGTTGTCTTTTACGGCATCCACGAGCAAAGTGAGGATTGGTAGTAGGTATTCGTAGCCGCTACCACACAGCGAGGTCATACGCATTAAAAGTATGCGTAATCGAAAATAGGCGTAAGTGTATGTATGTATCTATAAAAAGTATAGATAAGACCCAATACTTTTACTTAAGGTTTAATGTTCCACTCTTACTAATAAAAGCGTCATGTAGGTACCTAAAACAACTTTAACGTATGTATTATTTAAAATATTTCCATCTTTTACGTAAACGAATTCGCGAGATGAAGTTAACGTTAGCCCAAAGTTCCTATTCCACGCGGGCGAAAGCTAGTATAACAATAACTTTATTAATCAAAAAATAAGCTAAACGAACTTTTATAAAACAAGTTTTTAATTAATATTTGGGATCTGGTCCAGCTATAATCTTTTGTATAATATTTGAGTTTTATATTATATCGGGGTTATCACACTGGAGCTAATTCTTATTAAACACATTGTATACAATTTTACAGAAAATAAGTTCCTAGAAAAAAATGAAAGAGAACAAAAATTATAAAAAATCAAAAATACAAGTAATGGACAAGATCCTCAGCGAGTTTGCCGCTGAGTTTCTGGTCAGATCTTCTCTGTAGGGGTCACAATCTTTTCCGGTTGTAGGTTAATCATTTAAAATGTTAAAATTAATAATAAGTAAGTTTACGATTTCAAATTCGAAATGAATTTGAAAATTTTAAATGTGCTCCTCGTGTATAATTGAGTTAAGTATACATGTCCCCATAACTTATTTGGCACAGTCATAAAAGACGATATGTATACAATATCTACGCAAGAGAAATAAAATTCGAAATAAAACTACGACTGACCAGCGTGATTTAGTGGGTCAAGTTACTATTTTGGAGGAGGCTCATGCCCAGCGGTGGGACATACATGAGCTGTGATGACGATGAACACATTGCATTTTAAATCCTTAACCATAAGCGTAAGACAAACAATAATTTTATTAATATACGTAGAATTTTTCATCAACAACATTTGGGTTTTTATGTTTTATTTATTGAACCCATTTTAAATGTTTTTAGGGTTCCGTACCTCAAAAGGAAAAAACGGAACCCTTATAGAATCACTTTGTTGTTCGTCCGTCTATCCGTCTGTCTGTCTGTCAAGACCCTTTTTCTCAGGAACGCGTGGAGGTATCAAGCTGAAATTTATATTAAATACTCAAGTCTAATGTCCCTTAAAGCTGTGAAAAAAATAAACTTCTAAGCCAATGCAATCAAAAGATACAGACGTTTATGCCGCAAATTTATGACACTCGCAAGGGTATCAAAACCTACAGGGTAATTCCCGTGAACTCAGAATCTTGAAATTTGGTACGAAGCAACGTCTTATAATAGCACAGATAAAGGAAAAAATGCGAAAACCGTATATTTTTAATTACATCATATCTATACATATATATTACTGGGACCTTTATAATAAATATATTTTTAATAATTTTAAACTTACTACCCCTTTTCTCATGAACGCGTAGAGGTATTAAATTGAAATTCATATCAAATACTCAGATCTATAAGACCTTTAAGCTGTAACAAAATCAAACTTCTATGTCAACGCAATCAAAAGAAACAGCAATTTAAGCCGCATATTTTCAAACACGCAACTACTCGCAAGGGAATCAAAATCAAAACCTAAAGGGTACTCTTCCAGTCGACCTAGAATCTTGAATTTTCGCATGAAGCAACGATTTATAGCATATACAGGGTGGAAGGGGACCGCTCCCGAAAACAAAGACAGGTGACTCTGCTAGTCTTACTTGTAATGATAGGCTAGAAAAAAAATCGATTCGGATTTTTTCGATTGGAAATTTAGCTTTCCAACAATTTTTTTGATTTTCTACACTATCATATTAGGACTGTAACGATAGTTCCTTAAAAAATACGTAAATTTACTCAGATGAGAAAATACGCAATGTATTCAAAACTCAAATCAGCTGTTCGAGAGGTGATCGACCGGCGTGCGGCGCTAGTGGCAGTAGGTATAAACGGACCTGCGGCGTCGGCAAGTAATAGGTACACGCTTTACAAGTGTTTACACAATCTTATGAACTCGCTTCCATGCCTTCCATGTATGTATATCAAATTATCAATACTGTTTAACGTTACAATAATGATTAAGGTAATCGGTTCTAATAACAATAAAATTCACGATAATTTCAATATTAATTCTTTAGTGGTAGGACCACGCTGTTGACAGTTTCTTGTCTAGGGCCGTGGACCGAACCGTCCGGGGTAGTATCACACTCTCGCAGAAGATCGACGTCTGAGCAATAGCAATGTGCTGTTGCACTTCGTTCGGTGACAGAGAGAGCCGGAAGCCTAAGTGGATGGGTTTGTATTGGTAAGCAGCGGCCTAGTGATACCCTCGGCATTGCAAAGGTCTGTGGGTGGTAGTAACACTTACCATCAGGTGTGCTGCCTGCTCGTTTGCCACCAAGGAGATAAGCAATAAAAAAAAATATTACCTATCCGTTCAGAACTAATTTATTAAAAAGTACATATGAAACTATCTACTTACCTAAATTGTCCGCGGCCTTATATGATTCGGCTCAAATTAAAATTATTTACTTATCGTGAATATTACGTGAGGCAGATGCCGCCGCCGACACGCTGCGCAGGCGACGACCAGGAAGCCGGCGCCGACACTACGCGCGCTTTCTCTCACAGTAGAATGATACCAGGGCGAGGCTAGCAAGCCTACCGTTGGAGCGTCTGAGTTGAATGCCGAAAGGCGACCCTCTGACACTCCACAAATAACGGGGAAGTGGAGCCGCTGATGATTTTTAGTGGGTATTCCGGTTGGCTACTAAGCCACCGCCGAGCCCCACATACCCTCCCAATACCATCAATGGGGGGCATGCGTAAATGCATTTTACATCAGCTTAAAAAAAAAAAAAAAAAAAAAATCTATTCATAGAAATAGTTTTTTTTTTGGCGGCTGTCTATGAAATGGTTACACCCCCCACGCTAAATCCGTCCGGGGCGACAAAAGAAGCGGCGCGCGATCCCATAGACCCGCCCTACATGTACCTCTCTTCGCCGAGCGAGCGGGCCACCGGAACCCGGTCTTTGCCTTTGGTGGCCTGTCATAGAAATAATTTACGAAAACTTTTTTAGTATAGTACTTGCGTAAATCACTTTTGTCACCACAATATAAATAGGAAGTACCTAAGCTTTTAAAAAAAATAGAATAACCTATGTATTGTCGATCAACTTAAACAATGTTTTCTATGTGGTGACAGACTAAGCATTCCATTCACCAGCTCTTCGTTTTTCGTAGGGGTCATAAAAAGGGACGAAGGGATGTAAGCAGATAAAATCAGGAGGAGGTAAACTCGAAATAAAATCTTGACCGTTTGGTGCGCATATCCTGCTGTACATCCAGGAACCAACGTAGTATACCTAGTAGGTCATGTGCCTGCCATTAAGAAGGAGGCCCTAGCTCATTAGTGGGACTTAAAAGAAAAAAGTAGAACCGACCATGGTACATAGTTGCAATGAATGTTAAGAATTAAATTATTCAATACAATTAAATTTTTCACTCTTGTAAAATATCATAGCTTCAATACCTACCTACTTGTATTAACGGTCTATCGGCACATGAGTAAATAAACGTACAGAGACCAAGCTTCTAAGGAGCGAGCAAAATTGATAACTATTCTGATAGGGCTGGCACATAAGGATGAAAATAAATACACAAAACGTTTGTCAGCTTTTTTATGTATGGATATTTTTTTTTACAAATTGCTTACTCTAAATAGTTCTTTTTTGTAATTTTTTATTTTTAATAATTTGTTATATTTATTTATTTATTTCATTTATTACTTTTGCACAAAAAAATAGCACAAGGCGGACTTAATGCTATAAGCATTCTCTACCAGTCGACCTAGAGTGGTGCAGAAATAATGTGAGGTAGGTGCAATACAATGTAGAGAGATAAAAGATATTAAAAAAAAAAGAAACTAAGTTGTTAGGTATATGTGGGTGCACTAAACATGTAAATATATCCCTTTATCGAATGATAAATTCTAAATCTAATATAAAGTTTTTTTTAATAATCAATGACATATCAAATTTACGATCTTGTATACGTTTTAGTCACTTGCATGGCATATCAAATCACTTGCATGGCATATCAAATTTACAATCTTGTATACGTTTTAGTATATCACTACCAATATTAACAATATTTATTTCTAGATCGAAATATTAACGAAAGGGGAATGCCCATTTTCGGTATCGCTTGATGCATCTAATTTTAAACTGTGACACGAGTTCATGACATGGAAAATCTTAGTTAATTATTAAAATAATTTTATCACGTATTGTGGAGTCTCACATTTGCCGGGTTTATGCACGTGTAATACATAATAGTCTTTTTTTGTATCGTAGTTTTCCGTTGAATAGATTTTTGTTGTAGCAACATTATTACACAGATAATTATGATTAATCGATCAATCGATGTTCTACTGATCTAATAAAGTATCGATTAAACATAATTATTTGTGATTATTAACAGTTCATAACAATAATATTTTTATACAACGAAAAAAATGTATTTATTAGAATATAATTTATTTTATCGACTGTACGAAACTAAACACAGCTTTTTGTTAGCCAATGTAACAAAATGTTAGCTTTGAAACATTAAAAACTAGGTGAAATATGAGATCGTATTTATCATAAACAGAAAAACTTACAAAAATATTTCGCCTTCTGTCTTATTGTGAGTGAATACTCGTGTTTGTATATCAGTATGAAAAATCGAAGTAATAAACGTTATCGATTTTTGATGTAAATCTTTTTATTTTAGTAACACTGTAACCGTACTTGTCAATCTTATTATGTTTGTTGTTCGCGGCTAAACAGATTGGATTGTTCAGTTTGTTTTTTGTTACTGTTGATTTGTGTATTGTTACATTAACTGCACGTATTTTGAGAAAAGACTCTTTAAATATATACTTTTTTACTAATTGTGAGATAGAGACTCCTTGTAAAAAGTGATTGTGAGTGTGTAGTGTACAACATCACCGCTATGGCAAGCTCCGTTCGTCGGTGTATTAACTGTTTCCTTCGACTGCAGCATGGAAGTTGGCAGTCGTTGAGAGAAGTGAACGATGATATCTACACTATTCTATCAGCTTGGATTTCACCCAGTTTGGTAAGTCATTTTTACGACTGCGCCATTTGTATACAACATAATGCTGGTTTTGTTGGGTACGAAGGCTAATATATATTGTTTTTTCAGATTTCACGTGATGGCATTATTTGTAATGAATGCTTTGCTGCTCTCCAAGCCGCACTTTCATCTGGCTCAGGCCAAACTCCTGTGTTGGGCCATCGAAGCGTATGTTTTGTATGTGGAACATCAATACTTCGTGTGAAATCAATTAGAGTACCTGCCAATAGTGAAGAAAGGAATATCATTCTTAATCGGATATCTCCACATCTGGTATGTAAACAAATCAAATGATTAAGTATTTATATGTATATGCCAGCTTTGTTTATCAATTATCCCTTTGCTTTAAACATCCTCTCCTAATTAGATATCATTTGAAATGATATATAGTACAGTTTCAATACTTTTGTGATTAATAATCAGTAATCTAGTTTAAAGGTTTATTTGATAATGTTATTAGTTTTTAAATAAATTAAACACCTATTCTCCTAAATAATATTGTATATACAAGACAATACATTTATTTACAAAATGTTGCATAACTGTAGTGTTGACAAGTAATTGCTGTCAATAGGCAAGTGTCTATATTATATTTGTATATATACATATATATATATATATATATATATATATATATATAAGTTACATATTAATCCTTACTGTTAACCAATCCTAACTTTTAATTTTTCTTGTTCAGATACATCATTTGGATAGAGTATGCCGAGCATGTTGGATGGCAGCTAAGAGGACTATACAACGGCATTTGCAATATGATGCTCATCATATGAAACAGCCTGATGATGAACCTGGACCCAATATTGAAGTTCCTGCACCAAATGCTGATGAACCTGTACCTATTGTGGAAGTTGCTGCACCGGATGTAGCAGTACCTGTAGAAAATATTGATCCACCCGTATATGGTGACGAAAACATTGCTGTACATATTCCTGACCCACCAGCATTACCACAGCACAACCTATACCAGCCCCAAAGAAGGCAACAACTGCCAAAAATAACATCACAGACATATAAACGTGCAGCTGCATCAACTAGACATTGTGTTTTTACTAACTGTGGAAATACTGAAAGGCTATTAATACCTAGAGCATTGAAAGAAGAAGTTTTGAGCCGCTATCGAATTTATGTACCCCAAAGTGCTCGGATCTGTAACTTTCATTTGCATAATGACTGCTGGAATGAGTTACAAGTCAATTATTCTGACTTCACTGGTCCTCAAATGGATAACCTACTACTTATGTTGGAAAGACTGTCAACAAAGCAGATTAATTTTAGTAATGTCCACATGATCCAACCTAACTTATGTCATTACTGGTTAGGTCTAAATGCTGTGCAGTTTTATGAACTAAAATGATCAATATTCCACAATTACACAATGAAGTGCCAGATGCTAGTGTAGCACTGTGTATTTATTTAACTAAACTAAGAAGTGGAGACAGTAATGAGAGGTTGTGTGGCCTATTTAATATGCCGAGAAGTACACTCGAGCGGTACATGAATAAAGTGCGAGATGTTATGACATTGCATTTAGTACCTCATTATTTGGGTCTCAGTCATATGACTGTTCAAGAAGTGGCAGCAATCAATACACTTATACTTGAGGGGTTCTATGGAAACCTAGCGATGCCTGCAGAGACCAGACCAGCCATTACTATATGTGATGCTACATATATCTATGTCCAAAGTAGTAGCAACTATTTGTTCCAGAAACAGACATACAGTTTGCATAAATATACCAACCTAGTGAAACCATTCATGATTGTATGCTGTAACGGTCACATATTAGATTGTTTGGGACCATATAAAGCAACAACCAATGATGCTACAATTATGAGAACAGAATTTAGCAGGTCCGATGGACCTATGCGTCAATATTTTAGAGAAGGAGATATTTTTATCCTTGACAGAGGCTTTAGAGATGTAGTGACACACCTACAGGAATATGGATATCAAACACATCTACCTGAATCCTTATTGGAGGGCCACCACCAACTCACCACAGAGCAAGCCAACAAATCACGTTGTGTCACAATGTGTAGATGGGTTGTTGAGATTGTTAATGGCAGATTGAAACAAGATTTTAAATTGTTCAGACAGGAGTATTTCAATACAGCTATAAAACATCTCATGGAGGATTTCAGGATTGGTTGTGCTCTTGTTAACAAGTTTCGCCCTGTCCTTGAAGACAAACCTGTACACAGGGAATATTTAGAAATAGCCCGGCAGAGATTAAATGTTCCTAATCATCTAGCTGATGTAGTTGAAGCAGAACATTTGAACAGGAGACGCATAGGATTTATTAATATAGATGAGAACCATCCTCACTTGAATGATTTTCCAAGGCTAACAATAGATGACTTGAAAAAATTAGCTCTTGGCACATACCAGCTCAAGCAGGCAAGATCATACTACGGAGAACACGTACGACAAAATGGCATATACACTGTGCAAATAAATAATGTCATAGAAGACGACATACCGCTTGTTCTGGGTGTGAACAATTATATAATTCGTGGCAGAATCAAATCCAGACACGTAAGCAGCCGTTCATACTACACATATCTGTTAATAAATAGAAATGAAGACACAGTTAATACACTGAGAGCCATCTCTGGCTACTATTGTAGCTGTTTGGTGGGCAGGCGTACAGTTGGCTGCTGTGCGCATGTGATGACCATTGCCTGGTATTTGAGCTGGGGACGGCATAATGATATCACTGCACCAGCGCCATTTTTAGATGACATTTTTGAAGAATACACCTACGAAAATATAGAATAAACCATGTTGTTTTAATAAAGCTTTATTTTGATTAAAATGAGTATTTATTTGATTGTGACTAATTATACCTACACAACCGTAATGTATAGGCTATTTTTCGACAGTTCTTTTAGCAAAATATAGGTAGGTACTTAGTTTCCTCCTACTGGAATACTTGTTACTATAAATAACTTTGTAGCGTGTAACGCACACACCTACACTATGCTGACATTAGCATTTTAGTATGTACTAGTTAATAAGTAAGAACGCTAACGAAATGAAATCAGTCAGTCGGACAGTCGGCCTTGTGACTCATTAGAATAAAGAGTGCTTTGAGAACTCGTCGTCGTTGGTATTTCCTGACGTTCACCCCTAAAAATATAGGCTTAGAACCCCATATCCTCTAAAACTTCTTAAAATATGTAGTAATAATACATTTCATGCATATCTATTTATATTTTATAAGTAATAGCATAGATGCTAATCTTCATATTATTTAAAAGATAAGTAATAAGTTTTTAACTACAAAGTTCACCCCTCGATTTCTCAGAAACCCGGCAAATTACCCATATGATGTTTATTTTTATTTAAACTACATACTAATACGAATCTTAGACAGTGGTTTTCATCTTGTCACTGTAATATTTATACCGATACTATTTTCCTTAGTCACTTGGGCATTCCCCTTTCTTCTCAAGCAATTCAACAAATGCGATGATGTTGTCAGGAGGTATTATTAAAAAACCCAATTGTTTACTGCTTTCGTTAAAGTCTTTGTAATGGCTGAAAAAAGAGTCTTGCCCCATATTTAGAGGTTGTTCAGTTCTATTAACATACAATGTCATTTTCTCACATTTGTGTTGTTCGAGGCATTTTCTGTACAAATAGCCCGATACATAGACTAACCCATTTTTTTCGGTGAATCAAATCGATAATCATTTGTTCCTACTGTTAATTCAGGGGCGGGAACATCATCAGTGTGTCATCATTATCACAAAGTACAATAAACTATATTTACACTCTTTCTAATTAATTCAAATTTAAACAAACACGCACGACGCGATGCACAGCGAGCGGTGAGTGAGCCCTTTGTTTGAGCACTGGCCGGACCAGCCTAACCAGGTTTCGTTTCATACGTGACGAGCCGCCAGTGCTCACGCACACACGCGCATCATACTTGTAGTGATGTACCTACCGTGGCGCGGTTGTTTGAAGGTTTGTCTCTGTACGTTTATTTACTCATGTGCTATCGGTCTGCGTAAAACTTCAAAGTAGGTACCCAGTTGCTTGGCGCGAGCGGGACGGTAGGCAGTTATTTTGGCGGGATCTATTATTAGGTATTTAATTATTTATTTCTAAAATATGAACCAGTCTCGTATTGACTATTGACTGTCATGTGTGCGTGACTGACAGATATTTGTTTAATCGATTTACTAATTAAACTGTTATTGTATTGTTACTTTTTGTTATTCTTCTTAATTTTGTGTTCTTTTTATTATAATATGCCTTTTTTTTTTTTTTTTTTTTTTTTTTTTTTTTGGGCTATGGGTGCGTCTCGCCCCGCCAAATCGGCCCGGGGTGACGGAGAAGGCGGCGCGTGATCCCATAGACCCACCGTAAAATCCTCTCTCTTCGCCGTGCGAGCGGACCACCGGTACCCGATCTTTGTCTTCGGTGGTCCGCTCGGCGGTTTACCCTCGCGGGTTCCTCTCGTCGACGCCCCGACAGATTTCGCCGTCGGGGCGTCGCCCTCACGCGGTGGCCTCGCGTCGGGTGACCGGACAATTCCCCGGTCCGATCACCCTTATTATAATATGCCTAATGCATACGTTTATAGTGCTCCTGAATACGGCAATATGCTAATGTGCCTTGGAAAAGCTCGCGGGAATGCCTCATGTGCATTACAAATTTACCGAGAACGATTTCCAACCCCTCGACATCCAACTGACTTCCGTTTGATAACGGCAGCATTTCAAAGAGTTTTGGAAAATCGACCAATTGCGCGGCTAGCATCGGGAGGCGGAAATCCAACGAGTTTTCAGTCCGAGGAGCGCATTTTAGATGTCGTTCGCCAGAATCCAAACCTAGGCACACGAAGTATCGCTAAGCTGTTACCGCATCAGGATAGAACAAGTGTGTCACACTGGACAGTACCCACATAAGGTACTAAATCGTAATCGAATACGCCCATACAAACTGCACAAAGTACAAGCTTTAGTAGTCGGAGATCAGGACCGCCGGCGAGCTTTCTGCCGCTGGATATTAGAACAGCAACAAAATTTGCCTGGTTACATTGAGCACGTGATCTGGGCGGACGAGTCGACATTTACCAGAAACGGACTGTGGAACAGAAGGAATACACACATTTATGCCGAGATGAATCCGCATGCGGTTCGTGTGACCGGGCATCTAACCCGATGGTCAGTTAACGTATGGGCAGGGATATTTAAGGATCGCATACTAGGACCAGTGTTTTTGTCACAACGAATTGATGGACAAGGATACTTTAATTTTATTAAGGAACATTTGGTGGATATTTTAGACAACTTATCGTTAGATGAACATCGCCTCACATGGTTCCAACATGATGGTGCACCTCCTGAGATCTGTCCGTGAGCGTCTCACCGAGCTCTTTGTTAATCGCTGCATGGGCAGACTAGGACCTCACGCTTGGCCCCCTCACTCGCCTGACCTCACCCTGATGGACTTCTTTCTATATGTATGTTCTTTATATATGTCAAAGAAAGGGTTTTTAATAATGAGCGTAATAGTGCTAACGAAATGCGACAAAGGATCGTGGATGTTTTTGACAAATTACGTGCAGACTGTATCGAAGACCCTACAATGATGACTCGCCTGCATGAGGAGAGGCAACGGCGAGCACAAATCTGCCTCGAAATGAATGGGGCACAATTTGAGCCACATCTCATAAGGCCGCGGAGGATTTAGGTAAGTAGATAGTTAGTTAGTCTAGTCGTACTTTTTAATAAATTAGTTCTGAACGAATACGTCATTTTTTAATATTGAAATTATAGTGAATTTTATTATTATTAGAACCGATTACGTTAATAATTATTGTAACGTTTATCAGTATTGTATTATTATATACATACATGGAAGGAGTTCGCAAGTGTGTAAGGCGCGTACCTAGACGCATGATACCTACAAACGTCTAGCGGGGCGCGGGTTTATTGAACTCTCTCACATATAATATTGAAATTTGAATACATTGCGTATTTTCTCACCTGAGTAAATTTACGTATTTTTTAAGGAATTATCGTTACACAGCGCTGTCCTAATATTATGAAGTGTAGAAAATGTAAAAAATAGTTGGAAAAACAACTTTTTTTCATCCGAATCGATTTTTTTTCTAGCCTATCATTACAAGTAGGACTAGGAGAGTCACCTGTCTTTGTTTTCGGAAGCGATCCCCTTTCACCCTGTATAAAGGAAAAATTCCGAAAACCTTAAATTTTTAGTTACCTACATCACATGTTTTTTTTTAGTTTTACGGAACCCTTCGTGCGCGAGTACAATTCGCACTTGGCCGATTTTTTTTCCAAGTCAAAATTAAACTCAACGCCAAGCCCTTTAGCTAACGTAGGTTATTTTTTTATCGGGACGACCACGCCCAGCAGTGTGACGTAATTATGTATATTTAACACCGTCTTTCGTATTATATATCAATTGAATTGTATTTCTATTAAAAGGCAGACACACTGCACAATGAATATAATATCCTAATAATAATATTGTGCTAAATTTTACAAACGGACAAAATACACCCTGAATTAGAACATAATCTTCTGGGTCGCAGAAAGTATTGTACTGCGTGGAATCGAACTCCGACTCTTGGCACGGTAGTACCTTAACTACTACGCCAAAATAGTAGTCTAGATAAGATACAAAAAATGTTTATTTGAACTTATTACATATGAATTATATGATTATACAACAGATAATAAAAAATGCTATGTCATTGTCAGCGTCTCGTATAGCGTCATAAGTTTATACATATTTATAAATTCATACATCTATATCTATCTCTCTATACATATAATAAAAATCTAACGGATCGCTGTCTGTACATGAAAGATATATGAGAAAAAATATTACTGGGCCCTTATTCAACACAAATTAAACCCAAAACAATGATTGTTAAAATTTTTGTCTGTTTATCTGTTTGTCTGTTTATCTGTTTGTCTGTGCGTTTGTGCACGCTAATCTCAGAAATGGCTCATCCGATTTAGCCGCGGTTTTCACTACTATAAAGTGGCACTTAACATTTAGGCTTTATTTCGTGTCAATTGGTTTATAAATAAAAAAGTTATGTCAATTTAAAAAATGCTCGGAGAAAAAAAATCTTTATCGATTCTTTTCAAATTACGTACAAATATTCTTCAATAAAAATAAATAAACACGTGTTTCAGCGTTTGTTAATTTTCAGCCTCTGGGGGTGTAAATTAGGCCTGAGAAGCGGGTTGGAAGACTCATTAACTCATTAGAGCCAAGCCGATATTATTGAAGCTGGCAACTTGAAATTTTGACAGTGGTTTCTTTCTATGACATAGAGATTTAATAAGAAAGGATTTTATGAAATTACACCCCTAAGGGGGTGGAACAGAGTGGCAAAGTTTGTATGGGGAGAAACAAAATCTTTATTGATTCTTTTCAAATTACGAGTCGAATCAAATATTCTATGGTAATATCCGGCATTTGTCAATTTTCATCCTCTGGTTGTGTAAATTAGGCCTGTGAAGTGGGTTGAACGACTCATTACCGCCAAACCGAAACTATTAGAGCTAGAAACATTCAATTTTGACGCACGTTTCTTTTTATGACATGGAGATTCAATATGAATGGATTTTATGAATTCCGCCCCTAAGGGGGTTGTAACAAAGTGGCAAAGTGTGTGTGGGGAGAAAATTTATTTATCGATTCTTTACAAATTAGTTACGTACAAATATTTTTCGGTAAAAATAAATAAACACGTGTTTCTCTCTACCTCTCTATCACCCCGCACCAGTGCCGGCGTGAGAGCTCACACGATACAGGTTAAGTTTAGCTTCAAAAATGTTCACTGTATAACTCAAATAATAAATCTAACGAGGTCGCAACTCTGCTGGTGAAACAAAACAGTCAAATAAAGGGTGGCGATAATTATATTTTTATCCCATGGCCATACCGTATATAGTATATTAAAGGCAATATAATTTGTAGAATGAATAGATCTTTGATCAAACTTTTCTTTACTGACCGGCTATGGTATATAGACACACCGCGCCCAATCCGTTCGAAGTGACGCGTAACCCCATAGCGCGCCGTACACGTACATCTACGTTATGCGGGCGGGCCACCGCAACCGGGTATCATCTCGAGTCGAAGGCCTCATGCAGTGAACCTCAATGCAGGTACTCACGCTTGCACCGCCCAAAGCACCGACGGTAGAGCGTGTCAACGCAGAGTATTTTCTCTCGGACCCACCCTATTGCCTAATTCCGTTAGACAACTAACTCGCAGAAGGCGGCGACCGCATCCCAGTTTCTGACGCTGTTAATCATCGTCCTAGCGACAAACCTTCAATACCTTGCATTGCTTTTTCTATTTAACTCTATCAGAGATGGCTTCTGCGTGGACAAAGTCGCGGGCGAAAGCTAGTATTTAATAAATCAGTTAAATCATTATTAAATTTGGCTATATTGTTGCAACTAAGAACACTACCAACCCTTACTTTGCTCGTGGATGTTGTAAAATACGACTAAGAGCTTTATAACGACCTGGGCCTACACCTTTTTCTTCCGCTGTGGAAACGCATTTACGCGCTATCCCCTGTCGGTGACAGACGGAGGGGAGTGTGGGACTCGCCGGTCAGCTAAAACCCGACCGGAATACCCACTAAAACCACAGCGGGCCTTTCCACGCTTTTACGGGGTGCCGGAGAGATCGTCTACTGACATTCGATCCCCGGCACCACAACACCTGGGCCAACCCTTGATACCGTCTGGTCAACAATTACATCTGAATAAAACTATTTCCGTGTGGTGACGGAGTAAGAATATAATTAATCGTGGGTGACCGTACGACCCACTATATCTACCTATATCTTACCCGTGGGTGACCGTACGAGACGACTAAGGGATATAAAACGCATATGATATCTGTGTAAGAGAAGGAAAACTCGAAGCAGAACCCTATAGCAAAATGTCTAATCAACGTGGTATGGTAGGTAAATTTCCCTCCCATTATGGAGGAGACTCGAGCTCATCAGTGAGACATTGAGCTGTGATGAAAACTATTTTTATGGGTTCTAACGTGTTCTCTAATGCGTTTGGATTTCATTTTTGATATCACTATGTTTCAAACACTTAACAGCGTCCATGGTCACGGGAGGACGAGTCCTCCTTTGACCACACACAATCGCAATAGAATCCGTAAAAATAATTTCATTGCAAATGAGTAACACTCGCATAAACATCACAAATCATTAGGTATAACAATTATACTTATTCCCCAGGAGTAGGTACATCTTACGTCGACCACAAGTAATTGAGACATGATGACAATGATTATTAAATTACAGTACGGGATATATAACGATAGGATAGTTATGTAAGAATATATTGAGCTTATAAGGAGATAGAGAGACGGTGAATATTGTAGGATTTAACGGCTCTTTTAAGCTACGTGCCAATGCTGGAGTCGATTCACTTGTACAGTAAAAGGCATAATGACTTACAGCACGCTTGAATATACTTTAAGAGCGCTACATGACATTTTCATAATCCCGCCAAAATTCTAGACCATAAACAAAAGTTCATTGTCAAACGCACTTTATTTTCTCTTCCATATAAAAAAAAATCTTGTTGCGATTTTTGTACTTCTCAGGTGCACCTGCAGTGCAAAAATCGCAACAAGATTCCAGGTCAACATGCTACAATTTAAATAGGAATATAATTGCTGCCATCGCTTACTTGCCTGTAAGAGTTATAAAATGAGCTTACTGTCTCTCCAGGAGAGTAGGCAGCAGCTGTAATGCCAAAAATAAAGAAAAATATTAGCCAACCCACCTGTCAAGTATGGCGATTACGACAATATCCCCATTATCTGCTTCTGGCCGACACGACGCCGACGCCCAGTAGCAGTCCTCCAGCAATGATCGACGAAAGGCTGAATTCATAATTGAACCTATATCTCCAATGCCAAAGAATTCTATTATTAACAGAAAGAAGTAAGAACTTAACGCCGGCACTTATTTTGTACATTCTTCTTTTCTTTAACGCCCAGCACAAAAACTTTCTATACATAATGTTCTGTGGCGATATTATCCGAGATTGATTTGCGATTAGATAATATGCATTCGTATATAATTATATGTTACTATTAATTATTCAGCAGTAATGTCTGGATTATTTAAGTGCTTGTGCTGCGCTCGGCCTACCGTAAGTATTAATTAATTACCAAACACGTTTAATCTAATAATTCGCCGTGTGTGTATGAAGAAATAATATAATTCACCACCGTCTCCTTTATCTACAGGTCGCGTAAAACTAAGTGATATAATATTCAAATAATTTCTATGTAAGAAATGGAAAGCGCGACTTAAAATCCTATTCTAATAATAGGTTAATTTCTCTCACATAGTGGAAGATCCACGCGCCAACCTTCCGTCGCCTCGGACGGAGTGGATGCCGTGTGTCCAGACCATAGCCTGCCAAATAAAAACTGGAGGAGGCCTGAGCCTAGTGTTAATATGAGTTAAGATGACGAAGTGATAAAATTAAATAATTTACGACGGTTTTTCGTAGTTGTTATTTGTAACATATTACTTAGCTGTGGAAGAGCAAGCATTCAAGCAGAAATCCGTCAATTTCGGGTGCGATAAATTTTGGAGGCGCGCCAAAAATTTGGAAGTGACGAAAATTTAAAATCAGTTTTTTTTTGGAGTTTATTGGAGTTTACTCCTTAAGAATCGATTTTCATATAAGGCGCCCGGTATGAGAAAAATTTGAGGAGTAAAATCTAGTGATCGAATGACCTCGTTACGTTTTTGGTGCGCAACCTATTCTGCGCACCTTTCATTTTCTGACGTGAGATAATACTTCACTGAACAGTTTTAATAAATGTAAATAAATATATATATATATATATATATATATATATATATATATAGGTATATTATTTTTAGTCAAATGAGCTTTTTTGCGCCTGTTTTGATAATCGTACTTAAGGAGTAAACTCCAGTCGTGCGTCGGAGCTGACACACACACTTTTTTTATTAACTGTAAGACCAATTCGTATGGTTCTTTTTCCTTTTACAATTTTAAAATATTAAAATAGAAAATTCTTTTATTAAAATGATTCATCATCATCAAAGCTCATATAAGTCCAATTGTTGGGCTCAAGCCTACTCCATAATGGGGGGGGATATTGACATACTATAAGGTACATATACCACACGAGTTTTCCTTTTTTTTATTTTTTATTGCTTGTGATGGCAAACGAGCAAGTAGCACACTTGTTGTTATCATTATCATGTGTGGTACTGCCGCCCATGGATCTTTGCAATACCAAAAGTATAGCTAGGCCGCTGCCTACCAATACAAACCCCGAACCCACCCAGTTGGGCTTCCGGCTCTGTCGCTCACCGAACGAAGAGCAATAGCAAATCACCATTGCTCGTACGTCAGAGAGAGTTATCAGATGTATTAAACAGAAGAAGAATAAAAGTGTTTTGAAAGCGCAGCAATTAAATGAAAGAAAAGAAAAAAATAATTCTAACTCTATCTGCGGCTAACAACTATATTACACACAAAAAAAAGTCTAGAAACTAAAACGCGACTACGGAAACGCGTTTAATCTTCTAAAAATTAAGAAACAAGAAAATATTTACATATGTTGTAATAGTCAAGCATAGGCGGTTTTATGTACGTATATTGCTTTAAGGTTTGCTCACTGGTGTTTCCTTGTATTTTAATACTATAAAGTGTATTGTATTGTAAACAATACTTCTACTATAAATACTTATATAATATACGAGTTCTAAAATATGATTTTATTATTAAGCCTTTATTGTCAATATAATTTAAATACATAATGTTTACAGTAAATACTTAAAACCTATATATATTAGTTATTAGATGTTGGCGTGTCTTTGCGACACGAAGGCCTCCTCCAGCTCTTTCCAGTCTTCTCTTTTTTTACTAATTCTGTACCATAGTGAACCCACAGTGTTTTTGATGTCATCAGACTAGCGTTTTCTTTGTCTTCCTCTTTTCCTCTTTGTGTGAAATCTAGGGGTCCATTCTGTTACATCTCTTGTCCATTTATTTCTATTCTCTCTCATCATGTGACCCACCCACCTCCGTTTGAGTTTTCTGATTTTAGTTATAACATCCTCAATTTTTGTAATATTTCTTATATCTATTGCTCTTTTCTTGTCTCTTTTTGTATAACCCAGAATACTCCTCTCCATGGCTCTTTGACATGTAATCAATTTTTGGTTTTGTTTTTGTGTGTTTGTCCAGGTCTGACATCCATATGTTAATATTAGTAATATGCATGTGTTATATATTTTCCTTTTCATTCCAATACTGTATTGTTCACCTTTTAGCACTTCTTTGAGAGACCAATATCTCTTCCATGAATTTGCTACTCGCCTCTCTATCTCAGAATCCATTTGGTTGTTGAAGGTAATAAGTTGACCCAAATATATATAGCAATTTACATATTCAATGTCTTCCTCGCCTATTGAGATTTTTAGTTGGGATCTGTTTGGTAATATTTTGCTCTTTGTTTTGTTTATTGTTAAACCCACCTTTCTGCTTTCACATGACAAATCTTGGAGCATGATTTGAAGGCTTTCATTGTTATCTGCTATTAGTATTATATCATCTGCAAATCTTAGATGGTTTAATCGGGTCCCATTGATGTTAATTCCCATCTCGTCCCATTCCATCTTCCTGATGACTTCCTCTAGCACTGATGAAAAAAGTTTTGGCGAAAGTGGATCACCTTGCCTCACTCCCCTGCGTATTGGCAAAGTTTCGCCCTCTATTTCTAATTTTATTCGTGCTTTACTATTACAATATACATTTCTGATTAGTCTTATATATTTTTTTTCTATTCCTTGGTTTTTCAGGACTTCCCAGATGTATTGATGTTCCAAACAGTCGAATGCTTTGTTATAATCCACAAATGCCATGTAGTATAGTGGATAGTTATATTCTTGGCTTTTTCAACAAACTGTTTTATTACATGTAGGTGATCTATTGTGGAAAAACCTGACCGAAATCCAGCCTGTGCTCTTGGTTGTTGTTCGTCAAGTTTTTTGGTAATGCGCTTTAGAATTATTTTTGAAAATACCTTATATATATTAGACATAAGACTTATTGGCCGATAGTTGCCTATTTCCGATCTATCTCCTTTTTTGAAAATGAGTGTTATAGAGTTTATTGTCCATTGAGAGGGTATGGCTACTGTGTTTAGGATAAGATTAAATAAATTAGTCAGTTTTGGTGTTGTTTCTAGCAATGTTGTTTTCATCATCTCATTGGTTATACGGTCAGGTCCGGGAGCTTTATCGTTCTTCTGTGTTTCAATCGCATACTCGACTTCTCTTTCGTGAATTTGAGGGATTTCTTCTGTTTTATCTTTAGAATTTATATTGTGTAAAATATTTTCAGTATAGTATAATGCCTGATAGTACTCTGTTGCTATTTTTAAAATTGATTGTCTCCTTGTTTCATCCTTATTTTCTTTACCTTTCATTATCGGAACCCATAATGTGCCTTCTTTTAATTCTTTGAGGGCTTTATTGATTCCTCCGGTTTTAGTAATGTGGTTTTGGATACATTTTAATCTTCTCTTTGACTTATCTTGTTTTATACATACATACATACATACATAGCCTCACGCCTGTTTCCCTGAGGGGTAGGCAGAGACTACGGATTGCCACAAACCACGATCCTGACATACCTCCATCGCTTCATTCACACTCATCACAGTCTTCATGCATGCTCTACGATTACGCGTACTCTTAATCTGACCTTTCACTAACACATCTTCGATTTGATCCAGGAAAGTACGACGTGGTCTTCCCCTTGTAATCGTCCCACTCACACTCGCTTTGTATACTTGTTTAGTCAACCTTTCTTCACTCATTCTTTCCACGTGTCCGAACCACCTCAGCATACCCTTTTTTATCTTTGTCACTACTTCTTCATTCATACCGCAGCGCTCTCTTATAACACTATTCCTAATTTTATCTTTCAGACTTACACCACACATACTACGAAGAGCTCTCATCTCTACAGCATTTATGCTACTTTCATGTCTTCCCTGCCAAATCCAGCTTTCACTGCCATACATGAGAGTGGGAACTAATACTCCCTTATGTACAGCTAGGCGTGCCTTGTTAGATACATTCCTACTTTTCATAAAAGCGTACAATGCCCCATTCACTTTATTACCAGCATTTACTCGTCTTTCAACATCTTCATCATTTTACCATCACTAGTAAACAGTACACCCAAGCATACAAATTCTTTCACCTGTTCCAATCCCTCACCATTTATAAAAATATTACATTCCGTCATACATTTATCCTTTTCAAAGACCATTACTTTCGTCTTACTTACATTTACTTTCATACCTTTTCTTTCAAAAGCATCATGCATAGTAGTTACCATCGCCTGTAAGTCTTCAGCCGACGATGCAAGTAAAACCTGATCATCGGCATAAAGAAGACATTTGACGAGTAACTCATTCATTCTTAAACCACATTCATTATTTTTCAAATCTTGCAAACAGCTATCCATAAATAGGTTAAACAGCCACGGTGACGCTACACATCCCTGTCTGACACCTTTATCAATGTTAAACCATTCAGTGTAGGACCCGTTTATCCTTACGCAGGCTCTGGAATCCTTATAAATGGATTTCAGCGCCTGAATAAGATGGCCATTTACCCCATACATAGATAGTACCGACCACAGTTCATTCCTCCTCACTTTGTCATAAGCCTTCTCTAAATCAATGAAAGCGCAAAAGACTTTCTGACCTTTAGCCAAAAATTTTTGCGCCATGCATCGTAAAGAGAAAACTTGATCCGTGCAACCCATACTCTTTCGAAAACCCGCTTGTGCATCCCATATTTTCTTTTCGGTCACTTTCACTACTCTTTCAATCAACACTTTCGCATACAGTTTGCCGACAATGCTAAGGAGGCTTATGCCCCTGTAGTTTCTACAATCTTGCCGTGAACCTTTCCCTTTGTAGAGAGGTACAATTACCGCCTGACACCAGTCTATAGGTACTCGGCCATTAGTCCAGCAAAGATTGAAGAGCTGGTATAGGATGTTAGTTGTAATATCTTCTCCAGCCGTCAGCATTTCAACTGTAATCCTGTCGTATCCTGCAGACTTACCCGCTCTCATACCTTTCAATGCATTTGTAATTTCTATCATACTTATGCATTCTCCTTCCTCGAGATCCCTTTCATTCGCAAATGATAATTTTTGTGGCTCTTCTCTTTCAAATAAGTTTTCAAAGTATTCCTTCCATCTCTCTAGTATACATTCTTCTCCATACACTGTCCTTCCATATTTATCGCTGATCGAGACTAGCTCTGTATTTTGCGCTTTGCCTCGAGCCGATCTTATGGACTTCCAGAAAATCTTCGAGTTAGTTTGGAAATCCTTCGATAATCTTCTATCGTACTCGTCTTCTTGATCTTCTTTCTTTCTTCTAACAATTTCTTTCACATCTCTTTTTTTTCTCTTATATTCTTCTTTGGCTATATCTATGTCTTCATTCGTTGCTTTCTTCATTCTCTCATTGGCTCTGACAGCAAGCCAATCTACCCAGGCTTTCTTCTTCTCACGAACTACACTCTGCACATCTTTATCCCACCATATATTCTTCACCTTGTTTACTTTCATTCTTCTAGTCACACCACATATTTCTGTAGCAACATTTACCACCTGTTTTTTAAAAGTCTTCCATAATTCTTCCATACTACAAATATCAGCCGCATGAAAAAACTTTTCCTTTAGTTTACTTTTGTATTTATCTCTAATATACTCATCTTGCAAATTTTCTACTTTTATTCTTTCTAGCACACTTTTCGGGTTATGTATCCGGTTTCGCCACGTTTTCATAAGACCACTTATTCTAGTCATTACTAGAAAGTGGTCTGTATGAATACCAATACCGCGATATACCCTAGTGTCTAGTACTTTCTTTCTGAGCCTTTCATCTACTATTACAAAATCAATTATACTCTTTCTTACATTCTTTGCTTCACGTGTATACATATGGATCTTTTTGTGCTCAAACATAGTGTTTGTAACACAAAGATTCCATTCCAAGCACACTTCTAGCAGACTTCGACCATTTTCATTCACGCTTTCATCACCAAACCTTCCTAAAACCTTTTCAAATCCTTCTCTGCTTACTCCTACCCATCCATTAAAATCCCCTAACAAAATCAACCTTTCATTCAAATTACATAACCTCAAAACATCCCGCAGTTCCTCCCAAAATTTCTCTCTTGCATCCTGTTCACATTTATTGTTATGTAATCCCATGTTCACAGGAGCATATACTCCCACAACAAAAATACGAGTCAGACCTACTTTCATCCTTATCCATACTAATCTAGCATTCACACAATCATACTCTTTCACACATTGAGCCATTCGAGGAGAAAGAAGGAGACCAACTCCCTGACAGGCTCTACTAGTCATTGGTACCCCGGACCAGTACGCCGTGTAAGGTCCATGACTAGTAATCTCACATCCCTTTCGCTTCGTCTCATTCACACAGAGAATATCAATCTTTTTATCATCCATCATTTGACATACCTCATTTAATTTCTCTTTCATTCCTCCTCCTACATTTAGCGTGGCAAAGCGGCACTCCGTAGACCGCTTTTCGCCCTCATTGGGAACGAGACGTGAAGGGTTGCGAGCCGCATCGCCGTCATTTGGAATTTTAAATTTTTTAGTATAATTCATAGCATTCCCACGAGTATTAGGGTATTAAACGGTCCACCCCCACAGTGCCCTTGTGTAGAGGTAAGATGGAATTTCTGCTGTGCCCTGTGACCACCAACACATGCACCCTCCGTTTTCGACCAGCTTACCCTCTGGCCGCGAATCCCTCAGCACGGGTCGGTTTACACCTTGGATCGGGGGTTATATTTCGGAGTTTTCCTTCTCCTAGATAGATTGCAGATCAGTGCTAACGAGGCCTATCTCCCCGGGCTATATTTCGGTGTTTTCCTTCTCCTAGATGAGTTGCAGCACAATGCTAACGAGGCTCATCTCCCCGGGATACGCTACTTTTTAATGCAAAAAAAAAGGTTTGTAAAGGGGCTGAAAAGTTGTAAGGGAGTATCGTAATTTTTAAAGCCGGAAGTTTGAAACTTATTTTTAGGCTATTGATTAGATATAAATAAATGTGACATTAACATGTTGTAAATATATACCCTTAAGTGGTAAAATAAAAATAGGGCATGAAAAACATTAGGAAAGTAACCTTTTACGCGGGCAGAAGCTAGTTATATATATATATTTTGGACCTTGCTAAGATGAGTTAGCGCTTTATATGGACCTGGGTCTACTTCACTTGATGCTGTCTGGTTAATAATTGCCTTCCCAAGGTGGGTTGACGTCAGACAGGCCGGTCATAATACTTTTTTTGCAATATGAACAATAGCAAAGGAGTATGTATATATTGCGTCGGTCCCAAATAATTGGGAAAAGAGAATGATCATATAATTTAGACTTAATGAAATTTTTATCCGTGTGGTGACGGAGTAAGAATACAATTCACCATCACCATCTTGTTTTATATTACGACTTATTTTGTTATTTCTTGTAATGTTGTTTTGTTTCTTCTATTTTTAAGTTGTTCTTTCCTTTTTTGAATGAGGTCTATTGTCTTAGAGCTTAGTGTGTTTTTGTTTGTTTTGATTTTGTTTGCTTTGCTATATATACTGTTTGTTACTATGTTGTAGATTTCTTGTACTTTGTCTAGTCCTTTAAATGTTATTATGTTCTCAGGTGTTATGTCAATCTGCCAATTATTTTTGTTCTGATGAATCTATTTTCTCTGTTTTCTTTGGTCTTTCTGATAAAGTGTTGCTCGTACCATACGGTGATTAGTATTAAAATTTAGGTTATTAATTACGCTGACATCTTGGAAGGACTTGGGTTGATTACTAATTATAAAATCGATTTCATTACAGTGAGTCCCGTCAGGCGATGCCCAAGTCCATTTTTTGGTAGGCCTTTTCTTAAAAACACTGTTTAATATGGTTAAGTTATTTTAAAGGCCCATGCTTATGATTCTCTTGCCATTTCTGTTTCTTTTTCCTATACCATGGTTGCCTACTACAGCCTCTTCCCCATGCATCTGTTTGCCTATTCTGCCATTGAAATCTCCCATGACAATAACATTTTTATGTACAGTCTGTAATGTAGTTGAGAGTTGGTTGTAAAAATCATCTTTTATCATTTCATTTGCTGCTTCTGTGGGTGCATATATTTGGACTATAGTCCATATATTCCTGTAGCCATGTAACTGTATATTAAGTAGAGAGATTCTTTCCGATATGCCTTTGAACTCTAAGATTTGTTTCTTTAGATGTTTTTTCACCATAAAACCTACTCCATATTGACCCTTTGTTTCACCAATATAATACAGGATATAATCATTTTGTTCTTCAATTTGGTTTCTTACTCGTCTTACTTCACTAATACCAAGAATATCCCATTTAATTTTACTTAAAGCTGTCTCTAGTTCGAGGAGCTTTTCTGGTGTCCTTAATGAAAGTGTATTTAAGGTGGCTATGTAGATATTATTTGATTTTTCTTTAGGTAATTTGTGTGCTGAAGGGTAGTGGTCGCTTTTCCCCACGGTGACCAACCGGCTTGGGGTGCATTTTTCAGTTGATTTATAAGAAGTTATGATATTGCTTTTTATTTTATTCTGGGTGCCGGTTGCTATTATAAGTGTTTTGGGATTTCGGAGAGTGAAGAAGATCTCTAAAATATGATAACGTATTTTAAAGTTGAAAAAGATGCGTCAAGCTATATAAAATTATCCATCCATCCATGTATGAAATATCCACTATCAGATAAACTGAAATGTCGAATGGTTTATAATAATAAATAATAACTGACCCAAAAAAAACGTTGTTTTAAATAAATCTAAAAACAAAATTAAACATAGAATTCCCTAAAATTTATCGCAGTGCCATCTACCGGGTCTAATTATTAATCTAACACATTATTGAATCCACCTGAACACTTAAAAATGACATCAAAATCGGTCGTTTAGGAGAGTTTAGTTACATATACAGTACAGAAAAATATTTATATTTTTTTAAATAAAGCAATTATTAAGGATTTTATCACGTTTGTATTTGGTTTTTAATGGCTCGACGTTTCGAGCACTCTGCTGTGTTCATGGTAACGGCAGGACTGAATTATAATTGATTGAACTATATAAAAAAACAAGTTAAAATATATCATTTACAAAAAATACTTGATACTGAAATAAAAATGTTCATAAGTTATTGAAAGCAAAGTTGAATTAATTCAAAAATGAACGGCAACGGCAATGAAAACATCTTAGGAGACTGTGACTGCTCACCCGCCTGCTAGGTATATGCTATCATGATTATGGCATCGTTGCTTACGGAAACCTATGTCCCATAGTAGACTACACTAGGCTGACGTATGGATATAAGAAGACTGCAAAAATAGCGTTTTATGTGTACTCAGGTCGAGGCAAATATTAATAGATTTGTAAATGGGGTTCGAGGTTTTAAAATCTTGCTGACAACTCGCGCAGCTTGCATTATGAAAGTAAAAGAAGGACGAATAATGAACTTCGTAAAATAGCGAAGTTGTACACAAGTATATTTTCTTTTTTTTTTATTGCCTATGGTGGCAAACGAGCAAGCAGCACATTTGATGGTAAGTGATATTGCTTGACTTTAGCAACACCAAAGGGGAAAGTCAGGCAGTTGCTTAAATTGAAAAAGTCGTCTTCTTAAACCTCGTTTGAAGAAGGTCATTTAACAGCGCTCGCGCACAGCAGCAGGTAGTTCATTCCAGATTTTGCGCTATCTATATAGATTCTTTTTTTTACATCTCATGTGGTGATATGTGTAATGAAGTGTGGTGATATATGGTAGTCAGTGGGCTCTTCTAAAATTACGGAAAATTGTTTCACGCTTCCCTACTAGGTGAACTGACGACATTATTAAGGTCGCAGGAAACTGTTAGATGTAGATGGGATAGGAGCGATTTGAGTGGTACTCCCGTGGGGAGGCCTATGTCCAATAGTGGACGTTTACGGGCTGATGGATGGATGGTTTCATGCTGGCTAAATGTATTTGTTTTGGTTTATCCTTCCACTGCAATAACGTTATCTACTTACATCCGGTAATCTTGTTTGCGATAATACAAAATTCTTGCTTCGTCACGATAGCGAAATTTTCTTTACAAAGTTAAGTTTATTTATTTAAATTCTAAATACATATGATTATATAACAAATTGATATTTCATATCATCAAAGTTCCAGCACTGTAATTGTATAAAAAAACTGTATTGTCATATTGCTTATTACGCTAGAAGTAAGTACCTACAAATTCATTCATTTCATAATCAATATTATTATCATTCAAGCCTTTCACCATTCACTGTTGAGTGTAGTCCTATATCATAAATGAGGGGTTGCGGGTTGGTGATAGATCGTAACCGCTGCTCATGGCAGACAGGTAGGCAATCTCAATAAATTGTATAATTGGCGAGTTAAGGTGCCGTCCATTAATCACGTGAGGTTTGAAAGGGGGGGAGGGGTTTGACAAAAATCACGAAGTCCTAAACCTTCATAGTCTTAAACCTCACCACGTATTACCAAGGGGGAGGGTAGGGGGTTAAAAAAATAAAAAAAAAAGATCACGTGATTAATGGACGTCCCCTAATATCCTTTCTTGGTGAGACCCTCGGCCTACTAATTTACTACTATTACGAGAATTCTATTCTTATCCTGTGACCTAATGTAAAAATTTCAACTGTGTAACCATCACGGTTCATGAGATGTAACAGACAGACAGACGGACGGAACGCGAAGTCTTAGTAATAGGTCTAAGTTATACACTTCGGGTACGGCAACCTAAAAATGTCAAGCACGCTGAGTTCCTTGCCGGATCTTCACAGTTTGTAGCCGCGTGCCCATTCGGTGGTAGAGTATTTTGAATTGATTTCAACCAAAACATAAAAATGACAATATGTAAATGCCTTTACGGGACTTATGCATGATAAATGATTTGATATTACGAATACTTTTTAACATCGGTTTATGAACACGGTCGCACAGACTACGTAGAACAGATTTTATGTGCATTTCACAAATCGTTGTTCGTCTTTTTTTTTTTTTTTTTTGCGGTGGGCTATGGACATCGTTGTTCAAGTCTGGAAGGATGTTATCTGTGTCCACGTAATTATAATGCTTGAAAATCCACCATGTTTTTTTTTATTGCTTATGGTGGCAAACGAGCAGACAGCACACCTGATGGTAAGTGTCACTGCCGCCCATGGACCTTTGCAATACCAAGGGTATAGCTAGGCCGCTGCCTACCAATACAAACCCCAAACCCACCCCAGTTGGGCTTCCGGCTCTCTCGCTCACCGAACGAAGCGCAATAGCACATTGACATTACTCAGACGTCGATCTTCTGTGAGAGTGGTACTACACCGCGGCTGTAGACAGTGAACCAGCAACAACGTGGTCCACTACACTTTACTGTTTTTTAAGGTGAAGTCTAAACATTGGTATAATTGTTGTCTTCAGATGTCGGTGAAGGTGGAAAAGGTAGCGGAGCCGGTGCAGCTTGGCGAGGCTCCCCATTGGCACGAACATCGAAAAACATTGTATTACGTCAGCATACTCGAACAAACCATACATAAATACGTACCATCTACAGGGAAACACGCCAAAACCAAAGTTGGTGAGTGCAAAAAAAAAAAGTTTGCGCTGAAACTTTTATTTTTAAGAAACCAACGAATATCAGAAAAACCTTATTGTTTTTTAGGTTGAATGAATATTATTTTGAATGAATATAAATAACTAATCATTGTACTAGTGGGGACTACGCAAACATAAAATAATTACACACAGACTTAGAGACCAGTAATTTGTGGCTCGCACATATTATTGTACTGCATGGAAAGCGAACCCGCTACACTAGACACGCTCGCTTTATCTTAACCACTACTCCCTGTTCACACAAATTAATATTACTTTTCCTAAATCCTCGGAGACTGTCCATAGTTACAAAATGTACACTGTCATACCAAAGAAAGCCAGACAGAACGGCAATTATCTATAAATTTATATTTAACTAAATAGTCGGGTAGATAGCATACCGTCATCCCAAGACGTAAATGTGATACGAAGTGAAATTTGCATGTCCTACAATTAGTCACGGTGGTGTAGTGGCAGCACGAATGGGCCGGAATCCCAATAGGCGCGGGTTCGAATCCCGCTTGTGACATCATTTTTCATTTCGTAATTGGGTTTTATAAATAAATAGTTAAATTCAAAACATTGTATAGTATTACGAACGAAATTGTGTTTAAGAACTAAATATCTACCAAAACTCTCATATTGTAAAATATTTGCTTAATTAATTAATATTTTATATGAAAATATAAAGATATAGGTATAGAGTGAATTCTTATCGTATGATAACCTTAGAATGCGAGGTGAAAGATCACGGCGACTTTTTTTAGTGGGTATTTTAATTTATTTCATACTAGCTTCTGCCCGCGGTTTCGCACGCGTAAAAGGTTAACTTTCCTAAAGTTTTTCATCCCCTATTTTTATTTTATACCTTAAGGGTAAATGTTTTACAAAATTTTATAAATGTCATATTTATTTATATCTAATCAATACCCTAAAAATAAGTTTCAAGCTTCTGGCTTTAAAAATGACGATATTGCCTTACAATTTTTCATCCCGAACGAAGAGTGAATGCGGGAAATAGAGTGAACGGAGCGTTGGGGCAACTTCTCGGCAGCCACCACCTCAGCCGGAAGGCACGTGTAGCAATACATAACGCAGTGCTTGTCCCAACATTACTGTATGGAAGCGAGAGTTGGGTATGCAGAAAAGAGTATGATAGTAAAATTAATGCGGTCGAAATGCGATCTCTGCGGAAAATCTGTGGAGTTAGGCTGACCGACCGCATTCGTAACGACGACGTAAGAGAGCGAGTAGGTATGAAAGAGAGTATTGGTGTAAAGATGCGAAAGGGAATGCTCCGATGGTTCGGACATGTGGAAAAAATGCCGAACGAACGCCTGGTTAAGAAGATATACAATGCGAAAGTGGAAGGATGTAGGTACCGAGGGAGACCGAGACTAACCTACCTAGACCAGATCGGTCATGTACTGAAGGAAGGTGGAGTCAAGAGTCTCCGAAACCGGCGAGCGTGTATGAAGAGAATTATGAATGTTGAGGAAGCGAGTGAAGTATGCAGAGATAGAGTTCTCTGGCACTCTGTTCTCTCTGCCTACCCTGCAAGGGATATGGCGTGATGATATGTATGTATGTATGTATTTTTCATCCCCCTTTACAAACCCTTTTTTTGCATTAGTAGCCTATGTCCTTTATCAGGCTCTAGACTATCTGTATACCAAATTTCATTTAGATCGGTTCAGTAGTTTTGGCGTGAAAGAGCGACAGACAGACAGACAGAGTTACTTTTGCATTTATAATGTTTGTAAGGATAAGGTGCATAGGATAGATACAGATAGATAATGTATGATCAAATGGACCTTAACCAGTATGTACTACAGTATGTACTACTACTTGTACATGAAAACTGGCGATTGTATGTTTGCTTGTTCAAACGCGCGAACGTTTCATTTATCTCACGAATAAAATATTTTAAGTGTTGTACAGTTCGATATTTTGTATAGTTTAAAACAAAAAAGAATACAAGCTATTTTAGATATTATACAGAGTGGAAGTGGACCGCTCCCGAAAACAAAGACAGGTGACCCTTCTAGTCCTACTTGTAATGATAGGCTAGAAAAAAATCGATTCGGATGAAATTTTTTAAGTTTTTTTCACATTCCATCGTATTAGGACAGTGCCATGTAACGATAACTCGATAAAAAATACGTAACTATACTCAGATGAGAAAAGACGCAATCTATTCAAAATTCACGATCATATGTTCAAGAGTTCAACGACCTAGCGTGGTGAAACAAAAATTTTTTTTTCATACGTATTGATTTTCTTTCTAGCCTATCATTACAAGTAGGACTAGTAGGGTTACCCTACCCGTCTTTGTTTTCGGGAGCGGTCCCCTTACACTCTGTATATTATTTCTTAAAGGTGTTTCGATGTATTTCAGAAATACCATAATAGTGTATCAACATTAATATTCGATACACTATTTTCAGTATTATTTTCGTCTTTATTGACGATAGATAAGTAAATTAAAAAAATAGTATTTTCATTAAAAAAAAGAATCACTTAAAAACTTACATTTCAACGCAAATATTGGTGGCCATTTGGCCATTTTAATTCTTATCGCTATTATTATATGAAAACAAAGTATAATTATTTTTTGGATACTTACCAGAAAGGAACATGTTTACTCTTACCCCGTTATCAAATGTATTCTTTATTATATATATAAAGAAAAGACCTGGCAGAAAAACTCGCTCTTATTTTGTTTTTTCAATATTTTTTTAGACGGTCGTGTGGGATTCATAGTTCCCGTCGAAGGTACAACCGATCAATACCTAGTGGGCGTTGAACGTAAGTTCCTGGTAGTGAAGTGGGACGGAGAAGAGGGTACGCCCGCCACCGTGGTGAAAGAAATCGCCGAGATAGACAACGAGTCACCTTTGAACAGGCTCAACGATGGCAAAGCAGACCCTAAAGGCAGAGTATACGCTGGTGAATAAACAATATATTTCTGATTTTGATAGATAACGCCCTGGACTAAAGAAATAATGACGGCAATTACACTCCGACTCAGAATTAAAAGATTACAAGATTGGAGAGAAAAGAGTCGAGCGTCCGGCTCTCATACTCACCGAACGAAGTGCAACAGCATATCGCAACTGCTCAGACGTCAGTTTTCTGCGAGTGTGGCACTACAGTGGACGGACTAGTCTGCGGCTGTAGACAAAGAACTGTCAATGGTGGCGCCCTCCCGTTTTATGTATAATAATAAAAAAAGTGTGTGTGTCAGCTCCGACGCACGACTGGAGTTTACTCCTTATGTACAATTATCAAAACAGGCGCAAAAATATCTCATTTTACTAAAAATAATATATATATTTTTATTTACATTTATTAAAACTGTTCAGTGAAGTATTATCTCACGTCAGAAAGTGAAAGGTGCGCAGAATAGGTTGCGCACCAAAAACGTAACGAGGTCATTCGATCACTAGATTTTACTCCTCAAATTTTTCTCATACCGGGCGCCTTATATGAAAGTCGATTCTTAAGGAGTAAACTCCAATCATTTTGATTTTTAATTTAGTAGTGGTAGGAGCACACTGTTGACAGTTTTCTGTCTACAGTTGCGGGCCAGTCCATCGGGTCTGGGGTAGTACCACAATCTCACAGAAAATCGACGTCTGTGCAGTGGCAATAAGCTACTGTGCTTCGTTCGGTGATCTAGAGAGCCGGCAGCCCAACTTTCTGGGTGTATTTAGGATTTTATATTAGTAGGCAGCGGCCAAGCTGTACTCTTGGTATTGCAAAGGTCCATGGGCGGCAGTGACACTTACCATCGGGTGTACTACTTTTTCGTTTGCCACCAAGACCATAAAAATCCGAAATTTTAATGAATTCTGTAATTTCTAGGTTCAATGGGTAATGAGGAGCCTCCTGGTACTTACGATCTAAACAAAGGCAACTTGTATCGCGTCGACGGCACCACGGTCACTAAGCTAGATGAGGGCCTATCTATCTCCAACGGCCTGGCCTGGGACCTTAAAGAGAAGGCGATGTATTTCATTGATTCTCTCGAGAGGAAAGTGAGAAGATACGATTACGATGTTGAGACAGGAAACATATGTAAGTTATTTTTTTTAACCTACTATAACATGCTAGTCGGACGGGTTGGTATAGGGTTTTAGTTCGAATTTACTTTTTCTTGCATAGAATTTCTGCATATTACGTCCCTTCGTCGTTTTCTACGGGCGGGCACGGGCAATAAAGGAGAAATTGTATACTCACCCCGTCATCACCTTCCCACACAGACGGCCGCAATAGCACCCTCCACACAGGCTACAATAGCGGTGGTAAGAAAGGAGGTGATGAATATTCTTACTCTGTTGTCTTTAAATAGAACATGGGCGCAGAGCTGTTCTGTCTCATTTATTCAGTTTACACTCAATCTCCATAAGTACAAATGGGTAATAAATAGTAAGGGTTGGTGCTATTCGTAATCGCCACAATACAGCAATTTTAAAATAATTTATATTTAATGAGAGACCAGCCTTTGATTGTGTTAATAGCTTCAGAAAGAAAAGGTTGATAGGAAGTGTGATATTAATTTTTGTTACAGCTAACATGAAGTACATATTTGATCTCGAGAAGAACAACATAACAGGCAATCCTGATGGTACCACCATTGATACTGATGGTAACCTGTGGGTGGCTGTCTTCGCAGGCTCTTGCGTACTTAATATCAACCCAAAGACCGGTGAACTCTTAAGGAAAATCCCAATTCCCGCTTTACAAGTGACTTCAGCCACTTTCGGAGGTCCAAATTACGATATCCTTTATGTAACTACCGCTAGTTTGGACGGAGAATCATGGGGAAAACAAAAGCCACCGTGCGGTGCCACATTTAAAGTTACAGGTTTGGGAGTGAAAGGTTACCCGAACTATGATTTTAAACTTTAAATAATTCTTTTGATACGTTCGGTTTATAAATGGTGAAGTTAAAATAAAGAGAAAATTAAAGTGAAATGTTTTTTATTTAACTGTTTACCTGGAGAACTGTTGAAGGAGTTCTAAGGAAAATTGCAAATTGAAGTTCTGGGGGCTCATTACATAGAAATAAGAAGAATTCCTATATCTTATTCCAACCTGAAACTTTTTGAAATAAAACTACATTTACGGATTCTATTGCGTTAGTTCAGTATATATATATATATATACTGGACTGAGTCCTCCCGTGACCATGATCACTGTAAAGTGTTCGAAACGTCGGGAAATTATAAATCAAATACAAACGCGATAGAATTCGTAAATGTAGTTTTATTTCAAATGTGTAATACTCGCGTAAACACTGAAACTTTTTTTTTTTGGCGGCGGGATACGGAACGGTCACGCCCCGCTAATCCGTCTGGGGCGATGGGAGAAGCGGCGCACGAACCCGTAGACCCGCCCTACAATAAACCTCTCGACGCCTTGCGGGTGGGCCACCCTATATACCCTTCTTTTTTCGAGATGTGAAGTATACTGATTGACGTTAGGAAAGTGGTGGGATTCCCTTTCTTTCCTCCATTTCAAAATGATAATGGATATATAATATCAGTTGCAGGCATTCATTCTTGACAGTATTCTGTCTACAGCTGCGGGCTGGTCTGTAGTAACACACTCTCGCATAAAATCGACGTTTGAGCGTGGCAATGTGCTGCTACGCTTCGTTTGGTGAGCGAGAGAGCCGGCAGCCTAACTTTCTGATTGGGTTGGTAGACAGCGGTGTAGCTGTACCCCTGGTAAAGCTCCATAAGTGGCAGTAACACTTACCATCATGTGTGCTGTTTGCCAACTTAAGCAAAAAAATATATCCGTCATGTATTACGTAATTCAATCAAATATCCTTGTTGTATCTTGATATTGTTTTTTTTATTGTCTGTGGTGGTAAACTAGCAAGCAGCGCATTTGATAGTAAACGTTACGGTTGCACGCGGACATTAAAACTTTAAATATGAAGATTCCTGTTTTAAATCTAAATTTATAGACGTTTAAAAGCTAAACATTAAATTACATACTATTTTTCAGTCTTAAACATCTAAAATGCCATTATACGGCGCGAACTTCCTGTGTTAGGACTTTGCAGTTTTCTGCATTGTTACACCGAGTCCTTTAGCCACATGTAGACTTATCGAGACCAATTAATATTCGCATTAAGTTTACATAGATATATTTATTAGTTTCACCGTTTTCAATTTGATCCAGAAAAGTATGACGTAGTCTGCCCCCCTTATAATCGTCCCACTGGCTTTTTTAATTTGTAATTGATAAACACAATCACCTATGTTATACAAAAGTGACTGATAAAGAATTAAATATTTCCACGTAATTCAATAAAATCACTTCTATTAAGTCTCTAAGACCTAGCTTGTTTAGTTTTTATATCTTTTGTATTTAAACAAATCCATACAGAGATTAAGTAAGTATGTCCATTCTACGTGGCAATGCTTTTAACATTCTAGGCACGTTGCCTACTCGCAATTTGAATAAGTTTTTGAATAAATTTTTCAATTATATTATTTTTTAAGCATTTAATTAAGTTTTACATTTACATTAGGGTGCCCCTTCACCCCGACACCAGTTACTTTAAATGTGGCCCCGCATGGAGGTTTGTCCTCCTCTTGATTTATAGCTGCGGTGGTCACGTACATAACATCGAAATCAGGTCCTCCGAAGGTCACCGAGGTCACTTGCTTTGCAGGTATTGGCAGCTTCTGAAGAAGTTTACTGGTACGCGGATCGACATTCAACAGCTAAAAATAATGAACAGTTTAGTGTATTATTATTTTATTAAGAAACTTTATGGCACGACTACATAGACTTTTAAGGCAATCACTTCATTTAAAGTAATAGTCTGTCAGACAGTTAAATTTTCATCTACAATAATGCAATGGACACATTGTAAATTGTTTCTTATGAGAAATTGGTGGAACACAAAGCCACTTTAATACTTTCTTTGTATTACATTAAAAAAAAAACATTGTAATGAATAACGTGTTACGTTAAAACAATGAAATGTTGTATATAATTAAGACCATCACATAACATTTTTAGGTTTATTATTTAGTTTTTTGGGACTTCACCGATGAATGGAATATAGGAGGTGACAAAGTAAGAATACAATTCACCACCCTGTCTCTTGCCCGTAGATGTTGTAAAGACGACTAGCTGATAGGGTGTGCAAATAACATGCAAGAACTTTTTCTGAAAACTCGACATAAAAGTTTTAAAACCCATCTGACCAATGTGGTATAGTAGATCAACTCCCATTCAGTTGAGGAGGAGGCACGAGTCCAACAGTGGGACATATATCAGTTGAAATGAGAATGAAAAAAGTTACAAGTTTTGAAGTTATTTGAGATCACAAAAATCTTTGTTTAGAGCAAACATTAATTAGTATGGCAATTGCAATATTGACGTCACGTTGTTTATATCGCTATCTCTGACTAATTATTAAATTTGAAAATCCTTATAAATAGTTCAATATATGAGTAAATGTTATTTTTTAATAACATTTACAAAGCTGTGTGGTAGCGGCTACGAATACTACCAACCCTTACTTTGCTCGTGGATGTTGTAAAAGAAAACTAAGAGCCTTATAACGACCTAGGCCAACTCCATCTGATGCCATTTGGTCCACAATTACATTCCCAAGGAGGGTTGACGTCTGGCAGGCGGCCGGTCATAAAACTATTGCCAACAACTTTTACAATATGTACTATGAAAGAAGAGTATATATTGTATCGACACCAAGTAATTGGGATAAGAGTAGTAGAATGATGATGATATGAGTAAATGGTATTTTGTTTTTACAAATCAATATATTTTAGTTACGTTCATTTCTTATAATAAAAAAAATGTCACCATACAATGGTCGTGAAATTTCTACAGTTAGTTACTATAACTACACCATAAATAACAATGAGGACAATTATTCAAAATGCAGAACATGCAAGAGCTTACCTGTCCACCAAAAAAGTTAGCGATCCAGAGATTCCCGTCTGTATCGATGGTCATACCATCTGCTATGCCTTCCACACCGTGATCCTTTAGCACAAACACGTGTCTCGGATTCGCTGCAATATTATGATAATGATTAATTATATCTCAATAAACTTTCCCTATCGTAAAAGATGATTAAGAGGTATAATTTGCATATAGCATCTGTGCAAGAGAAGGAAACTCGAAATAAAACCCTATACCAACACATCACTCTCACTATAGAAGATATCTGAGACCAACAGGACACATGTGGGCTGAGGTGATGATGATGATGAACGTTTTCCTTATAGTGACGGACTAAAAATACAGGTTGCCATCTCCTTTCTTACCCGTGGATCTTGCGAACGATATAAACATGCAGATAACATCTATGCAAGAGAGGGAATGCTCGAAATAAAACACTATATCAATCCGATTGACCAGCATCGCAATGGTGGAGGAAGTTCGAGCCCAGCAGTGGGATATATATATATGAGCTGAGATGACTGAGATGACACCCATAAAATATCTTTAATAGCTACAACGACCACTGCTCTACTAAAGACGAGTTTCTTTATACATAGGGGAAGGTTGCGATCAATGGACCAGCGCTTTCTTTGGACCACCTAAGTAATTAAAAAAATAGACAAGTTAGAACGTGTTCAATCTATTGTTAGGCAAAAGTACCGAGCCCAGTAAATACCCCTCAAACCTCAGTATCACCATGCCATCCATTGCGGAGTAACGTGTACGCACGTGTTTGTGAGGACGGCGATATAAAAATTACACAACGAAAACATCCATGTAAGTATTGTAATACTTTTGTTTATTAAGCGATAGTATTCTATGTTGATAGAATATTAATCTGTATTTTAGTAGGTGGTTGAGAATCTTCCCGATTTCATACCCTTTTTTTAATAGAAATATATTTTTAATTTAGCATCTAGTTGCTATCATTAGCCCACCATGGTGATGCTATGAATGGACTGGTCCAATCAAAGAAACTTTAATATACAACTTTTTTGAATGTTTTGTTTCAGAATGTCAAAAACTATAGGATTAAACGAAGCATCTAGAATTAATGGTGTTCCAAAAACAACTCTAAAACGCAGATTGGACGGCAAAAACCAAAAAGCCGTGGAAGCGACTCAAATTATAGGATCAGAAGGTGACTGCCTGCAGTATTAGAAACGGAACTTGGCAACCACATTATAGAGATGGAGAATTTATCGTATGGAGTTACTCCTAAATATGTCACGAAACTAGCATTTCATTTAGCCGAAAAAAATAAAACTAAGCATAGATTTAATAAACAGAAAAACCTAACTGCAGGAATGAAATGGTATTACGCATAAACACCTAAATTTTGTAACTAATGTTTTAAGTTTTAAAGTGTAACGTTAATCGTTAATTATGTGATTGCGATTTTTCTCATTAATAAAAGTTGATTAAAATTATGTGGTTTAATCATATTACCATGATTGGACCTTTTGCCTATAGCTTTCTAAATCCATTGATGGCAACTGAGCGATCCATTCAATGCAACGGTGGTCCAAAGAAAGCAACGCATTTCAAAATAATTTTAACACTATTCTGCTAAAATTGCTCAACTTTAAATTGAAATAAATACAGCATCGTATTTGTATTAAGAAAGGATTAAATATTAATCATTAGTTTTATTCTATCACTTTTATTTTATTAGATATGACAATTTAAAGTTATGTGGTCCAATCATCGCAACCTTCCCCTATGCTTAAGTAGGGACCAAAGAGTAAAGTTATTAAACTGAAAAAGAGTGGCAACTCGATGATAAAATATGCATGTATGGAAAGTGCTGCCACCCACAGTTTAGGCGGTGAACTAAAGTTGAAGTAATATATATACATATCTACATGTGTATGTGTAATTACATAGAATTTTCTTTTACTATGAAAGCTACCCTGAAATATAAAAAATAACATATCAGCTGATAACTAAACAATAATAATATCAGGCTAACAATGAAACTTGAGATAATCTTCAGAAAGAATATCAATAACCGAAAATAGATCGATGACAATAAGTACCTACGCTAGGAACAAAAAATAACAATTCTCAGTTGTCAAACGTTTGACAGGCAGGACAAAATGGCAGCAGTTAAGTTTGTACAACCAATCTGTAGGCGGCGCGACGGTCAGTAAAAATAAGAAATGTTTTAAGTGTGCCCCCCCAGGTAGGGACGTACCTACTTAGATACAAGAAAGAAAAATAATTAACACTACCAGCAAGAGTTTGCTAAGAAAAATAAATTTAATCAACACTAATGATTTCTGATATTTACGCGAGTAGTTTGAAATAAAACTACTTTTACGGATTCTATAGCGTTTGTAATTGATTTTTAATTTCACGTAGTATCGAACACTTTACAGTGATCATGGTCACGGGAGGACTGTTCTCTCGTGACCATGATCACACGCAATACCATGGCACAAACGCGACAGAATCCGTAAAAGTAGTTTTAATCAACATTGGCAAGAAGGAAACGCTAAGAGAGATTTTAATCAACGTTAGGAACAATAGTTCGTTGAGTAGGTTAAATTTAAACAATATTGATAACAACGGTAGCTAATTGCCAAAGCTAAAAAAGAAAGAGAAGACTCCTTTTTTAAAGTTTATGGTTTGATTACTTAAAGCTAAAGTTAGTTTATACTTCAATCAATTAAATTTAAAGTCATCATCCGTCAGTAAGTCAGATGGTTGCCTTCAATAGTGTCATGGCCACACTGTTAAAGGTATCTTTTTGGAATTGTAGTGCAAACCGAAAACGTATGTAAGGCATTGTTATATCATTTCCACTACTCTTCATTACCTCCTCTGGATCAAATTATATAAAGTGCCATCAAAGTTATCATATATAACACGTTAAAACACTAATATATTGAATATAATACAAGCGCACCACATGACACTTTCTTTTGCGCGCTAAAACTCAGAAGACTCTTATTTGATAGATTAGACAGATTATATCCTGCGTCAATATGCTACTTTTGCACGCCTCATAAGCGAAGCGTTGAGGTAATGCTCTACTCCCGATATATGAAAATCAAGGACTTTTCAAAACCAAAAATGACTGTATTTTTCTCACACTGCACTTATAGGATAATATTATCATACATATATGTCAAGAAAAAAACGTTAGTTTAAATGTATTTGATATTTTTAAAAGGCAACTATTTCGTTTAAAGTAAGAATAAAGTTGATTAAAAAAAAATATTCCGGGACGTCCGGATGTCTGTCCATATGGATCTGGCACTCTCACGACCGTAAAAAATTAATGTATCAAAGTATTTTTTTTAAAGATTCATAATTACAACGCGCTATTTCCTTTCGAAAATGGCTTGGTAAGTTTTTGTCGTTTAATTGCAATTAATAAAAAACTAAACTGTCTTTAGTATATGCATGTATACCTTATGAAAATTGGGTTCGTTTACAATGCTTGCAAGCTAGAAATTTCAAAAGTATTTTTTTTTTCTTTTATAGCATTAATTAATAATAAAAAAATCATGAGGTGTGCACTTTTGAATTGTCCAAACTATTATATATTCTGTACCTACGCGAGTTAAAACTACAGACAAAACCAATATAACAACAAATTTACAATACTTACAGATATTACCAGTTTCCACATCATAATCATATCGCCTCACTACGTACTCCAGAGAATCGATGAAATAGAACGCCTTCTCTTTGAGGTCCCAACACAGGCCGTTGGAGATGTCCACGCCCGAGTCCAATTTGTGCACGCTGCCGTCTGGGTCGATGCGATATATCGAACCTTTCTTCAAATGGAATTTACCTGGCTCGTATTGAAGGCCCATTGTGCCTAATAATTTAAAAACATAGGTAAAAAAGTGCATATACATTTATGTCTTTAGGAATATATTCTATTTCTTATATATAGGTAAGAAGCTTCCCGTGTAGTGACCTGTTGATAAATGCATATAATGTCCCCTTTAGAAAACTATTTTTATGATAAATACCTCGAATAATATCTCCAACTGATTTAACTATAAACAAAAGAGACGTATAGAGCACAGATGCAAAATAATTAAAAGAGATCATGCAAATTAAAAAAAGGACCTTAATATAAGTAATCAAACGTAAGCTTTTTAACATGTTATTCCCCATCTGTGCATATAGCTACTAAACCTTGCCATTATCAAAACTCAGACAAGAAATTTAGAGTTATATCACAATGCGTTAGAGAAGAGTATGCTAGGGAAAAAATAACTTCTTTTTACTTTCTTTATATCATTTAGCTTTGCTATTACAAAACTAAAAGATATAAAACAATAGCAAAACTAAAGTAGGCACACAGACTGTCCGGCAAATGGAGAATCCTAATATTAAGATATGGAAGATATAATCAAAAGGCTGGCCTGATGAGATCAACCCTAAGCCAGATAGGCAGAATGTTGTGATAAGACTTTGCCAAAGAACAATCAGCAATCCTTTAAAGAATGAAAACCAAAATAAAACCTATTGTTATTATTTATTACCACCTATCAAAGTACAGCGAATTTTCGCTGACATAACGTGATTGATAAATAATTGTTATCAATTTTATTAAAATATAATTAGCAATAGCACTATCACATAAAATAAAAGAAACAGAATATATTTAATATAATACTTGTAATCGTGACTATCATTTTCTATACTTTTTGTATACTACGTTGTCTGAGAATGCGAATTATTTATTCACATTCAATATCAATGAATCAGCACGGAGATTATTTCCTCCGGTAGAGGAACAGTGCAGATTGTTTTATGTCAAGTGTAAAATTCGAATTTTATCTCGATTTCGTGATCTACCTATTCGTATGACGAGAATTGCCGCCAGGACTCGTCGGGGTTCAGTTACCTATAATATATTACATATAAAAGAAAATGTAGGTTGTAAGCTTACCTGAAAATAGTCTTCCTCTAGGATCCGCTTTGCCGTCATTGAACCGAGATTCACGATTCTCCGTGTCCACCGCCGCGACAGTCCTCAGGATCTTTACAGTGTTTTCACCACCATCCCATTGAATCTCCAACACTTTGTTGCCCATACCGATTACAAAATGGTTGGGTTTACCTTCTATTGGTATTATGAAAGAGATCTCATCCTCTGTAAAAGGAAATAAAATATTTCATTACTGCCATGCTTGCAATTGCTATAATTTTTTGTTTGGTCCACTTACGTGTGAACGGCTATACCGATTTGGGAAATTGTTCAAATATGTCTGGAGATTGTTCTTATCTACTTCTCGATTCGGTGAGGCTTATTTATTATCGGTGAGGCTTATTTATTACTTATGGTGGCAGCCTACCAATAAAAACCCAAAAATTCACCCAGAGAGTTGGTCGCCGGCTCTGTCGTTCACCGAACGAAGCACAACAGCATATTACCACTACTCAAACCTCGATTTTCTAACGTAGTGCATTTTATTCTCTATAACAAAAATAAAATATATTTTTTGAACTATGTCCGGAGTCCAATTTAGAAAGAATTCTTACACGCCGCATATTCGATAGTTGTAATTAGATATTAGAGTATAGTTGTAGTGAAGCTTAAGCAGGCATTGCAGAAGTGTAGACATATGAAAATCATCTCTGACTAAAGTGTGGTAATAGAATAAAAATACAGTAGTCACAGTTCCTTTCTTTCTCGTGCATACCGAAAAATTTTGTAACGGAAATGGTGACGATGGAAATGGTGGTTGACTGAAAAAGACGAAAACTTCTAAATAGCACCCTAAGTGAATCCGCCTGGCTGGCGTGGTGTACGCTAATTTCGCTCACTTAAGTAGGCCCGTGACATCATTTACTTTGTTTAATTAAGCTGACATCTGATCTCACTTTGTTATAGTGCAATAGCGGCTAATTCCGAATCAGAGCCGCAGCTGTAGAGTTTAAAACTTACCAAGTTTACATTTTGTGTGTATCCCAGTGTTAGGTACATATTTGTTAATAGTTTTGTCCAATATGCCGACGAAGTAGAGGGCTTGTTCATTGTGGTCCCAGTGAGGACCTTCACCTAAACGCAGCGGCTCTGTTACTGACTCCATCATTAGCGCTATCTAGGGATATAAAATGTTCTTTTATTTTTAAACGCTTTTTATACATTAAAAAAAAAGGTTTTCTATTTGAATGTTTATTTATACAGTGTTGTCTCGATGATTTGAGTGTCAAGGGAAATAAAAAAAAAACGGTTCAACGAACAACTACAAAGTTCATGGTCACGGAGGACTAAGGTGCCTCGCGTCCAACAACTCATAATTATTACAGAGATATAAATATATAACGATGATTACGAAACGAAAAATGATGTCACAAGCGGGGTTCGAACCCACACCTATTGGGCATCCGGCCCAATCGTACTGCCACTTACACCATCGTGAACTATTTTAGGACATGCAAATTTCGCTTCATATCATATCTTACGTCTTCAAGGTCATCTTGTAAGTGGCAGCACGATTGGGCCGGCTTCCCAATAGGTGTGGGTTCGAAACCCGCTTGTGACATCATTTTTCGTTTCGTAATCGGGTATTTATAAATAATTAAGCATATTAAATGCTAAAAATTTCAGTAATTTGAATGTAACGATGATTTATTGGACCCTTAGTCTTCCCGTGACCAAACAAAAAAAATTTAGTGCCTTTAAAAATTTGCCGCGGTCACTGGGAATTTTATTAATATAAATATTATATATAATATTATTAAACAACTAAAGTTAAATAAGTTCAATTACACACACTTGAACACAAGCACAGCGTAGATCACACTAAATTATAGATATTAAAATATGACTAGATATACATTATCTAATCGCAAAAAATAGCAATCATTATCGCAACAGAGTAAAAAAACTACAGTTGTACCACAGACACGTAAACAAATAAATCAAACGTGTACTAGTGAATGAATTTGTGTAAGCTTTCGAATCGGGATGTTAATTACTTTTGTTGGCATATAGTTATAGAAAGTAATGCTGTGTGGTAACGGCTGCGAATACTTTTCTTTTATTGTTCACGCTGCGGAAACGCATTTACGTGCTATCCCGCCGGTGATAGACGGGGAGAGCGTGGGACTAGCCGGCCACCTGCCCGATTGGAATACCCACTAAAACTACATTAGCCCTTTTTGCGCTTTTACGGGGTGCCGGAGAGACTGTTTACTGACATTCGATCCCCGACACTCCAACGCTTGGCCGTCGAGCCACGCCCTATCGTCATTCAAGGCGGTTGGAGGAGGTGCGCATATCGGCGCTGCTTTCTTTCTGGCCGCTGCCGGCGGAGCGAGTCTGTGGCGTCTTTGCCTTGCGTTCCCGCTCCGCAGCCTCCTGTATAGAAATAACCTCCTTACAGAAGAAGGCCATCGACGACTAGCACTTGTCGCTGTCGAACATTGTAGAGATGATGGTCGATAGTAAGAGGTCTCTTCCAATGACTGCCGACAGGACGTGGTGTTGGGGCTCCCAGGCGGAGCATACCTCCAGTGTGTGGCGCGCATCTTCCACTGGCAAAACAAAAAACCTGTTGCCCTTACTTTGCTCGTGGATGTCGTAAAAGATGAGTAAGAGTTTTATATCGACCTGGGTCAGCTCCAGCTGCTACACAAGTTTGGTCCACAATTACATTTTCAAAGATGGTTGATGACCGGCAGGTGGCCGGTCAGAAAATGATTGCCCATAACTTTTGCAATATGTACGAATGTACAAGTAATTAGGATATGAGCAGGAGAATGATGAGTTTATAGAACGTAGACTAAGAATTATATTAATTTGTGAAAACAACTCAACGTTTGTTTCAGTTTTCACGTAATAAAAAATTATTTAAAACTATAATGATAAATTTGGTTGAAAAAAACCTCATATGTAAACATTGATGAAAATTACATAGTTTTATGAATTGAACAAACATAAACAATGGAAACCACATTAACTTTTCATAATTTATAAACAGTTCAAAAAACACGTCAAATTCTTAAAATGCAAGAACGCTTAGCCCGATCGTGTATCTCTATCGCTTGTTCCGTGTTCTCGCTGCGTACTCGAACGTGCCCTTTTCGTGCGTGCAGCCGGCGTTCATCCATTTATAAGACGTTATCACGTCAAAGAAGTCTGTTGTTATTTATTTCTATGACAATGATGTTTTGCTGCGTGACTAAGGGTGTACGTGTACCAGTATTTATTATTATCTCAGGCCATATACGTCCCACAGCTGGGCTCGAGCATCCTTCACAAAGAGAAATCGACCAACTATACTACGTTGCTCAGACGTCTTGCTATTGGCTATTATTGCGTATTTTCCTACTCTAGTATAGATGTTATATGCATAGTCCATGTCCTTTAATAGTCTTTTACGGTCCCCACAAGCAAGATGAATGGGGAGGTGAATTGTATTCTTACTCCGTCACCATACGGAAAATATTGTGTACAATTGAGTTAGTTTGATATCAGCTGATGTATCGCTATATGTAGATCAGTGTTGCACATGTGAATTTAAAAAGCGCTAACGTTGTGTGAATTGAGCTTGATGATGAAAGAATTTAGTGCGAGACTTGACGAAATATTTCATCGCTCACCCACCCTCGAGACCATGCATGCTATTTTTACCCGACTGAAAGGAGTGGTATTGTGTTTAACAGTCTATGTATGTATGTATGTTCCTTTGAAGCACTATATATACCAAACGCCTGGGCCGATTTTTATGATTCGCACGTTAATCGATTCCTCTTAATCCGGCGAGTGTCACTAAAGATATGACGTTATTGAAAATTCAATATGGCGACTACTGGACGCCATATTGTGAAAATTAAAAAAATTAAAGTCAACAAACTATATCGAGTGGGGTATCGTTAAATAGGTATTTAAAAATCATTATTAGTTTTCTTTCAATATTTTTCGATTTGACTGACCGTTTAGGATCTATATCGATTTAAAGTTTCGTAACAACCTTTCTCACATATAGGTTTTTTAGACAATAGAAATTTACGATGAAAAGACGAAAAATTCATATAACTGGATGTGGATGGACATATACTGAAGTATCTATTAGGTATATTGTCCAATATACCATAGGTAGTCCTACCTAAAGTATCTAATGTCTGACGCGGTCGCCCATCTCCAATTTCTAACGATATAGTACTTTACTTCAGTCGAAAAACTATATATAGTTAGGTACTTACCTACTTATCAATAAATAAGATAACTATAGCTACCTAGGTATTTATAACTAAAAAGTATAAAATAAAAAAAAATATTAAAAAAATCAAAAAACCCGACTGCGTAAAAAGTCACCAAAACTATAACGTACATAACATAATAAAAAAACTGAAAAGAAAAAGACAAGCACTTAGATGTCCGGTGGTCTAGAATTCCATAATATATTATTGAATAAATACTATTGCAGAAAATGAAATATATTTTAATAATAGAACATGACAACTGAACAGTGGGGATCCATTGAAAAATTAGATTTGCTGTCGAATAAAGGATCCCGACTGTTCAGTTGTCATGTTCTATTATTAAAATATATTTCATTTTCTGCAATAGTATCTATTCAATAGTATATTATGGAATTCTAGACCACCGGACATCTAAGTGCTTGTTTTTTTCTTTTCAGTTTTTTTATTATGTACGTTATAGTTTTGGTGACTTTTTACGCAGTCGGGTTTTTTGATTTTTTTAATAATTTTTTTTTGGAGACTTATTCCAAATAGATCATGTAGTTTGGGTGTGACGTCAATATTTTGATATTAAACAATGTCCACCCTAAATACCAACCATATAGGAGGTTTATTTCATGCGGGATATTGTCTGTGTTTTCATTCGGCTCAAAAAATCGTGATATGTATTTCGAAAAATTACAATATTTGAAAAACTATTTAGAACTATCGAAAAAAAAATATATGCATATTTGTAATTTAAAAAAAAATGGAGCTTTTCAATTCTATGTATTTAGTAGTGATTTTAAACTTATTTTCTATGCATTTCTAAGTTATGCAGAGGTAATTTGTTGAAACGCGATTTTAATAGTGAAAATCTGTTGACGCCTAATATTATATATATCGCAACAACACCTATCTAAAGCCTTTTGAGCTTTAAGTATTATAATCAGCTAATATGGGTAATATACACGTTTATTATTGAAAAAAAAACCAATAGCGCAAGCCTGCCTCATGAGAAAAAATTCCATTTAGGTATATTAATACGGAACTTCGTATTAATTTATAAAAGAAAATGTTTTCACAAAGATTTATAATAACTGCCAAATTGCGCATATTAAAATGAGAAGAAGTAAAATAAAGGAATTAATCGATAACCTGCAGTGGTGGCCGCGTTCCGATATTGGAGAAGTAGAAGATGAATACAGATTACAAAGTTAACACCCGGTACTTGCGCCCGCAGGATAACTTGTTAATAAACGATTTTAATTTGTTAATAGTATATTTGTAGTAGGTAAGCATATGTTTCTTCAATTGCCTTAAATCAAATTACACATACATACATACATATCATCACGCCATATCCCTTGCAGGGTAGGCAGAGAGAACAGAGTGCCAGAGAACTCTATCTCTGCATACTTCACTCGCTTCCTCAACATTCATAATTCTCTTCATACACGCTCGCCGGTTTCGGAGACTCTTGACTCCACCTTCCTTCAGTACATGACCGATCTGGTCTAGGTAGGTTAGTCTCGGTCTCCCTCGGTACCTACATCCTTCCACTTTCGCATTGTATATCTTCTTAACCAGGCGTTCTTTCGGCATTCTTTCCACATGTCCGAACCATCGGAGCATTCCCTTTTGCATCTTTACACCAATACTCTCTTTCATACCTACTCGCTCTCTTACGTCGTCGTTACGAATGCGGTCGGTCAGCCTAACTCCACAGATTTTCCGCAGAGATCGCATTTCGACCGCATTAATTACCCGACTGCAAAGGAGTGGTATTGTGTTTAACAGTCTATGTATGTATGTTTGTATGTTCCTTTGAAGCACTATATATACCAAACGCCTGGGCCGATTTTTATGATTCGCACGTCAATCGATTCCTCTTAATCCGGCGAGTGTCACTAAAGATATGACGTTATTGAAAATTCAATATGGCGACTACTGGACGCCATATTGTGAAAATTAAAAAAAATAAAGTCAACAAACTATATCGAGTGGGGTATCGTTAAATAGGTATTTAAAAATCATAGTTAGTTTTCTCTCAATATTTTTGATTTGACTGGCCGTTTAGGATCTATATCGATTTAAAGTTTCGTAACAACCTTTCTCACATATAGGTTTTTTAGACAGTAGAAATTTACGATGAAAAGATGAAAAATTCATATAAATGGATGTGGATGGACATATACTGAAGTATCTAGTAGGTATATTGTCCAATATACCATAGGTAGTCCTACCTAAAGTATCTAATGTCTGACGCGGTCGCCCTTCTCCAATTTCTAACGATTTAGCACTCAACTTCAGTTGAAAAACTATATATAGTTAGGTACTTACCTACTTATTAATAAATAAGATAACTATAGCTACCTAGGTATGTATAACTAAAAAGTGTAAAATAAAAAAAAAAATGATTAAAAAAATCAAAAAGCCCGACTGCGTAAAAAGTCACCAAAACTACGTACATAATAAAAAAACTGAAAAGAAAAAAACAAGCACTTAGATGTTCGGTGGTCTAGAATTCCATAATATATTATTGAATAAATACTATTGCAGAAAATGAAATATATTTTAATAATAGAACATGACAACAGAACAGTATGGAATTCTAGACCACCGAACATCTAAGTGCTTGTTTTTTTTTTCAGTTTTTTTATTATGTACATAGTTTTGGTGACTTTTTACGCAGTCGGGTTTTTTGATTTTTTTAATCATTTTTTTTTTATTTTACAATCATACTCTTTTCTGCATACCCAACTCTCGCTTCCATACAGTAATGTTGGGACAAGCACTGCGTTATGTATTGCTACACGTGCCTTCTGGCTGAGGTGGTGGCTGCCGAAAAGTTGCCCCAACGCTCCGTTCACTCTATTTCCCGCATTCACTCTTCGCTCTATATCAGTGGTGTACCTTCCATCTCGGCTAAATCCACATCCAAGATATACAAATTCATCCACTTGCTCTAGTACATCATTACCTATTGTTACTCTTACATCTGTTCTGGTTTTATCTCTTTCAAAGACCATTATTTTGGTTTTGCTCACATTCACGCGTAGACCCCTTTTCTTACAATCTTCTGTCATTGTGTCGACTAGGGTCTGCAGGTCAGTCGCTGACTGTGCCAGCAGGACTGCATCATCTGCATAAAGCAGAGCAGTGACCACTGAGTCGCCCATCTGGACTCCCACATTCATATCGTTCAACCTTTGGAGACATTTATCCAGATATATGATAAACAGCCTGGCTGACAGAACGCACTCCTGCTTAACGCCGATATTGACGTCAAACCAAGGCGACATTCCATCATCCAGCCGCACACAGGCTCTACAGCCCATGTAACTGGACTGCACAGCCTGTAGCAGTTTACAGTTAATACCATACTCCGGTAAAATGTCCCAAAGTTCCTTTCGTACAACCGTGTCAAATGCTCTCTCCAGATCCACAAAACTGCAGAAAACCCTCTGACCTAGATCCAGATGCTTCTCCACAATGTTGCGCAGAGAGAACACTTGATCCATGCATCCCCTTCCACTCCTGAAACCTCCTTGTGTCTCACACAGTAAACCATCGGACACCATCCTCATTCTCCTTTCAATAACTTTTCCATACACTTTTGCTGCCAAACTGGTCAAGCTTATGGCTCTGTAATTTGCGCAGTCATAACGTGAACCCTTGTTTTTAAACAAAGGCACGATGACTGCGCTATTCCAGTCCCTGGGAACCATTCCCGAGCTCCAACATAAATTGAGGAGCAACAGGAACGCCTCCCAGACACAAGAGCCACCGAGCTTGATCATCTCGGCAGACACCATATCAATGCCCGCTGCCTTACCATTTTTCAAACTTCTTATCGCCCATTCAACTTCATCCATACTGATGCCATCGGAGGACGCCGTTGTCGAATGTTGATCTACTAAACCACATCCAACACCGGCGCCAACCGTAGCATCCGCATACATATCGCCAAAATATTCACTCCATCGGCTTAACACGTCTTGTGTTTGTGTAAGAATGTCTCCACCTTTAGACCTTATTTTATTCATTCTGAAGGCTGACCAACCACCCCGAGACTTCTTCACCTCCCTCCAAAAGAGTTTGGTGTTACCCTCGAAGTTTTTAGTCAGCCTATCTTCTGCACTCATACTTGCTCTATCACGTTTCTCTTTCACTAAGGCCTTGGTGTCATTCTTACATTGACCATCGCCAGGGCGATGCTCGACAGCGTCAGGAACTGGGACGCGGTCGCAACCTTCTGCGAGGCAGTAGTCTCGCGGAAGGAGGCGGCGGAGCGCGTGCGCGAGGAGCGTCTCCTCGACGGCGCGAGCCGCCGCCGGCGACTGGGGCGGCGCAGGCGCGATTACCTGCGCCTGATGCCGCCCTAGCCAAGGCCGCGGGTGACTGGATCGGGGAATTAGTCCGTCACCCGCCGAGAGGCCGACCGCGTGAGGAAAGACCGACATCCTACCCGAGGGGGGGATGTCGGTCGAGGAGAGGGTACTCCTCAGGGGTATTCCGTCGGGCCGACCACTGACGTCAAGTCACTCTGCTCCGGTGGTCGGCCCAACGACGAAGGCGACGTCACGGGTGGGTTACGGGTGTGCGCGCTTACGCCCCTCTGTCACCCCGGACGGAATGGTGCGAGGAGTGCGCCGACCGTAGCCCACCCCCCAAAAAAAAAAAAAAAAAAAATGGCGACTCTTTCTATCTGCGACGTCATTGCACAATTGAAAATGATTGCGATGTTTAAACTAGGTAAAGGAAAAATTACGAGCTTTTTGAAAAGTGGCTTACAACTGTCCAGGTAACCAGCACCACAGATCGTTCTAATACAGTTTTTTTGTACTCTAAATATTCTTAATGTGTCAATAGAGTTACCCCATATGATCAGGCCATATCGCAACAGTGAGGAGACATAACCGTGGCATGCAGTTAGCGACGATTCTGTGGCAACATGTCTTAAACAACTTAAAAGTTCATTCCCATGCATCGCGTTTAAACGAGGCCGCGCGCGTTTAAACGCTTACGACTGTTGCGCGCGGCTCATTGGACAATAGCCAATGTATGGCGCAGCTTACGTCATTCGTCGCTTACGACTGTCGCGAACCTCGGAAACGGCGCCCATACACTTTCATACATGGACTATTGTCGTAAGCGTTTAAACGCGATACACGGAAATTAACCTTTAGACATAAACATATCGATCTAACTTAAAGCAGAGTTTCTCAATATGTTTTTGTTCAATTGCCATGTTTGTCAATTATTAAACCTAACAAAGTAAAAGATTCCGCTAATTCTAATATGTTTTCATTATATTTGATATTTAATTTAATAGGATGACTGTTGTATGTCTGGAAATGTACCATGCTAGTACATACATACATACATATCATCACGCCATATCCTTGCAGGGTAGGCAGTGAGAACAGATACCATGCTAGTGTTATTTGATATCTACATTAACAGCATTTAATTTCTCAACAGCATTTGTTCTATCAATTTGGATGTTTGGTCGTTGCAACTTAGTTATATTTGAAAGGATTGGGGTTCAAACTCAATATATCCAAAACATCTCGAATTCGACCTTAGTGCTTCCTGTGTCGATTTATCACACTCCACACTAGTTTATTATCATATCAGCTCATATGTCCCACTGCTGGGCTCGAGCTGCCTCTGTAATAGCAGTTAAATTGACTTACCTTTTGACTACACAGATAGTGTAGTGTAGTGGTATCCTGCCTACCGTGCCAGTGTCGTGGATTTGATTACCACACAGGAATATATTTTAGGTGATTAAAAAAAAAATATTTTGAATATGGTGGTAATTTGTGTCCTTTAAGCTGCTAGACATGCAGTTTGATATAGGATTATATTTTATAAAAACTTGTTTTCCATCCATCCATCCATCAGCCCATAAACGCCCACTGTTGGACATAGACCTCCCCACGAGAATGCCATTCGCAACGGTCCTGTGCCACCTGCATCCAACAGTTTCCTGCGACCTTGATGAGGTCATCAGTCCACATTGGGGGTCGTCCTACGCTGCGTCGTCCGATTCGTGGTCGCCACTCGAGATCCTTTCTTCCCCAACAGTTGTCGGTTCGATGAGCGATGTGGCCTGCCCGCTCATTTAAGTTAATAAAACGACGAAACGGATTTCCAGTAGATGTGGGTTCAAATCCCAAGTGAACAATAATTTTTCGCTTGTAAAACAAGTGTTTATAAATGCCTTGCTTGTTAAATACTAAATGTCAGTTATTTAGGTTATGTTTAATATTTGAATCTCTTAAGTCTCGAATACACGTTATATCGACTGCAAAGATGGTGTAGCGGTAAGATCGACCTTTCGTGCCAGTGCCTTGGGTTCTATTCCTGCACAGGATAATACTTTGTGCGCTCTACAAACTGTTGTTCTGTGTCTAGGTGTAATTTGTTTGCGTTAATTGCGTGTTTATAAAGTCCCCCACAATACAAGGTTAGCAATAAAACACGTATTATCAATAAATAATTATTATATTTAGTTAAGCCGCACATTAGCATTGGGGTAACCCTTCACCCCTAGACCGGTCACTTTAAACGTAGCCCCACACGGAGGTTTCTGCTCCTCTCCTCGGTTCATTGCTGCTGAAGTCACATACAGTACATCGAGGTTGGGACCGCCGAAGGTTGCTGAAGTCGTTTGGAGGGCAGGAATTGGTACCTTTTGAAGGAGTTTGCCTGTACGTGGATCGACTTTTATAAGCTGAAAATTATTTATTATAAATTATTTTTAATTATTAATGTTTATATATCGTATAAAAAACAACTCATCACCCGCTATCCAACCTAAGGGTGTCGTAAAAGATGACTAAAAGATATAATATGCATATAACATCTATGGAGGAGAAGGAAAACTTGAAACAAAACCCTACCAACCAGTCTGAAAAGGTATAGTAGGTAAATTTCTCTCCTATGGTGAAGAAGACACGCGCCCAGCAGTGGAATGAGTATAAGCGGCGCTGGTAGTGATGTTTTATTAAACTTCTCAAATATCTCACTATTTAATTCAAGTATACACACTAGAAGGAAAACTTATCTTCTACACCGGATTACTTGGTAAGACGGGCCGGGTCGACTTAGGGTTTTATAAAGAGTTTTGCTTCTCTGGTACTAATGTTATGCTTGCATGTCTTTAGTCATATTTTACGAAACTGATGGTAAAAAAGGGATGGTTGGTGTTTTTATTTTTACTCAATTACCAAAACAAAAACATAAAATACAAATTTTACAAAATTTTTGCTTCCTGTATTTAAAGTTTTAAACTGTATTACGAGAGCCTGTGAACACTCCTCCATCCATCAGGACTTTAATGTTAGTATTGCGCATCTTCCTTATGATGAGAGGGCAATATATGAACATATCACACATACCAAGATGGATAATATTGTTTAGTACAGGGTTTCAATTTGAATTTTCTTGTTTTTCCATATCAAAATTCTGTGTAGGACATAAGCATCTTAACGAGAATGCCAAGTTAGGCTATACTATGCCTGATCTTTAACCAGTCAATATTGACTTTTCGTTGTTCAACGGATTTACGTGTTTTTATCTCGTAGAATAATGTTATTATCGCATCAGCTCGGCTCTCTGGTGGCATAGCTGGGCACCGTTAATCAAATAGTTAACTTCGTTAATCGTTAAACCGCTACAAAAAAAGTTAGCTTCGTTAAACGTTAAAGCGTTACATTTCGGAAGAATTAACGCAAGTTAACGTTAATCGTTAATCCGTTAATATGTGTAAAATTGCATCTTTATATCGTTGAGTTAGTGAACTTATAAAACCTGTTGGTTTAGGTTCTGGAAGTTGGAAGTTAACAGGTTAGGAACAAAACAAAATACTTGTATAATTCAAATGTGTAATTTAATCGTCGGGCATTAGGTGCATATTCCCCTTCATGAACATTAACATTTTGAAGTAAAGAAATAATCAAACGAAACAAATCTTTTCACAGTTTTCTTTCTCACTCGCACGCGCCGGCCAAATATAAATCAAATCAAATCAAATCAAATCATTTATTAATTTGTATAACATAGGTAATATAAGATGTCAGGTGATAAAATTTTATGATGGAGATCACTATGTCATGCCGATAGGCGTACAAATTTTGTTAATAATTAGTATTTATACATTAAAATTCAGATAACAATCAAATTAATTTTCCATGGCAAAATAATTAAAATTAGACAATTCTAAATTAGATTCCAATGCATAGTCAATGTTAAAATTGAAATTATTTTTATAATGTCATATAAATTCATCATTTAAATATTCGTCAATACTATAATAACATTTCTTGGTCAATAATAATTTTAGTCTTCTTTTAAAATGAGTGGTGTCAAGGGACTTCGTTTCTTCTGGTAACTTGTTATAAACACGTGGAGCCATACCTAAGATACTTTTTCTTGCTAAGGCTGTTTTGCATTTAAAAGTACCTAGCAGGTTTTTATACTGACTACGTAATGGAACATTTCTTGAAGTAGAGTATTCAGCAAACATACTTAGGTTATTTTTCACAAATACGCATACCTCAAATATATATAGAGATGGTAGTGATAATATACTTAATTTTTTAAACAATGGCATACAACTCTCATCTGGTTTGAGGTAATACATTGCCCGAACGCACCTTTTTTGAGCTTTAAATATGATATTTTGATTTGTGGAATTACCCCAAAAGATTATACCATAGCGTAATATGGAATCGACTAAACCATAATAGGCAATTAATAAAGCTTCTTCATTAACTTTCCTTGATATTTTTAAAAGTGCATATGCTGCTCTATTTAATTTTTTACTTAGTTGTTCTATATGGCTCTTCCAATCTAGATGGTTGTCAATATAGAGACCTAAGAATTTTGTACTATTTGCTTGCTCTAAAGTACAGTTATTACAATTTACAACTATGTTAGGTGCTACTTTTCTTTGATAGAAATGCATAATTTTTGTTTTATTTAGATTAATTATAAGATTATTTCTATTAAACCAATTAATTATATTTATAAGAGCATTATTAATGTCATTTTGATAATCATTATATTCATTACACTTTATTATGGCAGTACTGTCATCAGCAAACAGGACCATTTGTTGGTGTGTTGACTTTGGAAGGTCATTTATATATATTAGGAACAGCAGTGGCCCAAGTATGCTGCCTTGTGGAACGCCATATTTAATTATTCGTGGTCTCGATAAAAATGTTCGTTCTCTTTGATTTATAGAACATAGTCTTGTTATCTCTGTCTGTTGTAATCTATTTATTAGATAGGATTCTATAAGCTCTAGAACATTACCTCTTATTCCATACGTATATAACTTATAGAGTAATGTGTTGTGGTTTACGTAGTCAAAAGCCTTAGTCATATCTGTATATATTGCACAAATCGGATTTCTTTCATCAATCGATGTTATAACACTATGTAATAATTCAAATATAGCCATGTTAGTGGACATATTTTTTCGAAAACCTTTTTGTTCATGACATAGTATGTTATATTTACTTAGGTAGGTATATAATGCATCGTATATTATTTTTTCAAATATTTTTGAAAATACTGAAAGTTTTGCTATTGGTCTGTAATTTTTCATACATTTTCTATCATCCTTTTTAAAAACTGGTTTAATGATTGTATTTTTCAACTTTTCAGGATATATGCCTTGTGTTATACATAGATTCATAATATATGATAAAACTGGAGAAATATAATTACTGACATATTTAAGGACATGCGTTGACACGCCATCACTGCCCACTGTATATGTATTTTTTTTGGATTTTATTGCAATATTTATGTCATCTTTTATGATAGGTCGCATGAACATTGATTGAGATGTCAAGTAAGATAGTTTATAATTATATTGAATGTCAGATATATTATTTTCTATGTCATCTATAAAATAATCATTAAAAGTATTCGCTATTTCTTGAGGCTTAGTCAAGATCAAATCTCTACTTTTAATAGTCGCTATCTGTGCTTTTGGTAAGTTATTGTCAGGTTTGTTAACTATGTGCCACGTGGCTTTAGATTTATTAAATGAGGATTTTATAAAGTAGTCATTTTGTGCCTTTTGGGTTAATTTTATGATATTCTTATATAATGTTGTGTATTTTTGAAATTTAATTTTAGCTTGTTTAGTAGGGTTCAATCGAAATTGCCATAATAGCTGTCTTTGCTTTTTACTACACTTTTTTATGCCACGGGAAATCCATTTACATTTTTTTTCTGTTTTTATTTTCAACCATATATTTGGAAAACATAGATTGTAGAAAAGAGAAAATGTTTCATTAAAGTTATCATAAGCTTCATTGGCACGATTTGTGCTATACACTTCTGTAAATGATAGGTTTTCTAAGATTTTTCCAAATTTTTTCATGTTTTCATTGCTATAATCTTTTTTCATCACTTGCCACGTCTTGAGTTTATAAACTTTTTTAACAGGAACTGTAAGTATTTGAGATGTATGATCGGAGAGGACTAGGTCAACTACTTTTACTTTGCAGCCTTTTTTTATATTATGAGCGAAATTATCGATGCAGGTGTTGCTACTTAGTCGTGTAGGCTGTCTTAATGATAGAGTTAAATCAAAGCTAAGCAAGAAATTTTCTAATTCTGATGTAATTTTGCTTCTTCGTAAAATATCAATATTAAAATCGCCGCATATTATAATTTTTTTGTCTGTTTTTAAACATATTTTTTTTAATACAATGTCTAATTTTTCAAAGAATGCCATATAGCTCTGTGAGTTATGTTTTGGTAATCGATAAATACATAGAATAATGACAGAGCAAGTTATCAGTTCAATTGCACACATTTCAATAACACCGGGTATGGATTGAATAGCAATTTCCGGTAACTCCTTAAAATAATGTCCGTTTTTTACCATGATACAGGCACCTCCACGATTTTTTTCGCGACAGAATATTGCTCCTAGGCAATAATTAGGAATATATAATAAGTTTTCCTGTTCTGTAGCTACAAAATGTTCAGTTAAACATAGAATGTCGATATCATTTCCTTGCTTATTCATATTATCTAACTGCACTGTTAATAAGTCAGATTTCGAGAATAAACCTGCAATATTCTGGTGGAGTATATTAATGTGATTAAAGAAAAAACTGCGAATCACCAGATATAGACTCTGTATCATATTCATAATATTTTGAAGTCTGAATTTCTATAACAAGCTGATTTAGATCGCTCATGACAACTCCCATTCCGTGGTTGTTTATTTTACCCGTGTATCGATTAAACATAGAGTAACTACATTCGAGATTTAAATTAGAATCAAGAAGATAAGCATGCTTGTGTGTCATAATGTCCAGATATAATATATTATTAAAATTTTCAATTCTACGATTATATAAATTGGCGTAATAGTCATATTTAAAGGTCGGAAGACATATTATAATATTCGTGTTTTCAATTTTTTTTAATATGTTTCTTATGTAATATATGATAGTGAAATAATCTTTAGTAGTTATAAAGTCCTCTTCGCCCACGAAAATTATACAGTAATCTTTCATTGTGTAGTTAGTTAGTTTTAATTGTAACCCATTTAACAAATGTTTAATGTCACAATGTGGTGATAAATAATGACAAATGTCATAATTATTAAGTTTGCCTCTGGCTATTGATAGTAATTTATTTGTTTTATTGCTACTGATGATACAAATTTTATCATTGCTATTCCTAAGAATATTTTGGCGAATTTCCGTTTGAAGTATAGGATTGTTTTCGCTTTTTTTACATGTATCTATTATTGAGTTTTTATTATTCAATTGTGCCGTCTTTAACTTATTTTCTATCTCTCGTCTTAAATCACATTTAGGTGAGCTTATCTTGCATTTTTTCTTAGGAGTCATAGCTTTTGGATCCTTTACTAAATCGGTAGTAATTTTTTTATAAATAGTTTTTTGTTTAATAAGCTCTTCGATCGTTTTTTCTAATTCTGAGTTTTTAATATTTAAATTTTCAACTTCTTGATGTGCTGATTCTAATAAAGAGGTTAATTTTGTGATCTTATTTTTTAATTTATTTATTTCTAGACATTCTTCATCGTCAGATATGTTAGGGAAACTATTTGAGGTCATATTCATTGTTAAATCTAAGTCATTATTATTTTTTGTTTTTGAACAAATTTCATCCTCACTTTTTGTATCAGAATGTTTTCTGGTGCGACGATATGTAATGTTTTCAAAGAAATTCATTTTGAAATTAAATAATAAACTCACTCAAAAAGTGCTTTTCGATACTCGTGTGGTTCGAACTCGCGGCGTAAGACTTCGCTGAAGCAACGTTGTTAACCAGTGCGCCAAATCGTATATGTTTAATTTTAGTGAAATTATGCAATAGTATTATCAGAAACAGGCAATGAATAAGTACTTTTTATAGTGGGTACTTTACTTATTATTTATATTATTTTCAATTACTCACAAATCAGCTGAGTCGAGAACTGTTTATCATCAAAATCCCTTGTTCTCATTCACTATTTTGATGTTTTTTGTTACTTAGCACACTGTTTCTAATACTTTTATTCGTATTAAAGGTTTTATAAGCAAAGTAGAAATTGTTGAAAGGATTTTTCAATATTCACTAGAGCTTAACTGTTATCACGATTTGCATCACTTTGCCTGTATATTTTAGACTGCTAACATTATCACGTATATATTAAACTATTTAAAATATTATATATATGTAAAAAAATGTATTTATTTATTTGAACTAATTTTAGAATAGAAAATATACGGATACGTTCGTTTCACTCGGACGACAGCGCCCTCTCTATATCTAGTTTTGTTTTTGTTTCACTCGCTGCCACGCGCCACCCGGCACTTGTCAGTGCCGTGCGGTAACTATTAGGAATTGGATTAACGATTAACGGACTTCTTCATATTAACGGAAGTTAACGTGTCCGTTAACATTTTTAAAAGTTAACTTCAAAGTTAATCCGTTAATCAAAATGTTAACTTCGTTAATTAACGGTTAACGGATTAACGAGTTAATGCCCAGCTATGTCTGGTGGCCTTTATTTTTTTGGTGGTCTACGGTCGGCTCACTTCTCGCACCACTCCATCCGGGGCGACAGATGGGCGTAAGCACGCACACCCGTAACCCACCCGTGAACCTCGCCTTCGTCGTTGGACCGGCCACCGGAGCAGGGTGAACTTATCGTCAGTGGCTATCTCTGGTGGGCTAGGGCCGGCTCCATAATAAAGGTAGATTGACATCATATTGCTCAGACGTGTTGGTTTTCTTAACTTCGAGTTTTACTTCTCTGCATAAATGTTATATCCATATTACAACCCTTAGTCGGTTTTTACGATACTCAAGGGTAAAACAGGGGTGGTGAATTGTATTCTTATTAAGACATAGAAAATTCCAATTATAACCCCCTACGTAATTTAATCTAAGCGTTTTAGATTTTTTTATCATCAGATATGTTGTATCTGGTAACGGCTACGAATATTACCAACTAAATTGCTTGTGGGGATGACAGGATAAAGGAGGGTTATAACTCATACTGTTACTCGGTCACCACACGGTAACCAACTTACCTGTCTGTTATCAAAGTTAGCGATCCATAGGTTACCATCGGTGTCAATGGTCATGCCGTCCACTATACCTCCAAGTCCGTGATCCTTATACACGAACACCTGTCTTGGATTCGCTGTAACATAATAATAATTGCAAAAAAAAAAATATTAATAAAAATAAGCAACCTCCGACATAGAAAAGTTTAGATAAATGAACAAAATTTAACTTGATGAGTTTACAAATAAGACAATTCAAGATTGTTAAACTATATCATCAGAGTAGTGCAGTCATCATCATCATCACAGCTCATATACCTACTACAGGAATCGAGCCATCTTCATAATGGGCGAGAAATTGACCTACTATATATACGACGCTGGTCAGATGCTTTGGTATATGAGTTATTTCGAGTTTGCCTTCCCTTGCACAGATTTTATAATCATATCATATCCTTGAGTCATCTATTGCGATACCCACAGGGTACAAAATCCTTACGTCAGCCATCAAAAAGAGCTGATAATCTTGAAATGCCTTCACAGATGTCAGCTTTCAAACAAAAAACACGCTTTATAATTATATATAATACTAATATGTATTTTTTCTATAGTCTTTGACACCAAAGAAGATATACAGAACAATTATACTAGATTTCCTAAATGACCTAATCATAATTTAAATTTTGAAAAATCTAACTAATTGCAGGATTTGATTTTATGCGACTCATATGTAAGTGCCCCCGCGTGATTTAGGCATTTTTTTTTGGCGGTGAGCTATGGAGCGGTCACACCCCGCCAAATCCGTCCGGGGTGACAGAAGAAGCGGCGCGCGACCCCATAGGCCCGCCCTACATGCACCTCTCTACGCCGAGCGAGCGGGCCACCGGAACCCGGCCTTTGTCTTCGGTGGCCCGCCCGGCAGTTTACCCTCGCGGGTATCCGCCCCGGCAGCTTTCGCCGTCGGGGCATTGTCCTCACGCGGTATGGCCTCGCTCCGGGCGACCAGACTAATCTGATTTAGGCATAATCAATGATATTGAATTTTTTTTTTCAGTCATATTAACTACTGGGTCCTGTAGTTGTCGCTTGCAATCACAAACGGGAAATAAAGCGGTGATGACCATTGTATTATCACTATACTTAATAATACTCACAGATATTTCCAGTTTCCACATCATAATCGTATCTTCTGACTGCGAATTCGAATGAATCTGCAAAATAGAACGCCTTCTCCTTGAGGTCCCAACAGAGGCCGTTCGATATGTCTAGGTCTGAATCCACCTTGTGCACGCTACCGTCAGCGTCGATACGATATAAAGAGCCTTTCTTCAAGTGGAATTTGCCTGGTTCGTATTCATAGCCCATGGTACCTGGTAATAGATAAATATAGTCACAGTTGTGTTCACATAAATAATTCTAATACGTATTGCCATCCATCTGGCTAATGAGCCAACATTATACCTGATGTAGGGAAACTATAAATCAAATACAATGTTTACGCGAGTATTACACATTTGAAATAAAACTATGTATTATCACGAATTCAGTTAGTCCTCCCGTGACTATGAATACTGTAAAGTCTTCAAAACAGGAGAGAAATCAAGCCCTTTCATGACCATGAACGCTGTAAAGTGTTCGAAACGGCGGGCAATTAAAAATCAAATACAAACGTAGTGTCCGTAAAAATAATTTTATTTCAAATCAATTAAAAACGCAACAAAATGCGTAAAAATGGTTTTATATGTAACAGAGCCATCTAGCGGCAAATAGTACATATCAACATCAGGTGATTTTCGTAATACAATCGTCATAAATTCATGATTGATAACTCTTTATCGACGTTATTAAACAATCAATTATGTTATCACAGATTTAAATAGTACTGGTGTGATATAAACAAATAGGTACATGAATTACATTAATATCTTATGATCTTGAGATGTATTTGATGCTGTTGATTAGATTTGCCAATAATTTATCAGTGCATTTGCGTTCATTGTTGGATATTATCTCAACAGGGGCCTTAATCGCCACTACTGGCAGGCCATCGTGCGTTATAATTTTCTGATGGTAATTTGGTTGCTATAAGGTTCCGTTTTTTATAGCATTCATAAGAAAGCGTAGTCATCATATCTCTGCTTTAATCTCAATTACTTAGAGTCGACACAATATGTCTCCTTTTACCACACAATCCTATCAGATGTCATCTCTGCGTTCATACCCTATCTATTCAAGTCATGCTTCACGCAATGCCATCTTTTCTTCGACTTTACCTTGGCCTTACTTTCGACATACGTACATAAAGTTTGCCTCATAAACTTACTTTCGGCTTGTCTCATCCATACCACGTCAGACGTCTCTGTTACCAGCGCATATTTCAAACTTTCTCCTATACTGAGTTCTCTTAACTTATTCCTACGAGAAGAACTATATCTGATCAGATAATGACTGCAGTAGCCAGCAAAAGAGGCATTGATGGACGAACGTGTAAATGTGGCGTAGTCGAGGCACACATACGTAAGTCCATCAATTTCTAGTTGTGGCCAAGGCTTGTATAGTACTTTTCTCAAATAATGCACGGAAATTAAAACTAAGTAGAACTGTATACATGACGAACAACGAACAACATTTTTCACGTGCTAAAGGGTTCATTTGTTTTTTTTTTCATTATTAAACAGCTTTCTTTTTCAAGCCAGTTCGAAATTTAAATAAAACTCTGATAAGCTGTCTATATGGTTACCATATTTAGAAGTAACAAATCGTTCCATTTTTAAAATACACGATAGATATGAATTTATATATTTATTTGGCCGCTAAAACACGACAGATATGGATTTTCATACATTTTTTGTCGACCGTTGCTCGCATGTATTTGGTCAGTACAGTAATATCGATTTATCTCGAAGAAGGTTGTCAAAATAATGCTCAAACTTCCAAGCATGTTTGAGAAAAAGAAACTTACCTAAAACCACGCTAGTTAGACAGGATATTATTTACATTATTCTTTTTCATGTCATCTGTTTACGTATCTTAATCAGGGTAAGGGATAACATTGTGATGGTTGTATTCTTACTCAGCCGACACACGGAGAAATTAGTGAAACCATTGGCGAGAAAATGATATTAAAGAATATTACGTTGCAAGTCATTAAGATACAATTGATACAACAAAATTAACTGTAATCTAATCAATTAATCTGTCAAATATTTGGCGATATATATCGGTAACTTTCAATAAGTAATATCAAACAGTAATCTATCTATACTTATCGCAATCAAATTTATTAATTATGGGCAGAGGTAAACATGAAATAGTGCATAGTAACACATGACGATAATTAATTTTAAAGTCAATACTCCGCACTAAAGAAATAATTCTTGTATTGCTGGGGACTTTACATACACCCAGACTGACATGTTGTGGACAAGGTATGGATGGTCCGGTCCTATGTAGGAATCGAACTCACGACATTGTTGCTTTATGTCAGTATCATAAACACTACGCCATCTGTATAGTCATAAGACATTATTATTATAAATTTCACATCTATCTTCTATTTAAAAGAAGCTGCTTAACTGGCTCATCAGCGCTAACCATTAAAATTAGAAGCATGAAATTTCGTTAGTAATATTTGTAACGTAGGATCTCACTATGAAAAGATTTTTATCAAATTCAATCCCAAAGGGGGTGAAACGCAGTGGTATACATATATGTATGCGATGAAAACAAAATATTGTTTTTAAATTATGCACAAATACTTATTTAGTAAAAATAAAAACGTGTTTCAGTATTTGTCAATTTTTATCATCAAAGGTTGTTAAATAGGGGCTTAAATTTTGCGCCGATACTGTTAATTGTTTCCTTATTAAATTAAAAATTTGCACAAACAAGTATAAGGCAGCGTCTTACTTTTATGATGTATGAGACTCTCATTAAAAAGAGTAATCTGAAAACTAGCCTCAAAACAATTATTCCTCCTTAAGGATGAAAAATTGGGTAGAGTATAAAGTCGTCTTGAGTGTGGGTGTTATTGGTATCAGATGATTACGTTTATAAATACTCCAAAATACAAGAATTAAATTCTCAATGCGAAGTTTTGTCTTTAAATAATCAAAAAGGCATATAAATTTTCTATATCCACCTAAATTTTCATTCATTTCAGCTCATACGTCTCACTGTAGGGCCCCAGCCTCCTCCATGATAGGAAGAGAAATTGAGTTACAATACCATGCTGACGCATTGTATGACTTTATTTCGAAGTCTCCTTCTCATACAGATGTTATATCCCTTAATCGTCCTTTAGCGAAAACCGCGGACAAGAAATGGGGGAGTGAATTGTATTTTAACTCCATAACCACACGGCAATTCTTTTCATACATACATATTTCACCCTAGGTGGCGCTCTCATCAAGTTCTGGCTATTTTGTTTTTTAATTTATTTACAAGACCTGTTGAGTCAGCCAATATAATAATAAAGTAGTTATTTCTTTAAACTTACCAGCAAACAATCTTCCCTTAGGATCCGCCTTAGCATCATTCAACCTGTTTTTAGGGTTGTCCTGGTCCACCTCAGCGACGGTCCGTACCACTTTAGCGCCGCTGTCACTACCATCCCACTCAATCTCAACCACTTTACGGTCAATTCCCACTACGAAATGATTGCGTTTGCCTTCCACTGGTATTATGAAAGTGGCCAAACCGTCTGTAAAGGAAATTATGTAATACAGTTTACCACTCGGTAAAGCAAACTATAAGAATTTGTCCCGTTTAGTAATCGAATCCACGACACTAGGGCTGAAATATCGCGAATAGGGGTTTATATCAAGATTTCCTTCACTTCACTGTTACTTCTCAGCTTATAAATATTCTACTGTCGGGCAAGAATATCCTAGAGAATGTAGAATATTATACCATAACGACGGTTGAGTTTTTCTATTTTCCCTTTGATATTATCTGGTTAGGGAACGACGTAGAATGGGCTGAAACGTGCCCCATTGTTACCCCAAAAAGGAAAAAATGGGCACCACAGTGATGTGGTCTTATTCTGTCACTACATTGAGGTACATGTTGTTAATTTTAAAAATTATCGTATGGGTTAAAAGTTGAATATGTCACACGACCCATTCCTTCTTAAGGAAGTTTTAAACACCGGTTCCATGATCATCAGGAGAATATATAGTTGTAATTTCCTGGGCAATATACAATCTTCTCTTTCCTTCTTTAGAGCTATGCTCTTTACAATTTTCTGTCCATAGCTATAAATAGGTATGTCTACAGCCACGGGTTGGTCCATCCGGGGTAGTACCACACCATGGCAGAAAATCGACGCTTGAGTATCTGTAATTTGCTACTGCGCTTCGAATGGTGAACGAGAGTGCTGAAAGCCGAAAACTTTTCGGTTGCCAGCAGCGTGGCTGTGCCTGGTATAGTAGAATTCTATAAGGGACATTTATCAGTTACCATCAGGTGGTCTGCCTGCTTATTTTTGTATTGCAGGATACTTTACAAACATATAATTAACGAACAAAAATTACAATCAGTACAATAATTTATAGATCGCACAAAGTAGTGTCTCGCAACGGAATTGAACCCACGACACTTGGTATATCACGTATAGGTACGGGTAGGTATCTGAAGCACTATGTCATCTGTGCAAAGTATACATCAAATATTCACTACAAATATTTCTTTTAAAACTTACCCAATTTAGCTCTCGTATGTTTTCCTGTTTCTGGTACATATTTGTGAACGGTACGGTCAAATATGCTCACGAAGTATAAAGCCTGCTCGTTATGGTCCCAGTGGGGGCCCTCGCCCAGCCACACCGGCTCCGTCACTGGTTCAACCACAGGCGCCATCTGACAACAACAATTGATGATTTAATTAATTATTGCGTAATTATTTTAATGTTTGGACTGCCGACTCTTTCGCTCACAAAACGAAGCGCAGACAACGGTTTTCCGCTAAAGTGTGGTGCTACGCCGGACTAGACCTGCTAACTACCTGCAGGACACAGCACGACATGAGACAGAGGATGCTGTGCCCGTTCAAATAGTCCGCACTCAGCGACTCGGATAAACGGGTACCCCGTAGTAACGATATACCTCCTTCATACATCTAAATGGCAGATTATTGAATGCGTTGGCGATATCTAAAGATAGATGACCCAACAGCACTCCTCAGGTGGTGCCTACTGTACGAATAGGCCCTCGACCACCCTGGTGAAGAGGTTATGCTGAAGGGTCTCGGTAATCGCCGACCCCAGGGGTCACGCTCGAGAGCATTCAGTAACACCTGATTTTGATCTTTGGGGCGACAGATGATTATTCTGAAGGCAGACCCGGCACTATGGTGAGCTTTATATAACTGATTCTCCCGTCCAGCATCATCGTCGCGGTGACGCTACCGACCTTCAGCCAAGTAATTTGTATTCAGCCTCTAAATAAATTCGTAGCATAATAATCATTTACCTAAAAGATTAGGCGGATTATTAGCATATTCGAACGCTGTCAAATCCTTACTAATATTGTAAACGCGAAAGTAACTCTGTCTGTCTATCGCTCTTACACGCCAAAACTACTGAACCGATCTAAATGAAATTTGGTATACAGATAGTCTACAGCCTGAAAAAAAACATAGGCTACTTTTTAACGCAAAAAAGAGTTGTAAAGGGGGATGAGAAGTTGTAAGGAATTATCGTCATTTTTAAAGCGGGAAGCTTGATACTTTTTTAGGTTATTAATTAGATATAAATAAATATGACATTAAAATTTCGTAAAAAAAAATTAACTCTTAAGGGGTAAAATAAAAATAGGCGATGGAAAACTTTAGGAAAGTTACCATTTAGGCGGGCGAAGCCGCGGGCAGAAGCTAGTATTATATAATTCTAATATTAATTCTATTATTATTATTATTATCGTGAAACTGAAGTTTTGTTTATTTGAATGCGTTGCCCTCGTGTGGTGACGCTGTAAGATAACAATGTATCACTCCTTACTATCCTCTGACGGTCGCTAGAACCGTTAGGATCAGTAACAGAATGGGACATAGAACCCTGCTGGTAAATTTATTCAAACCTTTCGTTTGGTAACCTAGTAAGAATACAAATGACTACCTCCTATCCAAAGAGTAAAATTATATTAACTGAAAAAGAGTGGCAACTCGATGGTAAAATATGCATGTATGGAAAGTGCTGCTACCTAGAGCTAAGGCGGTGAACTAAAGTTGAAGTAATATACATATATACCTACGTATCTACATATTGTGTGTATGTAATTATATAGGATTTTTCTTTACTATGAAACCTACCCTGAAATATAAAAATAACATATTAGCCGTTAACGAAACGGCAATAGTATAAACTTAATAATGAAAATTGAGATAATTTCCAGAACGAACATTAATAACCGAAAATAGATTATTGACAATAAGTACATACGCTAGGAACAAAAAATAACAATTCTCAGTTGTCAAACTTTTGACAATTACAACAAAATGGCAGCTATGTTTGTACAAACAATCTGTAGGCGGCGCGACGATCAGTAAAAATAAGTAATGTTTTAACTGTGCCCCCCCAGCTCCTATCTTACCCGTGGGTGAAGAAGAACTTGAAATAAAATCCTATCGTGTGATATATAGTAAACCCATTTCCCTCTTATTGTGGAGGAGACTGGAGCCCAGCAGTGGGACGTATGACGCTGAAACCATGATGATGCTGATATTTGTGAATAAGAATAACACATGTATTTTGTATGATAAATTATATACTTTTTTCTTTATAAGATAAAAAGACACTTACGCCATTAAAAATAAATCCTAATGCCTAGGAGGACGTAACAAATTTAAAATTAATTATTAATGTATATTTAATTAAATAAATAATAAAGAAAATACTATCGCGTTTCGTATGAAGACAAAGTTGACACACAATTTTTATGAGATTATCACTATTTTTACGATTCTATCGCGTTTGTATTTATTGTACTTTCACAAGATCGCGAATACTTTTCAACGTTCATAGTCATGAGAGGAATAGTTTTATTTCACACTTAAAATATTCGAATAAACATCAAAAATTAATAAATTATCACTATCATATTTAACACTTAACACTAATAAATATATTTAACAATTTTGTCAATTATTAATTTTGTGTTATAAATGCAACGTACGCGACATAACAAATTTGCCAATTAACTGCACGTCGCCGTCGGTAAACGCTGGTTCAATAATATAAGCGATATTTGTAACGAAATTAACCGTATATATAATTAACCTTGACAAAACCGGTCTATTGTATACTGCACTCATCATTCAGACAAACTTTATTATACCTACTTATGTGGCTTTATTCTCTAGTCGTACTAACATAAGCACTATTTTTTTAAATATATTATAAATTTTAAAACAAAACCGATTGCACAGATACGTGATAAAGATATACCGTAAAGATATGTTTTTTTTTCTATCACGGTATGCTATGCTAAATGTCGTGGGTTCGATTCCCGCGAAGGATAATATGAATTTAGATGTAATTTATTGTTAAATTTCGTTGTCTTTTATAAAATATTTTTCTTTTCGTCTGGGTATTCCCAGTGCACAATATTACATATACGGTTTCCGTATGGTAACTGAGTAAGAACATAATTCATCCCCTAACTTGCTCAAGGGACACAATTTTAATGTAAAGGACGACTGAGGCATAGAAGATGCAGATAACATCTATGCAAGAGGAATGCTCGAATTAAAGCGCTATACCAAACCGCCTGACATAAACGTAGGTGCATTTCCCTCCTATTATAAAGGGGTCTCTACCCCAGCGGCAGGGCGTATATAACGTACAGGGCAGTCTCAACGCCATTACAATTGATATTAAAGATGTAATACTCACATGAACACAAAACAGACAGTCAATGAAACTCAAAAGCAACTGTAGCAATGTTAATCGTTACATTATTATATAAGGCATCGTATTATCTTATCTTATCGCAGATAAATCTCACAATATCGCAACACAAAGCGCACGGTGCAAACTTGTCGAATTCTTATCGATATGCGGGTTTATTTTCTATAAATTTGCCGAATGCCAGTCCATAAAAAAGTATATATTGTATTTTATTTAATTTTATGTAAAAAAAAGAGGTTAACCTAATATTGCATTATTGAATGTAATTCTGAAACTACTAGTCAAATTTCGATTAAATTTAATTAGAGACATGAGAAGTACAAACTGTCAAACGAAAGTGACCACAAGGAATGTACAAACTTTCAAACGAAAGGGACCACAAGGGATGTACCAACTTTCAAACAAAAGGACTACAGGGAAAGTACCAACTTTCAAACGAACGGGACCACAAGGGAAGTATCAATTTTCAAATGAAAAAAATAACTATAAAAATCATTACACGACAAAAAAAAATTCAGTCATTTTTCTCTTGCAAATAAGTTTTTTATATTTTAGCATTATTTCTTTTTTATGATAGAATAAGAGTAACATATGACATATGATGATGTACATCTGCAATATTAAAGAAAAGGGCTTTGGGAAGAACAGTAACAAATTCCTATTATTCAAGACTTCGATTTTCTGCATGAATGTTGGACTACCATGGATGATACTAATGTATTTAGGACTGCAGGCGGACAAACTATCAACAATATAGCCCTAACGCTGCCAACTACCAACATACGTCAATTTCGCGCGCAAATATTAAAATGAAACAATAAAATATTATAGTGAATTTATGACGAAACAAAATAAATCACTTATTTATTGATTACGTGCACACAATTCGATGTATATTTTTTAGTAAAAGTGAGGTTATTGCACAATTAATTATATATCCACTCCTGAAACAATAAAATCCTTGAATTATTTTTGAAAAATTGCTTAGTAATTATAACAAATGTCTGTTAGGCTGGCCGTATATCCACCGAAGACAGAGATCGGGTACCGGTGGCCCGCTCGTACGGCGAAGAGAGGAGTCCTTGCAGGGTGGATCTATGGGGTTGCGTGCTGCCTTTTTCGTCACCTCGGACTGATTTGGCGGGGCACGACGACATCCATAGTCCACCGCAAGGAGAAAAAAAGGTTGGTCGTATGTGATACGAGATAGTACCCGAAAGGGTAATCCGCCATATGGGCGACCGATGACAAGGATCGGGTACCGGTGGCCAGCACACATGGCACGACACCATAACCAGTCTCCAAAAGGCAGTACACGAGCATCTTCGACTCTACTCAATACCAATAAGTAGAATCGCGATTTATTTTTATTTACTGACTTGTTTTGTTATTTATAACTTCTTTTAGTTAACTTTTACGATATATACTACAATAAATGCGGTGATGATAATTAGTACTCGTATACATGTTTTCACGAACGATCCCTAAGTTTTAAGTAACTCCTAAGGCAATAAAAATGGCGCTAATCATCTGTTTTATGTGATATCATCATACATCGCGTTAAGTGTTATATAAATTTTTATTTTAACATCAAAAAAAAAAATTAACATCCACGTTATTATTCATATTGACATAAGAGATACTTATACTTTAGGAGGCTTTGGTGAAACCGACATTCAATGCAAATCAAGGCGTGTGGTGAATCTGCCGCAAAGTATAAAAGATAAAAAGATTACGTTAATTATGGTAAAAGGACATTAAACATATCATATCTTTGGAAATAATAAACAAAATAAAACAGATTTTTTGCACAAATACGGTATTTGAAGACGATGTGATTTTTAATTAGAAATCAACAGAAGACGACCAGTAGACAACTTTTGGCCGGAATATGAAAGCGCCATGTTGTGATCTTGTATTATATTCAATATCTTAGAGTTGTCATCATCATCACAACTCATATATATCCCACTGTTGGGCTCGGGCCACCTCCGTACTGGCAGGGAAATTAACCTACTACACCACGCTGGTCAGATATGTTGGTATAGGATTTTGTTTCGAGTTTTCCTTCTCTTGCATAGATGTTAAATGCATTTTATATCCCTTAGTCGTCTCTTAAGATCACCCATGGGTAAGATAGGGGGTGGTGAAATGTATTGTTACTCCGTCACCGCACGGAAAAATGGCTATCATTAAGATAGAATTAGGAGAAATGAATTTCTTGGTTCATGTCGCACTTTAGTAGGTAGGATCTTCAGATTGATATCTCATACATTTTATTATAATTTCAAAGGATTTGAAAGACTACAGAACACTAACATCGTTAAAAAGCATCTCAAATCAATGCGGCTATTACTGGTACATGTCTGCTCAAGGGTAGAGTTTTAATGTGTTATATTAGATAAATTATTTTCATGGCATTTTATGTAGTGTGATGCGTATGAGCTATTGGGGTGTAGTGAACATAATACAACAGTGCTTTATAAGTGTTTTGTTCTCCACCAAAAGTGCCTATTTAGAACTGTTACAAGCGGCGATTTGACTTACTGACGAATTACTAATTTGAAACAACTAAAAATGTGAATAAACTGATAATTTGTTAAGCAAATTGTACCTCAACACTGGCAACAAGGATATAGGAACCCCTATGTTGATTGTTCAACAAAAAAAGACACCATTTTAAGACACTTTGTGTTGGTTTTTAATTTTCTTACCAAAATACACACAAAGTGTTTCTTACCAAAATACACCAAAATACACACAAAATACACATAAAGTGCAGTACTATTTTTACACCAGCTTGAGCCCTAACTCGGCAACGTGTTGGTTATAAATAACCAACGCGTATCTTCTATTATCATTGGTTAATTAAAACGTCTAAGCTGTTGCTTAAAATTGTTTATAACCGAGTACATTCGCGTATCGACGGCCTTATTTGTGAATATTCACTGCAACATTTTTAGCAGTTTTGACATCAAGATTTAAAGTGCAACTTTGATACGCTTCCTTAAAAAATGGTAGGGTAATTGACTTACAATACGCTGGCGAAACGTATTGGTATTATTTCGAGATTTCCTTTTCTTGCAATCATCCATAAACTCCACATTTCCGTATGGCGACAGTATAAGAGTACAATTCACCACCCCCTTTCTTGCCTATGCATATCGGAAAAGACGACTAAGAGATACATTATATGCATAATATTAGGTCCTTACATATGAAATTAGCGTTTTGTCGTACTGACCACTTTGATCTGAAATATCTCCTCTTTGGTTAAGAATTTCAAATTCAAATTTATAAATTCATTTAGCTGGTACATTTGAGTTTTGAAAACAGTCATTCATTTGTTTTTTCCTCATTATTTTTTCTTTGGCGTCGCTTATTACCGCACAATGGAAAAATGAAATATCGGTATATTTACGAGCACGAGTTCTATCGTGGCATCATTGCTGCAGAAACAGCTCGAAGGATTAATGATGTGTACGGCGCTGGAAGAAAACACGGTACGTATTTGGTTTCAACGTTTTCGTTTTGGAAATTTCGACCTACAGAACCAAACCCGTGGACGGCCGGAGACCAAAGGGGAAAATGAAGAATTAAAGGTTATTGTGGAATCTATCCATCACAATGAATGGATCCATCACAAAGCACTTTAGAGATAGCTACAGGCTTCGGGGTAAGTGACAAAACTGTATTAATCCACTTGAAGCAAATCGGGAAAGTAAAAAAACTTGAACGACGGGTACCTCATGAATTGAGTGAATCGAACTTGCAAACACGCGTCGACTGCTGTGTTAGGTACTTTGCTCAACCGACACAATAATGAAGGGATTTTAAATCGAATCATTAGTTGTGAAAAGTGGATACTATACGATAATCGGAAGTGCTCGTCGCAATAGCTGAACCCTGGAGACCCAGCTAAATCCTGCCCTAAACGAAAATTGACTAAGAAAAAGTTACTTGTGAGTGTTTGGTGGACTAGCGCTGGTGTCGTTCACTACAGCTTTCTAAAATCTGGCCAAACGATTACGGCAGATATCTATCGTCAGCAACTGCAAACCATGAAGGAAGAACTAGCTGCTAAACAAACGAGATCGGTCAATCGCTCTAGGACGCTGCTGCTTCACGACAACGCAAACCACACACTGCACAACAAACAACCGCTAAGTTAGATGAGCTACAATTGCAATGTCTGCGACATCCACCGTAATCCCCAGACCTTGCTCCAACAGATGACCATTTTTCCGGAATTTGGACAACTTCTTACAAGGAAAAAAATTTAACTCCGATGCGGCAGTCCAAACCGCCTTCAAAGAGTTTATTGATTCTCGCCCCCATGGTGTTTTAGTAAAAGGATCAATGAACTACCTATGACATGGCAAAAGTGCATAGATATCAACGGTGCATATTTTCATTAATTAAATATCTTACAAAAAAAAATGACTTTATATTCCTCCCGTACAAAACGCCAATTTCATATGTAAGGACCTAATATATAACACAGGTGCAAAAGAATGAAAACTTGAAACAAAACCCTATACCAGGGGTCGGCAACCTTTTAAGTCAGAAGAGCCAAAATTATAATTTACAAAATTTCAAAGTTCCAGTCGGAAGGAAATGACCCCGTGCTGGCGACCCAACCACCAATCCGATCCAAAAATGATCCGAACACCAAATCGAGGACACTCTGACCGGATTGCCCAACGGGCAATGACGTCACGGCAGGCGACGCCCCGCCAGGCGGCCATCTCACTGGACAAGACGGTGTCGCCCCGCTGAAAGAGAGTATTGGTGTAAAGATGCTCAAAGTCGCTCAGCGTGCTATGGAGAGAGCTATCCTCTCCATAGCACGCTGAGCGACTTTGAGCCTTTTTATGAGGCCGACATTTAGATTGTATTTATTTCACTATTTTATTAATATTTTTTTAATATCTACATTGTTTGAATGCTGGTTATATTACATACATACATAGCTTCACGCCTGTTTCCCAGAGGGGTAGGCAGAGACTACGGATTGCCACAAACCACGATCCTGGCATACTTCCATCGCTTCATTCACACTCATAACAGTCTTCATGCATACTCTACGATTACGCATACTCTTAATATGACCTCTCGTCAATACATCGCTAATTTGATCCAGAAAATTATGACAAGGTCTTCCCCTTGTATTCGTCCCACTCACGCTTGCTTTATATATTTTCTTCGTCAACCTCTCTTCACTCATTCTTTCTAAGTGTCCAAACCACCTCAGCATATTCTTTTTGATCTTTGTCACTACTTCTTCATTCACACCACAGCGCTCTCTTATAATATATATATATTACAACCACCTTCAAAAATAAAAAGCAAGCCAGGGTATTTAAAGCAGCTGCTCTTTGATCACTGACACAAAACTTTGACTCCATCAGATCGCCCGCGGCCCCTCGTAATGTCACCGCCGTTGTTGCTCGGAGCTCGACCTCCCTTGGGGCTACCGGGGGTCTTATCTGGCTTGGGCTAACCGCCACAACGGTGTGAACCACGGGGGTGCCCGTGGGCACATCAAGCTTAACCACCGATGGCTGTCGATGGCGATGACGACTACAGTCAGGGGGCCGAAACCGGCCCAAAACCGTTTTCTCACGCCCCTACGGAGCGCAGTGAGGTCCACGGTGTGCTGATACAATTCGCCGCCGACCACAGTTGAGACATATTTCAAAAAAGTCACTAAAAAGAGAATACCGAGCTAAGCCTTACCATCGAAATATAAATAGAATTGCGAACCGATGACTATAATACCTACGAGACGATTCGGTGACCGTCGGCCAACTTTTACGGCTCTCCCAAGCAAACAGCAGCTACATTATTTTCTTTTAATATACAAGCAGCACAGCACAACAGGTACATTTCGTTCTTTTAATATACAATTATATTCTTATCACTTCGCCCCACACCACTTTTTTATTTAGAGTATGTATCCATGCACACTAAGCATAGATAATCATTTTTATTTTATCAAATCAATGATTGGCTGTCTGACATATGCAATATCACATACAGAGTATATCTTAATACTTTACAGATGCAGATTGCGAACTATAGCTCTAACAGCAACGTGACAAGGATAATAACATCACAAGATAATATAGCTATAGCTAACCTAACCCGTTGGTTTGTTTGTAGAAGTCTATATGTCGCAGCGCCACCTGGTGGCGAGTTACATTAATAGGGATAGCATGTAAACTTCCGTGGAAAAATACATATCGCCGATGAAGATTCAATAAATAATAACTGCAAAAATGCAACTTTTCAGGAGGCGCAAAAAACGTCTCAAGTCGGTTTGAATTTATATTTACTATATTTTATTTTTTTAATGTTTCATATATACAGTCTGCAATATTACAAATCTATTTTTTTTATTTTAATATTACTGGGCTTTAAATAAATTGCAGTTATAAGGTATTGTTTTGTCGAATGAAATATAAATATTGGAATTCGAAGATTTAAGGTATTGTTTTTAAATTTACCTAAATATTCAAAAAAGCCAGGAAGATAATAAAAAGGAAAAGATTATATTATGTGACAAAAGAAGGCTAAACCTAGAAAATTATGTTGTTGATAGATAAGACTATCGATAATAATGAAGATGATGTAGAACTAAGACAAATATTTTGTAAAATCACTTTAATTAACAGTTTCTTGAGGGAGCCTATGGGAACGCGTCTCTGGTCTTGACGTTAGGTGGCAACCGGCCGTAAAAACAAAACCAATCAAGTTCAATCAACATAACTCCAAATCATGAGAGGTACAGATAAGAAAAGGGCAAACAGTACTAAGGCGTCCCCCTCAAGCGACGGTAACAGTGATGGAAATGCAAAAATGCTAATGCGTACATCCAAAGCAACGTAAATGTCATGAGAGCAACCGAAATATCACCCACGATGCGAATAGCGAGCTGGAACGTGGGCTCGATGACAGGACGCAGCTCAGAACTCAGCCAAGTATTATATCGAAGACTCATCAACATTTGTATGTAATCTCATCACCAGATATGTATGACAAATGAAATAAGATAACAGTTGTAATAATTAAATAAATAAATAATTAAATAAATAAATTTGTTACATCCAGGAGACGAAGTGGAAGAGGTCCAAATCGCGTAATATCGGGTACAATTACAAGCTGATTTGTCATGGAACAAGAGCGCAGAATGGAGTCGGCCTCGTAGTAGATAAACACTTTCAAGATTGCGTACTTGCAGTAAAGAGAGCAAGCGAAAGGCTAATGTCAATCAAGCTCGCCCTGGACGATCAACCCTGCATAAACATCATAAGCGCATACGCCTCCAGTTCGGCGCCCCATATTCAGAAAAGGAATCTTTCTGAGAAGAAATTAGCAATCTGTTGAAGTCTATCAAACTGTGAGTAAAAGTTCATCGACAGCGATTTGAACGGTCACGTTGGTGAGAAAACTATCATTTACCAGAGAATACATGGCAACTTCGGATATGGCAAAATCAACACGGAGGGAGAGAACATCCTTTAAATGGCACTGGCACACGATTTTGCAATTATTAATACTTTCTTCTCAAAATCTGCAGAACATCTAGTAACCTCTAAAAACGGTGGCGCATACACACAGATAGACTACATTCTAACTTATAGAAAACAACTAAAGACATGCAAAGACTGCAAAGTCATACCCGGGGAACCTCTCACTTCACAGCAAAAAATACTAGTGGCAGAGTTCAAAATACCAAAAACATACAAAGTCACGAAAGAGAAAACCATAAGAACACGGTGACGTAAATTGGAAGGGGAGGAAGGTTTCAGACTATTTAAAGACATCGCACAACACATTCAGCAGCAGCAGGATGATATAACCGATGCAATGTGGAGAGATTTTCAACTATACTGAAATGAAAAAGCAAAAAAATATTTAGGAGTATCTAAAGGCGCCATCAGTAATAACAAGGGTACTACTAAGTAGCTGGCGGAATGAAGAAGTGAGAGATAAATTGGAAACAAAGAAAACACTCTTCAAACTATGGCAACAGACGAAAGACGATTCTGACCATCAAGCTTATAAAATTGCTAAGAAAACCGCAAAACATACCACACCAAGGCACAAACCAAGGCAACCGCCAGGGATGATTTCTATGCCAAGTGATGAATTAGATGTAAAGAGCGAGTTTAAAAACATTACATACTTGCACTTTCTCAGATCCATCACATTTTATAGGTAAATAATGAATAGCAGACTCTGCGCGCCTAGAATTACCACTCTTTTTGTCGTTCTTACCGTACGACTTCGTTGTATCAGAGGCTTTACGTAAATTTTTAGCTGATCCCAGTTTAATTGTTTCCAAAAATATGTATGAATTTCTTGTCTTTCTTCACTTATCTTACTGCATCCTCTTAATTTACTTTGTTACAATTTTCAGACTTACATCTCTCTCCCAACTGTATGAGCATTGTTTGGAGGGTGGTAATCATTCTCAGTACTCACATCTGTATCAATTACATCAGAATCTGTATCATCACCTGTAAAATTTAACAATATCGAAGGACTATCACGATTACTCACGGCAACATAATTCATATCTGTCAACATAGGAGCGGACTGAACCTTTATTAGGCTTTTAATAATATTATTGTCTTCTGTGAGATCCGAAAGAGACCAGGATCTGACGAGTCTAAACTATTGATCAATTTTATGCCATAATCTGAAGAAATTACAGAATAGTGCTTCAGTAGTCTGAAAGTGATTTGAATCTAGTATATGTGCACCGACAGATCGCAACCTGTCAATACACTTGGTACAATGATCACAAATGGACGCGTTTGAGCGGAGTTAATATATGTTGCCATCATAAATGATGTAATAACATTTAGTATATATTACAACAACTGTTTATCTAACAAAATTAATAAGAAACGGACCCAAGATCTTTGTCAGCTTGTGTATTATGCTATTTTACTATGTATTATTCAATAAAACAAAAATGGTTAAAATGTCAGTTATTATTTATTGACTCTTCATCGGCGATATACATATATACCAGTTTTCATAATGATCAGTCAAATAGTTTTCAAGTTTAGTGATGACATATATACAAACCTCTTTTACGGATTGCACAGGTGGCGTAGTGGTTAAAGTACCAGACCTACCGGGCACCCGTCCTGGGTTCAATCCCACGCAAAACAATACTTTGTGTGATCTATATATTGTTTTGAGTCTGAGTGTAATTTGTGTCCGTCAAATTATATGTTTGTAAAGTTCTCCGCAATATAAGAAATATTTCTTTAGTGTAGTCTTTTTTTTAATGAAATAAACAAAAATGCATTCACGATTAAGACTTATAAGTTATTTTATATATGTCACCGGATAATTGTACGAACCGTTAGTTTATAAACAGTCTAGTGAGATTATAAACTATCGACACATTGTGAACGGACACCAAAATTTACAATCTAACGCTTACATTTTCCTAAGTTTATAAACTGACCATGTTCAACCGTCAAATTGTGACTTTGCGTGTAATGAAATACAAAGTAGACGCTGATTGGTTCAACAAATCATCTATTTTCACCCTCTCCCCCACGGCCATTGTTATTTTAACGGCTTAAACAAGTTCATTCTGTGCGTGTATTTATTCGATATAAAGATATTAAACCCAGTTTTTTTTAGCGCGATTTAATATAGTACTTTAATATTTACTAACAATGAGAATAAACATGGAAGTGAACTAGCAGTGGCAAATAAAAATAATCATAATTTTGTTGCCCAACAACAATTTACTATAGATCGACAAAAGTACTACAGTGGGCATAAGCAAAATAGTAAGAAATGTGAATGGTCAAATGAAAAAATTAAAAGTGTGATAAAACTAATAGAAGAATATAATTTAGCCAAAGGTCAGGGAAAACGACCATCTGATAAACAATACCATCATGCTAAAAAATATGACACATGACTGTTGGTAATGAAAAAGTGTTTATAATGAAAAGAAAGTCCCATTCAGAGCCAGTGGTACAAATAATTCCAAGCAGTGAATACTTCCAACGAATACTAGATACACATATTGCTACAGGTCATGGACGGCGCGACAAAATAGTTCATGCTTTGAAAAATATATTTGTGATACCAATCTTTGCCATAACAATTTTTCTTCAGCTGTGTAAAACCTGTCTTTCCAAGAAAAGTTTTCCGAAAAGTGGAATAGTTGTGAAACCACTTATTTCAGACGACTTCAATAGAAGGGACCAAGTAGATCTTGTAGACTTTCAGTCTTCTCCGGATGGAGAGTATAAATGGTTGCTTCAATACCAAGATCATTTGACCAAATTTTGTTTTTTGCGACCATTAAGAAGCAAAGAGGCTAAAGAAGTCGCAATTGAAATGCTTAAAATATTTTTAGAAGTTGGTTGTCCAAATATCTTGCAAAGCGATAATGGGCTCGAGTTTACAGCGTCGGTGTTAAAAGAAATAATGTACTTATGGCCAACATGCAAAGTAGTTCACGGAAGACCCAGACATCCCCAAAGTCAAGGAAGTATAGAACGCTCAAATCAAGATGTAAAAAACATGATTCGGGCCTGGATGGTGGATAACAATTCCACAAACTGGTCTATAAGCTGTTACTTTGCTCAATTTCAAAAAAAATCGTCATACCATTCCACAATTGCGAGAACACCATTTAAAGCCCTATTTGGAGATGAATCAAGATGTGGTCTCTCTTCCACCTATTTATCCAAAAACATAATATCTAAATTAGATACCGAAGAGGATATGCATATTGTTTTTGAAGAGATTAAGAAGACAAATACACCCTTAAGTGGCACTGACAACATCTTACCAGATCAAATCATCGATTCAAACAAGTCTGATAAAAATCCTGTAAGCATTGAGGAATTACTCGTAAATTCGGACACAGAAATCACTCAGAGCAATAAATAAGAAAACGAAACCTTCAGACAGAAGCCTGATATGTCACATCATTCTGTTATAGCAAATGAAATGGGAAATATTAGCAAATCTGATATTATCGTGGCTAAGACTAAAGAACTTGTATCTGAAGTTGGGATTGAAATAATGACTATGGATATTCTGATTCCTATACTCGTTCCAACCATTTATTTTACTTTTGACACATGCTTTAGGACGTAACTGTTTCATTATACGCAATTAATAACTTTGAAACGAGTGAACAGAGAAATATATAAACTGCCCAATAATATTTATATATCTTAATTATTACCCACTAAATACATTAATATGCCGTAAATAGCTCTATTCATAAAATTTAAGTGATAATTCATTTCCGTTATAAAAAAAGTTACGTTCTATCGCATCTAGTGACAGGATCAAAAGTATTCGGTGCAAACTAATGAATCGCAAATAATCGATTACACTTATATGCAGTTAAGTCAGCTGACAACTGAGTTTTGAATTGTTGTAATAGACAACACGTTAAAATTGTATCAGGGAGATATAAAAATCTTCTCATCATACCTATAACATGAAATAAAACAACCAAAATATTTTAATATTATTTTATTATAACGAATCGTCGGATTCTTCATACGAACTCGAATCGTCGCTTGAATCATCTGCAGTGTTTATTATTAACTCTTGTGTAGGTATGTTGTCAAATTCAATTTCCCGATCCCAATCAGAGAATATTATATTTTTTGTCTTGTTGACGACACTCGCCCAGTTTTCAGGCGTCACACTAGCACATGCGTTTTTTAAAAGTTCAAGCATTTTATTTGCAGTGAAAGGAGGAGTTGTATTGTTTCTTGCGGCGTGTCCGTTGACTTGTGCCCAGATCATTTCAATTGGATTATATTGACAGTGGTACGGAGGAATTCTGATTACAACATGCCCATATTCTGCTGCCATTTCGTCGATGACATATCGTTTTGGCTGCTTTTTACTTTTTAATATTTTAAGTAATTCTACTTTTAGTAGGGATTCGTCCACATCTTCTCCATTATCACGAAGCCAGTTTATAATCTCGTGTTTTTTGTTGGCCTGTGTTGGCATTTTATTAACTTGGCGAGAGTGATAGGGTGCATTATCAATAAATATTGTTGATGGCTCTTCAAGTGATGTAAGCATTTCTCTGAACCACTTTTCATACACGTCCGCATTCATCTCCTCATGATAGTCTCCTGTTTTTTTTTATTTGAACGCTAACAGAGCGTCTGGTACAAATCCCTTTGTAGTTCCCGCATGGCAAATGATGAGGCGTTCACCTTTCCCCATTGGCACTGCAGAAGTAGAAGCAGCAGTATCGTCAGTCCAACCTTTTGGTATGGAATGATTGGCATTGAGCCAAGTTTCATCTGTGAAAACGACATTCGACCAGTCTTCTATTTTCTTCGCTTGTCTTAAAAATTCACAGCGAGACAAGGCTATATCACGACGTTCCATTAAAATTTTTCTTTTGTCGGATTTCTTATACAAGAACCCGATTTGGTGCAGCACCTTTGACAAAGAAGATTTTTGACCACGAAACAAGCCACAATTTCGTAGAGACGCTACTAATTTTTTCAAAGTAGGAATCTCTTTGCTTGTGTAATAATTGTATATATGACGACGAATAGCATCAGTATCAAAACTGTCAATTGCTGTCACTTTAAGGGGCTGACGTTTTTTCTTAGGCGTAGATAGCTTGTTCTGTTCAATACCACTACTACCATAGGCTTCTTTAGTGATTTTCGCCACCGTTGGAGCACTAATACCTAATACTGCTGCAACACGGTCCCTAACTTGGGTTACTGGTATAAGGAATCCGCCATTGCGGCTTTCCTTTTCAAAAAATTCACGAAGCCGCAGCACTAACTCTCTGGATTGTCCTTTAAGCACCATACCTTTCGGCATTTTGCAAGTAAAATCTTACTGGGAGGAACGATACGCTCAACTCAATCAAAGTAAGAACAATGAAATCAATACGGTGGAATATAAATACTCAACACAGCGTATGAAAAATATGAAAGAGCACTCAGCGAACAGAAATGTGACTAGCACGGGAGTCTTGTTGCGAGTGACAGACAACACAATAAAATGGCGTCGCCGGCGCGCCGTTCAGTGTTGCCAATTCGGCTTAAAAAAAAAGGGGTAGGCTGGATGAGAAAATTAGTGATTTACTACCGCAGACGAGGGCGCCATTGTCTCTAAGTAAAGTTTGGAGCAGCGGACCCCGCTTAATGGAAAAATGCTTAATAAAGTAGTTATTTTTTATTTTGCAAAGTACAAAGTAAAATATTTTGGGAGGACTGAATTAGTGGGTATGCAAAAATTAATGTGCCCAAATAACAAATATATTTACAGAAGTGAAGTTTTTAAATAATATGAAATATGTATTTAAGCAAAAATAAAATATCCGTGTTAAATCGATTAAAAGTTCTTCCTGACTAAAATCGATTATTACAAAACATAGTATCCGTAATACATTGGTACAACACTAATTGATCAGAATTCGACCTGCCAAAAGTAAAATAAATGGTTGGAACGAGTATAATGACTCTCACGTGCTTGCTAATACAAAAGATAATTCTACAATAAATGAGGAACTAAATGTCTTGAACAATGAATCTTCTGGAGCATATACCTGTCTAAAATGTAAAAACGTTACAAGTGCAGATGAAGGTTACGGTTCACAATTGATATGTAATCTTTGCGTCAGCGAAACCAACATTGTGCGAGAAAGACAAAAATCGCACATAAATTGAAAAAGAGCAGCAGGAAAAATGATAGCTATTTCATCCAAAAAATTCAAAGATATCGATATTGACACTACTGTGTTAATCGAAGTCCCTAAAGTAGACAGAGGACCTTTAGACAGCAAGAATGTTATCGGTAAAGTTATGGAAAAGAAGAATGAATTATTCAGAGTCGGTACTTCCTGCGGAATCGTCAATGACTGGATACCACGAAATGCTATTCTTTCGACACCAGTAACAATTTCGTCTGATGATATACCAGAGGTTAGGATCATTGTCCCTTTTTCTACAAATTAGAAAATTGTTTTCTCTTCCTGATTTATTTACCATTTAGCAATTCAATTTCATTTCTTTTTTTCCTTCAGGTCTCTCTACCGTTACGAAACATATCTGCAATGTCTTCCTCATTTGGCGGGCAAGGAATGAAACACTGTAATTGCAAAAAATATTCCAAAGGGCAGTTGTCTATCTAATAGATGTGATTGTAAAAAAACTACTGTTTTGTGCGGCTCGAGGTGCCATAAATCTTTGTCATGTAATAATAAGTGATAACAGTTTAAAACCATGTAGCACGAATATTATTTTTAATAATAAGATATTAAAGTTTTTTTTTTTCAAATATATGACTTACGAATTATTTTTTTTTAGTTTAAATAAGACATATTTTATGCAAAATAAAAACAAAAAGTACATAATATGTAAATATTTTTGATTTATTACCAAAACCCAATAAAAAAAACTCAAAATTCTTAAAAATCAACCAAATCTATTTTTGATTTGTTTGACGTTTAATTTTCTTCGTAACTCTATGCACACGAACATGTGCTGTCCCTAACCCAACCGATCACAGGACGGTTCACAAATGTGCGGGCGATAAATTGTGAGACGGGGCTGCGATCGGTCCCTTTCTTTTTGAACCGAAGGTTAAAATTAGTAAAATTATAAAATGACAACTAGAAATGGTCAGTTTATAAACTTAGGAAAATGTAAGCGTTAGATTGTAAATTTTGGTGTCCGTTCACAATCTGTCGATAGTTTATAATCTCACTAGACTGTTTATTGGTATTTACATTGGTAATAAATTGAACACCCATATAAGTCCCACGATTGCACAAAAAGTAATAGAAGATAAATGAACTAACCAAACGACCTTGGTTATTTAGATTTTACCTTCTATGCTATGTATTCACGTCTCTAGTACATTTAATATTGTACGTTGTAAAGAATTTAATATAATTATTTCTGATGTTTACGTGAGTATTTATGCGACACATTTGAAATAAAACTATTTTTAAATCGTTCACGATCGTGAGAGGACGAGACTATGAACAATGTAAAGTGTACGAAACGACTGGGAAATTAAAGATCAAATACAAACACGATAAAAACCGTACAAAAAATAATAATAATAGACAAACTCGTTGAGTTTCTTACCACAGCTTCTCAGTAGCGGATCGCTGGTAGTTTACTGTATTTTTTTTTTGGTTCTGTTCGTCCGTTTGGACGGGCAAAGGGTACAAAGCCTATGCAGCCTAGCTTCATAATTTTTATTTTCAAGTTATTAGTAATATACATACATACATATCATCACGCCATATCCCTTGCAGGGTAGGCAGAGAGAACAGAGTGCCAGAGAACTCTATCCTTGCATACTTCACTCGCTTCCTCAATATTCATAATTCTGTTCATACACGTTCGCCGGTTTCGGAGACTCTTGACTCCACCTTACTTCAGTACATGACCAATCTGGTCTAGGTAGGTGGGTCTCGGTCTCCCCCGGTGCCTACATCCTTCCACTTTCGCATTGTATATCTTCTTAACCAGACGTACGTTCGACATTCTTTCTACATGTCCGAACCATCGGAGTAAAAAAAAAAAACCATCGGAGTATTCCCTTCCGCATCTTTACACCAATACTCTCTTTCATACCTACTCGCTCTCTTACGTCGGCGTTGCGAATGCAATGAATTTAGTAATATTATTTATATTAAATCATGGAAGTAATAAGTACTCTGTACAACAGGAATGAGCTCTATCTGTGCATCTTGCAGCAAAAATAAAGAAAATAAAACCTTATGCTAAGGTAGTAAGAGTCTTGTTGCGCGCAAAATAAAAATGAAGCCGAGTGAGAGGGCAACCAGTGTACCCTGTGTCCCGTTCTAACAGTGGACTTAGAATTGCCAGAGTTAAGTTGATTTCAATCCTTTCCTTGTTGGTAGAAAAATATGCGATTGATGTAATGTAATGAAGTAAAAACATTTACTTCTAAAATGTTTTTAAATATAAATAATAATTTATTACCGACATATTAAAGCAATATTATTTGTTGCTAAGTATAAAACCTTATTAACGCAAACATTTTGCGATTGGGGTATAGGTTTTCTTTTATATGTATGAAATACGGACACCTGACCTGACAACCCCACATGAAATCGTAAATAATAATAATAATAACATAATTTGTTAGTGAAGAATTACGGTGACCATGCATGACTATTCAATCCTAGTTCAAGAACAAATAACTTAAATACCTATGTTTTTTTTATTTTTTTATGAAAATAACTTTGTTTAGATTTCAAATTTCCTAAAGATCTTAATATCCCTAACATTAAGCTTTTTAGAAAATTTAGGAACAAAAAGAAAGCTATTGTGGAAGAATGTAGTAAAGATCAGTCGATATGATCGACATCAATAGATGATTTGTTAGATCTCGTAGATAACGCTTGTGTTTCAGATTTTAAACTGAACATTATTTATTATATTGCTGGATATATCGTGAAGGGGATGATTCACAAAATTTCTTGTTCAAATTGTGTGGTATTATTGGATCACAACACCATAGAACACTGTTTATTACATTATTAAATCAATCGTTAAAAAACGTAAACAAAAATAAAATTATCATGTAGGTATGTCGTCCGAGAATTTTATAGCAAACTACATACATCGTTAGAATCAGCACATCCTCATCAATCTATATTTGAAGATCCACATGATATTCTATTGATGAAAGCGTTAGCGAATTCATATCTCAATTTACGTTTAACTCGATGCAAAATTAGAATCAATGAAACATATAAGGAATAAGCTGGGTTTGCGGCAGAAACTTCACAAAGACTGTCTTATTTAGCAATGTCTGATTTAGAATTAAACTTAAATGTAAACTTAACTGTTTTTTCTTAATTAAATATACCACACACCACCTTATCGTAATTTCATCTCAGTCCAGCTGCATGTCGTGTCCCACAAGGACTAGTAGATAAGTACCTACCTATATGACGCGAGTGTGAAAAGCAAGCAAAAACAGGAAATGTATAGTGCCACAAAGGGCAAGTTTATAATTAGCATCTTCGATTAAAATCCATCTGAAGCAATGATCTGCTGACGTCAGATCACAAATATTTTTTATAATTATTGTCCTTAAATCATATTTCAATATGGTCACCATCGCCAGAGAGGGATAAAAGGTACAGTTCTGAGCTCTCGCTCGGCTTCAATTTTGCGACAACAGCTCATTCCTGTTGTACAGAGTACTTATTACTTCCATGTATTAAATAACTTCATGTTCACTATCCGTCAGTAAGTAAAGTTATTACCAAAAATTGAGCGCTAGAAACCAAATTAACGTTTTTTTTTGTGTATGCGCAAGTCACCCACGAATTTAATACATAAATAAATGAATTTGAATTAAATACAGTACTCTCTCGCTAATCCGGCACGATAAAATCCTAACCATCGGCGGATTATAATGTACAAGAACACACTGAAAAAAAAACAAGAAATGTGTCATTTATTTGTATATTTTATTTAAGAAATCAACAAACATGAATGTTTTATTAAACTAATTACTCATACACATTTAGAAAAAAAAAGAGTCTAATTTTGCTTGTTTTTTACCAAAATATATCTTTTTGATACCTTCATAGCGTATTTTACGTAAATTTGCTACCATATCGCATGACTCCATTTTCTTGGGACCACTTAATACAAATATCTACGCTATTCAGGGCATCTTCAGATTTCACAGTGGGGACAGCATAAAACATGACTTCTTCATTTGATGAGTTGTCCGGTTCAACGGCATCATTTAAAAGTTCATCATCAGTTAAATGAGGCTCATATATTTCAGGGTTTTCTTCAAACCAACCTTCAAGATCTTCGCGTGTTAAGCCCGCATTTGGGATGGTTGCTAATCGTATTAGTTCTTGTAAGGGTATCAGATCTTCTTCTTCCCAACTCTCGTCATCTTCGGTAATGGAAGGCCACAATTTTTTCCAAGATGATTTGATAGCTCGTTTTCCGACCTCATCCCATGCATCTGAAACAGTTAAAACTGCGTCTTTGATATTCAATTGTTTCAAAGTTTCAGAAATGTTTGCCTCTCGACTTATCGCATTAAGTAAAATCTTCTTTTTATAATTATTTTTCATTATTTGTATGACGTTTTGATCCATCGGTTGGATAAAAGGCGTACAGTTCGCCGGCAGAAAAGTTGTTTTTATAGAACCCTCATTAGATGATAATTCATCGTTTGGGCCGTGTCCAGGTGCATTATCTAGGACAAGAAGCGCTCTTTGCGGTAAATTTCGTGACTTTAAGATTTTTTTTACGTCAGGTACAAAATCATGGTGAAACCAGTCATAAAACAATTCCTTGGTTACCCATGCCTTATTTTGACTCTTGTAAACCACTGGAAGGTTGACACTCTTAAATGACCTAGAGTTTTTAGACTTTCCAATAACTAAAACCTTCAGCTTATGACTGCCAGTTGCATTGGAACAAGGCATAACAGTTATCCGTTCCTTGGACACTTTTCTGCCTGGAGCAGACGTTTCACCTATATGAACATATGTTTTAGTTGGTAAAAGACGCCAAAACAAGCCGCTTTCGTCGGCATTATAATCTTGATCGGCTGTCAAATTGAGTTCTTCAATTATATTCTTAAAAACTTCTATAAATGGTGAAACAGCAGCCTCATTACTGGACAATTTTTCTCCAGTTACAGATAAAGATTAAGAAAGACACCTCCCTGCACTAAGGAAATAATCCTTGTATTGCGGGGGACTTTACAAACATGCAATTAACGCAGACAAATTACACCCAGACTCAGAACAACACTTTGTGCATCGCACAAAGTATTGTCCTGCGTGGGAATCGAACCCACGGCACTGACATGGAAGGTCGGTATCTTAACCACTACGCCATCTGTGCAGTCATGCCAAATCTTGCTTTAAACTTAGTTAGCAGTCTGATGCCAAATCTTGCTTTAAACTTAGAAAGCCATCCTTCACTGGCTCTAAAATCATTATATTTATAAATTTTGTCATAGAAATAAAGTGCTTTCTGCCGCAACACATCAGCCGTTATCGGTGTGTGACGTCGACGCTCTTGCAAAAACCATGCAAAAAGTGTTTCTTCTAACTGCGGGTATTCACCAGTCCTCATAGTTTGACGTTTTCCTATTCCAGATTCTGCTGTAGTGACGTAATTTTCAACTTTATCTCTGTACTTTCGAATGTCATAAACCATTGACCGCCCTATATGAAAATGATTTGCAATGTCTGTAAAAAGCATACCACTATCCACTTTTTGCAAAATTTCCATCTTTTGCACTAAAGTTAGAGTTTCATGCTTTCGTTTTGTGGATTGTTTGGGTAATGACGACGCCATTTTGGACGCTTTACTTCACGAAACGCAGCGTGGAATGCACGCGCGACCTCACACCCCGGATGTCGTAGGCGGACTAAAGAGTGGTTGATTAGCAAGTTAGCACCGTGTGGCGGAGTATAGAACTCTGTTCGTCTTACGCATGAAAGAGTGGTAAGACGGCGGATTATCAAGTCGAAAACTTTTAGTGTCGGCGGATTATAGAGTTTAATCAAGACCAATCTCCTCCCCAAAAAACGGCGGATTATAGTACTTGTCGGATAACCGAGCGGCGGATTAGCGAGAGAGTACTGTAGTTGTCTTTCCATGTCTTATGACATAATTATCTATTATGCATTAGATTAATTAGTACATTATATTATCGCCATAGGTTATGTCCTGTTATGATAGTTTTAAGTCTAAAGGATTAAAAAAATAATTACATAGATCTTAACCAACTACATCTGATGCCGTCTGGACAAGGATTACTTTTCCATGAGGTTTGACATTAGACAGGCGGCCGGTAAAAATATTTAAGAAGGCGTGCTCAGCTTTGTATTGAAAGAAATGGACGTTACTTTGAACAATTGCTGAAATATCAGTGATAGTGTTTTTGTGCTCAGCTTTATATTGAAAGAAATGGACGTCATTTAGAACAATTGCTGACATATCAGTGATAGTGCTTTTGTGCTCAGCTTTGTATTGAAAGAAATGGACGTCATTTTGAACAATTGCTGAAATATCAGTGATAGTGTTTTTGTGCTCAGCTTTGTATTGAAAGAAATGGACGTCATTTTGAACAATTGCTGAAATATCAGTGATAGTGTTTTTGTGCTCAGCTATGTATTGAAAGAAATGGACGTCATTTTGAACAATTGCTGAAATATCAGTGATAGTGTTTTTGTGCTCAGCTTTGTATTGAAAGAAATGGACGTCATTTTGAACAATTGCTGAAATATCAGTGATAGTGTTTTTTCATGGGACTAAATGAATAGGTAAGTTTAATTGTTGTAAATAGTTGCTTCCACTTTTTAAATACGCCTTAATAAATACAAACATTAGTATGATTTTAAAATAATAAACTAGTACATATTTTAATTATCTGTTTACTAAGACGGTGCTAAGCCAGTTAAAAGTATGAAAGAAAATTGGAATCTTAAACTTATTTACTATTTTACATGTGTTGGTGTGTGTGTGTGTGTGTGTGTGTGTGTGTGTGTGTGTAGAAGTGTAACAGCATTAGTGTGTGGTATCGATAATTTCTAACATGAACTTGTGTGCGTTAGGGTGATAGTTCCTTGATCAATGGCCGCGCGTAACAAAATTAGGTTGTCTATAAATCAGGAATATTTTTAGATATTTTGAAATGAAAATAATTAGGTAATTACTAGTGATTTTAAATATTTGTAATTTTTTATATAACGTTATTTATATGTAGAACATAATAAAAATGGGTACTCTTAGAAAAACAACCTGTATAGATAGATTAAAAATTCGATGACTGTTTAAAAGTAGTTTAGTAGTGGTAGGACCGCACTGTTGACAGTTTTGTCCGGAGTAGTACCACAAATCGACGTCAGAGCAGTGGCAATGTGCATCATTCGGTGAACGAGAGAGCCGGAAGTCAAATTTGGGTTTGGGTTGATAGGCAGTAGCCTAGCTATACCCCTAGTATAGTAAAGGTCCATGAGCGGTAGCAATACTTACCATCAGGTATACTGCTTGTTCATTTACCACCATCCTACTAATATTATAAACGTGAAAGTTTGTAATAATGTATGGATGTGAACATCTTTGTTGCTCTTTCACGCATAAACTACCAAATGGATTTTGATGAAACTTTATAGTAATATAGCTTACACATCAGAATAACACATAGGCTATAATTTATAAAGATATTTTGTAAATTGGCTAAAATATAACGATAAAAATCGCTTAAGACAGAAAAATTCACGCATCTGCGAGTTAATTTTGCATACGCTGCAAAGATCTTGAAAGTTAGACAAATGTTATGTATTGTGGGAATGTACCTCTTAAATAGTTCTACAAAAAAGTCCGCGACAGCATATATCTATTTTTAATATTTAAACATTTATCGTTAAAATAGTAAATTAAAAATTCAAAATAATTTGGTATTTATTGCCGATGCACATTTTATAGTAACGAATTGATTCTTATGCAAACAAATGCTTTTATTGCTTTCGATATTTAAAATACATATTTTTTGTCTTTTACCGTGTGTCGTTTGGTACAATGTTTCAAAAGTTAGGACGATAAGAGTGCGCAGTGCTGTGGTCAGACAGCAACCGCAACCGGGCGCACTACAGAAATATGGCAAGAAATCTATGATCGCCGATTGTGCGACCCGAACACAAGTAAAGGCATGAGAGCAGTCATCGTTGATGATTGTTGTATTTTTGACAGCTCTATCAATCTGTTAATAACATACTATACCTGTATATAATAGCTAGGTAGGAGTTTGTGTGGTAGCGGCTACGAATACTACCAACCCTTACTTCGCTCGTGGATGTCGTAAAAGACGACTAAGAGCTTTATAACGACCTGGGCCAACTCCATCTGATGCCGTTTGATCAACGATTACATTCCCAATGAGGGTTGACGTCTGGCAGGCGGATGGTTATAAAACTATTGCCAATAACTTTTACAATATGTATTATGAAAAAAGAGTACATATTGTATCGACCCCAAGTAATTGGGGTAAGAGTAGGAGAATGATGATGACCTGTACCTATATAATAGATAGGTATTGAAAGTTTGTGATATGAAACATCTTTTTGCGCGCCTTGGCAGTAAAATTGTGTCGACTACTGGAAATGATAGATTGGGTAGGTACTAAGGCAAATGTGGTCATGCCGTAATACTACGCCGCTATTCTCTATTCGTGTGCGCGCACGTATGACAGCGGTAGCTGTGTAACATAAGTGTGACATTAAATCCTTACTAATATTATAAATGCGAAAGTAACTCTGTCTGTCTGTCACGTCACTCTTACTGAACCGATCTAAATGAAATTTGGTACACAGATAGTCTAGAGCCTGATAAAGGATATAGGCTACTTTTTAATCCAAAAAAGAGTTGTAAAGGGGGATGAAAAGTTGTAAGGAAGTATCGTAATATTTAAATCCAGAAGCTTGAAACTTATTTTTAGACTATTGATTAGACATAAATATATATGACATTAACATGTTGTAAAAATTTACCCATAAGGGGTAAATTAAAAATAGGATGAAAAACTTTAGGAAAGTAACCTTTTATGCGGGCGAAGCCGCGGGCAGAAGCTAGTAATTAATAAAAAAGTATGTGACGATTTTTTTGGAGTTTACTCCTTAAGAATCGATTTTCATATAAGGCGCCCGGTATGAGAAAAATTTGAGGAGTAAAATCTAGTGATCGAATGACCTCGTTACGTTTTTGGTGCGCAACCTATTCTGCGCACCTTTCACTTTTTGACGTGAGATAATACTTCACTGAACAGTTTTAATAAATCTAAATAAAATATATATATATATATATATTATTTTTAGTCAAATGAGCTTTTTTGCGCCTGTTTTGATAATCGTACTTAAGGAGTAAACTCCAGCCGTGCGTCGGAGCTGACACACACACTTTTTTTAAATACGTGCCAGTATCTACATGTATGGGCGCTTAAGCCCTATTTCTCGCGAAGTATTACGTCATACAAACAGGTTGTAAAACAGAATGTCACAGCCATCCCATGAATTAATTTTATTTAAAAGAAAACAACATACCTTCATACTGATGTGTGCCTTCGCATGAATCCTATTCATCCATTTCTTATGTTAATATGTATTTATATAATTTTAGACATGGATACAACTTGCATGCCTTTGCCGAACACGCAGACAGTTATCGTATCACTGAAATTATATTATTAGTTAAAAGAAGGAAAGATAAATAATGTATTTCTTCCATTCATGGGAACGACACATTACAATTCTTAAAATAATATATTTTGCTTACAAAAAATATAGAGGTAATATATAACTATATTCAAATAAAAAAATAAAAAGTGCAATAACAAAAATATTAAAAATAATTAAAAATATCAAAAAACCCGACTGCGTAAAAAGTCACCAAAACTACGTACATAATAAAAAAACTGAAAAGAAAAAAATAAGCACTTAGATGTCCGGTGGTCTAGAATTCCATAATATATTATTGAATAAATACTATTGCAGAAAATGAAATATATTTTAATAATAGAACATGACAACTGAACGGTCGGGATCCATTGAAAAATTAGATTTGCTGTCGAATAAAGGATACCTAATATAAATATATAACTATATACAGTTTTTCGACTGAAGTTGAGTACTAAATCGTTAGAAATTGGAGATGGGCGACCGCGTCAGACATTAGATACTTTAGGTAGGACTACCTATGGTATATTGGACAATATACCTACCCAGATACTTCAGTATATATCCATCCACATCCAGCCATATGAATTTTTCGTCTTTTCATCGTAAATTTCTACTGTCTAAAAAACCTATATGTGAGAAAGGTTGTTACGAAACTTTATATCGATATAGATCCTAGACGGACGGTCAAATCGAAAAATGTTGAGAGAAAACTAATAATGATTTTTAAATACCTATTCAACAATGCCCCACTCGATATAGTTTGGTGACTTTATTTTTTTTAATTTTCACAATATGGCGTCCAGTAGTCGCCATATTGAATTTTCAATAACGTCATATCTTTAGTGACACTCGCCGGATTAAGAGGAATCGATTGACGTGCGAATCATAAAAATCGGCCCAGGCGTTTGGTATATATAGTGCTTCAAAGGAACATACATACATACATACATAGACTGATAAACACAATACCACTCCTTTGCAGTCGGGTAAAAAGAAAAAAATACAGAGATAATTTATAAATAAGTGCAGTGTCGCCCTCTCCACGAATGAGGAAGAGGATGGTGCATTATAATTTTGTGGTATTTACTTATAACGACCTGGGCCAACACCATCTGATGCCGTTTGGTCAACAATTACATTCCCAAGGAGGGTTGACTAAAACTAAAACTATTGCCAATAACATTTACAATATGTACTATGAAAGAAGAGTACATATTGTATTGACCCCAAGTAAATGGGATAAGAGTAGGATGATGACTACAAAAATACATACAACGAAACATAGAACCTCCTCCTTTTTGAAGTCGGTTAAAAAGTGCAGCGTCCTGCGGAAATTGCTACATATTGTAATATAAAGAAACTGGTGGACTAACTCATCAACGCAACGTCGTAAATTTTTAAACTGGAAATGTGAAATAGTAGACGGTGGTTTCTTTTTATGTCGTCGAGACCGCCTAAGAAAGGATTTTGAGTGGCAATGAAATGTATTGGTAATATTTGTATGGGAAAAATACTTTATCAATTGTCTTTAAATTAAGCACAATTACTTTTCAGTTAAAATAAATAAACACGTGTATTCTGCTATTTTCATCAGTTATAGGTTTTATTAAAATAGGGATTTCAATTTTTGCAGAAGTACTTCCAATTGATTTCTTTTTGAATTAAAAATAAATACAAATAAGTACTACAACAACGTTTAACTTATGTAATATAGATACTCGGAGAACAGGTATATTTTATATATTCTCTATTAGTTCCTCAGAGAGTAAAGATGTGTAAAGATGCGAAAGGGAATGCTCCGATAGTTCGGACATGTGGAAAGAATGCCGAACGAACGTCTGGTTAAGAAGATACACAATGCGAAAGTGAAAGGATGTAGGTACCGGGGGAGACCGAGACTCACCTACCTAGACCAGATCGGTCATGTACTCAAGGAAGGTGGAGTCAAGAGTCTCCGAAACCGGCGAGCGTGTATGAAGAGAATTATGAATGAAAAAAGAGAATTAGGAAGCGAGTGAAGTATGCAAGGATAGAGTTCTCTGGCACTCTGTTCTCTCTGCCTGCCCTGCAAGGGACATGGCGCGATGGTATGTAGTTCCTCAGAGGTTATATTTCTCTCAAGTACATAAAATAGGGGCGAATTATTTTTTGACTATTTTCGCCTACAATACAATAATACAAACGATATGAAACGAAGACGTCGCAAATGATTTCTAAGCTAAAAAAAAACCACCTATAAAAGTTAGTGAAATAATTTTAATAATTATTATATACTTTGCAGATATCTTCGTGTTCTCCGTGTGGTGACGGAGTAAGAATACAATTCACCACCCCCTATCTTACCCGTGGGTGATCGTACGAGGCGACTTAGGGATATAAAAACGCATATAAAATCTATGCGAGAGAAGGAAAACTCGAAACAAAACCCTATACAAACACGTCTGACAAGCGTGGCATAGTAGGTCAATTACCCTCCCGTTTTGGAGGAGGCTCGAGCCCAACAGTGGGACATGTATGAGCTGTGATGATGGTGATGATGATGATGAGATATCTTCGTGTAATGGCGGAGGAAGATTATAATTAGAATAGAGTAAGAGCCACTAAAATAACGAAGAGATATGAAATGCATATAACATTCATGCAAGATAAGGAAAACTTGAAATATACCTTATACCAACCTGTCCGAATAGCATAGTATATTGCATTAGCAAATCATCACCAAACCTAGAGAAGGACTTTGGAATAATACATCACGTTAGACAGCCCCATTTGACTTATGATCTTATTTCCCGTTGCCTATCTTTCGTAACGACGTTATCAACTTAGAACGCCACATATACAGATGACATGGCGAATTCTTACTTTATCAACACACAAACAATAGCTTAGCATCAACATTATCATTATGTCAACTCAAATATGTCCCACTGTTGGGCTCGATCTTCCTTCATAAAAGGAGGTAAAGACCTAATACCGTACTGTACTAGTCAAACGAGTTGGTTTAAGCTTTTATATCAAGTTTTGATTCTCTTGCACAGATGTTACGACATATCCCTAAGTCTTCAAAAAGGTAAAATAGATAGACATATTTTAAATTACATACCTGCCATTTTCTATGAGATCCATTCCTTGAACATCAGCAATGTCCGTATACATCTGAGTAACAAAACTACATTCTATCTTCTCTTCATTTATGTGCCATCGAAGTAATGTCACTCGCTGATCTATTGATGCCGATATCAAATAATCATCTACCAAACAAAGACCAGTTATCTGTGAGCTATGAAAGTTTGAATAACAACAACTGTGGACTACTTTCGTTGAGCTCAATCTGTCATGGTCTACAATTTCTAATAAGACCAGATGAAGAGTATTATCATCACCGCCTGTTCCTATAAGAACTTTACTGTTATCGATAGCAGTAAAAACAAAACTGTTTATACCAGATTTATTTGTATTCAGACTAAAATATGGTTGCAAATTTGATTCTAAAACGTTTGAGATATCCCAAAATGCAACTATACCTCTAGTCGTGCATGTTGCTAAAATATTTTTATTTAATATATTAAAACATTTCGTTTTTAAAATGCATGTATCATGATATTTTGACAGGTTCAATAGCGTCAGCTTTTTATTATCTTGAACAAATAAAAACACTCTCAGATATGCATCTGAGCATCCAGCGAAAATGATAACTTTATCTTTATCTGCTAACAAATCTAAATCCATGATTCTCATTTCTGGATCGAAGTCAATATCACAATTCCTCCACGATTGATTCCCTTTTCTCTCTTTATCAGTACCTTTTATTAAATAATCTATTAATTCTTGAGATATTACTTTAATTTTAGATTCATCTATTATTATTTTAACTTCTTTTATGCAAATCTGGGCTCGCCCGCCAGCAGATATAAGAAGGAAAGAAGAATCATCAATAAAATGCGTTTTCAATGTTCGTACACTTGACAGATGTTTGAAACAAATTTCATCTTGAAATTTCATTGCATCAATACTAGATATTCTTAGAGTTGTGTCCTCGCCGCCAGTGATGTATATCCTAGCATTATCTACTTTATTTGACGTCAAGCAATTAATCTCTTTGGAATGTGATCCGTTAATAATATTTCTTGGTAAAATTTTACTTAGTTGGAATGTAACTATATTTACATCCGAATCTTTCAAATATACTAATTTAATGATTTCTTCATAATTTTCATTTATTTTTTCAATATATCTTATTGTATCAAATGATCTATGACCTCCACCACAAGGTATTTCTAATACTTTACTATTATTTTTAACATTGTACACGACAAACACCCTTTCTTGGAAGCCACATACAATATTCTCATTCTTATCTAGAAATTTTTCCACCCAAGCGAAAGGCAAATCTTTAGTATGCATAAACTTGATACCGTTGTTACAGTTAAAATATTTTATACTATGATCTCTGCCCGTAGATATAATATCTTTTCCTTTAAACAATAAAGTCCTTGGACCATACCTGCCGTGGACTTTACTAAAGCTTTTGACTGGGTATTTCTGACCTTTTACATAAATATGAATATTACCACATCGATCGCCAAATACGAAATAATTATTTGTGTAATCAGTAGCAGCTGCCGTTAATGAAGCTTCTTTGCAAGTAGGTAGTAGAAAATTTACATATTCTTCTACGCCAGTATTGTTAGATGTAAAGACTTTAATATTACCATTATCAGTACAAAACACAAGGTGTCTATTACCAGCCCATTGCATTGATAATACTTTACCTATATCTAAATCAGTATCTATAACTTTAACCAGTGTAGCATCATTTTTACAGGTTTCAATAAATACAAGCAATTTGCCATTCATATCAGCAAATGCAACTAGTTGCTTACACGAGGATAAAGAAAGCAACCTATATGTAGATGTATGCATCAATTTAAAAACTGTTTTAGTTTTGGTAAATAAATTATAATATATTAAATCATTTTCATCTATGATCACAAGATTTTGCCTAGCAGTGAATTCTACTTTTTTTGGAGTGGTATCACCAATATCTATAATATCATGTTGACAATATTCTTTAGCTATGCTTAGAGGGTGTATGATAACACCAGAATCACCACCACCGGTGATTAAACATTCACCATCAGAATCTACTGCCCATATACATCCATTCTGGTGTGCACTGGTCTTTCTCAATAATTTGCCCTGATGGTCCCAATAGCATATTGCAGAATCTTCTCCTACAGATATGATGAGATCATTTGTAATACAACTTCTCATCACTCTAGCTAGGTGACCATATACTTCGTATTTACAAACTATGTTGATATTCTGCCAATATTCTACAGTATTGTACGGGGCTGGTGGTATGACATTGGGACCCCAGACACGAACTGATCTATCGTCCGACGTGGTTACTATAATATGATATTCTGGTTTACATGATATTGAGAAAATGACACCCTGTAAAGAAATATGTTCTAAGTACCTCGATTTTATATGCCCAATATGTAAGTGGTAATATAATAAGTGCTTAGAAGTTGTGTATGTAATTTTATTTCTTTTTGGGGTCTGGTGAGCTGAGTATTATCATTGCAGAAGGTTTAGCGGTTTAAACTTGACCAGAGCTTTCCGGGCAATCATCATCATCAAACTGCTCTTATCCCAATTTATTTGGGGTCGACGCAATATGTCTTCTTCTTCCATACAACTCTATCAGAGGTCATCTCTGTGAACACTCCTTGTCTATCCATGTCATGTTTCACGCAGTTCATCCATCTTTTCTTCGGTCTTCCCTTAAGCCTTCAACATTCATACTTAAAGCTTTCCTCACAACATTACTTTCATCCCGTCTCATGACATGTCCATACCATGTCAATATGTAGCTATATAAATTTGGCACATGCTCACCCTTCTGGTCACGTGTAAGAGTTAGGATTGAAAACATAAGGCTAATACGATAGGATTTAAAGCCTAAGCGCAAAGGGCACGCCTACATCAACGGTGTGATGTGTGCTTGGAGATAGTCTAGTGGCAAAATAGTCTAGTGGCACCTTTTAAGCGTTTAATAACATATGCAATATTCACCGTGTGGGGACAGAAAAAGAATACAAAGTCGGGTAGAAATACATACATACATACATATCATCACGCCATATCCCTTGCAGGGTAGGCAGAGAGAACAGAGTGCCAGAGAACTCTATCTCTGCATACTTCACTCGCTTCCTCAACATTCATAATTCTCTTCATACACGCTCGCCGGTTTCGGAGACTCTTGACTCCACCTTCCTTCAGTACATGACCGATCTGGTCTAGGTAGGTTAGTCTCGGTCTCCCTTGGTACCTACATCCTTCCACTTTCGCATTGTATATCTTCTTAACCAGACGTTCGTTCGGCATTCTTTCCACATGTCCGAACCATCGGAGCATTCCCTTTCGCATCTTTACACCAATACTCTCTTTCATACCTACTCGCTCTCTTACGTCGTCGTTACGAATGTAAAAATACAATTTCGAGTAAAAAATACAATGTCAAATAGAGAATACAATGTCCAAAAAGGAATACAATTTCGGGTAAAGAATACAATAACGGATAAATAATAAATACAATGACGGTAAAGAATACACCACTCTCCTGTAAGAATTGTAAAAATCGTTTGAGTGATCACCAGAGAAACGGATAGCAGTGATCGCCAATCGTGTCGAGCATGTTGATACCATTAGCGGTGGAATTATGCGCTGATTTTGCAATAGTGAGTATAAATACTTATTTTCAAGATGTGAGTGTGTGTTTTCAAGAGGATGTGAACTGAAAAGTGATATTATAAATGTAGCTGCCAAAGTAATATGTAGTGAAGCTGTTCAAACAGATACAAGTACCAGCAGCCACAAGCCACAAGCCAGTAGGTACAAGTTTTTGACAAGGAAGTTATCTCACTCCCTTTCTAAGTACGACTAAAAGGTTATACATGATATCAGCACGATACCATTTACCAATATCATACTAGTGGGAAGGGTGTGTATGGTGATGAGTTAGGTCTATCAGGAAGATGAGTAAGGATCAAATCCAATCCCTTTACTAAATACATAATAATTATAATGAGACTAACAAATCTGTTGCTATCAACTGCTACATAACAATCAAATGCTACATGTAAAAAAAATTCATGCCAGAGTAAGAATACAATTCAACACCCCCTATGCGGCCAGTGAGTGTAGTAAAACAAGACTAAGAGATATAATATGCATACAACATTTGTACAAGAGAAGGAAAACATGAAATAAAACCCTATACCATCCTGTCTGACCAGCATGGTATAGTACGTCACTTCCACTGTGGACGAGGCTCGAGCCCAGCAGTGGGATAATTAAAAACTAAAATGTAATTGAAGGGAGACTTTATATGAAATATCCAGTAAAACTCTTCCCAGTGTATTAGCAGGATAAGAATACAATGTAGCTCTTATTTTTGTGTGGTACGTCAACACCCAGCTGAGAAATCACCAGCAGAATGAGTGGTAACGGTCTCTAGGAAAACTTAAAATGCCATTTTATAGTTGCATAACTCCATAACATTGGCAAAGCAGCTTACTAGCGTGGTGTAAGATATTATGACATTTACTATATTTAATAAAAAAATGTAGTTCACAGTTCATATATGTCCCACTGTTGGGCTTGGGCCTCTGATTGTGTAGGACAAGGACAGGTGGTGAAATGCATAGTAGATATTGTAAACTCTGTATACCTTATGGCCCTTCAAGTTATGCAATGGATGTAGTTCTCCACACTTATGTATGATGACATCAGAGAACACAGTACCGGCCATCACCAATACATCATCTCCTATAGGCAGTAGTAGCCCACTGTACAGTATTGAGTTGTCCTTACTTGGATGATATGATAACCGTTTCTGAGTTCTCATATCCCATTTCTGTAACATAAAAATGTATAAGTACCATATTATGCTATAGCCATTAAGTCAAGAAGTTAAAACGTGTTATGCACTTCAAGATAATGAAAGATGAGTTTGATGTGGAATCATGCTGAAGAGGAATAGTGGTGCAGAGGCGAGGCAAAATATATGTTGAATCAATATTCGAAATTCTGCAGAAAATTAAGTTGGAGTTCTGGAGGTTGCTCTCAAATAGGAGAATAAAAAACTTTCTTATTCCTTTTCTAACTCGATCCTAGCCCATGTTCCTTTCTTTCTTAAGGTGTGCGGTATATTGATTTACCATGTGAAAGTGGCAGCTCTTTCTTTCTTTTCTCAATTTTAAAATAATAGTAAACCAACATGTTTTAATTAAAAACTATTATTATTCAAACAATAGTCTGTATTAACTATTTAGTAAGATGTCTTTCCAATATTTTTAATACTTCAAAGGCATACAGTTATCATCATCATCTCAGCTCATAAATGTCCAATTGTTGGGCTCGAGCCTCCTACATAATGGAGGAAAATTGACTTACTACATACCATGCTGGTCAAATGTGTTGTTAATAAAGTTTTGTTTTGAGTTTTATTGCTTATATGTTATGTGCATTTTATATCCCTTAGTCGTCTCTTACGATCACACACAGGTAAGACAGGAAGTAGTGAATTGTATTCTTACTCCGTCACCACATGGGAAATACAGTTTTCACTCTCTACTAGCTCTACAATAATAAATACTAATTATTACTACATCATCAATCATTAATTGGCCTATTAATATTAATTGTTGGATATGTCATATTAAATCAACAGTAGTAATCAATAAAAGAATAGTATAGTATAATTAAATTCTGTACAGAAGAAATTCCATATGGTGATTTAATATGAATACAATACATTACCTATCTCACTTTTGTCATGGCCATCATAAGACTATAATATTAGAACGCATTGTCGCAAGCCAAGTAAAACTCAAAATATAATTCTATATAAATATGTCTTGCCAGGGTGAGTTAGTGGTTCAACTTTTCCCCTCTTGTGGGTATTAGAAGGAAATATAGAAGAAATATGATTAATATAGTTACTATAACTTACCTCAACAACATTGTGAGCTGTTAACAGTGCTACTATGTTATTATCAACCCATACAGCTGAATGTAACCAATCTTCACAAACTATAGGTTCAAACAACTGACATAGACATTGTGGTGAACTCACAGACACCACGGTAAATTGTTTACCACCAAAAACAAGGATGTTTTCTCCACATATTGATGGTACGAAACCATATATTTTTTGTCCGTACAGTGCATTTAATCTATGCAAAAATTTGTTTGACGCTTTATCAAATACATAGATTGTACTTCCTATGCCTACAATAAATAGAAAATGTATTTTATCACGTTTTTATACATATTTTGAACACTTAATAACCTATTAACTTACCGGTTAAAATAAAGTCCTTAAAAAATTTTATTGCAGTTACATCTGTACGTGTAATTAAAGACATTTTAACAATGTACAGTAAACTCTTCTTGTATAATTCCAGAGATGAATAATTAAAATATGAAATAATACAAGATTGATTTATAACCTAAAAGGATGATGAGAAATTTTAAACATAAAATTTAATTACTTATTCTAAATTGGTATGACAATTGAGTGCGTGTGAAAGAGTAAAAATTAAAACATGATAACATTCGGATTATAATATTTAACTGGAACACTACAGATAAAACTGACATTGACAGCTTTTTTTTTAATTTATCGCCCTTATGGGCAGGCTATACTACTACTACACTTGAGCACTTTAACTGTATCATATTCCATAAAATACCAACCAAGTTATTCAATATAACACTACAAAATAGTAAAGAAATAAATATAATACGAGAGCTTGACATGACATTTCATCATCATCAAACGATAGAGGGCAAATCTGGAGTCTCCTGTAGCAGGGCGGGGGATTGTGGAGGCGATTGCGCCACACTTCTACCGCTGGCTCGCGAAAAGGCACGGCAGCCTAACATTTAGGATGGTGCAGGTGTGGCCAGACGGCCATGCGTTGGGGTGTCAGGGATTTAATGTCATCAGATGATCTCTCCGGCAACCTGTAAACGTGCGGATGGGACACTGGTGTTGGTTGATATTTCAATCGCGCGGCGGCCGGTGAGTCCCACACAAAACCTCCCTTCTGACACAGGTGGGGAAATAGTGCGTAAATGCATTTCCACAGCGAGAAAAAAAAAAAGAAAAGAGCATTGATAGGAGCAGTATTTCTTGAGGATAAATATATTTATATAGGCTTCTATACTACATCCATCCATACTATATCGTCCAGATTGAGACACGGACAGTCATTATTCACACAACGGTGTAAGCAACATCTTTGCCTTTTCTTCTTCATAAGATTTACATAAAGCCATTCAACTCTCTTATCATCATGAATATTACTATTTTAAGTATTTATCGGTTCTCGAATAGCCTTATGGAAAGATTATTTACTTGCCAACTTAATAGAAAAGCTAGCGCTCACCTAATGGTAAGATATTTAGTTGTGGCTCATAAATTTTTCTTACTTTTCTAACAAATGTAGGTACTAACAACGAATGAAATAAATATTGGAACTAATAAAAATAAAATAATAAATTTCCGACCAATCTATCTCTCAGGTACAGGCATACTGTATTATGCATGGGTCGATTGAATGATACAAGAAAATCTTTACCAAAAAATATAATTTATTTATGTGTAAAATTCAAGCTAAATAAAACATTTCAAAATTAAATTATTCGTTTTGAAATTTGTTTAGAGGATATTTATCGGAATATTTCTTCAAATGCTCTTCCATCTGCTGCACTTGTTTTCTGTAAGAAAGAACAGACAAATTATATTTTTATATATCTACTACGTATTTACAACACCCTCGCACTTTTTTTTTCTTGCGGTGGACTATGGAGGTGGTCGCGCCCCGCCAAATCGGGTCGGGATGACGGAAGAGGCGGCACGCAACCCCATAGACTCACCCAGGCACCTCTCTGCGTCGTGCGAGCGAGCCACCGGTACCCAAGCTTTGTCTTCGGGGGCCAACATCCTCGCACTAAGGAATGATTGATTTGTGGATGTCACAAATAAATGTATCGAACCCACGACACTCTACGTTGGAGGTCGCTGTAAACAGCGATGATCATCATTACGTCGTCGATGCCTTTTTATACTTACTGGATTCTAGTGGGCATGTCGTAGTAGACATCTTCTAACATTTCCTTCCAATGTGGCAGCTTCTTTTTCTCTGCTTCTTGCATGGTTTTGACGACAATGTCTCTTGCTTCTTTTATCCACGATTTATCTGTATCTGCGTCCCAAATACCTGGAAAAGCAGAAGTTAAAGACAAATTAACTTTCTATAATGTAATAAAAAAGATGTTTCTTTTAAAAATAATTTTCAACTAGAAAATCACAATTTGGTCCAATATACCATACTGAGTACATGGATTGGCGTAGAGTTTTGTCTCTTGTTGTGTTTGCCTTTCCTCTTGTATTGATATTATGTGTAGGGTTGCCATATCTAAAATATATATAAAAAAAAAAAAATTAAAAAAAAACTTAAATTTGTCAACCAGGACAAGACGCGTGAAAACCCCGGCTTTTAGAAAACAGAACCTGTTTTTTGAAATATCGTCAGTGTAATAAAAATTAATTGAATATATCATAAATCACATTTAAATTTTTAAACTGGGACTACAAATGAAACCCTGCCCGGAAGCTCCCCGGATGCTCTTTAAACTAAGACAAATCTGGAGAAACCCGGACAGATGGCAACCCTAATTATGTGGTGTCCTCTTAGTGAAGAGCTAAGAATACACTACAATATTTCACCACGCCTTATTTTACCTTGGGAGTCATAAAATCGGATTAGTAGACTAGTAGAATACGCAGAAGTGCTCTCCAGCGAAATTCACAACACCAATTGCGCCAATTCATCCACCAAACGTGGCGATTACGGTATTATGCGCCATTAGCGAATCCTTAATCAAATAGTGGATGTTGAGAAGATAATAAAGGAATATATTCTAGTTATGTCATGTCTTACGACCCATATGGAAGGAGATTAATTGTATTCTTATTCCATCACCACATAGATGACTCTTCCTTCTAGCTGAGTCAGGGAACGTACCCATACTGCGTGACCTGTTTAGAGGGGGAGTGAGTTTTCACAAATATTAAGCTTTAACAAAATTGGACCTTTTCCATATACTATGTGATTGGTCACCGAGAGAAGGGCTCAGAGTTGAATTATATCAAATATGGACCTTTGTTCTCCAAGTACATTTTGAATTTCTGTATAGGGCTCTCGTCCTTCGTCCACTTTTCTATTTCTTCTATAGACCTGTAGGCGGTGCTGTCGTCTGATGTTGAATGGTGACCCACTCTGTAAAACATTGTAGCTTTATTATATTACGTGCTTTAAAGTATACTAGGGAATACTGGCGATATTGCACAGTATTTAACATTTTTTGACAGGTTATTCTGGGTGTACCCCAAGAGTACCCCTCCATACTAACCAACCTGTATTCCCTTCTCGTTATAACTTGGACTGAGCACCGGTATCGATTCTTTGACAGCGGTGCTACACAGTATCATATGTCAGGTCCTGACGTCACACACCGCCCGACAGAGGAGACGGCACGCGACCCCATGACCTTCTTTACAGGTTCCTCTCTAGCGGTCCATGTCATTAGTGGCAGCTGCAGTTACACTAAGTCGATGAGAGCTTTACTCTTATTAATCTACTATGACAGCTATTAGCAATATAAGAGTTGGTAGTATTTGTAGCCGATACTACCTATACAACATAAAAATACATTAAGCATCTCCTTTTGCTGTAACGAATACACCGAAAAAAATAAAATGATAAATGCCTGATGCATTTTGTTTGCAGAAAAGAAGTAATTAAAAAAAAAGACTATAGCGCCATCGTCGTTTTGAACATTTCAGCTGGCATCAAGCCTTCTCTACAATGAGAGATAAAGTGACCTATGATACCTCGCTGGTCGGACGGGTTGGAATAGGAGTTTATATGTGGCTTTCCTTCTCTTGTATCGATGTTATCTACATAATTATTTGTTTTACTACATCAGTGGGTAAGAGGACGGCATTTAATTCTTATCTCATAAATGTATAGAAAAATATAAAACGGACAAATTGCAATAAGAACTATAACCTACCACTGCAATCAATCTTAAGGCTTACATATAGGTCCAGTTAAGTTATCCCGTATCCGTGGTGCCGTACTGCTGCGCTTATCGTAGCTGTACAACCCTTTACTTATTGGCTGACTAGTCAATATTGCTTTCTGTTTCCCGCTTTGCTTGGGAGGGAAGTAAAATCTCTCTTTTCCAACTCCTCTTAAACTTTTCTAATTAAATTTGTTACGGGTTCCCAAACAATTAAAATCAACTCCCGGAACTGCCTGAGGGGAAAACCTCGGTGTCATTTATGGTGATCATTGTGGATCCTAGCTTACAGGAGTTATAATGGTGGGAATGGGTGGTGAGATTAGTCCCAAAAAAATTAAATCTATAAATTTGGACCACAAACCTGTAAGACATAGCCTCAATGAGCACCGGTTTGTTATTTTTGATTGCGTACTCCCTGGACTCTTTGACGGCGTTGTACACGGCGAGTAAGTCGGTGCCGTCCACTCGAACAGTGCGGATGCCCAGCGCTGGGCCCCTGGGCGCGATACCATCACCACGATACTGTTCACTCGTGGGTGTTGATATTGCGTAACCGTTGTTTCTGCTGAATTGAAAGTTAAACTTTTAGATGTTTTGATATTTTTTCTAACTGTCAAACGGCTGCCTTAAACGTCTAAATAATAATAATTTCTTTAAGGTATTCGACAGCCGCCAAGTTATGTCCTGGTATTGCAAAGGTCCATGAGCGGCAGTATCACTTATCATCAGGTGTGCTGTGTGCTCGTCTGCCTCCATCAGCAATAAAAAACAAAATTAAAGCGCTTTCATTAGTTTAGCTTGTATAGTATGTACCTTACCAATGTACCTTACAAAAAAGTTTTAATTAAAAATAAGTCTCATCCTTGGATTACTGATACAATTAAGTTGATGATGGGTCTCCGAGACACTGCCCACGCTAGTTTTAAATCGAGTAAATGCGAACGTCTTCATAACTCATACAAAGAGCTTAAGTACCTCGTCCGTGCTGCAATTGATTGCGAAAAGCAGGCTTACTTTAATACATACATAAATAAAAATATCGACCAACCGAAACGACTGTGGAAGGAATTAAAATCTATTGTCTCCATAAGAAAGAAGTCTGAACACGAACTTCCATGTTTCTGTAATGACCCCGAAACACTTAATGAATATTTTCTGGACATACCTGGCAAGGATACTGTAACAATATCAGAATTAACTTATTTTGAGTTTAATCGTTTCAGCACTAATAAATTTCAGCTTAAAACAGTAACTGAGATAGACGTATCAAACATTCTCTCTAGTCTAAAATCGAATGCCTTGGGTGCTGACTATATCTCATTGAACATGTTGATGATGACCCTTCCTGATTCTCTTCGAGCAATTACGGCCATCATTAATAGGTCACTCTTGTCTTCCACGTTTCCTGCTCAGTGGAGAATGGCAATAGTCCAACCTATTCCCAAAATTTCACATCCGACCAGTACAAAGGATATACGTCCTATTAGTTTGCTGCCTTGCCTCTCCAAAGTCCTAGAAAAGATCGTCTGCAATCAGTTTAGGGCATATCTCGAACGGTATAAAATTTTACCTCTAACACAATCTGGTTTTCGCCAAAAGCACAGTACGACTACTGCACTTCTTGATGTAGTTAGTAATGTATTAGAAGACAGAGATCGAGGTATGGCAACACTGCTTGTGCTGCTTGATTACTCGCGTGCTTTCGACAGCATCAATATTTCACTCCTTCTCTCAAAGCTCTCATTCTATGGATGCAGTTCCGAGGCCATCAAATGGTTCCACAGCTATTTGTCTAATCGATCACAATGTGTACAGATTAAGGGTAGGGATGGTAATAATGTGACGTCTCTTCCTAGATTAATTAATAGAGGTGTTCCTCAGGGCTCCGTCCTTGGACCGCTCCTCTTTATCTTGTATACATGTGATATTACTGACTGCTTGGTACACTCGAAATTTCACCTCTATGCTGATGATCTGCAAATATATCTCTCTTTTCATCCACAAAATATAGGAGAGGCTGTAGCCAAAATAAACGAGGATCTTGAGAGGATTTCAGAATGGTCAGAAAGAAATTGTTTGCTGTTGAACCCTGATAAATGTAAGTTTATTACTGCGGGTAGCAGAAACATGTTGAAAACATATCAAAGTATAGATATTAAGATCTATGGTCGTTCAATTGCACAAGTGCAAGAGGCACGTAATTTGGGGGTCATCTTTGATGGACAGCTGCGGTTTGAATCGCACGTAATTGAGGCGGTACGAAACTGCTTTTATCGACTCAAGCTGCTATATCAAATTCGTCATTATTTGAGTGTGGATATGCGTATCATGTTATGCGAGACGCTTATCCTTTCGAAACTCAATTATGCCGATGCTGTGTATGGTACTTGTATATTCGGCAAAACCGAGAAATTAATACAAAGAGTGCAAAACGCCTGTGCGCGATTTTGCTACCATATTCCTCCACGTTCTCACGTTACCCCATTTTTGAACAAAGGTAATCTGATGAAAATGTCTGCTCGCAGAAAACTTCACTTGGCTACCCTTCTGTTCGATGTAATTATTTCAAAACAACCCGAGTATTTGTATCATAAGTTGTCGTGGTCGAAAGATTACAATAAAAAAAACACCAGGGCGTCAACTTATATGTTATTGACACCGAGGCATAGAACGATGGCATTTCGCGGGAGTTTTAAATTTGCTGCAACCCGTTGCTGGAATGATTTACCACCTCCATTCCGAAAAATAAAATCAATTCTAAGATTCAAACAGAAATTCAAGGATTACTTGCTTGAATTACAAAAAGAATCGTTTTAAGCTTACTAAGCATACATTCCGATGTAATTGTAATTGTGTTTAATATATCTGTGTGTGTGTGTGTGTTTGTGTATATATATGTGTATGTATGTGTGTGTGTATGTATGTATATGTATGTATGTATGTATATGTGTGTGTATGTATATATATGTATATGTGTATATGCATGTATGTGTATATTTTTTGCATAATTATGTGATGTACTCGGGAACTGGTGCGTCGTATCGTCTATAAATCATATTACTATTTATGAGAGATTTACAAATGCATATATTTGTTAGTGTCTCTTATTGTTGTAATATCTGTCGTGTGGGTATGTATGTACCTGTATATATGTGTACGTATCTATGTGTATATGTATGTGTATGTATATTTAAGAATTAATTTGCTTATTTATTATTCATAACATCTTACATTTATTCGTAGGATCATCTGATATTTATTATAATATGTATAAAGTGTGCCGTGGCGGCCCGTGCTCAACAAACTGGTTGTGCCTGAAAACCAGCGCTGTAGCACCTTCGGTCTGCAGCTAATGCTGAGGTAGAACCTTTTTGGTCTACTACAGTGTGGTGAAATATGTTTCTGTTATCCTTTCTATTTTTTTGTTTTTTCCTTAATATTATTTTTGTTAGTGTTTTTGTAATTGTTAATAACCATGCTGTAGAACCCAAATAAATCATTTTCTTTCTTTCTTTCTTTCTTTCTATGTAGTAGGTATGTAACTAAATTTTTGAACTAAAATTTTGAGCACTTTAAAACGTTGGCTTAATTCAAATTACTAAAATTTAGCATTTAATATGCTAGATTATTTATAAAACTTGTTTAGGAGCGAAAAATGAATGTCAGACGTGGGACTTTAATCCACACCTATTGGAAAGCCGTTCCAATTTGAAATAGAAATAATCAAGCATGTTAAATGCTAAAATGCTGGGAAATTGACCTACTATACCACCATAATCAGCCGTGTTGGTATAGGGTTCTATTCCAAGTTTTCCTTCTCTTGCATATATCTTAGACGTCTTTTATAACCCGCACAGGCACACCTACGGGGATAAGGGATGATGAATAGTATTCTTTTTCCATATCTACACGATTATCTGTGTGGTACTTCTCATTACCTGTCGATAATAAAGACGCGGGTATATAATTTGAATTTTTAAAATATAACGATGTTTATTACCAGAACAAAATAATGGGGCAGTCGAGTGTGGCGGCGAAATTGAATGCTGCGAAGGCATCGCCCTCTGAGGCCGCTCCTTCGCCGAAGTAACAGATGGCGCAACGGTCGTTGTTGGGCTCACGTTTGAAGGCGTATGCGGCTCCTACCGCCTGAGGCATTTGCGTTGCTGGAATATTAATATAATTCTTTATTTTATTGTTTCCATTATATTTCGACATTAACAATCAATTATTCTATAAGTGCAAGAACAACACTTTTCTGGATGACAGATAATAATCTTTTTTGTATTCCTGGCAATGAGTACGTGAAATTTCATGACGATTGGCTGAGTAGTTTAAGGTCTGGTTATGCGAAGGTAAGTGAATCACTTTTGTATATGTATAAGTATTAGTTAGTATGGAGGGGTGCCTACTTTTGGCGGGAATGTGAGAATATCATGTGACACTCTATGGTATCATATAATTTAATTGGAATTTTATGTAAAATAATGCAGAGAATGTGCTAAAGTGTAATTAGTGAAATAACAATACAGTGCTTATCCGTTTTGTTTTTATTGCGTATGGTGACACACGAGTAAGCAGCACACCTGATTGTAAATGTTATCGCCGCTCATGGACCTTTGCAATACCAGGAGTACAGCTAGGCTACTATCTACCAACCAAAACCCACCCAGTTCCCTCGCTTACCGAACGAAGAGCAACAGCATACTGCCACTACTCAGGCATGGATTATCTGCGAGAATGTTATACTACGCTGGACGGACCAGCCCGCGGCCGTAGACAGATCACTATCTACACTGTGGGTGCCACTACAGTTGTTGTGTTTTCATATTCTGCCAAAATGCCAAAAGAGCTATTCGATAGGTTAGATAGCTGTTCTATTAAAAGCTATGATTAAACTAAATGACGGACAATGATTTTGAACAAAATACGAAGAGACTAAAATATGTAAAGAAAATACATAAAGTTTGGATGTATGTGCTTCTTGTTCCTTAATTAACGATAAAAAAATGTTGAAAAATTAATTACAAACTCTTCCATTATTCCTCTAGACTACACTATTCTTGAATTTTATTTTAAAAAGTAGTCATTCGGTGCTTTCTTCTTCTTCTCAACTCATATAATAATACATCCCGCTGTTGGGCTCGAGCCTTCTCATTATAGGAGGGAAATTGACCTACTATACCTCGCTGGTCAGATATGTTGGTATAGGGCTTTGTTTTAAGCTTTCCTTCTCTTGCATTGATGTTACATACGTCTTATATTCCTTAGTCATGCCTAACACTTAGGTAAGATAGGGGGTGGTGAGTTGTATTGTTACTCCATCATCATCATCTCAGCTCATATATGTCCCACTGTTAGGCTTAAGCCTCCTCGTAATTGGAGGGAAATTGACCTACTATTCTACGCTAGTCAGACGTGTCGGTATAGGGTTTTGTTTTGAGTTTTCCTTCTCTTTCATAGAAGTTATATGCATTTCATATCCCTCAGTCATGTCTTATGATTATCTACCCATGGGTAAGATATTGTATTCTTACTCCGTCACTCTACACAGGTGACAAACATTCAATATAATATTCAAATATTATTAACGAGGTGGAAATAGTTCTTACCTAAAGGACTGGATAAGGTCACCAAATTATGTTGCTTACTGCCGTAGTGGACGGGCATCTGTCTACCTTTGCCGGGGTCTTCATGGTTACCGTAGCACTGGTTTATGAGCTCCGTGACCGTGACACCGCGGAAAAGAAACACTCCCACCTCTCGGTACTGCGCGAACACCATGTCCTGGGGGCTGAGGGCTGCTGCACTACCGACGTGGATACCTTCCTCACCGTAATTCGTCATGTAGAACGATATGCGACCTTGTCTGAAATTTTAAATATTTATTATTTCTTAATAATTATGTAATCTTTTTTGAAGTTATACCTACTTCTTTAGGCGCGTTATAAACAAATGATGAGAGTGAAATTTTAAGATGCGCGCAACACTGTAACACAAAGCTAACAGGTTGAAGTTGGCCGCAAATAAGATGCACGCGTATCACTGTAACATAAAAGTTAAACAGATTGCAGTTTGCCGCAAAACCGCTCATTAAGTTTCGAAAAAAGCTACCAACAAAATAGAAACAAAACTTTCTAGTTTCTACATTCACAACACGTGTTTTAGTTTCACACAAGTGCAAATTATATATGTGCTAATAAATTATATTCAGTAGTGATTTAAATTAAATATTTTGATTAATATTATTTACTATTCGTAAATATTAATGAAAAATAGTACCCTATCCTTTTCTAGTCCTTTTATTTTACTGAAATTAATTATTTGTATGCAATTAAAAACTATTATTTAATGATGGCCAAAGAACTATAACTGCCCACGCGCGTACATAACTACACGCACTCATTTCTATTTTAAATATTTTTATTATTTAGCCGTGTTTGTTTTAAATCACTTTTCGTTATGTATTTGTAAAACACGAACAGAATCAATATTTTTATTTCATTATTTTTATTTTCTCTTACTTATTCAGCCAATAAACGCAAAGGGCACGCCTATGCCCTAGTAAGAATAATACCTAAGTAATCCTCAAAATAGGAAGGAAATTGGCCACGCATTACAAGATTGGCATTTAATAGTGGTAGCACCACACTGTTGTCAGTTTTCTACCTACAGCCGCGGGCCGACGAAAATCGACGCCTGAGTAGTGATAAATTGCTGCTGTGCTTCGTTCGGTGAGCGAGAGAGCGGGAAGCCCAGCTGTCTGGGTGGGTTTGGGCTTTTTATTGGTAGGCAGAAGTCTAGCTATACCCCTAATGTTGCAAAGGTCCATGGGCGGTACTAATTTATCATCAGATGTGCTGCTTGCTCGTTTGCTATCATAAGCAAAAAAAAAAGGTGAAATTTAAAAGTACGTAATTTATTTTTGACCTAAGGAAATAATAAGCCTGATATTAACTGATATAAGATCTTACAAAGTATTGTCCTGTATGGTAATCGAACACACGACACTTAGCACGGTATTTCACTGTTTTAACCACTACGCCATCTATGAAATTGCATCGACAATCACATAATAATCGGTCCCCCGCAATCACTGATACATATAACAGATTTAAAATATATATTACCTCTGTGATTCGTATAGAATCTTATCCATTTGTGATAACTGTATCATAGTCTTGTACATATGAAGTAACTTATCGTTATCGATGTTTGGCTCCTCCTTAATATCGAACACATTCCCATTATTGTCCATTACTCGATAGATAGGGATGGGATCGTAGCTAGTTTCGTTCAAAAATCTCATCTCTGTCACGTATGGCGCTTTTGCGCCAGGAAATTCTGCATGTTTGCCATTGTTTGCGGCGATGTCTGGTCGTGTGTGAGTAGATAATAACTGTAACATATTATTTAATTCTATAATCATTATTATGATTATCTGCTGCTGCTTTTATATTATACACAAAAAATGTTTGGTAATAGTTTTATGGCCAGCTGCCTGCCTGATCCAGGTCAGGTCAGATGGACTTAGCTCAATTCTCGTCATACGAATAGGTCAAGAAATCAAGATAATATTTGAATTCGAACTTGGCATAAGCAGGGCTAATCAGTTATCGAAAAGTCATCCATCAATAACGAATAAATCTCGCTTGAAAAGTTTGAATTAAAATTCAAATAACAAGAATTATCCCCAAAGGTCTATTTATAGCTCCTAGTCATCTTTTGCGACAGACAAGGGAAATAAGGTTGATAGTATTTGTAACCGCTGTCTCACCGCAAATTATTAAATTCGATAATAACTATACATTTTAATCAACCATTTATTAAATGCCGTAGAGAGGTCATGTCTCTCTATCACCGTTTATGCGGCACTGGTGCTTCGGATATATATATATATATATATATATATAGAAGATAGCAAAGGATATATAATATATATATATATATATATATATATATATATATATATATATATGCTATTCTTATTCCTGTACGAGTATGAAATCAAACATCATCATCCTGCTCTTATCCCAATTATTTGGGGTCGATGAGAAATATAGGTACCTACTTTTCATCCATCGTGCATATTGCAACAATTTTGGCAATGGTTTTAAGCCTGGCCGCCTCGTTGACGTTAACTCTGTTTGGGAATATAGTTATGGCCTAGACGGTACCACCAAGGTCGATATTTGCATCGACCCTTTTTTTTTTTTTTTGTTCACGCCGTGGAAATGCATTTGCGCACTAGCCCCCGCCGGTGACAGACGAGGGGGTGTGTGGGACTCGCCGGTCAGCTGGTTCGACCGAAATACCCACTAAAACCACAGCGGTCCCTTCCGCGCTTTTACGGGATGCCGGAGAGATCGTCTATTGACATTCTATCCCCGACACCCCAACGCTAGGCCATCTGGCCACGTCCAGTCGAAAGTCAAGGCGGCGGGAGGAGATGCGCGTAACGGCGCCTCCGCCTTCCTGGCCGCCGCCTACGGAGTGAGTCTGCAGAAGCAAATGCCTCACGTATCCGCTCCGCGGCCTCCTTCGAAGAGATGACCTCCTCACAGAAGGAGGCCATCGACGACCAGCACCTGTCGCTGTCAAGCATCTTAGATATGATGGTCAACAACGACAGGTCTATTCCTATCACCGCCGACAGGTCGTGGCGCTGAGGCCCCCAGGCGGGACATACCTCTAAGATGTGACGCGCATCATCAGTTAGCGCGCCACACTCATGGCATCCAGGGGCCTCTTCCCGTCCGATTCTGTGCAGGTACTTACCGAAGACCCCGTGTCCGGTAAGTACAATATTTGCATCGACCTTGGTCAACTCCATTTGATACCGTAAGAGTAACGTAGGACTACCGTAAGAGTTTTAGCTCTTAGTCATCTTTTACGACATCCACAGGCAATATAAGGATTAATATTCGTAGCCGCCACTACACAGTAAATCGTATAATCGCATAGAGCACGAAATTAAATACAATAGGAAAATAAAGATTTAATACAATTAATCGCTATATTAATTTTGGCCAGTGAGTATACCTATACTCAGCGTGAAAAGTCGCTATTTAGTCTATTATAATATTCTTCAATATCTATACAGACATATCTATACCTACATATATATTAGTAGTTATAGTAATAGTTAGTAATACGTAATACCTAAAAAAATAAAGTAATCGACCTTCATGATAATTTAAATTGCTAATTTATAATGTTCTATTATTCTATATATATGCTAGCTAGCTATAAATGTTTACAATACAGAAAAAAGAAATTTATTTCAGAATATCGTCACTATCTTACAATAACAAATACTGAAGTGAATAAGAAGTTATTTTGAATGGCCACCAAGTCGAAGATGTTTCAAATTAAATATATTGTGCTAAAAATGATTTTATTATTTAACTATTTAGTTAAGAAATGTGATGTGTGTGCGTTAGGTAAGAAATGTGATAACACGCTCATCATTGGTTTCAGGAAGACGCCAGCCTAGCAGTACATAATAATTTTCACTATTATATGGCCCACTTACCACAAAAATAAAAATTATATATTAATATGCACATATAATTATTAGATTTATTATCTGATATGCGAAAGTGGAAGGAAGTAGGTACCGGGGGAGACCGAGACTAACCTACCTAGACCAGATTGGTCACGTACTAAAGGAAGGTGGAGTCAAGAGTCTCCGAAACCGGCGAGCGTGTATGAAGAGAATTATGAATGTTGAGGAAGCGAGTGAGGTATGCAAGGATAGAGTTCTCTGGCACTCTGTTCTCTCTGCCTACCCTGCAAGGGATATGGCGTGATGATATTTATGTATGTATTACCTACAATAATACGATACCCGGTGGTAACCTTATAGTAATTATATTACCTAATAACATAGTTTTCTTAATTCACCAGTTTAGAAACCTCAATGTTATTTAATTGACATGGTAATAATTTTATCAATTAAATAACAGTCATTCGTAGCTAAGAATCACATGAAAATGTTGACAACCTTGTAATGTTTTAATCGATATTATTGTTACAATAATAAAAGAACAGCACTATGCAAACATTTATATTCGATAATGATGTAGTTAGTAATAAAAACAACCTTATCACTTGCACATTGTGCTCAATATTGTTTGACCATTGCTATTAAAAACACTTTTATTGTCATTTTAAAAACTATTACATTAGTTTCAGTTGTATAAAACTTTATTAAACTTAAGTAACTTTATAAAATAATAATGTAATATTACAATTTATTCATTAGTCTTATGAGAAAAGAATAATAATGATAAATAACGAACCCGTGTGGCATTGCGCAGGGCTTTAAATCGCAAAACACTTGCTCCTGTCCTGAGCGCCATCTTGAAACTGACTGACGTAAAGTAAAATGTAAATTACGGAATCAAATTAAAAATTTATTATCGCTTATGTGAAGCAAACGCGATAAGAACTCGATCTTTCGTTTTAAAACACAATCCTACTATTACGTAGGGTTATTTTGTTGATGTTAAATTTGATTACCAGTAGGTATTTAGAAGTAGGCAGGCTGCTTCAGAAATTATTATACATAATAATAATTATTATTAACACAAACTGTAAATTTTTTGAACCAGTTCAGCCATAATTAAACAAGTAGATAGGTAGGTCTTTATTTACCAGACTATTTACATAATTCTTTTAATACAAGTTGTCCTCGCTGTTTTGCTTGCGTTGATTAGCCTACTTGATATTAATTATTTTCAGATTTATTATTTAATTATAATTAATTGGAGTATATTCCTACATATTAATTTTTGTGAAGTCTTAACCAATGACCAATGAACATACGGACAATATGAGTCTTATATAAATATATACACATATATATATATAAGACCCATATTGTCCGTGTTCATTGGTTGATTGGACTGGATTTACTGTTATGTTCCATTATTAGAATATATTTTATTTTCATCAATAGTATTCATTCAATAATATATTATAGAATTCTAGACCATTGGACATCTAAGTGCTTGTTTTTTTCTTTTCAGTTTTTTTTATTATGTACCTACGTAATTTGGTTCACTTTTTACATAGTCGTGTTTTTTGATTTTTTAAATTATTTTTTTTTTACACAATTTTTATATTTAAGGTGATAGGGATCATGTCATTACATACTGGGTGGGCACAGCATCGCACTGCTTTTGAATATTTACTGAAGAAAAACAATAGACGCCATGTACCTACCTACTGATAGGGAATATGCACGTGACTCCAAAATGAACAAAATATTTTTATTTGTAATCTTTATTGCTAAATAAACATACCTATACAATTATTTTTGAAATTCATCATTATTTAATAGCGAAATTTAATTATCAAAAATCAGCTTTTTTGAAATTCACTCGCAAATTTCTAAAACGCGACGCGATTGGTTGTTCAAAACGTGACGTTAAGGTACACTCGAGTCTTTTGGTATCAAGGTGTTTCTAGTGATTATTTTGTATCGTTACCCAGTTATTTCATGAGTTATTAGTTTTCTGTGTTCAAGTATTAATCCTTGTGAATGAGAGACTTAACAAACGTCACTTTGTCCCTCTGTTCTAATGCCATTATTATGTATTCCATATAATTCTCTGTATCTGAAAACCAATAGAAAGATAAATAATTTCGAACTTTTCTCTTACTCTAATAAGTTACATGTTTTCATTCATAGGTATCATAGATGACTAAACATATATTACTTTTATGAATAAAGACCCATATACCTACCTATTAGATATTGAGAATATATCTTTAAGAACTTTACGTAAACTAGATAGGTATGTGTACGTCGAAGTTTGTTAACAAAACATGTACAACAAAGTATGTGCATGTAATTAAGGAAAAATGATTCTTTTATGTACTTCATCACTTCTCTAATGTGTTTACTTACGTTAAAATGATCTTCACAATAGTATAAACTGCTCAAACACGACACATTGTCTGTTCTCACCGCCTTGCACCATTTTTATCCGACTGTAAAGGTGGTATTGTGTTTAACAGTCTATGTATGTATGTATGTTCCTTTGAAGCACTACATATACCAAACGCCTGGGCCGATTTTTATGATTCGCACGTCAATCGATTCCTCTTAATCCGGCGAGTGTCACTAAAGATATGACGTTATTGAAAATTCAATATGGCGACTACTGGACGCCATATTGTGAAAATAAAAAAAAATAAAGTCAACAAACTATATCGAGTGGGGTATCGTTAAATAGGTATTTAAAAATCATTTTTAGTTTTCTCTCAACATTTTTCGATTTGACTGGCCGTTTAGGATCTATATCGATTTAAAGTTTCGTAACAACCTTTCTCACATATAGGTTTTTTAGACAGTAGAAATTTACGATCATCATCATTTGCCTGCCCTCATCCCACGCTAAGTGGGGTCGGCACAACACGTTCTTGCCTTCCACAATCTTCTATCAGCCGTGATATCTGCACTCACAACTTTCATACACATATCCTCGTTTACACAATCCATCCATCTTTTTTTGGGTCTCCCACGACTCTTACGCCCATCCACAAGCATATTGATAACCCTCCTTGTCACATGCCTTTCATCCCTCCTCATCACATGTCCATACCAAGACAATCTCGCGCTCCTACACTTCTCTATCACTGGTGCTACTTTTAAACTTCCCCTAATATACTCATTTCGTATCTTATCTAGTCTTGTCACCCCACACATCCATCTTAACATACGCATCTCAGTAGCATGCAATCGTCTCTCATCCGTCTTTTTCAATGCCCAACATTCAGATCCATACATAACGACAGGTCTAATGACACTCTTGTAAATTTTTCCCTTAAGTTTAAGGGGCATCCGCGCGTCGCATATTGTTCCCGAAACCTGTCGCCATTTCATCCAGCCTGCATTCATTCTTTACGATGAAAAGACAAAAAATTCATATAATTGGATGTGGATGGACATATACTGAAGTATCTAGTATGTAATGTAGGTATATTGTCCAATATACCATAGGTAGTCCTACCTAAAGCATCTAATGTCTGACGCGGTTGCCCATCTCCAATTTCTAACGATTTAGTACTCAACTTCAGTCGAAAAACTATATATAGTTAGGTACTTACCTACTTATTAATATATAAGATAACTATAGCTACCTAGGTATTTATAACTAAGAAGTCTAAAATAAAAAAAATATATTAAAAAATCTATTGAAAAATTAGATTTGCTGTCGAATAAAGGATCCCGACTGTTCAGTTGTCATGTTCTATTATTAAAATATATTTCATTTTCTGCAATAGTATTTATTCAATAATATATTATGGAATTCTAGACCACCAGACATCTAAGTGCTTGTTTTTTTCTTTTCAGTTTTTTTTATTATGTACGCAGTTTTGGTGACTTTTTACGCAGTCGGGTTTTTTGATTTTTTTAATCATTTTCTTATTTATTACATTTCTCGGCATAAGAAAATATACTTTGTTAGGTGCAGTTCAGTTTTGATAATATTTTGGCACATAGGAACGACACAATATTTATAATACGGTTTTCTGTTCTTTCCCATGGTAATAAGTTGACTTTACACTCACTTTTTTAATTTTCAATAACTTCGTGAACCAAACATTTCGTTGTTGACATCCAACTTTTTTTTTTTTTTTTTTTTTGTTGTGGCTCTGTTTATACTTAAGCCAATGTCAAAGTTAACTTAACTTTGACATTGGCAGCTTCTTCTTCTTCTTCTTTTTATGTATTGGCAATCAGCTACTTATACGAGCCATTTTTGCCAGTGTTGAGTTATAATTATCTTCACGTTCTTAATCTCTTCAAGTTAGTCATTGTCTGTCAGTCAGTCGAATTGTCGCCATCAACAGTGCTATGGTGACACTGTTAATGGTATGTTGTAGGAATTTTGATGGCAAACGAAAACGTTGTAAAGCACTTTTATATGATATTCACTACATCCCAGCTGTTCTGTCACATCATATTACATAAAACACCATAAAAATTATCTAATATAACACGTTAAAACACTAAGATATCGAATATAATACAAGAGCACAACATGACGTTTTAGATTCCCGCCAAAAATCCCGACATCCAACTTGTATTCTGACGTCACAGAAGCGCGCCATAATAGCCGCGTTTAAATCGCCCAAAAATAGTGATTTTAATCATTTTTATATTTATTTTTGGTAATGAAATAACTAGTACCTAGAAACGTTTAAAAAAATAAAAAAAAAATGATGCATTTTCCCCATTAGCGTATTCTTAACCCTAATCAGTAGGTAGGTACATGACATCGGCATTCTAGTGTAAAAATTTCGTGTTTATCTCACAGCGTAGACCAAAAAGGTAGTTCATTTAGCGATTCAATAAATTTTGTCTATGAGCAAGAAACCTTAGAGTAGACACGAGCTTACAGCACTTCAGTTAATCAAACAATGTCAGAAATGATATTATTTAGCTTAGAGAAATATTCATAGGCCACAGACTAAGTAGTAATATCATAGGCCATTTAACTACTTATTATTTTGTACCATACAATCTCGTACCTACGGGACATTGGCGAGGTTGACTTGACTTGACTTTGTTGATTGGTTGGTCATCAAGAAGCTAAGGATTGATTAGCAATTCTATAATATAATAAAACAGTTGTCTTGTTATACCTATGAAAAATATACATTTCTTATATGTATTTCACTACTATACATGCATATAATAGTAATAAAGCATCGTCTTATGTTTTATATTAGTTCCACTGCTTAATAGATGAATTGGTAAGTAAAATTTGTTGATAACAAAAATAACTTCAACTTATTCCGAATTTATTCCTGTTGCCCTGTTCTCTTAGTAAAAAGAGAGATCTTGTTTTTCTTTTATAAATTTTCATTTCATGTCACGCCATATTCATATCTTGCCTACATAACCTTTACTAATCTCCATCTCTTACAGTATAGAGACGGAGTGAGATTACAAATCACTATCACCTTCTCCTGCCTGTAGATATTCTAGACGACTAAATGATAATATGCAGATAAGACCAGCAAGAGTAGGGAAGCTCAAAATAAAATCTACATCAACAGGTCTGACCAGCGTGGTATGGTAGGTCAAATTCACTGCTATTGTAAAGAAGGCACGAGCATTGGATTAATTTCAAATTTATTAACTCAAAACTGATATGTTTATGGTTTTTTTTTAATGTTTCTATGCTAGTTACGCTTGAGTAAAACATGATTTTTATTTCAGTTAATGATTACATACGCGACGAAATATAAGTAACTCTTAGTAAATATTCCCGACTCTGAGACGTACCAGTGCTTGTAAAGGAAAATTACTGTAATAACTATATTAATATTGGCAAAACTTATCGTGAACCCTCAAAAATGTAATTATTTTTTTTTATCACAATTCGTCCATCTATTCCATCAGCTTCCAGACGTTTATTGAAATAATCTCAATCACAGTCACAGCTAATCTTACTTTATTATGTTTATAAATATGTACGTAAGTTTATTATTCAATCGTTCAAAAACAGCTGAACCAATTTGAATAAAATTTAACATAGGTTTAGCTTATTATCTCGATTAATAATATACACAAATTTAATACAGGCAAAAGGTTAGATTTTGTAAGATCATCAAAATAGTAAAATGAAGGATATGTTAACTTGAATACATTATAAGTCAAACGATACTTACTGCTGTACGCGATAGTAGGTATATAATTTCAAATAAAGTTAGCAGAACTCGCATTTTGTAATGCATTATAGTCCTATTTTCTCCCACGAGGATTGTAAGGAACAATTAAAAGCTATTTAAACACCATATACCACTGCAAGGGAAAATTTGGTATAAATTATACCAACTCGTCTGATCAGTGTCGTATTTTAGGTTTGTCTCTAATTACGGAAGAGGTTTGGGCAGGTTTAGCTCTAAAAAAAAAAAAGAAGAGGTACATGTTAAAATAATTACAAATATTTATAGAATTAAAAAAAATACGTATATTATATTTACAGGGCTGCGTTTGAAAAAATAAGTAGATTACATTTTTTTCGGGACAGTTCACGTACAGGTCTTGATATTAGAAAAGCTCGAATAGAATTTTCTTCAACTGATAATGTGTACGATCCAAGGAAACATAGAGATCCAAAGGAACCCATTGAGTGAGTGATAAAGCTATAAACCATTGGTATACTTATTCACGAAACAAAAGTTACAAATTTAGATCTTTATTTCAATGAAGAATTCAAAGACGTTAGGCATTTTGATTTACCATGTAATTAATATATTCAACTTCATAATTTTTTAAGACACTAAACATTTGTTGAATAATTTTCAAGTTTAAGTTCTGAGTGCTGATTAAAACAAGATGAATAAGAATTTTCCTCATCTTTTATCGTGGCGTGTGTAGGACACACACCAAAGAAAAACTAATACGGACAGAGTCCATATATACACAACTCAGAAACTAATAGGTACATACTGGGGGCCAATTCTCGTCATACGAAACATCACGAAATTGAGATAAAAAATCGCTCATTAAGAACGGACCAACCTTGCATGAGAAAAATATAAATTACAAAATCGAGATAAAATTCGAAAGGCGAGAATTTCTTCTAGTTGCCTGGTTACTGTTTTAAAATGAGCAGTATATTTTAAATCCCGAGGGAAAGTAATGAATTTTAAAGAGTTTTTTATGATTGATATTTGTAGTTTTATTTTATGATTGATATTTGATCTACAACCGTTAACTGTGATATGTATATGAAGAGTGAGATATACGCTTATTTCTTTTTCATAATTTTATGTAAATAAATAAATGATGTTCCGTGTGGTGACGGATTACGAATACAATTCACCACCCTATCTTTCCCGTGAGTGACCGTAAGAGACTACTAAGGGATATAAAACGCTTATAACATCGCAAGAGATGGAAAACTGGAAACAAAATCCAAAACCAACATGTCTGACCAGCGTGGCGTAGGTCAATTTCCCTCTCATTATGAAGGAGGCTTGAGCCCAAAAATGGGACATATATAAGCTGAGATGATGATGATGATGAAATGAATAATAAGCATCATCATCATTTGAGCCTATCGACGTCCACTGCTGGACGTAGGCCTCCCTCATGTTACGCCATAGAATGCGGTCATGTGCCGCTTGCATACAACGACGCCCAGCGACCTTTACCAGGACGTCTGTCCACCTAGTGTTGCGTCCTCCACTACGTCGTTCTATGTGTGGAATCTAGAACCTTTCTTTCCTAACGGTTGTCGGTTCTTCGAGCGATGTGGCCTGTTCATTGCCACTTTAGCGCGCTAATTCTTAGTGCTATGTCGGTTACACCCGTTCTTCTGCGGATTTCCGTATTTCGGATTCTATCTCGTAGAGAAATCCCGAGCATAGCCCGCTCCATAGCACGCTGAGCGACTTTGACCTTGCTTATGAGCCTATGCGGCCTACATTTAGGGAAACGATAGATAAACAAAATCCATGCCATAAAAAATATTGATGAATCATTCAATTTCCATGTTACACAAAAGTTTCATTCTATCCTGTGACTTTACTGTAATGTATGTTATGTCATTTCGAAATAATTAACAATGATAATTTTTATATTGATTTCACATGGGCCTTGGATGGCGTATTTCAATCTTGTGAGAACATTGTGCGGTGCCGGCCTACTCGGCATGCCGGTCGCGATAAGTGCTAGCGGACTTATTATTGGCTCAATGTTGACTGTACTGATCGGCTTATTGCTCATTCATACACACCATCTCTTGGTATGATCATTTGTATTAAATATAGTTTAAACACAGGCATCACATTATTCATTTCTCGTTCCACAAATGTTATTTTATAATTAGCTTCAGGGGCGGTTTTACCTATAGTGCAGAGGGTACCGTGCACCCGGGCGCCGAGAGCCGCTCGGGAAACATAGAGCCTCCACTGTAACGCTCCGCACGGAGCGGGCACACCGAACGCAGCGAGTGCCTAACTATCTATAAACGTAATGGGTGCATTATTTGACAGGTTTGGGTAGGTTGCTTTATCACTATGTTCACTGTAACTTCCTAATCCGATCGCGTTTTCCTGGTTTCGTGTCAAAACAACGAGACTAAGCATGCGGCAACGCATTCCAGCAAGGTTTGGAGTTTAGTCGAACGTGTTGTAACTATCAACCCATTCCATTTTGTTCACGCGTTTTGATACAAGAGGGCGCCAGGTAATTGATTGCACCCGGGTGCTATATGTGCTAGAGCCGCCCCTGATTAGCTTAGCATTTGAAAAACTAAATCAATGAAAAGTAATAAATAATTGGATGTAGATTTAATATATAATTTACTTTACGTTATAACATTTTTGTTTACAGTTAGATGGTTTAACAGAGATAAGCAAACAGCTTAGAATACCTCATGTATCTTATCGGTATGGGTTTCGTTTGGCGCTACTTGGTGGTCCAGAGATATGGCATGGTATAGGGAACCACGGACCGTAAGTAAAACACAAATGACATATTATTCAATTGTCATGAAGAGAGCGTAAATGTTTGGTATATAGGGAAACTACTGAACAGAGGGTCGATTGGTTCTTCGGTCGGCCTTGTTTGTCGAATATCGGGGTTTGATTTAAGCGCTGGACAATTTTGCTTGTGTAAACGATTGTTCCCCATCTTAGCATATGTACGTTGCATATGCTCATATATGTACGTTCCTCTGTTGGCCTTGAGCCTCCCCCACAGTGGCAGGGAAATTAACCTACTATACCTACCACGCTGGTCAGACGTGTTGGTATAGGGTTTTGTTTCGTGTTTTCCTTCTCTCGCATAGATGTTATATGCGTTTTATATCCCTTAGTCGTCTCTTACGATCACCCACGGACAATATAACTAGGTGTGGTAAATTGTATTTTTACTCCGTCATTACACGGAAAAAAACGATTAATCTGTCTTAGGGTAATATTTTTGTATGTTTGCGAAATCTACCGCATTACAAAGTATTCGACAATGAATACTGTACATCGATCTTTGGCAAGAGACAATCGGTTAACCTCGGCTCACTAGAGCACTGTCAGTCTGTCTGTCTGTAGCACACTAGCTATTGATTTTTTTCGTGTGTGTTCAGATGGATGCAAAAATGGTTTAGATTAAAATTTGGACACGATAGGTGGCACTACTTATTTTTATTTTTTTTAGATTTGTGCATACCAGAATCTGTTGCAGTTACTAATAATAGGTATATTACATATTACAATTTACAGCAGTATATTCGAAACAAGTTATGTACAGTTACCAATTACTCCATCTCTATTTTGACTGCACAGATGGCGTAGTGGTTAAGATACCTTCCGTGCCAGTGCCGTGTGTTCGATTCCTACACAGGACAATACTTTGCGCGATTCGCAAATTATTGTTCTGAGTTTGGATGTAATTTGCTTACGTTAATTGTATGTTTGTAAAGTCCCCCACGATACAAGGATTTTTTTTATATCACCACCCTTTTTTTTTTTCTTTTTCTTTTTTTTTTTGCGGTGGGCCATGATCGTCGCACCCCGCCAAATCGGTCCGGGGTGACGGAAGAGGCGGCGCGCAACCCCATTGACCCACCCTGCAAGCACCTCTTCTTCGCCGTGCGAGCGGGCCACCGGTACCCGATCTTTCTCTTCGGTGGCCCGCTCGGCGGTATGCCCTCTCGGGCTCCTCTCCTGTCGACGCCCCGACAGATTTCGCCGTCGAGGCGTCGTCCTCACGCGGTGGCCTCGCGTCGGGTGACCGGACAATTCCCCGGTCCGATCACCCGAAGCCTCGGTTAGGGCGGCATCAGGCGCAGGTATTCGCGCCTGCGCCGCCCCGACCGCGGGCGGCGGCCCGGGTCACGGGAATCCTCCCGGGCCCGTTCCGCCGCCTCCTTCTGCGAGATGACAGCCTCGCAGAAGGCGGCGACCGCGTCCCAATTCCTGACGCTGTCGACTATCGCCCTCGCGACAGCCGGCAGCGTCAGGCCGGCACCGTTAATAGCGACGAGGTCGCGGCGCTGCCCGTCCCAGCCCGAGCATTCCTCGAGCGTATGTTGCGCCGTGTCCTCGTCACTATTGCAATGATGGCAGCCCGGAGTCCATTCCCTGTACACGACCGTGTGCAGGTATTTCCCGAAACACCCGTGCCCCGTTAACACCTGCACCAGTCGGAAGGTGAGGACCCCGTGCCGCCGCTCCATCCATTCCATCAGTACGGGCCGGAGGGCCTCGACGGTAGTGACACCGTGTCTAGGCCTCTCCAGCCGCGTAGCCCAACGGGCGATGACTTCTCGGCGGGCGTCCTCGCACCAGGTGGCTATCTCGTTAAACGATGGGGAGCCACCCTCCTCGCGCATTGAGGCAACCCGCCGGTAGAGGTCGGAGAGCATCTCCGCCTCTAGGTCCCACGGGGGTGTCCCGGCCAATAGGCACGCCGCCTCTGTCGACACCGTGCGGTACCCGCGAATGGCTCTGACCGCCATGGCTCGCTGTGGCCTCCACAGCACCGCCCTGAGCTGGGCGTTCAGAGCCCTCGCCCACACGGGTGCGCCGTACATGGCCATTGAGCGGATCACCCCCGCATACAGCCGTCGGCCCTCGAAACTGGGTCCGCCCACATTCGGCATGAGCCGAGAAAGGGCGGACGCCGCGCCGACCAGCCGGGGAGCAATTTGGCGAAAATGCTCCCGGAACCACCATCGCCCGTCGAGCACCAGACCCAAGTACCTCATATGGGCCTGGATACTGATGTGGATGGAGTTGACGACTAACGAGGCGCCGATGGGCAGCCTCACACGGGGCCCATGGAATAGCAGGGCCTCCGTCTTGTTTAGGGCCACCCTGAGCCCCAGCGCCTCGATTCGCCTGACCATCTCCTCGGTGCCGAGAGTGGCCAGGCTCGCCGCCTCTTCGAATGTCCTGCCCCGGGCTGTGACGAGCGTGTCGTCAGCATAGCAAATAACGCTCAGCCCGGGGGGGAGACTCCCTCTCAACGCTCAGTCGTACCCGATGTCCCACAGAGCCGGCCCCAGAACCGACCCCTGCGGAACACCGCACGACATGGGCGTCCGCACAATGTCCCCTGCGGGGCTCGCGTAGAGTACACTGCGCCCCTCCAAATAGTCTGCCACCAGCCGCCTGAGGTACAGGGGCACTCCATGGAACCGGAGCGCCTCCCTGATGCAGCTGAATGGTAGACTATTGAAGGCGTTGGCGATGTCCAACGACACCGCCAACAGCACTCCTTTGCCGGCGACAACCTCCGCGGCCGTCTGCCTCAGGCGTAGCAGGGCCCCGATGGTCGAACGCCCCCTCCGAAACCCAAATTGAGCGTCCGACAGATCGGGCCCCACCTCCTCCAGGTGCCGGACGATGCGGGCAGCGAGGACACGCTCCAGCAGCTTACCCACATCGTCCAGAAGCACAATGGGCCTGTAGGCCGACGGCGAATCCAGGGGCCGTCCCGGCTTTGGCAGGAGAACCAACCTCCCTTCCAGCACTCAGGGAACTGTCCAGACGTCAGACAAGCGTTGAACAGTCGCCTGAGGCGAGGTTCGAGATGCTCGAGGAGCAACGTCAACACCCGGACTGGGACTCCGTCCGGGCCGGGGGCCGTGGTGGCGGAACGAATCTTCGCCACGGCTGCCCCCACTTCCGACTTTATACCATATCACCACCATGGTGTTATAAAAAAAATCTATTCATAAATACCTACCTACAAACAGTTTCTATACGCAGTGCCGCATTAACCCAGCGTGGGGCCTGTAGCAAAATCTGTCAAGGGGCCCCTGATTTGCTTTAGGTAAGGTAATTAAAGGTTAGTAACTAAATAAAACAAACTGTTACAAATGAACTTTTCTAAATTTGGCGAATTAAATAATTTGGCGAAATAATATGGGCGAATTTAGATTTTTTTTTTACGGTTAGACACTCGCGGTTGGAGTGCGGGGCCCCCCCAATTCGCGGAGCCCATAGCATTTGCTACTGTTGCTATGTGGCTAATCCGGCGCTGTCTAAACGTATGTGTATTTTGTGTTGTTTGTATGTTATATAATTAAAATTGTTTCAGAACGTTAATAGCTGTATTTATGGTGCTGAGTCAACTTGGTATTTGCACCGTGTGCGTTATACTAACTTCGGATAGCTTACGTGATGTTAGTTACTACAAAATATAGTATTCTTTTGTCTGTTTTTTTCATTAATTGCAGACAGCATTTGGCTGAAAACTATTGGAATATAAAGGCTAATTTGAAAGCTGTTATCGAAAATACACGTAGTTTAGTTGGGAATTCGAGCATTCGTATCTAAACAGCGGTTCAATCTTTGATTTACCTTCTATAATTATTATTTGCCCATTTTTTAATTTTTTATATTTTTTCATTATATTATCAAGTATTTTTTTATAATGTAAATATGTTTTTCAAAAAATACTGGTAAGAAAATGTCAAGTTAAACTCGGTATTATCCAGACGTTGAACCTAATAAATAAATTAGTCAGTAAACTTACCAACAGGTGGGCTACTTGTTTGTTTGCCACTAAAGAAAATAAAAAAGGCGTTATAATGATCAAATTACGTTTTAGATGGTGGATTGTCAAAGTTCTAAACCAGCGCTTCTGACGTTGTTGCCGTGCTACTTGGTAATGCAGTATTTGATGAAAGATTTGAAACGCGTCAGCTACGTAGCTTTGTTTGGTAAATATGTATTTTAACCGACTCTTTCTTTTGTGCTTGGCAGATCGAAATACACCCTAATTTGAACTCAACTCATGTTATTTACATCTTGGTTGGTTTTCAATAGCTTTCCGACTACGGACTCTTGTCGGAAAATTTTGTAATATTCGTAGTGATTTATTATTATAATATAACAAGTAAATATTATGTACTTGTCGTAGCTGTATACCTACCTATCAGGGTGTAGTGGGATAAGTTAATAAATAATTTTATATCTGCCACCCAACCTAAATTACAGTTAATATTGTAAATATTTTCAAACAAACTTTTTTGAAATGATAACTTCTTATGGGAGGGTAAACCGCTTCTTTACGTAACGCGTACCTAACGGCGCGGTTTCTCTTTCTCTCACGCATGCGGTAGTGGTACGGTGCTCCTCCTCTCCTATAACCCCCAGCGCTAGCCGTATTAAGATGTGATGTTATAAGATTTTATTAAAAAATAACCTCTCCTTACATTATTATATTAATATACATAAAATTTAAGTAATAACCCAAGCTTTTCTCAAGTTAAACAATTTCAATATAAAATAGTTCAACTTAGATTAGTTTAAGTTATCACTTCTGTCGGGTGTCCAGAGACACGCACACTTTTTTTTTGGCACCGAGTTATGTAGTGGGCACACCCCGCTAAATCCATCCGGGACGTCAGAAGAAGCTGCGCACGACCCCATAGACCCGCCTGTCGTGTACTTCTCGACGCCGTGCAAGCGGGCATATGGCACTCGGTCTTTGTCTTCAGTGGCCAAACAAACCTTACAGGCAGTAAAATTAAAATAATTTTGTAGGTAACTTCTCGAGCACTGTGGGTCTACTTGTGATTTTATATCATATATTTAAAGAGCCGCAGCATCATTTAATTTGGTTTGAATATGATATAAGTGGCTACTTGGTTACGTTTGGTATAAGTCTGTTTAACTTGAGTGCTATGGGAGTGGTAAGTTGACTTAGAGTTTTCCTATTATGCATTCCTATTATAAGTACAAATTCAAGCACATTTTTATATTTGCAATAATATGCATACAATAAATACAAATTCAAAATACCTAATTCTGAATAATCAGATTTTTTAAAAGTGTCGTAATTAAAATAATGAATCCAATGGTTAGTGAATGATAAATGTTGATCTGAGTAACCATACAAATTCACAAGCCCTTCTACTGCCTCAAAATATTCTTCTCGTCTCGAAATTTACCCGAATATAATGTTCTTTAAGCAACTTATCTGTAAGTCTACTACTACTGTCTACTGAAGCCAGTAGTATATATCCAAGTAGTTGACGATCCATTTACAGGATCATATGTAAAACCATTCAAAATCTATTAAAAATTTTCTGAGTAGGCAGCCTTTTTCTTTGCCTGCCTTCTATACAAAGTGCTGTAGTTATGGGCTGAAGAAGAAAAAGAATAATATTAAAGTAATAATGAAAACTGTTGAAGAATTACATTTTTTTTTAGATTTTAGCTCTCGATAAAGCAATGGAAGATCCTATGATTATGGTATCACCATATGGCGTTATTAATGTTGGTATTGGAATACCGACTATACTTTCTGTAGTTGTCGGTGTGTTAGGTTGTTGGGCATTTGGACCTATGGAAGAAAATGTATTGCGAGCCCTACCCTATGAAGATCTGTTAGTACAAAGTTATAACCTCATTATTATGTACCTCTCATCTCAAAATCAGGAATAGAATTAGCCTTTAATTTTTCATGAGGGCAAATATTTTTATTACCGCTTCTTTTTTAACCGGGAGTCGAAACGACAAATATTTTGTTTATTGACAACACCTGGAACTACGGCATAAATCTTTGTATCGCAGGGAACTTTATACACGTACAACTAACAGACTCAGAATTATTTGTGGTTCACAAAAGAACTGTAGGATTGACTTTCTGACTCTATTCTGTAAACCGTTACCTATTCTGACCTGTAGCAGTAAGAATACAATTCACTACTACATTTACCTGTGGGTGAACGTAAGAGACGACTAAGGGATATAAAACGCATATAACATCTATGCAAGAGAAGGCAAACTCGGAAACAAAACCCTATACCAACACATCTGACTAGTGTGGTATAGTAGGTCAATTTCCCTCCCACTATGGAGGAGGCTCGAGCCCAACTGTGGAACATATATGAGCCGAGATGAATATGAAGTACTAATATTTATAAAGATGAAAGGTAAAGCTAAATGAAGAAACACTTGTGGGTATGCGTACTTCTATATATTGAGCAACATTGAGATTTTTGATTATGTGATGATTAAGGCCCATTTTCATAAGCGTTCTAAAGTTTAGGCAACGCCTAAGGCAGTATAAATAACACGTAACATTGAGTTTATTTTTTTTATTCTGGTGGTAAACGAGTAAGCAGCACACCAGATGGAACCTAATTGTTAGTGCCGCCCATGGACCTCCGTTCAATTCGTAAGAGGGATAGACTATATAGGCAAACAAAAAGACACCCGACCGACCCACAGATCCAGTTAACCTACAAAAATTATAAAAATACATGTAATAAGATTATTAAATATCTAAAAGCGCGGTTCTACCAAGCACAGCTGGAAAGAAATAGTGGCAATATTAAAAAAACCTGGAGTATAGTTAAAGATATTTGCAACATCAATAGATCTCACCAATCTCCAAAAGAGCTATTAACTATCAGTAAAACGCCCATCAGTTCACTAAATAAAGTAAATAAATTCTTCACGAACATCGGTAATGAATTGGCGGACGCCACGCTGCGTAAGCTTAATAAAACTGAAGCTGAGCTAGCGGATAATATACGGAAACACTCTACACATACGCCATTGGCTTCAATGTCATTTACACCTACTGATTCGAAAGAAGTAGAGAATATTATAATGTCAATGAAGATTAGTAGTGCACCAGGACATGATCAAATTACAAGCAAAATAATTAATGGTGCCAAAAATGTCCTAATAGCGCCAATTGCTCACCTGTACAATCTTAGCCTTGGCCACGGCATGTTTCCAAGAGTGTTCAAAACCGCTATTATTTCACCAATACACAAAGCAGATGATAAGTATGCAGTGTCTAACTACAGACCTATCTCATTGCTTTCATGCCTCTCCAAAATTCTGGAGAAGGTAGTCAATAAAAGACTTGTTAAATATATGGAGCAGAACAAGTTCATTTCACAACATCAATTTGGGTTTCGTAAAGGATTTTCTACCAACGATGCCATCCTTAAGTTGTTATCAACTATAACCAAGCACGTTGATACGGGCAATAAGGTGATCGGTGTCTTTTTAGACTTAAAAAAAGCGTTTGATACAGTATCTATTCCAATACTGCTATCCAAATTAGAAACATTGATGGGTGTAAGGGGCCACGTACTCGAATGGTTCCGAGATTATATGACAGGCAGGGAGCAGCGAGTTAGAATAGGCGAACATATAAGTGACGCTGCAGCTTGTAGCATTGGTATAACTCAGGGAAGCACACTTGGCCCAACACTCTTCTTAACCTACATAAATGATCTCGCAAGAAACATATCTGATGGTGCAGAAATCATGATGTATGCAGATGACACTGTCATTGTGTTTCATGGTAGGACTTGGGAACAGGTTCAAAGAACTACCGAAACGTGTCTTGCTAGAGTGTCACGATGGCTTGACATGAATCTTCTTACCCTAAATGCAGATAAATCTAAATATATATGCTTTACAAAAACCAAGACATCGCACCCTCGTTCGGACTTTGATATTAAAATTCACACATTTCCATGCAACCTACGAAATGACTATAAGAGTAATGACAAATGCCAGTGTAATAATTTAATTAAAACTAGCAGTATTAGATACTTGGGTATTGTAGTGGATGATCACCTACGTTGGGAAACACATATTGCCGGTTTGAGTACTCGCTTAAGAAAGATGATCTACATTTTTAAACAGTTAAGAGCTATTGCACCACTCAAGTTATTGATACAAATTTATAAGGCGCTATGTGAATGTGTAATTAGCTATTGTATATGTTCATGGGGCGGGGCTTCTAAAACAATAATCATAGAACTGGAGCGAGCGCAACGTACTATTCTGAAAGTCCTCCTAAGATTACCATATAGGCACCCTACAACTGATGTATACAAACGTAGCAAGGTATTTACAATACGTCAGATGTACATCTATCAGATTTTACGTCGATACCACAAAGTAACCATCCCAAAATTGCCGAAATTAAAAAAGCGACGTTTTCGATGTCCAGTGCCATCGAAAAAGTCTAGCTTTGCACAGCGATACTACGAGTATAGGGCTCCACAAATATATAACCAAATGTATTCTGTTGGTATGCAGAATCTAAGCAACTACAACTTTAAAAATCATATACAAAGTTTACTCAGTAATATGGATTACGTCAAACTTGAATCACTTTTAAATATTTACTTCGCTTAACTACAAATAGGTACACACAAAAAAAAAGAAACACATACATGCACGCACACTACATCACAAACACACGCACACCACACACACATGCACAACGTGTGGGCGCGCTCACTAACACGCTAATTGTCACTACACATTTATTATAAATTTCTTTATTATTAGTCTTTGTTACGTAAGATATATATTTCTATTCATTTTATTTGTATTCATTACTTATAATGTACTTCATTACTTATATTGTAAAATAATTTGATGTTCAAGATTTATGTATTTTGGGAAGGAACTGTCTCTTGAAACACAGGTATTACCTAATTCAAGAGGCAGAGACATCTCTGTAAAACTGTCATATGTATTTAGTGTTCAATAAAGATTAAGATTTAAGATTTAAGACCTTTACAATACCAGTTATATTGCTAGGCCGCTGCCTACTGATGAAACTCCAAAGTTACAGAAAGTTAGGTTGCCGGCTCTCTCGCTCACCGAACGAAGCACAACAGCACTTTGCCACTGCTCAGACGTCGATTTTATGCTAGAGTACTATACCACAGTACTACCCATGACAGACCGGCCGGCCCCTCGGCTGTAGACAGAAAATTGTCAACGGTGTGGCCCTGCCTGCAATTAAATTTTTGATGTTAATCGATGTAAACTTAAATTAAAATCTTATGTAACACTTAAAGTGATAGAAATGACACTTACAGTAAATGCTGTTATTATTTACATTACGTTAAGTGCTAGGTACTTAACCTTTGGGCGACGCCTCGACGGCGAAAGCTGTCGGGGCGTCGACGAGAGAGGAACCCGAGAGGGTATATCGCCGGGCGGGCCACCGAAGACAAAGAACGGGTACCGGTGGTCCGCTCACACGGCGAAGAGAGGTGTTTGCAGGGTGGGTCCATGGGGTTGCGCGCCGCCTCTTCCGTCGCCCCGGGCTGATTTGCCGGAGCGCGACCACATCCATGGTCCCACCTTGCGAGAAAAAAAAAAAAAAAAAAAAAAAAAAAAAAAAAGGTACTTAACCTTTAGGGTTTGTAAAAATAGGCGTCAATGAATTTAAATATAAATCATTCTAAGAGAAGAAAAACTCGTAACGAAATTTTCTGGTTTTGTACTTGACATATTGAGTATAGAGAGTCTGAGGACTCAGACACAAACCCGACACGGCTGAGCTTAAACCTACTACTTCTTCAGTACAACTTTAAAATTAGCTACCCACCCATATTACAAATTCTTTTAGAAATATTTTTCTTATAGTTCAGCGATGTTTGCAATTGGAGTGTACCTGGTGTCTGTGGCTTTTACGTATCCCCTACAGTGCTATCCAGCAATAGCGGTAATCGTGGAAGTGATTAAATATCACGACGTACAATCTCCTCCTACTGAAAAAACATTAAAACTTTGCGAAACAGTTGCCAGACCTATATTCGTTATTTTATCATGTAAGTTTAATTAGTTTCATTTTATAAAGATAGTTAATAATAATACAGACGCGTATTACCTTTCTTAAAGAGCTTTAAAGTAATATGATGGTAAATGTAGGAGAGCTGGCGCCAATTTTTGGGTATTTTTTAGGTGTTTGAGGCAAGCTGAAAACTTGCCACATAACCCTCCTATTATACCCCTATATGGAATAGCAGACCTGGCTGGTGAGTAGTGGGGTTAAGTCACTCCCTGATTTTTTTTAAATATTCTTTTTTATTACCAAAAATATATTTGAGGCAATAGTAACGCGGCTAGCAAATAGTAGAGCAGAGCCAATAGTAACGCGGCTAGCAAAAACGAAGATAGCTACCCATATACGCTCCCTCTCACATTACAGCTTGCCTATAGCGCTATATACAGACTCGTACCTATCTATAATTTGTTAGATCACCTGGCAGGTAGAAAGTCTCATCAAAATGATCTGTCTTTTTGAGAATCTTATTTTTTAGTTATAAATAATACATACATACATACATATCATCACGCCATATCCCTTGCAGGGTAGGCAGAGAGAACAGAGTGCCAGAGAACTCTATCTCTGCATACTTCACTCGCTTCCTCAACATTCATAATTCTCTTCATACACGCTCGCCGGTTTCGGAGACTCTTGACTCCACCTTCCTTCAGTACATGACCGATCTGGTCTAGGTAGGTTAGTCTCGGTCTCCCTCGGTACCTACATCCTTCCACTTTCGCATTGTATATCTTCTTAACCAGACGTTCGTTCGGCATTCTTTCCACATGTCCGAATCATCGGAGCATTCCCTTTCGCATCTTTACACCAATACTCTCTTTCATACCTACTCGCTCTCTTACGTCGTCGTTGCGAATGCGGTCGGTCAGCCTAACTCCACAGATTTGCCGTAGAGATCGCATTTCGACCGCATTAATTTTGCTTTCATGCTCTTTTCTGCATATTTTTTTTTTTTTTGTGTGTGTCTTAGTTGTTAGCCTCAAATGGCTATGACAACTTTAACCGGACTGTGGGTGAGCGCTGATGGCTCTCAACCCGTAAAAAGTTAAGCGACCGTTCCCGAGGGCACCCCCTGTGGGGTACGGACCTCGGCTCGGGGGGTCGCTGGCAAAGTGGGTTCTCCCACGTTTATGATTTGAACGCGACACGACTTCCGACCTCGACGGCGAGGGCGAAATCGTGGATAATTCTTTGTCAGGGCCGCGCGGGCTGTGTATGCCTCCGTTTGGGCGAGCGTAATAAGGTCGTCGGGTTCGTCGAGTATTAATCGCGGTTGGCGGATCGCGGATATTTTAGATGGGGTATAACTAGACGCCCTAACCACTATGGGATTAGGGTGAGTGACGGCAGAGTCGAAGTAGCGGCGAGAGCACTGCTTCATGTACTGCCGGATGGTCGGCAGGCCGAGATCTATGTGAAGATCCACATTGCGCATATACCACAGTGCTCCCGTCGCACGGCGCATGAACCTATTCTGTAATGTTTGCAAACGGTGTAACCGGAAGGGTTTCGCTTGTGTAAACACAACGCTAGCGTACGTCATGATGGGACGTACGCAAGCGGTGTATAATCTAACTTTACTACTAAGTGATAGCTTGGCTTTGGCATGCAGCAAGCTGTGAAGGCGTCCTAACACTAAAGCTGCGCGCGCGCGGACTCGCTTTATGTGAGGACCGAAGGACAGACGATTGTCAAGAGTGACGCCGAGATATTTGACCTGTTTGGTCCATGGGATGGACTGGTCGGACATTTTTATTGGAGGGAAGGAAGCCATTGGATGTAGGCGATCCGTTCACCGGTGGAACATGATCGCTTGGCTTTTTGTGGGGTTGATAGTAATTCTCCACTTCCTAGACCATTTATCTAGGGCGGTAGCCGCTCGTTGGAGATTACTGATCACTGTCTCTATAGAACGACCTGCATAGAAGATGGCAGTGTCGTCGGCGAATAGTGCAGTTTGCACATTCTTAAGCTGTGGGATATCGCTGGTGTACAGCGTGATCAAGATTGGCGAGAGCACCGATCCCTGGGGGACGCCGGCTTTTAATGAATGCGGTGCGAAGAGAGTACCTTCTACCCTGTAGCGGAAGCTACGATCGGTTAGAAAGTCCCTAACTATTATAACTAACTTAACTAAGTAGCGGGGTATACCTAACTTTATTAACTTGAATATAAGGCCATTATGCCAGCCTTTGTCAAACGCTTTTTCTACATCGAATAGCAGCATACCAGTGAAATAGCTATGTTGTAGCTTAACACTGGCATACTCGACTATTCGATGTACTTGCTGTACGCAAGAGTGTTGCGTGCGAAAGCCGAATTGAATCTGCGGGATAAGGGCGTTAGCCTCTGCGTATGTTCTTAGGCGGCTAAGAATTACGCGTTCGTATATTTTTGCGAAACTATTGAGTAAGCTAATAGGGCGGTACGAGGAAGGTTCGGTACGCTTCTTGCCGGGTTTGTGTATACCAATTACCACGGCTTGTTTCCATTGAGATGGAAAGATACAGTTAGTTATTGCGGCGTTAATTATAGATGTTAATATAATGAGTAATGAGAGGGGGAAGAGTTTAATTACTCTGTTTGAAATGCCATCCGAACCTGGGGATTTCCTAGGGAGGAGGGCCTTGACAATCCATCCCACCTCGTCAGTTGTTACTTGGGGTTGGTCGGGGTATCGTCGGGTGTGTCGGTAATGGTGGGTGTACGCGACGTACATCGCTCCACCTCGCTATTTACCAGTTCGGTGTGTCGCGCGTCTATGTTTTGAGTGCTCGACGTACATTGCTGCTCAAGGCTAGCTGCCAAGCATTCGGACTTTTCTTCGTCCTCGAACGCAGGCAGTTCGTTAGGGCGGGTGAGTGGAGGCATAGTGGACACTGTGTCCTTTTTGAATGAACGGGCTAGTTGCCAGTAGGCGAGGTGAGACGGCTCAAGCTCGCTTAGCGTGGCATCCCATCTGTTTTGCCGAACTTCTTGGACGGCCTGTTTGACCGCCCTCTGCAGTGACCGCATTCGAAGGCGGTTGTCTTCACAGGGTAAGCGGTCATAGGCTCGAATTGCTGCGTTCTTTTGCCTTAACAGATCACTTACGTCAGCGGGTAGGCGCCATAAACGATCGCTCGTGTCTGGCACCGTCCGTGAACAATCACTAACTAGTGATTGTACGTGATTTGTTAGGGAATCGATCGCGGACGTGACGTCCTCTTGGGAGTTTATATTGGTGGGGATTTGTTCTAGGTGTACTGACGAGGAAGACTGAAGTTTGACCTTCAGTTGATTCCAATCCGTACACACTTTTGTGGTGGGAGGGTTAGGGCCTGAGGGGCCATAGCGCGGGGAGAGTTCTACTACCACCGGACGGTGGTCCGAGTTAAGCTCGTGAAGTACTTCTATCGAACTTAAACGTAGGTTTATGTTCTTAAGAATGGCTATGTCTAACACGTCGGGCCTGTGCTCGACGTTGTAGGGGTAATGCGTTGGTTCGGTAGGCGCTATGATATCGAAACCAAGCCGGGTGGCGTAAGTCTCCAGGGCCCTGCCTCTGGTGTTGGTGGTGTGGCTATTCCACGACTTACTCTTGGCGTTTAGATCGCCTGCTATGAGCACGGCGTCGCCGAGGTTTAATAGCGCTTGTAAATTGCTTTCTAATAGAGGGTTGCTCCCGTTGTCACGCGATGGGGTGAGATAAGCTGATGCTACAATCAGTGGCTGGTGGCCCGTGAGGGCCAGCCGACAGACTGAGGCTTCAATGTACGTCATTGCGTGCAGTGCAGCGACCTTTTGTAGTAAATAAGTGTCCCGCCTAGGCGGGAGTGGACCCGATCGTCGCACTATATTATAGTTTGCAATTTTCGGGTCTTTATGGTAGGGCTTTAGGAAGGTCTCCTGGACCAGAAGAAGGTCGAGCTGCTGGTCTTGTAGTAATGTACCTATTTCGTCTCTCTGTCGGGAGAGACCGTCCGCGTTAAAACTCCCTAGTTTTAGGTGTCGTGTTTTGACTCTGCCTGGTGTGTGCCTATCCATTAGTACGCTCTGAATTTTCCAAGAGTCTCGAGGACGGACGAGAACTTCATGGCGGTGTTTAGCGTGCGCAGCTCGGCTGCGACTTCGCAGATTTGTTCAGCATTTATTATTTGCGCGAAGCTGGTCACCAGGGCGAGATCCGCATCAAAGCCCGGAGTGACTAACGCGTGTGTGGTAGGCGCTTTGTTACCCTGATGGGGCTTAGGCAGGCCCGCGGTGGGCGGTTGGTTATGCCTTGCGGGTGGCGGTTTATATACGCTATTATTAGTAGACGGCGGTGTCGCGATCGCGGGTGCCGGCGCTAAGTGTTTGGTTGGCAGTGGTGGGAACTTCACACTGCTCGAGGTTTTCACCCACGGGTTTTTAGGTGGGGTATAGGGTTTAGGGGGGGGGGGGGGGTGTTGCGGTACCGAGGGGTACCTTGGGGGGGGGTGGTTTCCTGACCACAGGCCGTGGTGCGCGTGGGCAGCCACGGTAGTTGGCAGGGTGTCCCACCTGACCACAAAGAACGCACGACGCTGGGGTCGCGCTCTTGTTTGGGTCGTTGGATTTGGGTCTGGCACAGTCCACCGTCGCGTGGTCCTCTAGGCACTTAACGCACCTGGGCCTCGCGTGGCAGTTGCGCGAAGAATGGCCGTAGAGCTGACACCGGTGGCATTGCGAGAGCATGCCTTTACGGTGTGGGGGTTCGACATGAATGCCGGAGAGTCCGCAGATGGTAGTTATGCGGTATATGTCCTTACCTGACTTGGTAAGGTCGAGTACGGCCATTACCATTTCGAATGGGGCGCGGTTGTATCCCCGAACCATGCGGTGAACCTCGATCACCGGTAGGCCCTGGTCTAGGAGTGACTCCTTAATGGAGTCACTCGACAACTCGACGGGTACGCCGCGTATGACGACGCGTAATTTACGTTCCTCGGGTAGAGTGAACGTGTGGTAGGGAATTTTTTCCCGGAGGAGCATCGCAGTGAGTTTACGATGGTCGTCGGAAGTTGCAAGGTTGACGCGGATGCCCTCGGCGGTCGAGCGGGCAGAGCGGTATGCGACGCGGTTGGTGTTACACCACGTTGATACTGGGAGCCACTTGTCCTTGTTGCGGATGACAAGGGGTGGCGGGGTGGGGGGCTTATAAGCCTGAGGGGCGGGTCTTTTCTGCATACCCAACTCTCGCTTCCATATAGTAATGTTGGGACAAGCACAGCGTTATGTATTGCTACACGTGCCTTCTGGCTGAGGTGGTGGCTACCGAGAAGTTGTCCCAACGCTCCGTTTACTCTATTTCCCGCATTCACTCTTCGCTCTATATCAGTGGTGTACCTTCCATCTCGGCTAAAACCACATCCAAGATATACAAATTCATCCACTTGCTCTAGTATATCATTACCTATTTATACTCTTACATCTGTTCTGGCTTCATCTCTTTCAAATACCATTATTTTGGTTTTGCTCACATTCACGCGTAGACCCCTTTTCTTACAATCTTCTGTCATTGTGTCGACTAGGGTCTGCAGGTCAGTCGCTGACTATGCCAGCAGGACTGCATCATCTGCATAGAGCAGAGCAATGAACACTGAGTCGCCCATCTGGACTCCCACATTCATATCGTTCAACCTTTGGAGACATTTATCCAGATATATGATAAACAGCCTGGCTGACAGAACGCACCCCTGCTTAAAGCCGATATTGACGTCAAACCAAGGCGACATTCCATCATCCAGCCGCACACAGGCTCTACAGCCCATGTAACTGGACTGCACAGCCCGCAGCAGTTTACCGTTAATACCATACTCCGGTAAAATGTCCCAAAGTTCCTTTCGTACAACCGTGTCAAATGCTCTCTCCAGATCCACAAAACTGCAGAAAACCCTCTGACCTAGAGCCAGATGCTTCTCCACAATGTTGCGCAGAGAGAACACTTAATCCATGCATCCCCTTCCACTCCTGAAACCTCCTTGTGTCTCACACATCAAACCATCGGACACCATCCTCATTCTCCTTTCAATAATTTTACCGTACACTTTTGCTGCCAAACTGGTCAAGCTTATGGCTATGTAATTTGCGCAGTCATAACGTGAACCCTTGTTTTTAAACAAAGCCACGATGACTGCGCTATTCCAGTCCCTGGGAACTATTCCCGAGCTCCAACATAAATTGAGGAGCAACAGGAACGTCTCCCAGACACAGGATCTACCAAGCTTGATCATCTCGGCAGACACCATATCAATGCCCGCTGCCTTACCATTTTTCAAACTTCTTATCGCCCATTCAACTTCATCCATACTGATGCCATCGGGGGACGCCGGTGCCGAATGTTGATCTACTAAACCACATGCGACACCAGCGCCAACTTGAGCATCCGCATACATATCGCCAAAATATTCACTTCATCGGCTTAACACATCTTGTGTTTGTGTAAGAATGTCTCCACCTTTAGACCTTATTTTATTCATTCTGAAGGCTGACCAACCACAGCGAGACTTTTTCACCTCCCTTAAAAGAGTTTGGTGGGACAATTCGACTGACTGACAGACAATGAGTAATAACTAACCTGAAGAGATTAAGGAGAGAAGGACGAGACAATGAACCGACATGACTGACGACTAAAATATAAATTTATTATAACTTTTTAAACTTATTTTACTTGACATTGGCGAAATTGTGGTTAATCACTCACAGAGGCCATTCACTAAGAAGAAGAAGAAGAAGAGTTTGGTGTTACCCTCGAAGTGTTTAGTCAGCCTATCTTCTGCACTCATATTTGCTCTATCACGTTTCTCTTTCACTAAGGCCTTGGTGTCATTCTTACATTGCCGATATATTTCTTTCTTCTGTTCAGTCATACTGTCATTCAGATTCAAAGAAGAGACATAGTCCAGCCACGCTTTCTTCTTTTGCTCTACGGAAGCTGCCACTTCCGCATCCCACCATGCATCACCATTTCTTTTTCTATGCTTCTTTGAACTTCCACATACTTCTTTCGCTGTATCTACCATACTCTCTTTCAATACTCTCCAGCATTCTTCAATGTCCGATTGCGGCTGGCTTGCCATCGTCAGCCGTTCTCGGACACCCTCTGCATACTTTTCTCTTACACACTCTTCTTGCAACCTTTCAACCTTTATTCTTTCAAGCCCTCCGAAGTGGACACGCTCTCGCCAGTGCCTCCACTTTCTGAACAGACCACTAAATCTCGCAATAACGAAATAGTGGTCCGTATCGACTGTGGGGCCCCTGTAGGCTCTTGCGTCCAATATTTTGCTTCGGAGGCGACTGTCTACCAAAATTAAATCTATTATGCTTTTCTGTTCATTCCTTCTCCATGTATACATATGGATGTCCTTATGTTGGAAAAATGTGTTTGACACAATAAGGTTTCTCTCCATACATACATCCGCTATGAGCCTACCTGCGTCGTTCACTCTCTTATCACCAAATGGACCAAGTACGTCCTCATAGTCGGGACGCTTGGTCCCCACCCATCCGTTCAAATCTCCGCATACAATCACGCGTTCACTGGTTTCTGCCATATCCAGAACTTCCCTAACATTATCCCAAAACTTTTCTAGGTCTGATGCCACCGAGGATCCCACGGGAGCATATGCTACAACCATGAATACCTTGGTGACACCTAGTTTTATACGGACCAAAAGAAGTCTGGGATCATACATTCCGTAATCCTTCACACCTGAGGCCAAGCGAGAGGGCAACAGCACTCCTACCCCCATGCTGGCTCGATCGATCTGTGGTACACCAGACCACAGAGCCATCCCGCCACCAGGAAGATCGCAGGTGTCGCTGCCCCTTCGCTTGGTCTCTGTTACACAGAGCACGTCTAGCTGTTTGTCCGCCATGACGGTTATCAGCTCGTGCAACTTACCTTCTACACATCCTCTTACATTCCACGTGCCCACCCGGCACTCTGCTCTCCTCGACTCACCTGACTGGGCAAGGCGTGATGGGTGGCGGCGCCTATCGCCGCATCTGCCGATGTTCATACCGACGGGGGCGGGTCGGTACGCGTCGCCTCCGGGGGACGCCCTAACCCGCACTGCGGTATGCATTCGAGCCGGATTAGCAGTCTAACTAGACTGGCAGGGGACGCGACGAGCACGCTCCGGACTATGCCCCCCAATTGTATTGTAATATTGTATTGTAATATTGGAATAGCACATTAATAATCTGCAAAAAAAAAGAAGTTAAGGCGTGTATGCAAGTCATATTTTTGTAATAAAAACCTTTGTAATGATATTTTTGGTGTTGTTTGAGTTCTGTGTTGCTCCGTATATAGTCCGGCCACACCCCGTCCCACCATTTGGAGCAATAAAATTACGGCACGAGAATCCATAATCTGCTAGGTCTCCTTCTGTGCCTATTGAGCGGGCTAACTGTCCAGGGGCTAGTGCACTCTATAGGATTTAAGGCTGTTCTTAAGATGACCTAATCATAAATATTTATTAAGACGTTATTCTTTTCAGTTGCCATTGCCTACTTCGTACCCTTTCAAGGTCCATTTGTGGCTTTTGTGGGTAGCTTGTGCACCAGCATGTTGTCTGTGGTATTCCCAGTAATGATGGACATTAGTATTCGATACGGTAAGCCTGGCGGTTACGGCAAGTTTCGTATCTATTTGATCAAGAACCTCGTAATAATGTTTCTGGGCATTCTAGTTTGGATATTCGGTGTATATTATTGTGGCTACTTAATTTATATTCGTATTCTGTCAAAGGAGATTCTAAACACTGATGAATTTTACTAACGATAGATTTTAGTGATAATATATAATATTTGAAATGTGATCATTTATTTTGGTAAATAACTTTTGTTATTAATTATATTGACTTAAAGTAATAGATAATATTGTTGTGTATATAAATACTATTGTATTATTTCTAAATTATTTTAATAGCATTTAATAGAATACATGCAGAGGCGTAGAATAGATGAAAGCCTATTTCACAAGATATTATCTTCATGACCTGTATCTCGGTTGGTTACAAATTTTCTATGCTATAGTATAATTTCTATTTGAGAAATAAATGCCAATGAAAAAATATATCCGTTAAATTAACAGGTGCATCACGACTATAGTATAGGTACAAAATATAAAAGTGAATTGGCATTGGATAATATTATGTATATCAGCGCCGGCCGACACTTGATAATTAGATCTTAGAATGAAAACTACGTACGGGTTCCAGCGGTTCTTAGCTTACATATGTGTCGCTCTTGGGCATAAGCTCTCCGTAAGCAGCTTTTTTTGTCAGTTTTATTTTCTCTTGCACCGGTAGGAACATCTCAACAAGCCAGCATTGTATTAATAGCAATTACTTAACTTTTTGAAGGACAGTGACTTCGTATAAGCTTTGCAAATCTAAATTTGTAAAGAAAATTGTATGATTATTGGCTGTATGAACTTTGTTTTCTTTGCATTACCGAACGAATGAACTGAATGTAAAAAGTCTCTAATGACTGTCACACAGCTACACGGAATGACAGAAATAAATGTCTCATTCTCAGTAATAAATAAATAACTGTGGAGGTTATAGTGACCGCTTAGCGTTCATTAGTATTTTAGTTTTATATTAGCTAGGATAATGCCCTATTGGTACTATGACAAGAAAGATCTACAAAATACGCCATCGTTTCGAGATGGAATATCGAATGAGACCGAAAACCGATATAGAAAAGAGGGTGCTAGGTTCATCATAGATACTGGTTCTAAGATGGACCTAGGTTATAATACGGTTGCGACTGGTGTTGTTTATTTCCATCGCTTCTACATGTTTCACTCATTCAGAACATTCCCGAGGTATATAACTGCATGTTGTTGCCTGTTCCTGGCTGGTAAGGTCGAGGAGACTCCAAAGAAGTGCAAAGATATAATAAAAGTGGCGAAATCACTATTGACGGAACAGAAGTTTGCTACATTCGGTGAGGACCCTAAAGAAGAGGTGATGACATTAGAGCGTATCCTGCTGCAGACGATCAAATTCGATCTGCAGGTGGAACACCCTTACGGTTATTTGCTCAAATATGCTAAGTGCCTCAAAGGTGATAAGGCTAAGTTACAGAAAATGGTACAAATGGCGTGGACTTTTGTCAATGACAGGTGAGAAATATGCTTTTTTAATTATCCCCTTTATTTATTTATTTCATAATTTGCTTAAACATATACAAATTAATCTTAAGTACTGAACTAATTCCTACAAAAAAGATTATGTTAAATAATTGTTGCATATACCCAATCTTCATATTTTTCATTAAAAAGCTATAAGTGGATATGTTAGAAATCACTAAAACTTAAAGAAAACATTATTTCCATCTCCTCAAGGGCTAGTAACTCTATAAAAAGAAATCGATGGCATCTGTAAGTTGAAATAATAAGTATCTTCTGCTTAATATACTTTTAGCCAATAAATTTAATAATTTGTTTACAATTATAGTAAATTTTGAAATAGAAGATTTCCAACTTAATTTCTGTGTTGTGTTGGATTAAAATACAATTCACCACTTCCTGTTATGCCTGTGGGTATCATATAAGATGACTAAGGGTTATAACATGCATATAACTCCATCCAAAATAAGGAAAGTTCACCCTATAGCAATCCATGTGACCATTGCAGTATAGTAGGTAAATTTTGCTCATATATGAGCCGAGATCATGATGTCATACTAATTCATTAGCATAGAAAATTCTATTCATACATATATGTTATGAAATGGGGTTACTCAAGATATCAAAAGTTAAACTTTATGGTACTACAACTAAAATTTTATTGCAAATAATTGTACATTTTTTTTCTGTTACGTAATATTAAGTATAAACATAGTTTTTATTTAAAATATTAAATGTCAATTGGAATGTTTATTTGTTTTATTTTCACAGTTTATGTACAACATTATGTTTGCAATGGGAGCCGGAAGTGATAGCCGTTGCCCTCATGTTCCTAGCTGGTAAACTGAGTAAGTTTGAGGTGCAAGATTGGAATGGACGGGTGCCCAAACACAATGCATGGTGGGACATGTTTGTTGAAGATATCACTATGGAGTTGCTCGAGGATATATGCCATCAGGTAAATCTTATATACAAGAATATTATTTTATAGGACTTACAAGCTAAATATGTGTTTTATAAAAAATTAAAGCTGTCATAAGAAGCTAACTGAGAGGTCAATATATTTTTAGATGTTTAATAGACATGTGTAAGTAATGCGTGTGATGCATCACACGTAATATTACCCGACCGCATACTGTCATATTACACATTGCGCGACTAAACATGACATGACATGACATTAAACATCACACATCACATTAAACATGACGCCAAACACTGGTGTACTGTTCTGTATTTCTGCAATGTTCGGTAATTTGGTAATGGTTATCTATCTCTCAAACGCGCCGTGTGTCTTTTCGGGAGAGTGAGAGGGATAGAACAACTGGACCGCGCTGTGCCTGAGGTCGATAAATATTTATTATGAACTCTATTTTTATAACATTAAGGCTTATTTTAAATGAAATGTCATGTGTGATGTTTGAAGTGATGGTAAAATGTAATATTACTCGGCACGAAATGTAATGCCATATAACATCACTTTGCGAAGTACTGTTTCGCGCATGTCTAATGTTTAACTCACAAAGATTTTCACTTTGTGAGTTAAACAAAACTGGTCTATTCGTTTTGTCCAATGTGGTTCATGGAAGTGATGGCTGCTCCAGTAATTAACTCATGATTGGGTACCGCTTGTAGGACTGGATCCTAGCCATGGATTCTAGCCATAACTTCTGACATTATGTTTTGAAAAAGAAAAAAGATGAAATGGCACACTTGCTGAATTTTGTCAGTTCTTCTCAGCGTACAGTCGCTTTCCAACCTGGTGGTAGATTATTATATTAATTTCACACAAAATGTTAAATTGACAATATGTGAGTACCCTATCAGGAGATAAATAGGTGACCCTACTGTAGTTTTATATTATTTCTATGGTATTGGATATATACTATACACAGCCACGAATGTATATTAAAGCTTGTTGCATTGCATACACATTCTAGTAATATCCCATATAACTGCATATTTAGCTGGAAAATTGTCCATTATATCAAGATAAAATAAAATAATTTATGTAAGCACTACATCTAATGCCATCTTGTCAACAATAACATTCCCAAGGAGGGTTGATGTCAAGCAGGGGACCGGTCATAAAACTATTGCCAATAATTTTTTTACACAAACACACACACACACGCATACAAACACACACACACAAACACACACAAACGCACACATATATACGCATATATATATATTAACATAACTGGATACCTAACTAATACTGTATAACCTGCTAATGTAAAATGAATGTTTTGTGTAAACTGGGAAGACACTGTCTCTTGAGACACAGGTTGTTTTTTACCTAATTCAAGAGACAGGGATTATATAAAAATGTATTCTGAAGTTATAAATAAATAAATTATTATTATTATTATTACTTTATGAAATATGTGTATGTATGTGCTAGATGGAGGAGTACATTTTGCATCCATACCATATAATTTGGATAAGAGCAGGAAATTGATGACAATATATCTAAATTACTAATATTTAGGATATGACTTGTTTGGCTATTTATAAAAACTTATTTGCGACTGAAAAATGAAAACCATATATGGGACTTGAATTCACAGTCTGTTTAAAAACAGTACCAAGCGCCCTGATAATCGGATGTCCTTCTATAACGATTTTTTAGGTATTTTACAAATAGATTAAAATACCTGCTAAATATTTCCAGGTGTTAGATCTATACTCGCCTCAACCGCAGTCTTCGGGTGGCGACTCTCCTCCTCTCCAAACCGCATCAAAGCTTCCAAAAAACGAGAAGAAACCATCTATTACACCGCCCACTTCCGTATCACCTGTCGCCGTGATCAATAAACCAACTGTCACTCCCGTCAAGAATGGCTCTGAAGTCAAGATAGAACCACCAAAGATGGAGCCATTACGGTACAGCTACCCAGCATATCCAGGAATACCATCATACCCGCCAGTATATTCGGCGCCACCCCCAACCATTCCTCCACCTCCTAGGTTACCTGTACCACCAGCTCCTCATCCTTCTCTAGTATATACGGAGCCTCCGCCCGCACCACCTACGAGGTTCCCACCTGTCAATGTTCCCCCTCCAAACTATTTCCCCCCACTTCCCGGTCGTGGTCCGCCTCCGCCGGGTCCTCCGCCCCGGCCTTACTATCCGCCGCCGTGATGTAAGTTAGAGTATTATGTAATTTTTTTACTGAAATATAATTATAGTTTTCAATAATTTGTTTTATTAAATATGTATACCATTGACATCGTCAGGATGTTAAATTTGTTTTCTAATAGAAGATGCTCAGCGTGTTTTTAATTGGTTCATCATACATTTCAGCTCACATTCGGCGCACAACAGGGCTTGTGCCCACGCCACAATGTTCAGGAATTTGACGTACTATATAACCTATACCCATGGAGGTAATAAGTACTCTGTAAAACAGGAATGAGCTCTATCTGTGCATCTTGCAGCAAAAATAAAGAAAATAAAACCTTATGCTAAGGTAGTAAGAGTCTTGTTGCGCGCAAAATAAAAATGAAGCCAAGTGAGAGGGCAACCAGTGTACCCTGTGTCCCGTTCTAACAGTGGACTTAGAATTGCCAGAGTTAAGTTGATTTCAATCCTTTCCTTGTTGGTAGAAAAATATGCGATTGATGTAATGTAATGAAGTAAAAACATTTACTTCTAAAATGTTTTTAAATATAAATAATAATTTATTACAGACATATTAAAGCAATATTATTTGTTGCTAAGTGTAAAACCTTATTAACGCAAACATTTTGCGATTGGGGTATAGGTTTTCTTTTATATGTATGAAATACGGACACCTGACCTGACAACCCCACATGAAATCGTAAATAATAATAATAACATAATTTGTTAGTGAAGAATTACAGTGACCATGCATGACTATTCAATCCTAGTTCAAGAACAAATAACTTAAATACCTATGTATTTTTTATTTTATTATGAAAATAACTTTGTTTAGATTTCAAATTTCCTAAAGATCTTAATGTCCCTAACATTAAGTTCTTTAGAAAATTTAGGAACAAAAAGAAAGCTATTGTGGAAGAATGTAATAAAGATCAGTCGACATGATCGACATCAATAGATGATTTGTTAGATCTCGTAGATAACGCTTGTGTTTCAGATTTTAAACTGAACATTATTTTTTATATTGCTGGATATATCGTGAATGGGATGATTCACAAAATTTCTTGTTCAAATTGTGTGGTGTTATTGGATCACAACACCATAGAACACTGTTTATTACATTATTAAATCAGTCGTTAAAAAACGTAAACAAAAGTAAAATTATCATGTAGGTATGTCGTCCGAGAATTTTATAGCAAACTACATACATCGTTAGAATCAGCACATCCTCCTCAATCTATATTTGAAGATCCACATGATATTCTATTGATGAAGGCGTTAGCGAATTCATATCTTAATTTACGTTTAACTCAATGCAAAATTAGAATCAATGAAACATATAAGGAATAAGCTGGGTTTGCGGCAGAAACTTCACAAGACTGTCTTATTTAGCAATGTCTGATTTAGAATTAAACTTAAATGTAAACTTAACTGTTTTTTCTTAATTAAATATACCACACACCACCTTATCGTAATTTTATCTCAGTCCAGCTGCATGTCGTGTCCCACAAGGACCAGTAGATAAGTACCTACCTATATGACGCGAGTGTGAAAAGCAAGCAAAAACAGGAAATGTATAGTGCCACAAAGGGCAAGTTTATAATTAGCATCTTCGATTAAAATCCATCTGAAGCAATGATCTGCTGACGTCAGATTACAAATATTTTTTATAATTATTGTCCTTAAATCATATTTCAATATGGTCACCATCGCCAGAGAGGGATAAAAGGTACAGTTCTGAGCTCTCGCTCGGCTTCAATTTTGCGACAACAGCTCATTCCTGTTGTACAGAGTACTTATTACTTCCATGCCTATACCACGCTGATCAACTGACTGGTTTAGGTGTTTTCAATATTAACCAAAAAAAGTCAGCTAACAAGTGTTGACTTTCTTTATAAAAGAATGTAAAGAAATAAACAATCTGTTTAAGTAGGTAGTAAGTATTCATCAACCCGTAGTCCTCTACTGTTGGACGAAGGCCTTTCTAGTAGAACGCCACTCGGAACAGTCCTGTAGAGCATCGAATGGCTTCCTGCGACTTTCATGATGTCGTCAATCCATCTAGTAGGGGATCGCCCTACGTTTCGTCATAGGGTAGTAGTAGTAGTAGGACTAGTAGGTCTACTATAAAATACGAAAGGGAACATTTCAAAGTAACGTCTTACATTTCGTATGTGTAGTTAATATTTCCAATATATGTACGTGTATGACGTGACTTACGTCATATAGCAAGCGTATGATCGATAATGGAATATGTTTGTTTAACAAAATCCACATTTTGATACCACGCTTAGAATGACGAGGCCGTACGATACAAAACAATAAAACAATAATATAACATTTCTTAGTTAATTTATTATAAATCTCGACACGTGAATATTTCTTCGGTCTGTACAATACTAGTTTAGCACACGAAATGCCGAATCATAAATATTCCACAACAATACTGACATTGTGTTAACTTATTGTTTTAAGTTAATATATATTAAAATACATCACAAAGAACACGATTAAAACGTTAAAAAATATTAATGACTAATAAAATAACGTATAATCCATTGCAAATAACGTGAAAAAGCTAATTTTTCATGTATACTCTTCTTTCGGGTACTGTTTTACATTAAAAATCGATTTAAATTGCATAAAAACAAAATTTGAATATGACTTTTGACTGAAACATTCAAGTCTGGAGATCTCAAATTCAAATCCAGAGTCCAATACTCGCGATTCGCTTATAATTAAACTCAAAAGTTACAAACCTTTGGGAATAAAGGCTTGGCTTGAATTTTAAAATTTTGCCTGAAACTCTTTCTTGGTGTAGACGCTTTATAGCAATTCTGTTATTTACAATGAATTAATGTATCTAATAAAAGAATCATTTGTGCAAACATAATTCAAGTGTTCATAAATAATGCTATCTAAATAACAACAAAAATGTACACTAAGAGGATTCATTTAAAAGTTTATGCACTAATCAAACGTCGAAATGCACCTTGGCGCGCAAATACCGCGACCGTTTACACGTATAATGTAGACAAAAGATTTTTCTAAATTTTAACAAAAAATGCCAACTGTAAAACCAAAATATTTTTAGTATCGATTTGCAGACGTGGTTAAAGGTAAAAAAGCACTTAAATGGTTGCGCTAGAAAAGAAACACAAAAAAAAATATAGTATAGAAAATAGTTTTTTTTCCGCGATATAAGTAGTAGGTGAAGAACACTGTAGTATTATTAAAATTTACAACAAAAATGGATTTATGCCTATGTTCTTTCTATAATTTTTCATTATATGATTTTGCAATAGTTACGGTAGATTCATTAACTAGAAGTAGATAAATCAGCGATTTTATTTGTTAAAGTAGTCAACCTGCTATAACTTCGTATACAGCGCGGCGCCAAAAATAATTCAACTGATTACATCAACGGCTAACTTCATATCATACTTTCTGCTACACTAGCGCCACCAATTTAATATCTTAACACTTTTAGAGACCTATACAGAGTAGTACAGGTCGTATCAAAAACAGTTTGTATTTAATGACGTTGTTATTTAGATCGCATAGCTCATTAATACAAATAATATGGGGGCTGCCATTCGACTAGACATTAACGAATACAAGGGGGGAACATGAACACATTACTGTACCAACTATCTATAAACACGTCGACAATGAACAAACAGACTAGCGGTTTAAATAGCAACCACATATGTCATTTTACGACATCTTTGTCCTCCTCAGCCAATATACTGTGGAGCTCGGACCTACTCCACAAGGAAAGGAAAAATGATGTTACCACACTGATCAGATGAGAACAAGTTTTCGTTTTTGCATCGATGTCCTCTACATATCATCTCCCTTAGTAGTCCTTCACGACACCCACGGGTTAAACTCCATCACCACACGGAAAGTAAAGTATAATTTCATTCAAAATAAAATGTATATTTTTATTTGAAGTCTCGAATTGAGGAACATATATATGTAGGTCTAAAGTTAGTCAGCGTGTTGTAGTAAGCTAATGATATATGAAGGAGCTCTGACCCCAACAACGTGATCTGTATGGATTGAAATAATTTAATCTTGAGGCTGGCAATAAAAATAGTTCATAAATACCATAAGGGTTTTTGGTGTGGTCACAGAGTAATTACTTAACTGTAATCGCTTAACGAGCAAGCAGGACACCTGATGGTAAGTGGTATTGCCGCATATGGACCTTTGCAATACTAGAGGTACAACTAGGCCTATCTTAAAATGAAAACCTCAAAACCTTGTCCCAACATTACTGTATGGAAGCGAGAGTTGGGTATGCAGAAAAGAGTATGAAAGTAAAATTAATGCGGTCAAAATGTGATCTCTGCGGAAAATCTGTGGAGTTAGGCTGACCGACCGCATTCGTAACGACGACGTAAGAGAGCGAGTAGGTATGAAAGAGAGTATTGGTGTAAAGATGCGAAAGGGAATGCTCCAATGGTTCGGACATGTGGAAAGAATGCCGAACGAATGTCTGGTTAAGAAGATATACAATGCGAAAGTGGAAGGATGTAGGTACCGAGGGAGATCGAGACTAACCTACCTAGACCAGATCGGTCATGTACTGAAGGAAGGTGGAGTCAAGAGTCTCCGAAACCGGCGAGCGTGTATGAAGAGAATTATGAATGTTGAGGAAGCGAGTGAAGTATGCAAAGATAGAGTTCTCTGGCACTCTGTTCTCTCTGCCTACCCTGCAAGGGATATGGCGTGATGATATGTATGTATGTAAAACCTCAAAACTATCCAGAAAGTTCGCCTGCCACCTCTCGCTCACCAAACGAAATGCAACAGTACATTGACACTACTGAAATGATGATTATAATCATCATTTGAGTGGTGTAATATATATATAAATAACAGATAATTATCTGCGAGTGCAGAAAACTGTCAACAGCGTTGCCCACCACTACCAAAAGTGTCGTAAAACACGATTGAGAGATCCAACCTGTCTAACCAGTGTGGTATAGTACCTACATCAATTTTCCTTCAATTCTGGAGGTGGTTTGAATCTAGGAATGGTAAGGAACTTAACCATCTACACCAGTTAAGTGAAGTCACCACTTAAACTGCTAAACCATTTGCGCAATTAATTTATATATTATCATAATACTTTCAAAATTACAATTAATGTAACGCTGAAACAAAATGGCGATTAATAATTAAAAACTGTTTAAACATTATTCATAGCTCGCTTGATAATTAGGACGGATAGCCAAGTTCGCCGGCTCGTGGCCAATATAGTTTGCTCGTCAGAGCATCGAACACGTTACAATAGTATAAACATCTGTACAACTAGAAGGCACACAACATATCAGATCATGTAATCTCTCACTTAAGGCACATTATATCTTAATTACATTTTTTTGAGGCAGGACTTAATGTCGAAAAAAAAAAAATGCCGCGATTATGTAGCGACGTATATTATAAGAGTTAGGTTTTATACACGTCACGGGAGGACGATAGAATATGTAATACAGTGGCAGCTTTATAACTCGGGCCTTGCTAACTCGTAATCCTCAGTAAGTCGAAATACGAAATATTAGGCATTAAATCCTCTATATCTTGAACTACGTGTAATGTCGAAATTCGTTTTTCTTTTAATTTCTCTTGACATTTGAGTTATCTATATAGACCACTGTATCATATTAGCATTATAATGAATATTATATAATGTTATAGATAATTATAATATCCATTACCAAAAGTATTAGAAATAAAGCTATTTTTACTGATTCTATTGAGTTTATTTGTTTTTTAAATTGCCGATGTTTGAAAACGTTTTAGAGCGTTCATGGTCACGGGTAGACAGTTCTCTCAAAAATAGTTTTATTTCAAATGTGCAATATTATCGTAAACATCAGAAATCAAAGGTTAAGAAAAATTATACAAATATTTTGTTTTGACTAATTTACATTTTATAAAGACTATATAATCCCACCTCAAAAAATAATAATACTTTTACAAATTCATATAACAATCAAAGTTTCAATATAAAAATCCATTCAACAATCTTAGCAAAAACACTAATTCTTAATAATATAAAAAAAACGCTTTATACAAAAAAATGTTATAAAAAAGTTAAATAAATACATAATATACAGTATCACTAGATGAAAGGTGGTACGTACCATCAGTCGCTAATTGTTACAATCTCATTAATTATTAGATCTATGATCCAATCCATCGCTACACTTATAACTACTTTTTATAAAAAAAATATCTCTAATTACCTGCTTTATCTAGAAGATATTCTAAATCTATACATATAAATAAAATTGCAGTGCCTGTTTGTTAACAGTTAATTAAAATTAACAGTTGTTAACTAAATGCATATGAAAGTATATATATGGTACTTAGATATAAAAAATGAAGACATACATAAAAATAGACAAAAAATTTCTCAGTCTTCTATTTGTTCCGGCTAATCTCTGAAACGGCTGAACCGATTTTTACAGGACTTGCACTGACAGGTAGCTGATTTTCTAAGGAATAACCGTAGACCTTTTAAGAAAAAAAATAGAGTTCTGCAAAAACAAAACTGAAACCATTGAGAGACGACGCCTGAGACAGAGTGAACGACTGAAGCCCGAGAAAGGATATAGGCTGCCTTTTTATCCACAAACCAGGCGGCGTAAGCTAGCATATAATAAAATTGTAACAAAACAAAGTTAATATTAGTATTGAACAAAATCTAATATGGAAGAGGTCTTTATTAGAACAACAGAACTCAAACATTTCACAGAATTGAATGCGCTTTTCACATATATTGCTAGAGATCTAAAGTAATCATGGTGTCAAAAACATATATATATACACTACCGTCCAAAAGTTTGGAAGCAGCAAGGTAAAATCGAATAAAACCAAACTAAGTCATTTAAATTTAAATGTATTGATAAAAAAATAAAGAACAAACAGAAACTAACTTAAACAAAATAAAAAAATAATATACAATGGTAAATTAGATTAAATTTTAGCTTCATCAAAGTGTCCACCTTTCTCCTTTATAATCTTCTCACATATTCTGGGCATTCTATTAATCAATTTTTTAAAATAATCTTTATCTAATTTGTTCCATTCGTTCTCTAATAGCTGCCACAAATGTTCTGAGCTCGTAGGACAACGACTTTTCACCCTCCTGTCAAGTTCATCCCAAACAAGTTCAATGGGAGAAAGATCAGGGGATTGAGATGGCCATTGCATGATGTTTAAAATGTTTTCAGCTTTTTTCTTGTTTAAAAAGTTCTGGCACAATTTAGACGAATGCTTAGGATCATTATCCTGTTGAAAAATGAATCCAGAACCAATGAGACTTAGTCCACTGGGTATGGCAGAATCTTGGAGAATTTTTAAATAGCCTTCCTTGTTTAATTTTCCGGTTATCCTCACAAGATTGCCGGGTTTACTGTTGCCAAAACACCCCCAAACCATGACATTACCACCACCATGTTTGATGGTAGGCACTGTACATGCCTCTGAAGCCCTCTCTTCTTTTGACCGGCGTACAAAGACACGTCTATTGGATCCGAAAATCTGAAATTTTGATTCGTCACTCCAAAGGACATTTTCCCATTGTTCTATAGTCCAGTTTTTATGCGCTTTTGCCCATTCTAGTCTATTTTTCTTATGTCGATTTGTTAGTTTGGGTTTTTTAGCAGCAACACATCCTCTTAATCCCGCAGACAGTAAGCGTCTTTTAACAGTAGTTGTTGAAATGGGTGTTTCTCGCGTATCATTCAGAGCTGCAGTGATCTGTGGTGCAGTTAAGCGTCGATTCCGTTTAGAAAGAACTCTAATGAAGTTGTCCTCTTGATTTGTTGTGGATTTGGGCCTACCAGATCTCTTTCTATCTTCATTTTTCCCCGTTTCTTGTTTTCTAGCAAGGGTATAGTGGACACCTTTACAAGAAATTCCGAGCCTTTCTGCGATTTGACGTTCACTGTATCCTTCCTCGCGTAGAGTGCAAATAGCGCTTCGCTGTTCAAGCGTGATTTGCTTGCGTTTTGCCATTTTCAGAAGAAAAAATACGGTCAAAGTAGTAGCCGATATCTTTCGAATACAGACAATGTTAATATCACAACTTTCACGTGCCAATGCTCAAGTGCGACTGAATAAGGTCTAAAAAAGTTAAAACCAGCAAACATTATCAATAAAACTACACCATTGCATAGGATAAAGTAGCCGACGGATTAAGTCATAAAACACGTGTTTCGTCAATATTAAGGAATTCCATAAAACTTGATGAATGTAGGATAATAATCCTTTTGTGTTTGTGTAGACAGTCGTAAAAGGTTGTAAAACTTAAGATTATTGCTAATTTTTACCGCTATTAGTCGGCATTTATTTGTTTTGTTTGAAAACAGGTGTGCTTCCAAACTTTTGGACGGTAGTGTATATAGTTACGAAATAAAAACAAGCAATTAGTTACGAGATAAAAACTTTTTTATTGTGTTTGGTGGCAAACGAGGAAGCAGACCACTTGATGGCAAGTGATAAGTGCTACTCAAGGACATCACAATACCGAGGGACATCACAACCCAGTTTATAGATGACTACTATAACGAGCCACTATATGAAAGTTTCGAATAGTTAGCATTCAGAGTACATTGTGGCATTAAAAAAATAGGAGCTGAGATATTTTTTTTTGTTAATAGACACCTCCCTGCACTAAGGAAATAATCCTTGTATCGCGGGGCACTTTATAAACATGCAATTAACGCAGACAAATTACACCCAGACTCAGAACAACACTTTGTAGATCGCACAAAGTATTATTTTGCGTGGGAATCGAACCCACGGCACTGGTACGGAAGGTCGGTATCTTAATCATTACGCCATCTGTGCAGTCAAAAATATGGGTCCTGTGCTGCTTAGACGATTTACGATTAAGCAATCTAACATTTATTTGTTATACCGTAAACAATATGGAACAAAAGCTAGACAAATATTTTTTATTGTGTAGTCTGGATATTTAGTCAATTACTTCTGTGTTGTAATGACGCACACGATACATATTTGTAATGTTCACTAGAAGTTCATTAAAAATACTGTTTTTTTGTTAATTCTAGAAATTATTTTTTATCTTAAACAAATATAAAAAATATCTTGTAAGATTTTTAAGCAGGTAGTTAAAGAATTATTACATTTCGTTCTGCAAGATTTTAGAAATAATATTTAAACATATTTAACACTTAGGTCCCATCATTAAACACGAATTTCCCTTTGAAATGAGGAGTGATTGGGATTCAGTTTACTTCTAAAATCTTGCTGTTAACAATTAATTTCATATAAATATATGTGTATATTTTTTATATCTTACGTATATGTTACCTTATAGTCAAATTACTGTATAATTTGCATAAGGCTGTTCGTGGTTGAGCAACATTTGGCTGGCACTTTATCGAGTAGAATGTTTAACCTCACACTGATTTATCGACAAACTATCATACACTTTATCGATATATTTAGATCTCGTCCGAAAGAATTAAGTTGTGTTCAATAAATGATAGTACATCTATATTAATTCAACAAAGATTTTGTTATATCAGGAGCATAGAGTAACCTGTTTCTCACTAAAACTTGTATACCAAAAAGAGTATATCCAAAAGATTAGAGGATCAACAACCTTCCATTTAATCGTCATCATGTCAGCTCACATACGAGTAAGTCCTGTCCCACAGCTGGATTCTAGCCTCCTCTAAAATAGAAGGGAAATTGAGTGATGTTTATTAAGTTATCGAGTATTGTTATTAATTCCATTCAATAGTGTTTATCAAGTTTTTAATCAGTTACAATTGTATTTGAATAAAAATATCAAAACGGGAAGGTGATGGCCTCCATCAGGTAGATTGACGACTTGGTAAAAGTTGCTGAGGAGTCTTTGAATGCGGGATGCATGCTCAATGGATGGCAAAAGGCTGAATGATAAAAAATGATAATGAAGGTTACATCATCTGTGTCACGGATAAAACGACCAATCGATGACATCGATTAGTTCGAATCGGATGAAAATACCTAATTAATTTCCTCCGTTTATTCTGTGAATCACTGATATAAATCATCTTTGTTGAATCTTATTTCAGAATAAATTAGGAGATATAACATTCTAGTATAGAAAAAGCATAAGGTAACTTTCCAAAGGCCTTCCCAAGGGGGTGTAACATTTACTGTAAAGTTTTTGTCATCAAGATGAAATTAATTTAAATATTTTGACTTCATGCAATATATATTATCGAAGTTCTATGAATGACTCCATGAGGAATATTGATGAAGTGTATTTTTCTTTTATACATATATTCCTAGTACAAAATGTTTCAATAATTTACATAAAATACCTAAAACAGAAAATAGTTTTAAAAATGCAAACTGATCATAAAAGATAAATACGGATTAGCCACACTATATCTAACCAAAACACGTGGCTACTGTTTTTGTGACTTCAACACTTTTTAGACGCCATGAAATATTCTCCAATAGCCCCGTTGTCACTCTCCTTTATTTCTTTTTAGCAATTCTAACACAGGTGATTTTTTTAGTACATAATAGAAATAAATAATTATTAATTACTCTTCCGTGTGGTGACGGAGTAAGAATACAATTCACCACCCCATATCTTACCCGTGGGTGATCGTACAAGACGACTAAGGGCATATAACATCTATGCTAGAGAAGGAAAACTCGACACAAAACCCTATACCAACACGTCTGACCAGCGCGGTATAGTAGGTTAATTTCCCTCCTATTATGGAGGAGGCCCGAGCCCTACAGCGGAACATTTATGGGCTGTGATGATGATGATGAATTACTCTTGCTGTGACACATTAGAAGATAGTCAAAGTCTGGCGCGGACCATGATCAGTTACATGTCAGAAACCACTTTCGTTTTATATTCTTTAAGCGGACAAGAGATTCACACGCGGACTTTGTTATAAAGATACAACAAATACACTACATCATACTCACTCTGTAAATACATTTATATTAATCTGGATTGTTTAAGATACTGCAATAGTAGTTGATGTATAAACTTGTATTGGTGAACGTTCTCTATGAGGTTCGCACGCTGTTGATGCAACAAACTGACTGTGCGAGGTATATCCAACTCCTGGAAATTGTAATTGATAAATTAGATTGTTAAAATTACCGAAATTTAGTATTCAAAATGCTTGATTATTTATAAAAACTTGATTACGAGCAAAAAATGATTGTCGCACATGGGATTCGAACCCACACCTATTGGAATTCCGTTCCAATCGTGATATCTCTTACACCAGCGTGAGCTGTCGTGTGACGCGTCGTTTTGTCTGTTTCCTCAGTTACTAAAATTACTTTTATAATGTTCTGATGTTTACGCGAGTATTACACATCTGAAATAAAACTATTTTAATGGATTCTATCGCGTTTGTATTTGTCAGTCCTCACGTAACCATCAACGCTGTAAAGTGTTCTATACGTCGGTAAATTTAAAATCAAACGCGATATAATCCTAACATTAGTTTTATTTCAAATGTGTAATACTCGGGAAACATCAGAAATCATTAAATATTTTTATTTATTTATATTTAATTTCATTATTGCTAACAGCGTGCCATACACAATAATAGACAATATTTTTATATAAACTGAGGAGAATAACATATTATAAAAGATGTATTGAATCATTACAATAAAGATAAAATATAATAAACTTGGATCAACATATACTACTGCTAATGGTCAGTGCCTCCACATACTTCTCGGCTACAGACATAAAACATCTCTCTGTACAAGAAAATAAGTCTAGTGAAGGTTCAGAGGCTAGTATCTCATTGATGTAGTGTAATGCGCGAGGAAGCGGTGCGAATTGACCTATGCTAGTGCGCGCCGTATGTGACACCAGTAGAGGTCGCTGTCGCTCGCGCAATTTACCTACAACCTGGCGAGGCACATTGAATTTTATTTCTGTTAAAAGTAACGGATTGTGGGCAGAACCTCGTATTAGTCTAAAGAAATATTTTACTAATGCTGTGTTACGACGCGTCGCCAACATATGATGATCTACCATACCTATTACATATAATGTGGGGTATAGATAGGGGTAATAAAAATAAATTCTTTTGTATAGGTAACGAATAAATGTTTTTTATATTCTCTCAACTTTTTGAGTTAATTGTATTGTGTTGGGATTCCAAACAATAGCATTAGTTTCTAAAGTACAACGAACATATGCATTGTATAAAATATTAAATGTTAATTTATTATTAAAATTTTTTGACTGTCGCAGTACAAAACCTAAATTCCTCCTAGCTTGGTCACATATTTTAGAAATATGGTTTTTAAATGTACAGTTGCTATCAAACCATGTACCTAGATCTTTTACGGTGTCAACACGTTTCAGTTGTTTGCTAGCAATGTGATAGTTATAGTTTATTGGGGACCGAATACGACTATACGTTACTACAACACATTTATCAATGTTTAGGTTCAAGCTGTTGAGTTTGCCCCATTCTTGGACGCTATTAATGTCCGCTTGTAATAGCGCGCAATATGATGGTGAATCTATGGTCAATGCAAGTTTGACATCATCTGCAAACATTAGACAGAGACTATGCTTAATTTTGTATGGTAAATCATTAATTAGTATTAAAAACAGTAATGGGCGCAAACAGCTGCCCTGACCTATACCAGAATTTACACTATATGTGGAAGAAGAGCATCTTTTGTACGCAACATATTGCTTACGGTCCGCCAAATAGTTGCAGAAAAAGAAAATAAGCTGTTCCGAGAATCCTATTGATGCCATTTTGAACAATAGGTGGTCATTATCCACTAGATCAAATGCCTTCTGAAAATCAAGGTAAGCCACGTCCACTTCCTTTTTAGTATCTATTACATTTGATATCATGGATGATATGGTTAATGATTAGTTGTAGTGGATCGGTTAGGTAAAAAGCCGTGCTGTTGATCACTAAACCATCCACGTAATTGCTTGTAGATCAGTGCATATAATACTGATTCTAGAATTTTTGCAAATACTGACGGTACCGCAACAGCGCGATAATTTTGTATCTGTGATTTCGACCCACTTTCATGTATGGGAATGACCTTACTTGTTTTCCATAGATGTGGGTAGGTTTTTTCTTTAATAGACTGATTAAAGATGTGTAGCAAAGGCTCTAAAAATATCTGATAGCAGTCTCTAACAATGAACTGTGGCATACCGTCGGGCCCTTGAGTCCACTTCGGCTTGAGTTTTTTTTAAGGCTAATAAAACATCTGATTTCTCGATATTACGCACACAGACGAACACATCGGGGGCAAGAGGAGGCGGCGGTACCGGTGAGGCCGCGACCGCTGCCAGTGTCGCTTGAGCATCAAGCGTAGGCGCATGTGATTGAAATACACTCTGAAAGTGCAACGCAAATGCGTTTGCAACTTGTAGTGGTTCGGTCATTCCAAAAGATGACGGTTCGTTAGAATGTTTATGCTCCTTAATGTGTGTCCAAAATGTACTAGGGTTATATAATATGTCGTTTTCTATTTTACCTAAGTGTATTCTCATGCTGGTGTCTGATGAAGATTTAAATTGTTTACGATAATACGTAAAAAATGCATAATATAATTGGTTATTGAAAGTTTTATATAATTTGTGATAATAATTCTTTAGATTTAAATAGTATAATACTTCGCGATTGTACCAAGTTGGATATTTATTATATGTTCCATTTGTAGGTATGCTATAAGGTACTGTTTCTTCAATATGTGTGTTTATTATTGTATATAACTGATTAACCGCATCGTTAGTGTTAGGACAGTTATATATAGTTAACCATTTTATATTTTGTTATTGTTGATATAGATTTTTTTTATTGCTTATGGTGGCAAACGAGCAAGCAGAACACCTGATGGTAAGTGTCACTACCGCCCATGGACCACCGCAATGCCAAGAGTATAGTTTAAGCCAATGCCTACCAATAAAATCCCCAAACCCACCCAGTTGGGCTTCCGGCTCTCTCGCTCACCGAACGAAACGCAATATCATTGCCATTACTCAGACGTCGATCTTCTGCTCAGTGTGGCACTACCCCGGACGGCCCGGCCCGCGGCTGTAGACAGAAAACTGTCAACAGCGTGGTCCTACCACTAGTTATTATTTCTAGAAAGCAATTATAAAGACGTAATATACAAATCTATGAATGAAGACATTAAACTGATATTTGTAAGCAATCTTTAAGATATTTCTTGTTTATTTTTGTAAAGTACTATGTAGTTGTTTCTATTTTAATTGATCCTTTAATTATAATGTACATACCTGATTGTTATCTAATATATCGTGCAGTAGGTCGGCTGCGAGAACAGTCCCGCAGCGCCCCGCACCCCGCGCACAACACAGCAGCATCGGAGCCGCAGCGGGCGGTGTACTGCCTCCTAACGTACCCATGTTCCCTAAGCTCGCCAGAGCCTCCGCTTCACTCGCCAACCGGAGACTATTCATCTCCGATAGGAAAGCTAAAAGAAACTTTCTTATTGTATTGGGAGTCCAGTCCAAAAATATATGTATATTTTTAAATAAATGTATAAAAAAAGAAAATATGCGTGCGTACAAAGTACGCATATCAGAAGTGAAACTTTGGCAAACTATTTTTAAATCTATTTTACATACATCAACCAATAGCGTGTACTCTCTCTCTCTCCCTCTCTCTGTATCTCTCTATCCCTCTCTCTAGTGGGGGTCACATAGTGGGGATGCTACGAAGAGTCGCACAAAGAGGAGACCGAGAACGTCTAATGTGTTCTATCTCATTCTCTCGCCGGCTGAATCCTATACATTTATGTGTTTGTGTCTCCATGGACTTATTTTTTCGTTTCATCGAGTTTGAAATCACAACGATTCTAAAGAAGTTCCAGTTCAAAAATATGATATTATATTATTGTGCATAGCTACTAGACTTGATTGATTGTACAAAAAGTTAACTAATCATTACTTACCAAGGAAATCTCCGACGTCGTCCGGTGCCGAGGTGTGGGCGGGCCAGCGTGCGTAGTGTACGTGCCACAGCGTGCGCGTCCGCGTGCCTCGCCGCATACGCACGCGTACGGACGCGCCCCATGACGTACGTGACGCACCGCCGCACGACACCTGGAACTATACATGAATATTGCATTAGAAACGCTCTATAACACAAATATTAAAATGAACGTTTCATATCGAAATAAACACAAAAACAGGAACCAGTTGCAATGGACGAAAGGGAAGCGTGTGACTCCATAACACACTGCGTTCCCTCCGCATCGCCTTTGCATCGATTCTTTGTCATCCATGTTCTTATGTATGTTTAATAGTTTTAATCTACGCACATGAGCTATACGACTTGTCATATAAAGTGTTTAACTGATGGTAGAATATTAAATACTTTAAGTGCTAGTAAATATTATTTCGAATTTTGCAGGCGATTCTTAAATATAAAACATATTATTATACATCTTGCCACAAGTGAAGTAACAAATAATTGTTGATATTTTTGTATGTAAAGAATTGTATAAATTTATGACAATTCTCCGTGTGGTGACAGAGTAAGAATGGGCATCGTAAAAGACGAATTATACACATAGTACAGAAAACATCTATGCTAATGAAGGAAAACTCGAAATAAAACCCTATACCAATACGTCTGGCTAGCGTGGTGTATAGTAGGTCAATTTCCTACCTCGAGCCCAACAGTGAGTATATGAGTTGAGCTGATGATGATAAAAATTACACATGTATTAGTATTTGCCAACTTACTTTGCAAAGTGTCGCGGATTGATTACCACACAGGATAATAATTTGTATGATCTACTAATTGATGTACTGCGTCTGGGTGTAATTTGTGTCATCATACTAGAGTGTGTTGAGTGAGAGATATGGCCTTACTACACAGATATGTCAGTTAATTACTTACCTTGCCGTAGTCGGCGGTGGTGTTCTCTTTGGGTAGGTAATGTGGATGTGAGCCGACTCTAGCGAGTAGGTTAGCGCCGACCTGCCACGCGCACTCCCACACGAGCGCACACGCCCCGCCACAGCTGCACGCGCCATTAGCACCACCACTACCAGCGACGGCGGCGCCGGGCCGCGTGTCCGCCACCTTCGCCACCACGTAGAAACGTTGCGTACTGCCAACCGTCATCTGTGTGGTAATAAAATAGATGTACCACTATAACTCAATAACTTAATGGATCACCATGATGGGTCTATGAATCCATTGGAGTCAATGACTTTTAATCCTCCCAATTGATAAGAGATATAGTACAGCAAGGTAGGGCGCCTACCCATACTCCGTGATGAATATCACGAATCCGAATACCACGCTGGAACAAAATTGGGTATCGGCCGTATGCTATGGGGTGGACATCGACGGGATGAGGGATTTGAAGAATTAAAAGACGTATCACTTAAAATATGTACGTTCTTGCGGGTTTTTTTTGTTTCAAAGATTACTTGATAGAAGCTTGTTTACATGCGACAAATGATAGTTGTACGTGACACTCAAACACCCACACCTATTGGAAATACGTTCCAATTGCGCTAACAACTAGACTAGTGTGTGCTGATGTATGATAATCAAATTTTCACTCGTATTTTGTTATCTTTAGGAGATATGTGCGCCATCTATTAGACAATATTTACACATCGATATGTAATATAATTCTAAATTTTCAGTTAGCATTGTATTACAAGATGTTACGAGCTCGTACTGGTCTAGTTGGTAGGATGATTCGAGCGGCTTTGTAATTGGTGTGGTATCGAGTCCCCCATGTGACAATTATTTTACGCTTGTAAATATTTTTTTATAAAGAGCCTAGAATGTTAAATGCTAAATCTCCATAATTTTGACAAGCTATCCACCTGATAGTAAGTGAAACGCAAAAAAAATCAGCAGAGCACAGCGAAGTCACTGCTTAACTTAATTGGAATGGATCGGAAAGAATGGAACGAGGTCAGGAAGAGAGGAATGCTTTTAGGCCTCCAGCACTTTTTCTAAATGAAGGAAGCACAGTAGCAAGTTGCCACTGCTCAGATGTTGTGTTTCTGCAAGAGTGTGGTATTACCCCCAACGAGCCGGGTCACTAATAGTTGAAGACAGAAAAGTACCAGCAACGTTCAAATTACTGAAATTTAGCATCTAATATGTTTAATTATTTATAAAAACCTGATTACGAAGCGAGATTTGACTATCCTATAATAGTTCACGGTGGTGTAAGTGGCAGCACGATTGGGCCGGACTCCCAATAGGTGCGGGTTCAAAGCCCACTTATGACATCATGTTTCGTTTCGTAATCGGGTTTTTATAAATAATTAAACATGTTAAATGCTAAATTTCAGTAATTTGAATGACAAGGTTGTGTCATTGTTTAATACAATTCTAACTGCAAAATTTTGAAGTATTAAGCCTATAACGATGTGTAAACATTATCAGGTAGATGGCGCGCGTCACCTTAAAGACTTAAATATGATACGAAGCGAGATTTGACTATCCTATAATAGTTCACGGTGGTGTAAGTGGCAGCACGATTGGGCCGGACTCCCAATAGGTGCGGGTTGGAACCCCGCTTGTGACATCAATTTTCGCTTCGTGATCGGGTTTTTATAAATTACCAGCAACGTGCTACTACCCGTCCAATATCTTCTGTTTAAAGTTTTTATTTTTATCGCTATGAACTAAATATAACATATTCCATGATCAAAACGTTGGAAAATGCTCTAAGCGATCCACAAATCGTTATTCTGAGTCTGTGTGTAATTTGTGTCAGTTAATTGTGTGTTCGTAAAGTCCCCCGAAATACAAAGGATAGTTTTCTAAGTGAATATTGTTTAAAAAAAACGTTACGCTTATAAAGGTAACACTTGAGAGGGTTAGAGGCGTGAATAAAAGATAAAGATACTTACAGTAATATGCGACGCATTGATGTAGCCGTGTGGATTGTTCGGTGTGGGGTTCAACCTCACCCTATTGTCCTCGTAGGGTAGGTGATCGGACGAGAATCCGTTGAGTGGTGCATGTTGAGGTAGCAGCGCAGTGCGGAACTCTCCCCCAGTCTCCCGACCCTTAGGTATCTGTTCGAACGCGAACGAGAGCTGCTCATCTGTCATTTTCCTTTCAAGAATTTGACACTGCGGACAAAAATTAAATAAATACATTTTTTAGTGCTTATGGTGGCAAACGAGCAAGCAGCACACCTGATGGTAAGTGTCACAGCCGTCCATGGACCTTTGCAATACCAAGAGTAGCAGGGCTTAGGCCGCTGCCTACCAATAAAATCACCAAACCTACCCAGTTCGGCGTCCGGCTCACCGAACGAAGCGCAATAGCATATTGCCATTACTCAGACGTCGATGTTCTGCGAGAGTGTGGTACTGCCCCGGACGGACCGCCTCGCGGCTGTAGACAGAAAACTGTCAACAGCGTGGTCCTACCACTATTAAAAGTTTTCAGTGTGATGACGAAATAAGAATACAATGCACGAACCCGTTTCCTGACCGTGGATCTTAAAATACTTAAGAGATATAATATACAGATGAACTATGCCAATCCGTTTAACCAGGGCGGTGTAGCAGGTCAATTTGTGTTGCAGGTCAATTTGTGTTGAGTCACTTCAGCACTTTTTCAACTCGCTAATTTCAACTCGCATAAATGTTGTAAAACAGAATTTTAACGGCTATAAGAAATTTCACTTCAAAGAAAAAAGGCTCCTCACGATGGGGAATATTGCCCTAACCGTCACGCATGCCAGGTGAACTGATGACAGCTTTTAATATTATAATTATTTTTGGAGTATGCCGTGTGGTGGGTACGAATACTACCAAACCATACATTGCACGAGGGTGTCGTAAAATACGACTAAGATTTTAAAATACACCTGAGCCAACTCTATCTGATGCTGTCTGGTCAACAATTAGGCAGGCAGCCGGTCAAAAAGAGTTTTTAGAAGAAGAATTACATATTGCGTCCAACACTAGCAATTGGGCACGAATAAGAGCACGATGACAATTCTAGAAGAATACTAATTCTCGTTCTTCCGATGTTCAATCCGATGATTTTCACGAGTCTCACAAGTGCGAGTAATGGGCGGTGACATATTTTATAGTTAATTGGTTATTACTTACATGACTATCAATATCTTTAAAGCATTTGTTGTATTTATAAATATAACGATCTCTCTTGCTCAAAAACATTTTGCACTAACCAATTACCGAAACTTAAATGACACGATCTGTCTATAAATAAGGTTGCTTGCACACTAGAGGTGTGTTAGATTAACGATAAGGTTGCTTACACACTAGAGATGTGTTCAAATAAGGCTGCTTTCATATTACTTTTTTTTAATACTAACAAAATAATCTTTGTATTGACTTGACAAATATCATCAACATCATCACAGCCCATATATGTCCCACTGTTGGGCTCGGGCCTCCTCCGTAATGGGAGGGAAATTAACCTACTATACCGCGCTGGTCAGACGTGTTGGTATAGGTTTTTGTTTCGAGTTTTCCTTCTCTTACACAGATGTTATTTGTGTTGTATATTTCTTATTCGTCTCTTACGATCAGCCACGGGCAAGATAGTGGGTGGTGAACTGTATTCTTACTCCGTCACCACACGGAAAATGACAAATATATAATTAACAGACACAAATTACATCAAGACTTGGAGCAATAATTTGTGGATTTCGTAGATTATTGTTTCGCATGGAAATCTAATCCGCGACACTTGGGGCGGTAGGTCAATATCTTAACCATTACTTCATCTGTGCAAACGACTATAGACTAGAGCTAAGTTGTATTAAAAATCTTTGTAATGTAACTAGCTAACAATACTATCTTGATTCACCAACACCTCAACAATTAACAATTAAGTTCAAATTACTGAAATTTAGCATTTAATATGCTTAATTATTTATAAAACCGATTACGAAGCGAAAAATGATGTCACAAGCGGGATTCGAACCCGCGCCTGTTGGGATTCTGGCCCAATCGTGCTGCCAATACACCACCGTGAGCTATTGTAGGACATGCAAATTTCGTTTCGTATCATATTTACGTCTTAAGGTGACATGCGCCATCTACCCGAGAATGTTTACACATTGTATAGGCTTAATACTTCAAACTTTGCAGTTAGAATTGTATTAAACGATGACACAACCTTGTTATTCAAATTACTGAAATTTAGCATTTAATATGCTTAATTATTTATAAAACCGATTACGAAGCGAAAAGGTCGTAAATATGATACGGTGCGAAATTTTCATGTCCTACAATAGTTCACGGTGGTGTAGTGGCAGCACGATTGGGCCGGCATCCCAATAGGCGCGGGTTCGAATCCCGCTTGTGACATCATTTTTCGCTTCGTAATCGGTTTCATAAATAATTAAGTTTTTAAATAATGATTTATATGTAGTCATCACTAGTGTGTACACAGCCTACGCAATGTGTAATATTATAGTATGACATGTGTTATGTGCAATACAAACAATTATAAGTTGATAAACATAACATATATTATTGAATACATACAAATAAACAATTAACGAGTTGATAAACAGATGCGCTTGGTCAATATTTAGTAATGCGGATATATTATACTGTACAGTTCGGTGTGGACGTTAAAATAAAAAATCTAGTATCGAAAAAAGATTTTTAATGGGAATTTCATTCGCTTTGAAATTCAATGCAATAATTTTATGTAACGAAAAAGTTGCGATAAAAACAGCTTAAGCAACTGCTTTATTAAGTAATTATGCGTTTTCGTTACATACTTTTCGGTGTTGAAAAATTTGAGAAGGGTTTGAACTTGTGCTATTTTTTTTTTACATACATACATACATATCATCACGCCATATCCCTTGCAGGGTAGGCAGAGAGAACAGAGTGCCAGAGAACTCTATCTTTGCATACTTCACTCGCTTCCTCAACATTCATAATTCTCTTCATACACGCTCGCCGGTTTCGGAGACTCTTGACTCCACCTTCCTTCAGTACATGAGCGATCTGGTCTAGGTAGGTTAGTCTCGGTCTCCCCCGGTACCTACATCCTTCCACTTTCGCATTGTATATCTTCTTAACCAGACGTTCGTTCGGCATTCTTTCCACATGTCCGAACCATATATATACTATTTTCTTTTTTAGGTAAATAAATTAATTATAAACACATTCTGTGCTACTTAAATTACTGAAATTTAGCATTTAATATGCTTGATTATTTATAAAAACTTTATTACGAGTGAAAAATTATTGTCACATGGGATTCGACCCCACACCTATTGTAAATCCGCTCCAATCGTGCTACTGCTACACAACGTGCTACACCAACGTGAACTGTTGTATGACATTCAATTTTCGCATCGTATTATATTTTCGTGTTTAAGGAGACGTGTGCCATCTACCCGACAATTGTGGGTAGATGACAATAATTTTTCGCTCGTAATCAAGTTGTTATAAACATTCTGTGTTATACAAAAGTATTTGATGTAATAGTTATAATGTATTATCCTGTAATTCAAACGCTTTACTTCTATCGTATGTATTTACAATACAATAATTATAAATCATTGTTTTTTATTTTATTGAGTTTATAAGATTTCACCAAAATTTTAATTTAGATTAACAGTTTGAGGAAGAGATTTTTAGATTAAATGTTTAATGTCAAAATAACACGTATATACTAAATAGACGGTAACTTTAGCGAAAATCAAATCTAATAATTTTTGTCTATAAGTTCCAGATATTTACTGAAACGACTGCACTTATCTGAGTGTTACTTTTCTTGGCATTTAGCTGATGTTATACAGGTGGCATTCGGTTGTTACAGAACGCGACGCGCGACAGTGACCATTCAACTATGTAACCATGGTCGCCTGTCGCCTGCGACGGCTGCTAGTGTTCGGATGTAAGCGAAACGACTGCGACTCGCCGCCCTTCCCGGTTTTTATGGGTTATGCTCGAGTGCTGCGATACGTCGGACAATTTATTCACAGCTAAGAAAAGTTATTCAGCAGTTATTGAAAGATGAAGAAGATGATGAAATTATTATGGTACTCTATTCCTTCGGTGAAAACCATGAAGATCGAGTCAATTATTTTCACATTGCGTGAAGAAGAAGATTACTTTCAAATACGCATAAAATACAGGCATTTTTATGCGTTTCTCGCCTGCGTCACCTGACTGCACTGCCTCTGGTGCGACCGGGTTGCGGTCGCCACGCGGCTGTCTGGACGCGCTCACCGGTCGCGGGATATGTTTAGTGCTCCATATGAAGTCATAATAAGCAGTGAGTTGCACGACCCAGTCGCGTCACGATCGGTAATAAGCGAATGCTACCTTAAAGAGTAACTTCTGGTTGTTTTATTTGGGAAAATTGTAACATGATGATTAGTTAACCCCCTTATGCAACGGTTCCGCCGCTGTACGAAATGTCACGCCTTCTTTTTAGCTCACATTAGCACCTTTATTGGACAAGGACCTCCTCCCAATGAAATAATCCTTGCGAAAAAAAGAAACGGGTGCGTGTAGTTATGTACGCGCGTGAGAAGTTATACTTCTTTGGCATCATTAAATAATAGTTTTTAATTGCATGCAAATAATTATTTATAATAAAATAATAAAAGGACCAGAAAAGTATATTCAAAGGAAATAATACTTTATACATATATACATAATGGCATAAAGTATTGTTCTCATAGGAATCGAATCCGCGACACTTGACTATTTTGGTTGCTTGCATTATCCACTAGAAAGAAAAGGATATTGACTATTGCATTCTTACTCTGTCAGTACAAGGAAGGTACCTACTCTCGCACATCGTATATACTAACCATAGTTTCTTTAGTGATGCTGGGCGGTAATGGCTGGAACTTGGCGAGCCCGGTGGACCACCGGTGTGTTTGTGGGACGGGCGCGTGACGTGGTCGGCCCAGGGTCGCGGAGCGGGCCTCCTTGCCGCCCCGACCCATCCATACCGCCCAACGTCGACGCTTCTTCTCCTTAGAGGAGTTACTCGTTTTACTTGCATCAGTTTCTATTGAACTGGAGAATAAAAATGTAATCTTAGAAGTTAATCTTAAATTATGGCAACGGCTGACGATTTTGATGCAGCATGAATATGATTAGATTTATAACATCAATAGGATTACCATGATAATAGAAGATTTTTGTTAAAGTATGAATAAAATAATATTAAATACAGCCTTATATCATGAATAAGATCAGCATTAATAGAATGACTTTTTATTACACCGTGTATTAAGATTAGGCTTATAGCATGCATAGATACACATATCACGAAAAGGATAACGATTTTATTATAACATGGATAAGAATAAACTTACAGGATGAATAGGATTACCATAAATAGGATGACGAATTTATTATCTAATAATATTATGAAAAGGAACTTCTATGATATGGGGTTAAGAATAAATTGAGTCGCTATCCCTTATGTTCCTATGGGAGTGATAAAAAACGATTAAAAGAACATTAGAAATTTAAAATGCTAACTGCGATCGCCATCCCGCCCATCAAGCGCGACGATTATTATATTTGAAAGGTCAATATATGGACACTGGATATAGACCGAGAAGACGTTAATAACATTTCACAAGTCAAGTGTAGGGTCCCAAGTACTTACCTATTAACTTTAGTTACTGTCGATGCGACAGTACATACGCTGCTATCGTTAACCGCTATAGAAGTCACATTATCACCTTTACTCACAACATTTATTGTGTTATTATTTGATACTCTATGCGTCGACAGACTTTGATATGGTGTTTCATCGTATTCCTTATCATCGTGCATAGACAACCTATCCATAGACAATGCAACGTTCTCAAACTCCGCATCCCTATTTATAGATCTAGAAGACACGTTTAATTCTTTAGGTACACTGCTCTCTCTAACGCCTTTTATTATCTGTGCATTCATATAATGGCTGTCGGCATTTTCAATTTCTGCGGGTAGATATGAATTTGGTGATAAATATTTATTTATAGTAGGGTGACTGCTGTTTCGTTCATTCATTCTCGCTATTTCGTCAGTGGTCGTTAAGCTATGAGCTCTATCTCTTATTTTTCCATCACTCTGCCACGGTAATGGCACATTCTCGTATATCGGTTCCGGTGCATCTCCTATTTTAACTTGCGACTGTGGCAACACCACGTGCCTTTGGTATGGCAACCTCTGCATCGGCATTGAGTACATAATATTACCTCTTTCATCGTATACTTTTTGGATGTTATCAGAAATATGATGTGGATCAATTATAATATGAGGTTTGGGGTCTAAAACTGACGCTAAGTTATTATAAGTCCCGTGAGCTCCAGGCATTATGTTAGGTCTATAATTTATGTGACTAGGGTTTATATAGCCTAGATATTGCCTATTCAGAGCTGTTCTAGTCGAGACTAGATCGGGACTGGAACCTGAGACATGAGAATTGATATATCCTCTATGATAGTTGAGTGCTTGACTTGCTGCTGCTAAATCTGGCGTGGAGTTCGACGCTAGGCCGTTCGATGGGTATGGCGGTGGGGGTTTGTAGACATTAACATAATGTAACTGGTTGATATCTGTTTGGACATTGGGGTTGACGGCAAAAGGGTAGTTGCCCATAAATTTCAGACCATACGGGTACTCCTCACTTGTGACTGGTTGCGTATGCCTGGTGACGTCAGGGTAATGTACTCTATGGATGTCAGGGTGTGAGCCGTATACTAAGGGTTTGGCACTGGTGTTCACTATCTGAGAGTGGTGGTGATTTTGGTAGCGTAGTTGAGCTTCAGCTCTTTGCTGCTGGTACTTTTGTTGGATGGCTGTTTCGTAGTCTGGGGCCGGACGGTACGATGGTAGAAGGGCTCTGGAATGATGTAAAGTATTAAAGAAAAAAATATTTCCCGTGATAAGTCAAAAATACAACATGTAGCCACCTAATTATTTTTACGTGGATGTTGTAAAAACAGACTAAGAGATCACCACACTTCTTGAAAACTGGTAATATCAAGTGCGATTGCAAACCCACTTGCCAAACGTAGCAATTATGGTATTATGCCTTGGCGATGCCAGGATTGATGTCATCCTCATAATGAATGGTAGAGTAGGGTGCTGAGTGACAGTTACTACTTACATCTTCATTTGCATAAGCAATCTTATTGTATAATCAAAGCGAAATATTTCAGTGACTTCTGTATGATAAATTAGCCTGTTGATAGTTGGTGAAGAACTCGTATTCCCAGAGCGCTGCAGACGCTCTCCTGGCCTATTGTCTAGTATTGTACTGCCTAGTTTTTTTTCAACTATCAATTGCGTTAAAAAAATTGCAGTATATCAATGAGAGCACATGGAGGGAGTGTGATTGGAGGTTGACCAAATGCTCACCGGCAACTTCAATCATTACCTGGAACTTCCTGAGGGTAAAATCTCGGTTAAACTTGTGGAAACCATTGTGAATGATTTTTTTTTTTTATAGCATTTGGTGGCAAACGAGCAAGCAGCACACCTGATGGTAAGTGTTACTGCCGCCCATGGACCTTTGCTATACCAGGAGTATAGCTAGGCCGCTGCCTATCAATATAAACCCCAAACCCACCCAGTTGAGCTTCCGGCTCTCTCGCTCACTGAACGAAGCGCAACAGCACATTGCCGTTGCTCGGACGTCGATCTTCTGCGAGAATGTGGTCCTAACCCGGACGGACCGGCCCGCGGCTGTAGACAGAAAGAGTGGTCCTACCAGTATTAAATGAAGAATGAATCTGGCCTACAAGAGTTACAATGGTGGAAATTTGTGGTGGGATTAGTCATAAAAAATACCCGAATAACAAACTCCACGAGACTAAGCTGGTATTAGAGATTTGAGAGAGAGAGTGAGTTCTATCCATTTAGCAGCCCGCAGACGTTCACTACTGGGCAAAGACCTCCCACAATGGATGTTTTGTTATTATTAATAATACCTGTTCTGGAGTAAAGGTTGCGGTGGTTGATGATGATGCTGTTCAGCTAGTTCTAAGCAGCTGGTGGAGTACGCTCTGTGAGCCGCGGTCAGTGGTTCGAGTCTCGAAACGCTGCCGAGCTCCCTGGCGTCCAGCTCCTCGCGACTGTCAGAAAGACCGTGTTCCTGATGGCAATTTTAAAAAATATTGAAGTAAGAAGATGGGGCAATAGCAAGGACGAGGTGTAGAGCTTGGCCCAGTAGATGATTGAAGGTTCACTCTATTTGCCATCGATCTATCGTCAACCATTAATCCTACAACATCCAATGATAGACATAGACCATCTAGTGAAAGGATATTACCTCAATTAAGGGTTTAACGTCGCAATTTGGGAGAGTGATGCTAATTGCCTGGCTACGTGCTATTATTTCTGGTGAATCATGAAATAATTTCCTGGAAAATAAGGGTTGGTGAGACATTCTACAGCGTTAAATACCTGAAACTTGGGCCTGTGATCGTCTGGTGGCGCCTCGCTCAATGCGGTCTGGTGCTTCATGTAAAACGTGTGCTGTTGTACACACGACCACCAAACGTACTTGCCATCCTCGGGGCTGGCGAGTGCGAAGGATGCGGAGCGCGCTTGCTTCTGGCACTCGATACTGAATGTGCGCTTGTGGTTTATCACGTTCGTTATATCCATCCATCTGCGGACAAATACATAGAAGAAAAGATAAAACTGTGTTTCACAAATATTCAAGCACACTATTGGATATACGCCAACTTGAGAAGTATGATGGCATAATCGCCATGCTTGGCGGGTTGGCCATAACAGTTTATGTAAATTTGCTAACAGTGCCCGTTCTCCTGGTGATACTTCAGTTGGTTTTTACGATTTCTACTTTCTAGATTCTGAATGCCGACAATTGTTAGATTACGCACGAAAATTCCTTGTGTATTCTAAAAAAATGTCGTTCTTATTTTGGGTGTAATTTGTGATTACAAATTTATTATTACGTAAATATTTGGGATTAAACCCAAATATTTATATATTGATATATGGACTCTTGTTTGGAGCGAGTGGTTAGGTTTTAAATAAAATACAAAAAAAAAAGCAAATGGTTGTCTGTAAAGTCCGTTTACGGAAGATATTTTTACGTGATAACGTCATAAGAAAACATTAATGAAAAATTGCATACTTATATGAAATGTAGAAACGTAAACAATGGAAACCACATTAACTTTTCACGCCATTTTATAAGCAGTTACCTTACCAGTCACGTCAAATTCTTAAAATGCAAGAACGCTTATGCCGACCGGGACTCTCCATCGTTTCGTGTTCCGCGCTCGCGCTTGCACACTCAGCTCAGGCGCAACGTTACACTTTTTCGTGCGTGCGGCCGGCGTTCATCGATTTATAAGACGTTATCACGTCAATAATATCTTGCATACTAATTTTATCGGCCGGATTTGCGAGAGTTTTACGATACTCAAGCCACAGCAATTTAATTGCGTTCAACTAAAGTCGCAACAATTTTAATCCTATTGACAAGACGTTTTTTAAAACTTATCAGTGCCTACTCTGCAGTTGCAATCTCGTCAGCATTTTTGAAACTTTATTTTGTGCTATATACTCTAATAGGGACAATTCGAATCCATCATCCATCAGCGACATTTGCTCCAAATGGTAAAGGAAATTCTTCCTTCAATACATATAATACTCTTTTTAAAAAGTTTTTTTTTTAAATCCTACAGCAGTTATATCGACAGTAGAACTTTGAAATTTCTTGCTCTTAAAAAATATACTCAAATAGATTGATTTAATGTTACGTGTCTATTTCAGGGCTGTCTGTCTGAACCAGTAACGAGGAGCCATGAGGTTAAATCATACGCCGTGATCTGTACACCGCAATTTGGATGCATCACTTATTTGCTACTCTAAATACAAATTTTATAAGCTCCAGTATGGTTGAAGGTAGTGCTGGCTACTCTAGTGGTTAACTCGTTATCAGGTGCCTCTTGTAGCAGCATTTAATTTTCGAAGAGATTCGAAGTGCATCACACCGGAGAGCTCATACTTACTGAATGTCATCATCATCATCATCATCTCCTATCCCAATTACTTATGGTCTAATTAATCTCTCGCCTGTGAGAGGTTTCCTGGGCGATAAATCGATCTAGGTAGGTGTCATTTATAGAAAATATAATCTTGTCAGTATTTTCTAACCAACGAAAAATTATGTATTCTGAAAACTATTAGAATATGAAGTTATTGAGAATAGAAATAGCTCAATTGGGCTATCAAGCACTAATTCAAACCAATTCGATCCTCATTTCTCTTTTTAAATTTTTATATATTTTTTATAGTGTCAATTCGTAATCTCGAAAAATTTCGTATCTGAATATAAATTTGCAAAAAAAAAAACACTAAAAAGAAAATACTGAGCTCATTCATCCTAATATAAAAATAAATTTTGAACAAAATGTAAAATTTACAATAATTTAATGCATTATATAGTACGTCAATCTACCAGCCTATTAAAATCCACTATTGGACATAAGCCTTCTCAAAGCAGATACTGATAATTCAAGAATTTATTGTATTATCATCTTATTTTTCTGCTGAAATAAAAATTTGTTCAAAAGAATCGCCAATAACACTACCTAAATATAGCTAAACTTACGACACCAATTGCGATCACCGATCTTCCATAGTTTCGAGTGCCCGTCGTGGGGCTCATACGTCATATGCAATATGATTTGATATCACACACATATATATATTATCATATATAACAAAGAACGACTTTCAATTTATGAGTCGTTGTGATGTTGCACTTAGTTGAGGTCATTGTAATCGATTGTACGTTATATCGCGTGACTCAAGTTAACGTTCAATATATTTAACTGTCTCGTACGTGGACTGTATGGTATCACTGGCAAGACATTACATTGATACAGGAATTGTTAATATTAGATATACAGTATGCCTTATCGCACTTCCAATGGTAAAGCGGACATGTTCATATTTTTTAAGTTATCTATATTATTGAAGTATAGTAAAAAAAAATCAGGACTCGTGACTTGATCGAAAATTTGTAAGACGGAGGAAGAGTAGACCGTAGGGGAGGAAATTCGTAAGACGGAGGGAGAGTAAACCGTAGGAGAATATTTAACCACATAAATGATAGTACTTTTATACTGATAAATAAAGCAATTCGCGAAATTATACCCTAAATTGCGAAATTATTCCCTAACCATACAAAAAACTTTTTATTTGACGGCTGGATATGAGCTGAGATGATGATGATATTTTTGAAATTAAACTATATTAAAGATTAAAATTTTTAATTATATTCATACGTCTTTATTGTTGAGAGGTAATCAGAGGAAACCACATAGATAATTGTATGGTGATGGAGAAAGAATACAATTCACCACCCCTTATCTTGCCTGTGGGTGTTCTAAAAGGCGATTAAGTAATACAATATATCGAAATAAAACCCATGCCAACCTCTGACTGTCTGACCAACGTGATAAAGTCGGTAGTGTAGGAGACTCGAGCCCAGCAGTGGGACTTATGAACCGAGATGATAAGTATGGGGCTTATGATAAGATGTCAAAGACAATGTCCTGCTCTAAAGAATAAAACCTTGTACCGCGACGGACTTGAAAAACATATAAAGAAGAAAAATTTGACCCAGACTCAGATGCCCTTTACACCAGGATACATTTCTTTAATAAACTAGTCACAAAAATTAAGGGATATAAAAAAAAATCCAAGTTTTTGGGTGATTTTCAACGAGCTGTAAGTCCGAGGAAAATGGTCGTACAGAAAAATAAAAAAAGCAAATTGTAGCTCTAAGTGTCTAGTTTTCAGATATGACTATAAAATTTTTTTGTCATGTCCAGATCTGGAGAAATCCTAAGAAAACTACCAAAAAAAATTAAATTTTTTCTCTTCTAAAAAAAGTTCCACGGGCTTCAAAAAAATTCTTTTTATTGTTTCGTTCAAAAGCTCTTTTAGAGAATTTAATACTCTTTAATTTGACGTATTCAAAAAGCCTGTACAATGATTTACCGCGGAGTTATTGTCAAAGCAAAAAAGATCTTTTTAACTTTGATTATAATCAATAACTCCGGAAATAATGATTGTATAGAAAATTGAAGGAGGGTTTTGAAAACTGCACGATATTCTATATAAGAAAATGTAAACATCTTTTAGAAAAAAAATTCTTTGAATTGAAAACTCGTACTGAAAAAAAGACAAAATTCGCATAATTAAGGATATTTGGATAACTTGGTATAACTTTGGATAAAATGGATGAACGAAGGATACCGTCGGTAATTTTTTAACCTCAAAGTGTCCCCTAAAATCCCTCAAAAATTCAAAGCGCTGCGATTTTTTTTTCATTGTGCCCCGAAGCTTCAAATTCTTTGTTTTTGCAAAAATCACCATTATGAGCAATTTTGTTATTTACAAAAAGATTAACTGTTTAAGAAATTTGAAAAAAAAATCAGTCATTATTTCAAGAGATATTGATTATCAAAGTTAAAAAGATCTTTTTTGCTTTGATTGACGATAACTCCGCGGCAAATCGTTGTACAGGCTTTTTGAATACGTCAAATTAAAGAGTATTAAATTCTCTAAAAGAGTTTTTGAACGAAACAATCAAAAAAATTTTTTTGAAGCCCGTGGACCTTTTTTTTAGACGAGAATAAATTTCAAAAATTTTTTTTGGTTGTTTTCTTAGGATTTCTCCAGACCTGGACATGACAAAAAAAAATTATAGTCATATCTGAAAATTAGACACTTGGAGCTACAATTTACTTTTTTTATTTTTTCTGTACGACCATTTTCCTCGGAGTTACAGCTCGTTGAAAATAACCGAAAAATTTGGATTTTTTTTTTATATCCCTTAATTTTTGTGACTAGTTTAATACAAAAAAAAATAATATATATATAATATAAGTGGCACCCGACCACAAGTTAACTACTAGAGCAACCATCACTCCCCTCAATCACATTGGAGGGAAGGGACCCGTTCCATTACCCTGCCAGTGATATTCACATGTGATTAATACTTTAATAGATAATATTTACGATTCCCTTGACATTGTTGGTACGAAGCCAAACGGGTATACGTTGAACGCCACGATATATCGTTCGTTCATATTTCATAATACATATTATTTACATAATACATATCATTTTTCTGCCTTTAAACCAATTTATATAAATCTTATGCCTTTGTCTCCATGCATTGAACGGACAATTAAAATAAGGCACAATGATTGCTTACTCTGTTCCTTCAATGCCTATCTCTGACGAGTTTTGGCCTGAACATGAAAATATGTAGTGCTCTTAAACTATATATTCAATATCATAGTGTTTTACAGTGTTATATTGAATAAATTTAATGATATTATATGAATGTAATACAGAAAAAGTGCTATAATATAGTGAATATAATATAACAGTGATATACGTATATTCTAATGTTCAGAATTTCCAGAGGAATCGTTTAATTGCCAGCGATCAATTCATCGGATATATTATCCGTGTGGTAACGGGGTAAGAATACAATTCACCACCCCCTATCTTACCCGTGGGTTATCGTAAGAGACGACTAAGGGATATAAAACGCATATACCATCTATGGAAGAGATGGAAAATTCGAAATAAAACCCTATACCAACACGTTTAACCAGCGCGGTATAGTAGATTAATTTCCCTCCCATTACGGAGGAGGCCCGAGTCCAACGATGGGACATATATGGGCTGTGATGATGATGATGATGAATGCATAGGAAGTACTTGACTTAATGATGCACCTTCATTAAGAATAAGCTGCTCAATATACAGAAATAAAATATTACGCTATAAAATAAACTATGAAGCAAATTATATAATTTTGATTATATTCAGATTGTTAAGCTAACAATATATTCGACTTGTATTTGTATTAGGACTTCAATCCATAGTCATGAGTTAATATTATTAAAAAAATATCACAATTTTAAAATATCCTATAATCGCAAGTTTCCGTGTGGTGACGGAGCAAAAATACATTTCACTACCACCTACCTATCTTCCCGTGGGTGATCGTAAAAGACGTCTAAGGGATAAAATATGCATATAACATCGATGCGAGACAAGAAAACCTCTAAATAAAACCCTACACTAATACGTCTGACCACAGTGGTGTAGAAGGTTAATTTCCCTGTTAGTATGGAGGAGGCTCGAGCCCAGTAGTGGGACATGTATGAGCAGGGATGATGATGAAATGATTATTGCAAACGGAGAGCTCAAATTAAGACCCTATGTCAACCGTCTAGCGATCTAGCCAGTCTCATATCTTCAGACGGAATTAAATATATGTAAATTACCTGTAAAAATGTGGTGATTCACTGGTATCCATGAGCACCCTGATGCCGGTGAGAGATATGGCGATGGTCACCTCCGTTTGGTTGAGCTGGTCCTTTGCGTTAAACATCTCCTGACCGTAACCTCGGAGCTGCTGACACGTCGTAATGAACCCTTCTTCAGCTTGTGCCTGGATATTAATTTCATATTAGAAGTACTTGATCAGGCAAATCTTAAAAGAATCCTATGTCAACCCATCTGGCTAGCGATGTGGAGAACGCTAATTCCTTTCACACGGAGGAGGCTCTTGCTTAAAAGTGGGACATATACGGACTGAGAATAAAAAATAGGATATTTCGACTTTTTTTTAAGTAATAATATACGTCATATACCTGTGATATAAAAATAGATATTTTACATTACATCACAAACTACTGCAAGAAAACTAACAATTTTAATAAAAGTGCCATTTTCTCTTGAACTGTATGGAAGTTGACCCACTTTATAGTTTAGACGATAAACAATACTTTGTGCGATCCACAAACTGTTATTCCAAGTCTGGGAATAAATTGTGTCCGTTATTTATATGTTTGTAAAGTCCCCCGCAATAGAAGGATTAGCTCCTTAGTGCAGGACGTTGTCCTCACAAAACGTACTTTTCTTCTTCTTACGGTGGTAAACGAGTGAGCAGCACACTTGATGGTAAGTGTTACTACCGCCCATGAACTTTTGCAATATCAGAGATACAGTTAGGCCACTGCCTACAAACCCAAATCCACCTAGAAAATTGGTCTTATGGCTCTCTCGCTTACGAAGCGCAACACCACATGGCCACAGCTCAAATGTTCTATGTCAAATGTGGCCCACACTACTATCACTACTAAACGTAAAAGTTTAAACGGGTATATTTGTATTCATACATACAAACATACATATCATCACGCCATATACCTTGCAGGGTAGGCAGAGAGAACAGAGTGCCAGAGAACTCTATCCTTGCATACTTCACTCGCTTCCTCAACATTCATAATTCCCTTCATACATGCTCGCCGGTTTCGGAGACTCTTGACTCCACCTTCCTAAAGTACGTGACCAATCTGGTCTAGGTAGGTGAGTCTCGGTCTCCCCCGATCCCTACATCCTTCGTATTCACGTCATCACAATTTAAGTTATTTCAACAATAAACGTTGCTACTGTATACCGTATGTGTTTAAAGTTATGTATTATTTAAAAAAACATACAGCTATAGTTAGCTGTATCCGATTAATATAAACCAATTTTGCATATTTAAAATTACCCATTTGGTGATGTATTAAAAATATAATTCACCGCCCACCTTCTTACCCCGTGGGTGTCAGTAAGGACGACTAAGGTGATGGGTTATCACAGAGACTAAGCCATCAATAGCAGTGATCAGCCTGATGGCGATGAGGAGGTGTTAGTTTATTTATCTCCACGCAACCCGGATAGATCGGATAGAGTGTCCAGACAATAATTTGCCACAAAAAAGAATGTGATACGCCGATAACTTTTATAGAAAAGAAGCAAGACTCGAAATAAAATCTCTATGGCAATTCGTAAGATCAGCATGGTAACTGTACCATACCTGACCTACTGAGGTCAACTACAGTGCCATCGTTATAGAGGCCCGAGCCAAGTAAGAAATTCATAAGTTTATAAACTTTTGAATATCGGAAGTGTACGCGAGTAATGCCCATCTAACTAATACTATATCATCATCATAACTACATCACAGAGGACAACAACATCTACAAGTACAAGGGTTTCACTAATAAGAAGACCACCAGCGTCGAGAAGATACCCCAAAAAGACATGTAGTCACTTAACATCTATGACACATGAATTGCGCTCTTAAAGCTTTAAACAAATGTTATAAAGCCACTTCAAGAAAATTATTTTTTTAACAAACCACTACAAAAATTAAATCTAACATAAAAAGAGCACAGACAAAAAGTCTGTGGAATAACTTAGAATAAAAAAATAAATAAAAAAAAAATTATATTATAAATTCAAGTGGGAGTTTGTTTGTTTGTTAAGATTCCGCGTCTTAATTATTCAAACAATCAACGTGAAATTACGCATACATATCAGTGATTTATAATCCTTAACTAATAATTTCCTAAAAATCTCAAATCAATAATCAAAATAAAATCCTTAAAACTAGGCTTTGAAAGTATTGTGCCGGAGGGACGGCAAAATTGATTGATTAAATTCCTTCTTCTTTCATTAGATTAACGTGAGCGAAGTTGCGAGCGTAGATAGTATGGAATAAAACAATTTTTAAAGAATCACGAGATTCATGGTCACGGGCCGATAGTTCACGCTACGCATAAACGTTGAAATGCTACCTGTCGCCATGGTAAAAAAAATAAACTAAATTAAAACGCGATAAAATTCATAAAAATACTTTCTTTCGTATATCAATCTCTAGGGATGGATTAAGAATAAAATGTGTCCGACAGTCGTTAGAGCTGGCTGATGTACTTTAAGCACCAAGTTTTCTGGCTACAGCCGCGAGCCGGTCCTTCCGTTTTTTTTTTTTTTGTGGGGTGGCCTACGGTCGGCGCACTCCTCGCACCACTCCGTCCGGGGCGACAGAGGGGCGTAAGCACGCACACCCATAACCCACTTGTGCACCTCGCCTTCGTCGTTGGACCGGCCACCGGAGCAGCGTGAACTTGTCGTCAGTGGCCGGCCCAACGGAATACCCCCTGAGGGGTACCCTCTCCTTGAACGACGTGCTCCCTTCCCCGGGAAGGACGTCGGTCCTTCCTCGCGCGGTCAGCCTATCGGCGGGTGACGGACTAATTCTCCGGTCCAGTCACCCGGTAGTACCACACTCTCGCAGAAGATCGACGTATGAGTAATGGCAATGTGCTATTGCGCTTCGTTCGGTGAGCGAGAGAGCCGGAAGCCCAACTAACAAGCAACAACCCAAAAAAAAGAATGGGTGGGTTTGGGGTTTGTATTAGTAGGCAGCGGCCTAGCTATGCCCTTGGTGTTGCAAAGGTCTATGGGCGGCAGTGACACTTACCATCAGGTGTGTTGCTTGCTCGTATGCCACCAAAAGCTATAAAAAAAACCCAATTCCGATTGCCACCCCACCTGTGGAGCGTGGCGATTATGGCATTATCATTAGAGAGGCATATAACATATAGTAGTGGATATCGATGAATGGGGGTTCTTTCTTATCTGACATAATACTTGCGTTTTCGTGGTCTTTTCAAAAATAAAAGAACAGTTTGTGTTACCTGGAATTATTTTAAAATTGATGAAAAAAATCTGCTGCCCATCTCAAGATAGGTATATGTATATACGGGATAGGGTCAAGAAGCAACAGAATATAAAGAAGTTCTCATACTCCTACGTAATTAGCAGCCTCCAGAACTACAATTCACCTGCCATATACTCTCGAATATTGATTTAGACACGTATTTCGCCTTTAAACGAGGCACTCTTAGGCCGATTCAGCATCAAATGTGCATTTCGGAATATGTATGCGGTTTTATTAACTATAGGAAAGCGGTGGATCTCTCTTCCTTTCCTTTACGACTTCACCCTCAATTTTAAAACAATAATGCATTGCCACCATGTACTATAAACGCGTAATTCAATCATTTACCGGAAAGTCAACCGGGATCATGATCGTTAGTCGCATGAGGATAGCATCAACGAGACTTCATTTGTTATATAAATTTCCCAAAAGAATACTCATTTCTATTCCTACAGTCCTTTAGTTTTCACAATTTAGAAATGACAATAAGTTTGTATAGTAAAATCGTTACAAGTCAAAAGTTTCATCTCAGTTCAAATATGTTCTACTGTGGGACACGAGCCTCCTCGATAACGGGAGGGAAATACTATTATATATATACACCTACTATACCACGCTGTGTATATATATATATATATATTATATACCTACTATACCACGCTGGTCAGACATGTTGGTATAGGATTTAATATCGAGGTTTCCTTCTCTTGCATAGATGTTATATGCGTTTTATAACCCTTAGTCGTCTCTTACGATCACCCACGGGTAAGATAGGGGGTGGTGAATTGTATGCTTACTCAGTTATCACACGAAAAAGTCAAAAGTTTATTTTTTCAGTCTCCAATAATGATATATCTAATAAAAGTGTGCAGACATAATTTATAACAATATCACACATTAAATGACACACAAATACGTATATTATTTAAAAATGTGTATAAATGTTCATTATTGTTATCTTATATTTAAAGATTACACGGTAGATAACGGTATACAATATAAACCTACTTTACTTACACGTATATATATATATTTTTACAAACGCGTTCTAGATATCGATTTCTTTTCGATTGAATATTTTAATTGATTCGCTACTCTACTGGCGTTAATGTTCAGCTATTGTATGTTAAGTCTCAGGTTCGAAAGTTATATATTCATTTTTCTAGTTATAGGTTTGCAGTAAGTGCACTCAAGTCAGACCTTATCGTATAAGTAAAAACTTCGTAATAATCTTTCAAATCATCATCATCATCACAACCCATATATGTCCCACTGCTGGGCTCGGGCCTCCTCCGTAATGGGAGGGAAACTAACCTACTATACCGCGCTGGTCAGACATGTTGGTATAGGGTTTTGTTTCGAGTTTTCCTTCTCTCGCATAGATGTTATATGCGTTTTATATCCCTTAGTCGTCTCGTACGATCTTCTACTGATAAGATATGGGGTGGTGAATTGTATTCTTACTCCGTCACCACATGGAAAACGAACGAACCCGTGACACTTGGAGCTGTGATATAGGTAGCTTACTACTTCGCTATTTGTATAGCCAGTTCCTCTCAGCTCATATTGTCCCACAGTTGGGCTCGAGCCTCGTCCACAATTGGAGTAAAATTGATCTACTATACCGCGCTGGTCTGACGGGTTGGTATAATATTTTATTTCGAATTTTCCTCCTCTTGCATAGGTGTTGTATGTATAATGTATCCCTTAGTCGTGTTTTACAACACCTAAAGATACGAGGCCATCCATTAATCACGTGAGGTTTGAAAGGGGGGAGGAGTTTGACAAAAATCACGAAATATCACAAGGGGGAGGGGAGTGTAGTAAGATATCACGTGTATTTATTTTTTCGTCAAACGCTGAGATTTCTAAACTGAAAAGCCGTTGCCAGACAACGAATGAAGTCATTTAAAGTAGGTGATCTGTATAAAGACCTTTTTGCTTAGTATAAAAAAGCAAAAAAACCAAGACTATAATGAGCTGTGGGCTACCTCTTTGTAGGTACTAAAAATTCACGATGTTGTCATTTCACAATGTTGGTGAGGGAGGGGGGTCATAGTCTTAAACCGCACCATGTATCACCAAGGGTTGTTTGTTAAAAATGCAAAAAAAAAATCACATTATTAATGGACGTCCCTAAGATGGTGAATTCTATTGTTACTCAGTCAACGCACAACAAAAGTATATAAATGCCTATAATTCAATCAATTAAAATATATTGTACATGCTATTGCACTAGAAACATGCACATCTACCGTGCGCTCGTTGTGAACGAGTTTCACTTTGTACATACTTGTATCATATTGTTTGTCAATTATTTACGTAGCTGCACACATGGTGGTAAGTGTTACTACCGTTTATAGATCTTAGCAATATCAGGGGTACAGCTGCCTACCAAATAAAACTCATAAAGAAATTTTTTACCGCCGGCTCTCTCTCTTTCACCGATCCGCAGCAGCATATTGCAACTGTTCAGACGACGATTTTCTGCAAGTGTAGTCTAACCGGGACGGCGGTCCCGGCGGCTGTAGACAAAAAACTGTCAACAGAGTACTTAGCCCCTTTTGTTCGACAGGTTATGGTCTGGACACACGGCAACCGTTCAGTCCGGGGCGAGGGAAGGGCAGCGTATTCCCTCCCCATCGCCATTGGGCCAGTCGTCTGTGTCCAGCCTGGACTGTAGTTCCACCACTACAAATAAACACCACTAGTAAACAAACGTTGTTGAATTATATTATTATTGTCCATTCTTCCAACCATTCATCGACTTATCAACGTCCACTGTTAGATGAATGTCTCCCACGAGAATAAGTATAAATTATAAGGTATTATAAATTTTCCAGTATACCTCAGGCCTGTTATTACGACTCCCATTGGAAAGTAAGTGGTGGTGTATTCACAAGCCGTTAGCATATTAGTTTATATCTCGCTCATATTGAAAGGCAATACAGGAAAATAATATAGGATATTAAAATATATTTTCACCAACAACGATGCCTTGTTTTTTGTGGCAGGCTATGATTATATAGTCACACTCCGCCCAACCCGTCTGGGGCTACGGAGGGGGCGGCCACTGAAACCCGGTCTTTGTCGCCAGTGGCCCAACAATGGCGTCTAAGCCGTTGTATGACACCCAAGCCGATTTAAACAATTCTTGTTTTTTTTATTGCTAATGGTGGGCAACGAGTAAGCAGCACACCTAATAGTACGTGTCACTACCGCCCATAGACCTTTGCCATACCAAGGGTATAGCTAGGCCACTGCCTACCAATACAAACCCCAAACCCACCCCAGTTGGGTTGCCGGCTCTCTCGCTCACCGAACGAAGCGCAATTGCACTTTGCCATTACTCAGACGTCAATCTTCTGTGAGAATGTGATACTACCGCGGACAGACCGGCCTGTAGACAGATCACTGTCAATGGCGTGGTCCTAACACTACTAAGTAGCTGTATATTGCATTAGGTGTTATTTAAAACGTAAGCATCATTGGCATTAAAACGGGCATTAGTTAAGTCAACGACGCTTTAAATAGTTTATAGCCTTCATGGAGGCTGATGACTGTCCTCCCGCGACCAGGAACTCTGTAAAGTGTTTGAAACGTCGTCAAATCAAATACGCGATTGAATCAGTAAAAATTGTTTTATTACAAATGTGTAATATTCGCGTAAATATCAAAAATCATTACCGTAACAACAAGTTAAAAGTTACGTGTCGTTGTGGTGGTGGAGCAAACTGGCATCATTCTATTAATATTTAAATTCTGTGGTAAATTACAAGGTCAAGTTCAGGAGACTAGCCATTATACAGTAATAAAAATATTCCTTATTTTCTACTCCTTAATAGTTCCTCCTCAGCATTCCCTTTCCTGTCCTCCATTACAATACAAAATGTAAAATCTTATTTCCGTGTGGTGACGGAGTAGGAATACAATCACCACCTCCCATCTTACCCGTGGATGATTGTAAGAGACGACGAAGTGATAAAAAACGCATATAACATCTATACAAGAGAAGGCAAACACGAAACAAAACGCTTTACCAACACGTCTGAACAGCGCGGTATAGTAGTTCAATTTCCCTCCCATTGTGTAGAAGGCTCAAGCCCAACATTGGGGCGTATATGGTGAGAGTAGTATGATGATAGACAAGAAACGAAGTCATCATCATCATCCTGCCCTTATTCCAATTACTTGAGGTCGACGCTAAATATCCTCTTTTTCACCCGACTGCAAAGGAGTGGTATTGTGTTTAACAGTCTATGTATGTATGTATGTATGTTTGTATGTTCCTTTGAAGCACTATATATACCAAACGCCTGGGCCGATTTTTATGATTCGCACGTCAATCGATTCCTTTTAATCCGGCGAGTGTCACTAAAAATATATATATACGTTATTGAAAATTCAATATGGCGACTACTGGACGCCATATTGTGAAAATAAAAAAAATTAAAGTCAACAAACTATATCGAGTGGGGTATCGTTAAATAGGTATTTAAAAATCATTTTTAGCTTTCTCTCAACATTTTTCGATTTGACTGGCCGTTTAGGATCTATATCGATTTAAAGTTTCGTAACAACCTTTCTCACATATACGCTTTTTAGACAGTAGAAATTTATGATGAAAAGACGAAAAATTCATATAACTGGATGTGGATGGACATATACTGAAGTATCTAGTAGTTATATTGTCCAATATACCATAGGTAGTCCTACCTAAAGTATCTAATGGCTGACGCGGTCGCCCATCTCCAATTTCTAACGATTTAGTACTCAACTTCAGTCGAAAAACTATATATCCTTTATTCGACAGCAAATCTAATTTTCAATGGATCCCCACTGTTCAGTTGTCATGTTCTATTATTAAAATATATTTCATTTTCTGCAATAGTATTTATTCAATAATATATTATGGAATTCTAGACCACCGGACCACTAAGTGCTTGTTTTTTTCTTTTCAGTTTTCTTATTATGTACGTAGTTTTGGTGACTTTTTACGCAGTCGGGTTTTTTGATTTTTTAATTATTTTTTTTATCCATACAATGCTATCAGACGTCATCTCTGTAATCGCTCCCTGTCTCTCCATGTCATGCCACACGCCGTCCATCCATCTTTTCTTTGGTCTTGCTTTAGATAAATTAAATTCTTAGTCCGTAATCACAACGTTAACAGTTCATACAAAGTACACGATTAACAGTAAAAAAATAAATGAAATGTGTTAACAGTTTGATGGTATCAACCATTCTATGATACAGTTAGTTATACATAATATATTCAAAACACAATCGCCAATAGAATTGTTCACGCATGACAGTTTTACTAATTACAAACGTAATAGTTAAATAATTGTTTTAACTTAATATATCTGTCTTCCGTGTAGTGATGGAGTAAGAATACAATTCAACACTCTCTATCTTACGCGTTGGTGATCGTAAAAGACGATTAAAAGATATAATATGCATGTGCAAGAGAGGAATTTTCATCAACTAGTTTTTATTTATTTTTTATTTAAATAACCAGTTCATTTCATTCTTATATAGATAGGATATAAAAATATTTCATCAGTAAGTAATTTATATTAAAATACTTCGAAACTCCTTTTATAAATATTAAATCATTCATCCATCAGCCCGTAAACGTCCACTGTTGGACATAGGCCTCCCCACGAGAATGTCATCTGCAACGATCTCGTGCCACCTGCATCCAACGGTTTCCTGCGACTTTGATGAGGTCATCAGTCCACCGAGTGGGGAGTTATAGATATTAAATATCTGAATATATTTACAAAAAAAACACAATTTACAAATATTAATAGCATAATTGTCACGTTTGGTAGATGGATTGGCAATAGTGTTTTTTTTTTGTTCACTATTGGATTCACCAATTCCGATCCGTGCGGGGCGACGGAAGGACGGCGTGCGTCTCCACAAACTACAGCCATTGGACTGACCACCGGTACAGATTGGTTTATTTAAAAGATAGCAGTAATCCAAGATAATCTTGTTACTCATTCTCATAGATACGATAGTACGGGTCAAATTATATTTTTGACTAGTTAACGTACGTAGAATTTATACAACGAGACTCCAAAAAGCAATCAAACAAACAACAAGCTTTGTATGTGTGAGATTGCGGCAGGAAACATTCAATCGCGCGACTTCATGTACCGCGTCTCCCCAACACGTCCGGAATAGCAGCACGGCTGAATAAGATCACGCCCGCGATCCGCCATTCAATCTCTCTCTAACTCTTGAACGGCACATTGCCATCGTATATAGTTTACTACTTTAGCGCCTAACGGGATTTCCTTTCGAGTATCCCTATCCTCCTACGATGTCTCAGCGCTCTTTGGGATGTCGCACCTACGCGATGGATAATATTAAGGACAGCATTGTCGACGCTCTTTCTCCAACCACGGCCGTAGATGGATTGGTGTACTTAGATGTTAATTAGTTTATTTAGATCTACTTCTCATTTCATCCGCTGGTGTTATAGCATGTCGTCTTTCGAAATAAAACTACTTTTACGGATTCTATCGCGTTTGTTGCACAGGCAGTCCTCGATAGAATCCGTAAAAGTAGTTTTATTTCAAATGTGTAATACTCACATAAACATTAGAAGTCATTATGTCGTTTTTCCTTATCTATAATTGTTGGCTAGATATTTCATCTTCTGACCATAGGAGTCTCAAATTCATTATGTATAAATTCTGCGGGGACACTTAAATATTGCCAATTTAAACATTTTAATTCATTACATTTTAATTTGAGACGATCCGACAAGAAACTCAGTGAGTTTTTCTATTATTTTTATTTATTGACATTTTTATACAAAATCATTTAAACATATATTATGTTTAGTAAGAATTGGCTTTAGTATATAAGCCCTTTGAACCATAGTATAACATAAAATTCAAATACAAAAGATTATGGCTGGACTAGATACATAGATATCGTTATTATTACTTTTATCTGCTACCTTGATCGTCTTTCACGAGAATTACGAGAAAGGAAGGTGTCAGCGAATGGCATTCATACTCGTAACTCTTTCACTACAGAAATAGTTAAAGATAGGTCGTTCATAAAAAAAACTCGCTAATCCCAGGCACGTCAGAGAAATAACTGACACGAAAACAAAGGCGTCGGTCGTCACCTATCCAAATTAAAACGTAATTCAAATCAGATAACAGAACTGTTGACATTAGTCGCATTTTTACATGCGATACAAACTATAGTTAACTAGAATGTAATGGGGGAAGTTTAAATGTGGGAATGTATTGATGTTATTATGCAGTACCTAATAGGCAATGATTGATATAGCTTTATCTTGTGGGAATGTGACTAGAAACTTTTTTATATGAAAGTAGCAACCGACCTCGCTTCGGTTAGTTATTCGGTCGCTCTGTCATTTTAAATAACTCATAACTTCTAGGATATTCTTAATGATGTGATATACAGGGTAATTTTAATGTAAATTAAATGCAGCACTTGTCTAATTTAGTTAATTTGATAAGGAGTAATACCGTATAGTTAAAAGTAGATTCCAAAATAACACAATACTTTTAAAAATTACTGAAATTTTAGCATTTAATATGCTTAATTATTTATAAATACCCGATTACGAAACGAAAAATGATGTCACAAGCGGGGTTCGAACCCGCACCTATTGGGAATCCGGCCCAACCGTGCTGCCACTTACACCATCGTGAACTGTTTTAGGACATGCAAATTTCGATTCATATTATATCTTACGTCTTCAAGGTGACGTATGCCATCTATCGGACAATGTTTACACATTGTATAGACTTAATACTTCAAACTTTACAGTTAGAATTGTATTAAACGATGACACAACCTTGTTATTCAAATTACTGAAATTTTTAGCATTTAATATGCTTAATTATTTATAAATACCCGATTACGAAACGAAAAATGATGTCACAAGCGGGGTTCGAACCCGCACCTATTGGGAATCCGGCCCAACCGTGCTGCCACTTACACAATCGTGATTTTTCGTTTCGTAATCTGGTATTTATAAATAATTAAGCATATTAAATGCTAAAAATTTCAGTAATTTGAATAACAAGGTTGTGTCATCGTTTAATACAATTCTAACTGTAAAGTTTGAAGTATTAAGTCTATACAATGTGTAAACATTGTCCAATAGATGGCATACGTCACCTTGAAGACGTAAGATATAATATGAATCGAAATTTGTATGTCCTAAAATAGTTCACGATGGTGTAAGTGGCAGCACGGTTGGGCCGGATTCCCAATAGGTGCGGGTTCGAACCCCGCTTGTGACAATACTTTTACATACATACATATCATCACGCCATATCCCTTGCAGGGTAGGCAGAGAGAACAGAGTGCCAGAGAACTCTATCTCTGCATACTTCACTCGCTTCCTCAACATTCATAATTCTCTTCATACACGCTCGCCGGTTTCGGAGACTCTTGACTCCACCTTCCATCAGTACATGACCGATCTGGTCTAGGTAGGTCAGTCTCGGTCTCCCTCGGTACCTACATCCTTCCACTTTCGTATTGTATATCTTCTTAACCAGACGTTCGTTCGGCATTCTTTCAACATGTCCGAACCATCGGAGCATGCCCTTTCGCATCTTTACACCAATACTCTCTTTCATACCTACTCGCTCTCTTACGTCGTCGTTACGAATGCGGTCGATCAGCCTAACTCCACAGATTTGCCGCAGAGATCGCATTTCGACCGCATTAATTTTACTTTCATACTCTTTTCTGCATACCGCTTCCATACAGTAATGTTGGGACAAGCACTGCGTTATGTATTGCTACACGTGCCTTCTGGCTGAGGTGGTGGCTGCCGAGAAGTTGCCCCAACGCTCCGTTCACTCTATTTCCCGCATTCACTCTTCGCTCTATATCAGTGGTGTACCTTCCATCTCGGCTAAATCCACATCCAAGATATACAAATTCATCCACTTGCTCTAGTATATCATTATCTATTGTTACTCTTACATCTGTTCTGGCTTCGTCTCTTTCAAAGACCATTATTTTGGTTTTGCTCACATTCACGCGTAGACCCCTTTGCTTACAATCTTCTGTCATTGTGTCGACTAGGGTCTGCAGGTCAGTCGCTGACTGTGCCAGCAGGACTGCATCATCTGCATAAAGCAGAGCAGTGACCACTGAGTCGCCCATCTGGACTCCCAAATTCATATCGTTCAACCTTTGGAGACATTTATCCAGATATATGATAAACAGCCTGGCCGACAGAACGCACCCATGCTTAACGCCGATATTGACGTCAAACCAAGGCGACATTCCATCATCCAGCCGCACACAGGCTCTACAGCCCATGTAGCTGGACTGCACAGCCTGTAGCAGTTTACCGTTACTACCATACTCCGGTAAAATGTCCCAAAGTTCCTTTCGTACAACCGTGTCAAATGTTCTCTCCAGATCCACAAAACTGCAGAAAACCCTCTGACCTAGAGCCAGATGCTTCTCCACAATGTTGCGCAGAGAGAACACTTGATCCATGCATCCCCTTCCACTCCTGAAACCTCCTTGTGTCTCACACAGTAAACCATCGGACACCATCCTCATTCTCCTTTCAATAATTTTACCATACACTTTTGCTGCCAAACTGGTCAAGCTTATGGCAATTTGCGCAGTCATAACGTGAACCCTTGTTTTTAAACAAAGACACGATGACTGCGCTATTGCAGTCCCCGGGAACCATTCGCGAGCTCCAACATAAATTGAGGAGCAACAGGAACGCCTCCCAGATACAGGAGCCACCAAGCTTGATCATCTCGGCAGACACCATATCAATGCCCGCTGCCTTACCATTTTTCAAACTTCTTATCGCCCATTCAACTTCATCCATACTGATGCCATCGGAGGACGCCGCTGTCGAATGTTGTTCTACTAAACCACATGCGACACCGGCGTCAACCGTAGCATCCGCATACATATCGCCAAAATATTCACTCCATCGGCTTAACACGTCTTGTGTTTGTGTAAGAATGTCTCCACCTTTAGACCTTATTGTATTCATTCTGAAGGCTGACCAACCACCCCGAGACCTCTTCACCTCCCTCCAAAAGAGTTTGGTGTTACTCTCGAAGTTTTTAGTCAGCCTATCTTCTGCACTCATACTTGCTCTATCACGTTTCTCTTTCACTAAGGCCTTGGTGTCATTCTTACATTGCCGATATATTTCTTTCTTCTGTTCAGTCATACTGTCATTCAGATTCAATGAAGAGACATAGTCCAGCCACGCTTTCTTCTTTTGCTCTACGGAAGCTGCCACTTCCGCATCCCACCATGCATCACCATTTGTTTTTCTATGCTTCTTTGAACTTCCACATACTTCTTTCGCTGTATCTACCATACTCTCCTTCAATACTCTCCAGCATTCTTCAATGTCCGATTGCGGCTGGTTTGCCATCGTCAGCCGTTCTCGGACACCCTCTGCATACTTTTCTCTTACACACTCTTCTTGCAACCTTTATTCTTTCAAGCCCTCCGAAGTGGACACGCTCTCGCCAGTGCCTCCACTTTCTGAACAGACCACTAAATCTCTTTTAGTAATGTGTAAAAATAGACGTACGAGGGTCGTTCAATAAGTCTTTAGAAAATATTGAAAAAAAAATCTTTTTTTTTGAAGATTTTTTTTTCATTTTTCAACATTATCTCCTTTTAGCTCTACACACTTTCCCAATCGTTTTTCTAAAAATTTTATCCCGTCCAAAAAATAGGATTTCGGAAGTTCTGCAAAATATTAATTCGTTTGAGTAATGATGTCCTCATTAGAAGCGAACCGTCGTCCGCCAAGCCATTTCTTCAGATTAGGTAAAAGAAAATAGTCACTAGGGGCCAAATCTGGTGAATAAGCGGGATGCTGCAACAATGCCATTTTCAATGCCACAATTTTGGCCATGGAAACAGCGCAGGTGTGCACACGCGCATTGTCTTGATGCAAGAGGATTTTTTTCTTCTTCAGATGGGGGCGCTTCTCTTTGATTTCCTCGCTCAACCGTTGCAATAACGACGCGTAATACGCTCCTATTATTGTTTTTCCTTTTTCCAAGTAGTCGATGAAAATGATGCCCTGCGAATCCCAAAAGACCATGGCCATCACCTTGCCGGCTGATGGCACAGTTTTTGCCTTCTTCGGAGCCCGTTCACCCTTGAAAATTCACTGTGATGACTGTCTCTTCGTTTCTGGAGTGTAGTAGTGTATCCAAGTTTCGTCCGCAGTGACATATCGACGAAGGAATTCGGCCGGATTATGATGATAGAGCGCCAACATAACCTCAGAGTCCACTACACGGTTGCGCTTATTCTCCTCTGAGAGCAAACGCGGCACCCATCTCGCCGAAATTTTTTTCACAGACAATTTTTCATGCAAAATTGAAACAACTGTACCTTGTGATATGTCTGTGGCCTCTACTAATTCGCGCACTTTGATTTGTCGATCGCTCAAAATCAGATCGTGGATTTTGTCGATGATTTCAGGAGTAGACACCTCAACTAGGCGTCCTGAATGATGTTCATCTTTTGTGGATGAACGGCCACGTTTAAATTCATTCACCCAATTGTAAACCGTCGCAAACACAGGTGCAGATGTGCCATGAACTGCATCCAACTCGGCTTTGATTTCTTTCGGGCTCAAGCCTTTCAAATGGAGATGTTTGATGACAGCCCTGAACTCGCTTTTGTCCATTGTTATGAACAAATAAATGTTATTAACTTTAATCGAGGATAAAAATTGACCTACGCTATGGATCGAGCTGAAATTTTGACAGCTTTCCTGTCGATAGTGCTACTTACAAAAAAACCGACACTACGAGCGCCATCTCTCGGCTTTTCTAAGGACTTATTAAACGACCCTCGTAGTTACATTGTTAAAAATTTGTGAATTTTTTTACAAGAAATGTTGGAAGTTTTTACGCACAACAAGAAAGTAATACTATAATTCCGTTTTGTAAATTTACTATACAATACGTGTAAGGTTATTACAAAAAGATTCTAAAATTACAACTCACTATAGTAAGTTTCTTTCATTTCTTCACCTGTCTTGTAATTTTACTCGAATTGTATTATGTTTTGTATTAGTATACGTTGATTTGGAATTCTGCTCTTATTTGTTTTGAAAAACAATTTTAATTTTACAAAAAAAATTAACAGTATAGTGTAGATATTTGTAAGATATACAATTTCCTAGTATATATTATCTTGATATATTTCGTAAGGTTTAGTCAGCGTTTGCAATGCAAGCACATAAATATATATTTTTTATAATATCACATTATAAATTTTTGAAATTTTCGGCATTTCGCTACTATAATATGCATGTATTATAGTATTCACTACTTTCTCCTAAATTAGGTACTCTGTCTATTGATCCAAACCGTATTAAAAATATCTTGTGTATTTTAAAAGATCTAATCGTACAGACAGCGAAAGCGACTTTATTACCCGACTGCGCAACGCAAAGGAGTGGTATTGTGTTTAACAGTCTATGTATGTATGTTCCTTTGAAGCACTATATAGACCAAACGCCTGGGCCGATTTTTATGATTCGCACGTCAATCGATTCCTCTTAATCCGGCGAGTGTCACTAAAGATAAGACGTTAATGAAAATTCAATATGGCGACTACTGGACGCCATATTGTGAAAATTAAAAAAAAAAAGTCAACAAACTATGTCGAATGGGGTATCGTTGAATAGGTATTTAAAAATCATTATTAGTTTTCTCTCAATATTTTTCGATTTGACCATCCGTTTAGAATCTATATCGATTTAAAGTTTCGTAACAACCTTTCTCACATATAGGTTTTTAGACAGTAGAAATTTAAGATGAAAAGACGAAAAATTCATATAACTGGATGTGGATGGACATATATACTAAAGTATCTAGTAGGTATATTGTCCAATATACCATAGGTAGTCCTATCTAAAGTATCTAATATCTTAAGCAGTCGCCCATCTCTAATTACTAACGATTTAGTACTCAACTTCAGTCGAAAAACTATATATAGTTAGGGACTTACTTACTTATTGATTAATAAAATAACTATAGCTACCTAGGTATTCATAACTAAAAAGTATAAAATAAAAAAAAATAATTAAAAAAATCAAAAAACCCGACTGCGTAAAAAGTAACCAAAACTACGTACATAATAAAAAAACTGAAAAGAAAAAACAAGCACTTAGTCAGGTGGTCTAGAATTCCATAATATATTATTGAATAAATACTATTGCAGAAAATAAAATATATGTCAGCTAAAATAGCTGTCGAATAATGGATCCAGACTGTTCAGTTGTCATGTTCTATTATTAAAATATATTTTATTTTCTGCAATAGTATTTATTCAATAATATATTATGGAATTGTAGACCACTGGACATCTAAGTGCTTGTTTTTTTCTTTTCAGTTTTTTTATTATCTACGTAGTTTTGGTTACTTTTTACGCAGTCGGATTTTTTGATTTTTTTTTTTTTTTTTTTATACTATGTAAAGAAGATAGTACGAGGTTGACTTTACTTATTTTTGATAAAGTTTTTAACATTTTTGTTTTTCGATTAAATATCAATCTAGGTGTATCAAATTTTGATTGCTTTGATGGCGTAGTGGTTAAGAGACCGACCTACCGTGCCAGTATAATGGGTTCGATTTCCACGTAGGTGTACTTTGTGCATCCACATCAGTATCCAGGCCCATATGAGGTACTTGGGTCTGGTGCTCGACGGGCGATGGTGGTTCCGGGAGCATTTCCGTCAAATTGCTCCCCGGCTGGTCAGCGCGGCGTCCGCCCTTTCTCGGCTCGTGCCGAACGTGGGCGGACCCAGTTTCGAGGGCCGACGGCTGTATGCGGGGGTGATCCGCTCAATGGCCATGTACGGCGCACCCGTGTGGGCGAGGGCTCTGAACGCCCAGCTCAGGGCTATACTGTGGAGGCCACAGCGAGCCATGGCGGACAGAGCCATTCGAGGGTGTCTACCGAGGCGGCATGCCTATTGGCCGGAACACCTCCGTGGGACCTAGAGGCGGGGATGCTCTCCGACCTCTACCGGCGGGTTACGACAATGCGCGACGAGGGTGGCTCCCCATCGTTCAACGAGATAGCCACCTGGCGCGAGGACGCCCGCCGAGAAGTCATCGCCCGTTGGGCTACGCGGCTGGAGAGGCCTAGACACGGTGTTATTACCGTTGAGGCCCTCCCGCCCGTACTGATGGAGTGGATGGAGCGGCGGCACGGAGTACTCTCCTTCCGGTTGGTGCAGGTCTTGTCGGGGCATGGTTGCTTCGGCAAGTACCTACACACGGTCGTGCGGATGGAGTGGACTCCGTCCTGCCATCATTGCGACAGCGACGAGGACACGGCGCAATATACGCTGGAGGTGTGTCCGAGCTGGGACGGGCAGCGCCGTGACCTCGTCGCTGTCATCGGTGCCGACTAGGGTTCATTCCCGGGAATTCTCGAGCCGAGAATTCTCGGGAAATCGTTGGGCTTTGTTCCCGGGAAATCAAGCTCGAGAAAAGTCGAGAACTCGAGAAATCATGTACATCATATCTGTCTGACTGTATGTTCAGCTCCTGAGCGTGAGATGTTCCATTGATCTTGCAAAGTTTTCATTTGTTTTTATTCTAATTAACATGCCATAAATGGTGCTGTGATTGTAATTTAATTATAATTTACATTTATTTTCTACCTGAATTTAAGATATTAATGTTTTCTTTCATGTTGATTTTTTGTTTAGTTTAATAGAAGCTACTTTTGTTTAAAAGTTCTAAAAAATCAGCCAAAAATGGTGCTATCATTATAATTATGGATCTGAATAATATTATTTTAGTATTTTTTTAAAAATAGTTAATTAGCTTATTCATAAGATTAATGTTTTTGAATATAATCAATAAACGTTTTATAATTAATTAATTGGAGTGTGGTGGTGCTGTTTTTCAAGAAAGGCGATAAAACGCTCTTAAAGAATTACAGACACATCTCACTCCTGAGCCATGTGTACAAATTGTTTTCAAGAGTCATTACGAACCGACTCTCGCGCAAGCTAGACGACTTCCAGCCGCCTGAACAAGCTGGTTTCCGAAAAGGTTATAGTACCATAGACCACATCCATACGCTAGGTAGAACGACCCCCCACTAGGTGGACTGACGACATTATGAAGGTCGCAGGCAACTGCTGGATGCAGGTGGCACATGACCATTGTGAATGGCATTCTCGTGCGGAGGCCCATGTCCAACAGTGGACGTTTACGGGCTGATGGATGGATGGAATTAATTTGATACTTTTATTTGAGAAGAAAACCACTGAATTTGTTGACGTTATTGGAACCAAATAATATGAGAAAACGTACGTAAATGTAAATTTCTCGACAACCCGAGAAGCCTCGAGAAATTAGCCTCGAGAATTCTCGAGACCCGAGAAATTGAAAAGCTCGAGAAACCGTGAATCCTAGTGCCGACCTGACGCTGCCAGCTGTTGCGCGAGCGATGGTCGACAGCGTCAGGAATTGAGACGCGGTCGCCGCCTTCTGCGAGGCTGTCATCTCGCAAAAGGAGGCGGCGGAACGGGCCCGGGAGGATTCCCGTGACCCGGGTCACCGCCCGCGGCCGGGGCGGCGCAGGCGCGAATACCTACGCCTGATGCTGCCCTAACCGAGGCTTCGGGTGATCGGACCGGGGAATTGTCCAGTTACCCGACGTGAGGCCACCGCGTGAGGGCGACGCCTCGACGGCGAAAGCTGTCGGGGCGTCGACGAGAGAGGAACCCGAGAGGGCATACCACCGGGCGGACCACCGAAGACAAAGATCGGGTACCGGTGGTCCGCTCGCACGGCGAAGAAGAGATGCTTGCAGGGTGGGCGAATGGGGTTGCGCGCCGCCTCTTCCGTCACCCCGGACCGATTTGGTGGGGTGCGACGTCCATAGCCCACCGCAAAAAAAAAGGTATACTTTGTGCGATACATAAATTGTTCCAAATGTGGCTGTAATTGTGTTCATATAATGATTTGTGATGTTTACGCGAGTATTACAACATTTGAAATAAAATTATTTTTACTTTTTTGTTTGTATTTGATTTTTAATTTCCCGCCGTTTCGAACACTTTACAACGTTCATGGTCACGAGAGGACTGAACGCAATAGAAACCGTAAAAATAGTATTATTTGAAAAACACTAATTATATGTTTTTAAAGTCCCACTACAAGGTTTATTCCTTTAGTGCCAGGTGCTGTCTTTACATAGCCACCGAAGACAAAGATCGGGTACCGGTGGCCCGCTCGCACGGCGAAGAGAGGAGTTTTGCATGGGGGGTCTATGGAGTTATGCGCCGCCTCTTCCGTCACCTCGGACCGATTTGGCGGAGCGAGACAAAGTCCATAGTCCACCGCAAAAAAAAAAGAAAAAGGTGTTGTCTTTACATAGGTGTCTTAATTACAATTTGGCCCGAGTGGACGAAACGGCGACAGTCCACGACTTATAATAAGTCTTATCGTTTAGATATCACTTTACAGAGTGCGTCGCTATGCCCTCGTTACCTAAAAGGCACCTACGCTTTCCGGTAACGATGTCGTAGCAAGGCAAGGACACAAATTACGTGCAAACTCGGAAAGTCCATTTGTGGATCGCGAAGAGAATTGCCTTGCGTGGGAATGCAACCCACGACACTCAGCACGAAACTTTGGTACTTAGGTAACTATATTATCTATGCAGTAATTGACATTAAATGGCTATTTTATAGTAATTTTAATAAACACAGCTCGTATGTGCAAAGGCAGCCCTTCCATGAATGGTGAAAAAAGTTCGAAATGTACCGATATTAAAGATCAAATACATAATAAAAAAAATTAACCAAAAAAAAACCTACTTCAAAAAAATATATTCGGATTCAACCATATACGTATTATTGAGGATAACTCAAAAACTACAGGTCAAATCTTGATCAAATTGAAAGGGGACCACATTGGAAATAGCAGCTTTCTAATAAAAAAAATGAATCATGTAAATCAGTACACCTAGAAAAAAATTGTGATGTGATCGACGTAAAAAAAAAAAATTGTTTACTTCCCGGTTTTCTTTTTACATACTTACATACATACATATCATCACGCCATATCCCTTGCAGGGTAGGCAGAGAGAACAGAGTGCCAGAGAACTCTATCCTTGCATACTTCACTCGCTTCCTCAACATTCATAATTCTCTTCATACACGCTCGCCGGTTTCGGAGACTCTTGACTCCACCATCCTTCAGTACGTGACCAATCTGGTCTAGGTAGGTGAGTCTCGGTCTCCCTCGGTACCTACATCCTTCCACTTTCGCATTGTATATCTTCTTAACCAGACACTCGTTTGGCATTCTTTCCACATGTCCGAACCATCGGAGCATTCCTTTCGCATCTTTACACCAATACTCTCTTTCATACCAACTCGCTTTCTTACATCGTTCGTTTTCTTTATAAATATTTTAAAAATTATTTGTGTTGTTTATGTAAGTATTTTCCATTTGAAATAAAACTATTTTTATAGATTTTACTATATCGTCGTCAATTTCACAGCTTTCATGGTCACAGGAGGGCCAGTGTTCGAAACTAAAAACTAAATACAGACGCCATAAACTGCGCAAAAAATATTTTATTTTAAATCTATAAAGCATATTGTTAGACAGATTTAGTACACCATTTGAGTATACATATAATTCACAATATAATGGTGCATGTGTGCCTATGGTACAGAATGTTTTGCCCACAGGACAAATTTTAATAATTATAATACTAGCAGTTGTACAAATATGACTAACTTCATGCTCACTAACTTCATATATTTTGATTGTGTGTTCTATAATATAGCACAGGATTCTTTCACACCAGTGACATCAGACTTATTAGTTACATAGAAAAATATATAAAACTTAACTACCTATATAAAAATTTGTATTTTATTATTCTCTATTTTCCTATGAAATGATGCCCTTGTTTTTTTAGAAATCATGTTATACTTGTACTAGCGAACCTGACAAACTATGTACTGTTTAAAATAAAAAAAAGGTGAAAAAAAATTAAGATTTTCATGAAAAAAAAACATTATCGCCAATTTTATACAGTAGCTTTCATCCATCCTCAGAATACATCCATTACTGTCATAGCACGTTATATATTCCACAAATACATTGGCTAAGGTTACATCAGTTACATTTAACATATGAGAATCTGTTTATAAATAGTTGTGTGAACTGACTGGAATGAGAGTTATATTTAGAATTCCATTTGTACACTGTATTGTAACAATGGTACAGAAACAAAACAATAGATTTGGCAGAATAACACAATAACACTAATAAATACCATAGATATTAAGAAGAAGAATAATATGTAGTAAGATGAGGAGTAAAAAGTTTGTATTAAGACTATCTAGTCGCATCAGAAAATTAATGTTAGGCACAATAACATATTATATTCTTACTTCACTTGTGCCTGGAGAAAGAAGTAATAGTAAGATGGGTTGCCACTATATACATATTTTGGGATATGGTGAGAGGGGTCAAATTTAAAAACGGGGTATATATAATATCTCATATTTATGACCTACTTAGAGGAAATAATATTTTTTTATTACGATATCTAAATATCATACTGGAATATTGCTATATATCCTGCCAGTATGATTGATTATAATTAATGTAATAGAATAATTAGCATGATTAATAATTGTACAATTTGTTTTGATGTATATATATGTACCCACATCTATTAAGAGGGTGCTGACCTTTGTAACACAGGTTTACTACCTAGCACAGAAGTCAGAGACTTCACACATAACATGTAAAATTTAAAGAGAAAAATAAATTAAAAAAAAAAAAAAGAATTAAAATTAGCCTATAACACAACCCACTGTCATTTACTTTACAAATAGACATATATACATATAAAATATTATTTTTACTTATTAAGCAGACAATGGACAGGTAAAGACAGTTTATGGAAGGAACTTCTCCCTAGAAATGGGTAATATACCTGGTATTTATAGCATTGATGAAGTTTACCAACTTAAATCAGGCTACAAACTAAATCTAAATACTGATAAGAACTCCTTATTTAAAACAAAACCAAGATCTAAAGATTTATTATGGCATCACATAAGAATAATGACGAATAATTTATTATAGAAATTAGAAACATTTATAATTATTTTCACCTGAAGATTTACTGTTAAACACAAATGTTTTACATAAAGAATCCTCCTCCTTTTTGAAGTCGGTTAAAAAGTGAAATGTTTACTCACTTGTGACATATTATGAAGGGCCATATGATGTTGTATAACAGCCTCAGTCAGCCACTCTAACCTTCCAGTCTCAGCTAATGTACTTCCATCAATAATTTGTCCACTATCCAACATTTGTTTAGGAAATGTCAACAAATTCTTTAGATACTCCACCGTGTGCCTCTCCCGATCATGATTGCCATATTCAGCCTGTCTACTGTACGATGCTAATACCACAGCTTGCTGACAGTCACAAATAATTCTGCCTTCTATTAAATCGTTCTTTAATTGTAAGAAATAGTGGTAACGTGTTACTTCGTCAGTGATCAAGCTAATGCCAGATATTACGTAGTACATTACGCGGAGGTAGAGCTGGTGCGATGATGCGTACTTCTCGAGTTGACGTTTCAGCGGCCGCTCCAACTGCACCCACCTCGGTTGTTGACTACGGTTGATGTAGCGCAAGCCAAAGAACTCCGACTGGTTAATTGCTTGTCTCTGACATACGTTATCGAGGCATTCTTGTCCTGTACTGTCAACAGACAGCGTACAATCTGCGACACCGCCATCCAGAAGTTCAACACTTATCACAAACAAACTCTTTGATGCTACATTGTACTGCCGCGTTTTCTTCAATTTTAACTTGAAAGGCATCTTCCTAACCTACCCGCCGCCAATTCGCAATAACATCACATAGGAATCAAACGTTAACGTTACATTTATGGCGAAGGAATGTAGGAAACGATGCATCCGTTACGCGCGCCACATATATATGATATTTCGCATTGAATTCGCAACGTAATACCGGTCTCTTGAAATAATGAATGTTACATTTGCAATGACGTAGCTATATCGGTGGAAAGCTATAAAACTTGTTGAGAAAACATACACGTATTATGAAAATAAGAAATTCACGTTCACAACATTGAAGCCATCGAGAAAGTGACAATTTTAATGACATTTGTATTTTGGTGTTGCCACAATCATGAAGAGTAAGTAAATAGATTACTTACAAGAAAATAACTATTTTTGATTTGGTAGAAAATACAATATGTCAACAGCAAGGATGTAAACAAATAAAATAGCCCGAGTTTTTTTTTGGCGCGAATGTGGAAATGTCATGTCACGCTCTTGTATTATATTCATTTCTTTAGTGTTTTGTGGTGTTATATTGAATAATTTTGCTGGTATTTTATGCAATATGGTACAGTTAAAGTGCTGAAGTGTAGTGAATATGGTATAATAGTGGTTTACGTGTATTTTCATATTTGTCAAAAATTCCTAAAGAAAATCATTGATTAGGTTATCAGCGTCCGATTAATGGTAACGACTTGACTTACTGACAGACAATGACTATTAAGGCTACATAATATGAAGAAATGATGAACAAAGTATGAAAAATAATTAAATAAGACTTGGCTGTATGGGCTTAGATCCCTTTGCCTGTCCGAATGGACGAACAGAACCAAAAAAAAAATAGCCCAAGATCCCACGACGGCCAGACCTTCGTTTTTTTATAAAAGCTGAAAGATTTTCTGTGTATGTCTCCTATACAGGTAAGAACGACCAGCGACTATGGAGTTTGTATGGTCACTTGGGCATGTATCAGAAAGTAAAGGTGTAAAAAAACCTTAAATTCGTTAATAGTTATAGTATAAAAAGTAAATATTATATATTGGAGACCTATAAAAAAATGTTAACTCAATAGCCGCAGTTTTAATAGTTTTTACATCTTGCCAGACACATTGAATGTCCGCTGCAGGTGCGAGCGCGGTACTGGTAATAATTTGAGATTTGTGGACCTAACCAAAATACATGCAGAGTTGACACAGTTAATTTGTCAGAGTTTATTGATTTCATGCTATCATCATCATCATCACGACCCATATATGTCCCACTGTTAGGCTCAGGCCTCCTCCGTAATGAGAGGTAAATTAACCTACTGTACCACGTTGGTCAGACGTCTTGGTATAGGGTTTTGTTTCGGGTTTTCCCTCTCTTGTATAGATGTTATATGCGTTATATATCCCTTAGTCGTTTCTTACGATCACCCACGGGTAAGATAGGGGTGGTGAATTGTATTCTTACTCCGTCACCACACGGATTATTCATCATTCAATTTCATGCCCTCACAGGATGTGATTGGAATCCTGCGTTTTTCAGAAAAGGAAAATTGAAACCATACAAGACGATATATTGGCGACGGTCATGCCATCGACTGAAGGAATAATGACGAAGAAAATTAAAATATCAACGACAGTGAAAAAAATTATAAAAACGATTAAATATTTTTTTACGTGTAATAATACTTTTTTTTTTGTGTTTTGTGTGTTTTATGATATTAAAGTAACTTTTTAACTTTATATAACATGACTGACAACGTAATATGATTTATTTGGATATCTTAAAATATTGCTGTGTGGTAGCGGCTACGAATACTACCAACCCTTACTTTGCTCGTGGATGTCGTAAAAGACAACTAAGAGCTTTTTATAGACCTAAAACAACTCCACCTGATGTCGTTCGGTCAACAATTACATTTCCAAGGAGGGTTGACGTCAGGCAGGCGGCCGGTCAAAAAACTATTGCCAATAACTTTTGTAGTATGTATTCGTACATATTGCGTCCTCCGGAACGGGCCACCGAAACCCGGTCTTTGTTTTCGGTGGCCTGACTGGCGAATACCGCAATGCTAATGAATATATGGATAGATTAAAGACAAACATATTACATAGGCAACGTTATTAAAATACATTAATAACACAATGAAATTTATTTAGGAGGGCTTCGTATTTTTATATATCAGGGCAACAATTTTACTGTTTGTACAGAATAACTTATTCTGTTGAAAATTGTTTTAGATACAGTACACACATAACGTACTAGTGTTGTGTAACTCATACAAGAGTCACCTCAAATGTCCCATCACTTCAATAATATATTTTATCACACTTCAAATGAGGCACTCGACGAAAGAATTGGCGCGAATCGAATGCGTCGAACGTGCGTGACCGGCTGTCGTCATCTCGCTTACACTGCTTGTGTGTGAGCGAGCGAGAAATAGTATGTAAGTGACAAGCGCCTCAAATGAATGAGTTAGTGAACTATACAATATGTAAAGCCTATTTTTCAATAAAGGACTTTAAGCATTTTATTGTTCCTTGTCTAATTTTTATTTTACATTGATTGAAAGATATTGGTTACTTTCTTTTCATACATCATAATAATTCACGCATGCATGACGCGTGTGTTTATCGATTGTTTGTAGTAACTGATCTCAGAAATTTTCTCAATTCGTTTGTTTATAGTAATGTCTTAATAAAGTTATAGCTCAACTTTGTATGTTTGCCGTATGTCACGAAAATAGTTCAACTCGTAGTTTTGTAATAATGTCACAGTATACCTCAACTTGTAGTCACATACCAACAGTCTCATTCTCCCACCTCATTGAGGTGGTACAATGTCCCAACTCACGATTCGATATGAGTTATTCATACAAACTTATCCATTTCGCGTGTCCTACTCAAATCTATAATGTACAAATTGCTTTGTTGATTATTTTAAATAAAACTACAAAATAACATCTAAAATTGTATAATTTTCTAAAAATAATACATGTTGCATTTGATTTTATAACCACTTTAAATAAACCCATATCCATTCTATTCAGCCCGAAGCTCGCTGATTGCTCTCCTTAGAAGTCGAATCTAGAAGCACCCAGTCTATTGGTTGCTTTAAGACTGTCATTATCTTTTCCTCTGGTGAACCCTTTTTTGGTTCGTTCATATATTCCCATTTCTGCCAAAAAAAAGTTATACCTACATAAATTTCTATGATCTATTGTGAGTGAATTAGTTCATTCATCATTCAAAATACCTATGTCAAATATGTCAGTCACTTCGTGGCAATTGACATACTTCATTATTGTAGTAAGATACTAATTCATCACAAAGAAAACCTTTATTTACATCAGAGGAAAATGAAGGTCCTCGTCTTCCTTTATGCACCTACTGTGCATAAAGGAAGACGAGGACCTTCATTTCGACGAGGATCTTCATTTGGTGATAGGTAACTAGTATCTAGTACTTAATACTACTACTGAGTCATGCCATCTACCATAATTAGAATGTTGCCAGTAATAACTTTATAGATAAAAAGCGTTTCTGCCTCATTCAATAATCTTTATGACTGTCATGCCTCAGTATTAAGTCTCCTTAAACCACTTGGTTGATAAATTTAACTTTGAGACAGATTTTTAGTTTACAGTCACCACCAAAGATAGTTTTTCAAATGAGATTGGTGTTAAGTAATTATTTATTATTTATTTATTAAACTCCATGTTTTTAAATTTTTCATGAACATACAACTAGTTTCGTATAAATAGATATAGGCGCCAGTAACCAGCAATGATGATTTACGTTTACCTAGATTGCTAAAGAAATATGGGTTATTTAAACAATGACGTTGAATAAATCTAAAGGTAATACTCACAGCATTGAGGGGTAACGACATTAAAATGGATTCATATCTAGCATCAGGTGTGTGCAGTCCAAACTTAGTGCCTCTGTCATAAATGAGATTGAACTCCACGTACCGACCACGGCGGAGCAGCTGCCATTGACGTTCGTAATAGCCGTAACCATCGTCTTTATGTCTTTTTACTGTAACAAAAGTAGTTAACATTTTTGTGTTCAAAACATATAATACAATGTCATAATTTCTTTTATTACATTATAATTAAAAGAATCCAAGAAATGATTACATTGTTGGAAAATCTTGAGTTTCTTAAATTTGTAGAATTAATAATGCAAATAGCCAAATGAAAGTAATAATAAAAAGTTCAAATGATATAACTTATAAAACATTGAAGAGTTATTGTCATATAAACCAGAATACCCGTGCGAATGTGTCACGACATTTTTATTACATACTAACACTAACTTCAGAGAGGTTGAGTTAAAAGTGAAATATTTTATTTTTGCTATTGCGGCAGGTGTATATATACATCATTGTAATAATGGACATGACACATTTACACATTACATTCGTCCCGCGTGGAATACACTTCAAGAATTTCCATAATAACAAAAATCAACATTAAGAAATAACATATATGTAGAGAACTTACAGTTTTAGTAAATAACTGTTATAATATTGAAAAGTAAAACAGTTTATTACCAAGTGGTAAGTAGCTGGGTATGACGGCCTCCGCACACGAAGTAACAAATTTAAATGCAGACTGTTGATCTGGTGTGTCCAGATCATCGAAGAATATACCGCCGATGCCACGGCGTTCACCGCGATGTGGAATGGAGAAATAGTCGTCACACCATTTCTTAAATCTGACACAAAAGATATATGTTCTTATACTAAATGCATATGTAGCGTTTAAGCACCCTGTTTATATTGCTGACATTTTTGTAATGCCAATTCTAAAAGCTCTAAATTTGTAATTTTAATATAATAAGTGTTAAATCTATATATATAAAAGAAAGTTGTGTTAGTTACAATAGTTATAACTCTAGAACGGCTGGACCATTTTTTATGATTTTAATGTGATTGTTTGTTATCGTCGGGAATAGGATACAGAATATTAAAATATGATAGTAATGAACAAAAAAATCATTAAAAAAACATCAGTTCTAAACGTTCATTTGTTGATGATGTAACAAAACGCAACTGACAGCTGAAGACGTAATGGTTTGTTTGAAAAATACCGCAAAAAGTTGAATTTAAATTTGACTGGTCAGAGTTCGTTTTGTGCGAGTGTTACGAATTTTTACGAATATTGTTATAATAAATCATATTGTGTCTATATTGTCATCAACAATGTCGCGACCAATAAGATCAAATCTTTCCCGACAAAGCCGTAACGCAATTAGAATTCGAAACATCACGAATGTAAACACGGCAGAAGAACAATATATTGCACGGGAAGACCGCCGCGTTAATATGACCCAATTTCGAGCTTCTCAATCACAAGAGCAGCAAAGCGAGGCTGCCCGTGAAACGACTCGGTTGACAATGCGAAAGTCTCAGTGATCAACAATTAGAAAATTTTCAACGCGCAAGAAGCAAAATGTCGTATATGACAAGGTAATTCTGTATGCGTGACAGTAGAATTAATTTATTTTGATGTTGCCAGTAACAAATAAAATAATGAAATGGTAGCTTTAATAAATTCTCACAAAATTAAAAAACGATATAGGTTTTTTATTCTTATTTTCATCCCTCTTTATCGTGTGGTGACATAGTAAGAATATAATTCATCACATATAATACCTGTGGGTAATCGTAAAAAAAAACGACTAAGGGATATAAAACGCATATCACATCTATGCAAGAGAAGGAAAACTAGAAACAAAATCCTGTACCAACACGTCTGACCAGCGTCAATTTACCTTTCATTATGTAGTAGGCTCGAACGCAACAGTGGTATATTTGTGCTGATATGATGACTCTATTAATAAATCAATAATTTTACTATCAAAATTAAATACTTAATTATATTACGAGACGTACTTGGCATAGTAAGTTTTGTCGTGTTCATCGCAAGCATTCTTTAGCGTCAAATGGAAGTGTTTCGCATCATCTTCATTTAAATAGTACGGAGTTAAATCAGTACCACCTCCAAACCACCACTGAACACCTACGAAAGAAAAACAATTAATTATTATCAATGATATACGAGTTAAGTTGAAATGAAATGAGATATACAGCTATAGATAATTATGCGATATGCATATTATAATTATTGTATGACAAGACAGCGCGAGTAGCTCTCAATCTTGAAGTGTTGATTTGTATCATTTTGCACTAAGTGATAGCCCTGTAAATTGCCAGTCGTTCATTAGATCAATATATCAAATGTCCTTAATTACCTGAAGGTGATTAAGGACATTTGACATTTTTCACCAATATGTGAAAGCGACAGTAACAATTGATTTAGATTTTGCCTAAAGTGGGAGTGCCCATTTTAAACAAAAATCGTTGCATAAAAGGCTAGTAAATATTTCCAGTATAAACTCCTAAAGGAGCTGGCCAACATTGTATGGACAGTTGCCCCACTTGTTAATATTCATGTACGGACATAAGATTGGTATTATTACATAGTACTTGGTCTCTAGATTACATATCGAAAACAAAAATGTCTCTAAAAGTTGCAGGTTTTTTTTAAAATAAGTTTTTACTTCGTTGCTATGACACAAATATCAGGCACTTTCAACAATAATACTATTATAAATAGGTATAGCCAAAACGTATTTCTTAGTGCATGCCTAGTTATGCCTTACTCAATATGTCTAACTCATGCAAAGCAGTCAATTTGCAATCTCTATTAAACTACACGAAGCAATAAATACCTATCATTTGAATTTTGTGGAATATCTATACCATACGATATACTAAAAGAATATATGGTGCTGTATGGTATCGGCTACGAATACTACCAACCCTTACTTTGTTCGTGGATGTCGTAAAAGACGACTAAGAGCCTTATAACGACCTGGGCCAACTCCATCTGATGCCGTTTGGTCAACAATTATATTCATGACATTTTCAATTAATTTATTCTGATTTATGGTATCATTAATAGTAAAACGGAGGAGGTTTCAGGAGTGGAAGGGGATGCATGGATCAAGTGTTCTCTCTGCGCAACATTGTGGAGAAGCATCTGGCTCTAGGTCAGAGGGTTTTCTGCAGTTTTGTGGATCTGGAGAGAGCATTTGACACGGTTGTACGAAAGGAACTTTGGGACATTTTACCGGAGTATGGTATTAACGGTAAACTGCTACAGGCTGTGCAGTCCAGTTACATGGGCTGTAGAGCCTGTGTGCGGCTGGATGATGGAATGTCGCCTTGGTTTGACGTCAATATCGGCGTTAAGCAGGGGTGCGTTCTGTCAGCCAGGCTGTTTATCATATATCTGGATAAATGTCTCCAAAGGTTGAACGATATGAATGTGGGAGTCCAGATGGGCGACTCAGTGGTCACTGCTCTGCTTTATGCAGATGATGCAGTCCTGCTGGCACAGTCAGCGATTGACCTGCAGACCCTAGTCGACACAATGACAGAAGATTGTAAGAAAAGGGGTCTACGCGTGAATGTGAGCAAAACCAAAATAATGGTCTTTGAAAGAGATAAAACCAGAACAGATGTAAGAGTAACAATAGGTAATGATGTACTAGAGCAAGTGGATGAATTTGTATATCTTGGATGTGGATTTAGCCGAGATGGAAGGTACACCACTGATATAGAGCGAAGAGTGAATGCGGGAAATAGAGTGAACGGAGCGTTGGAGCAACTTCTCGGCAGCCACCACCTCAGCCAGAAGGCACGTGTAGCAATACATAACGCAGTGCTTGTCCCAACATTACTGTATGGAAGCGAGAGTTGGGTATGCAGAAAAGAGTATGAAAGTAAAATTAATGCGGTCGAAATGCGATCTCTGCGGAAAATCTGTGGAGTTAGGCTGACCGACCGCATTCGTAACGACGACGTAAGAGAGCGAGTAGGTATGAAAGAGAGTATTGGTGTAAAGATGCGAAAGGGAATGCTCCGATGGTTCGGACATGTGGAAAGAATGCCGAACGAACGCCTGGTTAAGAAGATATACAATGCGAAAGTGGAAGGATGTAGGTACCGAGGGAGACCGAGACTTACCTACCTAGACCAGATCGGTCATGTACTGAAGGAAGGTGGAGTCAAGAGTCTCCGAAACCGGCGAGCGTGTATGAAGAGAATTATGAATGTTGAGGAAGCGAGTGAAGTATGCAGAGATAGAGTTCTCTGGCACTCTGTTCTCTCTGCCTACCCTGCAAGGGATATGGCGTGATGATATGTATGTATGTATGTATGTGTAATAGTAAAACAATAAAAGTCAATCATTAATTTTTATACATAGCAGGTTTACTGTTGTGAGTATAAGTATTTCTAAAACAATTTTCGAGTGTAAAGATGTCCTGAAATGTTATCTAGTTATAAAAAAAGCACGAATACGATAGCATCGCAGCACGATACGATATAAGATATCTAGAAAATTGTTCAGAATACTATTTTAGAATTTTATCAGACAGTTGTGATCAGTTCAACGAATCTAATAAATATAGGCGTATCGGTTTAACTGTTTGATTTTTTTACTATAATCACGCAACCAACAGAGTTTATTGTAGCTACCTAACTAACTAACAAAATAATTGACTGATTGTTTTTATGAGCTTAAATTAGTTCTTTAAAATAAATATTGCCAGCGTCAATAAAAAAATAAATAAGCTTAAGTTAACGTAATCAACGCACAAATACAAAACATTAACATTACTTTCCATATATCGTAATATTCATAACTGAATTTTTGATCGATAGAAGCAATCAATACACAGGTCAATCTCTATTAATACTGTCGTCCAAATAAAATGGCGATGAAGCTAAAATGAATAAATTGACTAATGTTTTTATTGCAAGAATAATTTCTGCTAGTTTAATATCAAAAAGGAAAAATGGTTAATATCAGGAAATACAAATCAAGTTTTTGTAACGATAAGTCGAATCTGTACGTTTTACTTCTATTATTAGGTATTTTCGTAGATCCGGGGCGAATCTTGGCCAGGTCCTTTAAAAGTAATATAAGTGACAATATAATATAAATGTTACACGTCATTCGTATCGTCCTAAGTATTACCTAAATTTTAATTATATATAATTTAACATCAATGTTATTCATATTGCTATAGGTTATTACTTGAAATTTAGATGGCGTTGGTGATGTCAAAATCTATAATTTGATGTAGATGTCGATATATGTACAACGTTATTGAGTTTATTCTTATCAGTCAACTTTATGCTGCTCACACTAGGAATGTACCCATATTACGTGCCTCATTTTTTTCATGTTTTATTGCTTATGGTGGAAAATGAACAAACAGTACACCTCATGGTAAGCGTTACTGTCGCTAATGGATCTTTGCAATACCAGGGGTGGGGGTGCCAAACAAAACGGGCCCGCGGCTGAAATAAAGTGTCAGTGTTAACCCCAAAAAAACTATAAACCCCATCACTTCCCTCTAGTTTTCACGTAGTTATTAATATGCTTTTGCAAACAGGTCTTTAAAAAGTTTGATGATGGAAAAACTTAGTTTGACTACATGACAACGACCAATCTGCCACCCCCACCCTTATGACCAAGCGTGAAAATACTTTAAAGACTCATTATGAATAGGCAACGTAGTTTGGGTACATTCCCTTACGTATATCTCATCAGTGATGAGATATACGTGATGAGTCATCACATACCTAGCGATTTGTGAATAAATTATAAATCTGTGTACGTATTCAAAGGCATAGAATGCGAATTGAAAAAATATTATATAACTCACCATCTTTATCTTTAACTTCGAAATATCTATAGTTGAAGTGTATGGTAGGTACCATGGGGTTGCGAGGGTGTATAACGGCACTCACTCCCGCCGCGAAGAATGGCAGTTCAGAGTTTTGCAGATTCTTACCTCTATATGAAACAATATAATAGGTACTACACAAAGATATTCTAAGAAGGCGGCAAGAATGAATGACAGACTTTTGTCTTTATTTTTTTTGTTAAACGACAACATTCTGCACCAAGGTAATAATGTTTGTATTAAAAGGGACATTAAAAACGTGCAATTAACGAACATAAATAACACGCACACTCGATACAACATACTGTGGATTGATTTTTTCAATCCACAGTTTGTCCCTTTACTGTCCCTTTTGGGAGATCGAACCCAGGACAACTCGTACGGTAAGACGGTATGATAACCACTACCCCACCTGTGTAGTCAAATATAAACAAAATATCGTAAATCTTATCTTGAGTAATGATATCCTCTTTATTATTTGGGAGACTATGGTCTGGACACCATCTTCCGTGTGGTGACGGATTAAGAATACAATTCACCACCACTTATCTAACCCGTGGGTGATCGTACGAGACGACTAAGGGATGTAAACGCATATAACATCTATGCAAGAGATGGAAAACTCGAAACAAAACCCTATACCAACACGTTTGACCAGCATGGTACAGTAGGTGAATTTCCCTCCCATTACGGAGGAGACTTTATCTCAACAGTGGGACATATGTGAGATGAGACGGTCTGGGCACCCCCGGGCGGCATGTAGCTGTACTCAATTGTGTTCCCTCCCCACCGCTATTAGTCCAATCACTGGTACCGATTCTTCAGTGTTGCTAGGGCGTCTCTCACACGCGGTTCGCCTCTCTCTCTCTCTCTTCACCCACCGGCTACCTTAGCTAGGTCGGAGCAGTGATATCCTAAGGACGAAACCAGTTACAATTATGATAGTAATAGGAGGGAAGACACAGAAGGAAATACGAGACGGACTACTAGGGCTGTCATCAGCATATCATAATCGGCATTCACTTTTTTTTTTAAAGATTGCCCTAAGGCCTAAAGCCTGTCCTGCACTAAGGAAATAAATCTTGTATTGCGGGGACTTTACAGACATGCAATTTAAAGGATACAAATTACATCCAGAAAGAGAACAATAATTTGTTGATCGTATAAAGTATTATTCTACGTGGAAATGGAAACCACGACACTTGGCATGGTAAGTCAGTACCCACTACGCCATCAGTTGAGTCACTTTTAGGTTGGCGTATTCTTCGCGGATTGTAATGCATACGGTTCCTCCTCTCTCAATTATAGTAATCAGGAAAAGTGAGAGAATATTTTTGAATAGAAAATTATTCACACGAAATATAACTACTAGAGAACGCCCGTGAACAACTGTAAACGCTGTATTCCAGACGTCGGTGAAATAAAAATCAAATAACTACAATTGATAAAATCCCTGAAAATTGTTCTATTTTACATGTATAATACTCGCGTAAACATCAAATATCTTTAGCAAATTAGTTCTTATAAGTCTAAGATGGTTATTAGAAAATCAATTTTTAAAAAAATTGACAGTCATTATTAGTGTTTTTGATGTTATTACAGCGATCATCCGTAGAGCCATCTTAGGATATTGCGAGCTCTTGGTTACACAGTAATTTGTGGCTTCAAAGAAAAATTATAAATAAGTTAAATAATAACGAAAAGATTTTTATTCAAAATTAAAAATATGTTTTTAATTACTTCATTCTCGATGTGGTGACAGAGAAAGTATATAATTCACGAACTTGTTTCTTGCCGGGTGAGTAAAACTTCTTTCTAATGGAAAGCAAAAAAAAAGACTACCCACTATTTGGTCACCGACCAACACCATCACATGCCATTGACAACGGCACGCAACTATTATCGAGAATACGTCGTTCCGTTCCGGGAATGGCGCAATACGTATTAAAGAAGACGTAGAACGTAGAAAAGAAGACGTACGTACGAACTAATACACTGGATGGATGCTTGCCGCTTCACGTCACCCAGCTGCATACCCCGCCCGCCCCGCTACCTCTTTGCTCGTATGCAACTCGGCTTTAACTCGGACCCAGTGCGCGAACGTTCATACAAATAATTCTATTGCTACATCGGTCCGTCAAAAATCTTCTCCGGCATGAAGATTCTAGAATGACGGAAAGAAATCGGATGACGGAGATCGGATGTAGTACGTAAATTACCATAGAAATAGTTCTACGGTTACGATGGACCATATTTTCACGGGTTCGGATCGGATGTAGTGCGGAGCCGCTCTTACAATACAAATGCGAATGTGCAGTACCCTAAGGGCAGGAGGGCTCTGTACAGTCGGAGCACACGTCTCCGGTCATGGCTTCGCCAGATCACGACTGGGAGGCCGACGAGTGTGTTCCGCCCGTGACGGAGTCAGAAGTGAGGGCGGCTGTGGCAAAGATTCGTTCCGCCACCACGGCCCGGGCGGAATACCAATCCGGGTGTTGACGTTGCTCCTCGAGCATCTCGAACCTCATCTCAGGCGACTGTACAACATCTGTCTGACGTCTGGACAGTTTCCTGAGTGCTGGAATGAAGGGAGGTTGGTTCTCTTGCCAAGGCCGGGACGGCCCCCGGATTCGCCGTCGGCCTACAGGCCCATTTTCCTTCTCGATGATGTGGGTAAGCTGTTGGAGCGTGTCCTCGCTGCCCGCATCGTCCGACATCTAGAAGAGGTGGGGCCCGATCTGTCGGACGCTTAATTCGGCTTTCGAAGGAGGCGTTCGACCATCGGGGCCCTGCTACGCCTGAGGCAGACAGCCGCGGAGGCTGTCGCCGGTAGAGGAGTGCTGTTGGCGGCGTCGTCAGACATCGCCAACGCATTCAATAGTCTGCCATTCAGCTGCGTCAGGGAGGCGCTCCGATTCCATGGACTGCCCTTGTACCTGAGGCGGCTGGTGGCAGACTATTTGGAGGGGCGCAGTGTCCTCTGCGCGAGTCCCGCAGGAAACATTGTGCAGACGCCCATGTCGTGCGGTGTTCCGGTTGGTGTCAGTATTGGGGCCGACTCTGTGGGACATCGGTTACGACTGGGCGTTGAGAGGGAGTCTCCCTCTCAGGCTGAGCGTGATATGCTATGCTGACGACACGCTCGTCACAGCCCGGGGCAGGACACTCGAAGAGGCGGCGAGCCTGGCCACTCTCAGCATCGAGGAGAAGGTCAGGCGAATCGAGGTGCTGGGGCTCAGGGTGGCCCTAAATAAGACGGAGGCCCTTCTATTCCATGGGCCCCGCGTAAGGCAGGCAGCCTTGTACTTGGTTGTGTGTAGCCTGTACGGCGCACCCGTGTGGGCGAGGGCTCTGAACGCCCAGCTCAGGGCTGTTCTGTGGAGGCCACAGAGAGCCATGGCGGTCAGAGCCATTCGCGGGTACCGCACGGTGTCGACAGAGGCGGCATGCTTATTGGGCGGGACACTCCCATGGAACCTTTTTTGTTTTTTTTTTTGGTGGATTATGGATGCGTCTCGCCCCACCGAATCGGTCCGGGGTGACGGAAAGGCGGCGCGTGACCCCATAGACCCACCGTAAAACTCCTCTCTCTTCGCCGTGCAAGCGGACCACCGGTACCCAATTTTTGACTTCGGTGTACCCCCACGTGAGACCTAGGTGCGGAGATGTTCTCCGACCTCTACCGGCGGGTTACCTCAGTGCGCGACGAGGGTGGCTCCCTATCGTCTGACGAGATAGCCACCTAGCGCGAGGACGTCCGCCGAGATGTCATCGCCCGTTGGGCTACGCGGCTGGAAAGGCCTAGACACGGTGTTGTTACCGTCGAGGCCCTCCGGCCCGTACTGATGGAGTGGATGGAGCAGCGGCACGGAGTGCTCTCCTTCCGGTTGGTGTGGGTTTTGTCGGGGCACGGTTGCTTCGGCAAGTACCTGCACACGGTCGTGTGGAGGGAGTGGACTCCGTCCTGCCACCATTGCAGTAGTGACGAGGACACGGCGCAACATACGCTCGAGGTATGTTCGGGCTGGGACGGGCAGCGCCGTGACCTCGTCGCTGTCATTGGTGCCGACCTGACACTGCCGGCTGTCGTGAAAGCGATGGTCGACAGCGTCAGGAACTGGGACGCGGTCGCCGCCTTCTGCGAGGCTGTCATCTCGCAGAAGGAGGCGGCGGAACGAGTCCGGGAGGATTCCCGTGACCCGGGCCGCCGCCAGCAGCCGGGGCGGCGCAGGCGCGAATATCTGCGCCTGATGCCGAACCGAGGCTTCGGCTGATCGGACCGGGGAATTGTCCGGTCACCCGACGTGAGGCCTCCGCGCGAGGGCGACGCCCCGACGGCGAAAGCTGTCGGGGCGTCGACACGGGAGGAACCCGTAAGGGTAAACCGCCAGCCGGGCCACCGAAGACAAAGATCGGGTACCGGTGGCCACCGCTCGCACGGCGAAGAAAGGTGTTTGCAGGGTGGGTCCATGGGGTTGCGCGCCGCCTCTTTTGTCGCCCCGGATCGATTTGTCGGGGCACGACCACATCCATGGTCCACCCTGCGGGGGAAAAAAAAGGAGGGCTCTGTACCCAGGCTCTGTATTAAGCTACTCCAAAAGGCAGAGCACAAAAAAGTAGGTTAATTTTGCAACTTCAGAACGGATTTTTGTTTTGGAACTCTCCGAATGTTACTTCAAATTGGCGCGATGCGGAGGCGCGAGCTTCAGCTGCCATCTTGGAAAACGCGTTTCATTAAATTCTTTAACCATTTATTATATCCCTTAGTTATCTTTTACGCGTACGTTAGAAATTGTTAAAAAGGATCACGTGATTAATGAACGTCCCCTAGTTGTACACTTTCATAACAATACATCATAATGATTTCTGATGATTACGCGAGTATTAAATTACACATTTAAAATAAAACTATTTTTACAGGTTTTATCGCATTTGTATTTAATTTTTAATTTCCCGACGTTTCGCATATTTTACCCCGTGACCATGACAATAGCCCAGTGACCATAGTGTGTGTGACTGACCCCATGACCATGAAAATAATGTAATAATAGTTAGGTTAGGCAGGCGGATAAGCGGATTAACGATTGCATTAAATGTTGTGAGCTTTCAAGAAGAGCGCTGCTGTCCCCTCTTCTTTGGTGCGGGTTGTTACGACTACCACGAGATACTAATTCCCTTTCTCACCATCGCACCTAAACGTTAGTTAGCACCGAAGGCTATATGAATAACATAAAATTAATGTAGGTAATACGTAATTAAATCGTCTTAGGTATTACATGAAATTAAAATTTTATTTAACAGCAATTGAATATTCCTAAAAGTTAAGATTCTTTGGTCAAAATGTAGCGTAAAAATAAAGAATATTCTTAGCCTATTATTACACATTAATTATATTTACCTGCTCCTCATTTGTTGTACTGCACCTGGGGGCAAAGTGCCCGACACCACAGATATATTCACGCCCGCCTTCTCGAAGACTCGACCGTCTTGCAGCACACATGTGATCCCTCCACCACCAGATGGGCGCAGCCAACGGTCTACTTTGAACTTGGCATGCTATGGGATTACAGATATTTTTATTTTAAAAGACAGCACCCTGGTACTGAACTAATCTTATGTTGTACTTGTAACTTATACTGTGAGGGACTTTATAGACATACAACTAAGAGACAAAATTGCACCCAGACTGTGGCACTTGACACAGTAGGTCAGTCATATCTTAACCATACCCCATATGAGCCGTTATCAATGAGGTATTCATATGTACAATGTATAAGTCTGCATTATTTAAACATTTAATCTTTATGGACAAGAGTGAATAGGTTTTTGAAGCCTAGTATGATTAAATTCATCAATTCAGATTAATGCAATTGTGTAGATTGTTAGTGAAACCTAAAATATTCCCTAAAAAAATAATGGTTTATTCCAAATATATAATATAATTTTAAAATACATGGTCTCAAATATGTAATATCATCTCATTATCCTGCTCTTGTTCCGATTACTAGGGGTCAATACAATATATACTCTCCAAACATCATACATATTGCAAAAATTTAGACCATAGTTTTATGACTGAAATTTGCCTGACGTCAACCCTACTTGGGAGTCAGATGGAGTGTGCCCAGGTTGATGTATGTACATCTCTTAGTCGTGTTTAGGACACCTATAAGCAATACAAGGTTGGTACTATTCATAGCCACCACCAGACAGCAAGCCAAATTATATATATAATACTAAATTAAAAACATTAGAAAATATTTATGGTCCATACCGGTGATATAATGAAAACATCATTGTCAAAATCGTAGTCATCTGCTGTTTTGTCAGTATCCCAAGCCTACAAGACATAAATATATTTAACTGTGTGATATTATAATGAATTTAATAAATAAAAATTATATCATTCCACAGTTTTACTGTCTTTTTTATTCCATTTTTTTTCTAGTATTTTTTATCCTTTTAACATAAAGTCAAGAATCGTTGGTAGCAGGGGTATTTAGTTATCCTAAACAGATTTACGGATAATGTTATGGTAGGTTGCTCCTTCAACACAACAATGATGATGTGTGGTTAATGAAGGAGATTCCACAGAGGACACCAACATTTCATGCTCATAGGAGGAATTTATAATGTTCTAGATTAGATTTCATGGGTTTTTTATGGATATTGTAGCATGACAATACTAGAAGATGGAGCTGCTCTCTGTCTACTTGTTACAGTCACTATACTTGGATATTATTAGTACTATCTAAGCACACCTATGTGGATTTTTTTGTGTTCCGACAAATTAATAATGTCATTCACTACCCTTGCATGTGTTTTGTAGATTGTTTCTTGCACCAGGGTGTCTTAAAGATGGCCACCGAAGACAAAGATCGGGTACCGGTAGCCCACTCGCATGACGAAGAGAGGTGTTTGCACGGTGGGTCTATGGTGTGACACGCCGCCTCTTCTGTCGCCCCAGACTGAGTTGGCGGAGTGCGACATCCTCCATAGTCCATCGCAAAAAAAGGGTGTCTTAAATACAACTAAGGATTATAATATTCATATGAAATAATATATATGCAAAAGAAGCAAAACCCTATACCAACCCATATGAATAACATGGTGTAGTGGGTAAATTTCTCTCACATAGTGGAAAAGATTCAAACCACCACCACTACTAAGTGGTATTTATGTATATGAAATAAAATAATGAAGCACAATCCTGAAGAAAATTTTCAGTGAATTGAAATTGGTGCTGTAGCTTGGCGAATGTTTATCCTGCAAATTATTCATGCCATCACATTTATGTAATAGATTTTGTAAGAATAAAACTGCATTGGTATGCATACATATAAAGTCTAAACATGAAGATACAATATGAAAGACAAGTATAAATCAATTAAAAAAGTACACATAATATATATTAAAACATGACATTACAGCTCATATAAGCAAGCAATAAAAATAAAGCTGTATATATCTATCTACCTCGTCTTCCTCTTTTTCCAGTGCTCTGCAGAATTCAGCCTGTATCCTCATTATGAGTAGTTCTATTTGAACTTTCATATCTTCTTGATTTTTCTCTAATTCGCTCATTGGTGTGATAGGCTCGGCCATATAATTTTTAATCTGGATAATTTCCTTCATTTCTACTTTATTTTTTTTTAACTGGCTATATGCCACAACCCCTGTGCCTAGAATTGTTGCACAATATAACCTGGAACATTTTTTTTGTACATCAAAGTAAATTCCAAGTGTTTGCTTAATGTTTTAGTTACTTGAATATTTACAATTTGTGCATTGGCTAATAAGAAAATATGTTTATTTCACTCCCAGTTTAGAAATATAAATTAAAAGATTCACAATAAGCTTGAATGTTTGGTTAGGGTTGTAAATTAAGTTGAGTCTGTGTAGGTACATAACTCTATGAAATGGTTATATATTGAATATTAGTTTAGACAACATTCTAAACAGGTACTTAATGTCGAACTACAAGTACACCAGTAACTAGGTCTGTTATCTGATAATATCCACAACTTATTAAAATTATTTAATATGTATATGTATATATCATCATAAATATATAGATATTAACAATATATCTGGAAATATTATAGATTTTTGTAGATTTTCCTCCACGTTTACAAGTTTTCTTAATCCAGCACTGTTGAATATCTAATGATATTATACAAATAATTTACCTGTATGGTCGGTCTTTAAATTTTTTGTAGCTGCCAATATATCCCACAGTTTTTATACTCCTTGTTATTACTTTGAACGCCATTTTTTGTAATTTTATGGCACTATTTATTTAATGAATCAACTCAATATTTTGACAACACTACTTATAAGGCCGGTTTGACGTCTTATATTGACAATTGAATACAATTGACACCTGACAGTTGTGACACACGTTGTTATCATGATGCACGCCACCCCGTGGTGGCGTATGAAAGTTATTGGTTATCAGCTGTAAAATTTTCTTCCGCAAGACGCGCCTACATGCGCAATATGTGTTCATCTCTTTCCTGTGCGAGGACGGGCACATCGATCGTTCGCGTCGCGCTCTTTTCGGCCAGTCCGCGGCAGCCTCGCTGACAGCGTGTCGCTATTGCGCGTGTCTAGCTGCCGTCCCGGCTATTGATCCGTCAGCTAAACCGCATTGCTGTACATTCCGGAGGCGGTGCCTCGCCTAGTTTTCGTCGATTGTCGGCGTGACGGGCGCGTGGCGGCGTCGGCGACGGCCCCGGGTGGCCTGCGCACTAGCGACCTGCGACGGCCACACGCCGCGCGGGAGAGACCGACCTTCCTTCCGCCAAAACCGGCTCGCTGTCCGCGGCGGACGGCTGTGATGTAGCCGCGGCCGGCACGAGCGGCCTTCGGACAAAGGACCCGCTACTCGTTTATTCGCGATGAAGAAGTTCACGTTTAAGGGGGTGCTGGACGGGTTCCGCAACTCGGTGCAGGCGGCGCCTCGCGGAACCGACCAGGAGATACAGGAGACGCTGCGCTCAGACAATTTTCAAATAAAAAAGGTGAGTGGTTTTATCATGCAGCGCGAACCAAGGCCTCGCAGATAATGGCGATGAGTGATTCCGAGCTGCGAGCCTCTGCGGTGGCCCGAGTAGAGGGGGACTACGCTCCAATGCCGGTGGCGTATTTACAAATCACCTGAGCGCGTCGATAGCTCTCGCGTGCTGTCTGTTGTGTAAACTGTCCGCACATTTCACGCTGACGACACCCACGATCCCAGATATACATAACAATCCACCGAAGTTAAAATCGAGTACCGGTGGTCCGCTCGCACGGCGAAGAGAGAAGGTTTTACGGTGGGTCTATGGGGTCACGCGCCGCCTTTCCGTCACCCCGGACCGATTCAGCGGGGCGAGACGCACCCATAGCCCACCAATAAAAAAAAAAAAAAAAAAAAAAAGATATACATAACAAAACAAAACACGTTTTGTCTGGCGACGTTTCATAAACAGATCCGTTAAACAGAGACGAAGACACGAGTTTGTTGATATTTCTCTTAGAGAATTTCACGCGTCGCGTTATGCACATGCCTGAAAATATCCGCTTCATATAACTTCGTGATTTGCGGTTAATTTACTTACGTTTGCAACCTTGACCGTATATTATGTTAGCTTTAAACAAATGTCATTGTAATCTGCTTACTCAGTAGTACATTGCCCACTACGGTAATTTTAAACCTTGAATCACTATTTTGCGTTATTAATAACACGTAGGCTATGTCTAGGCTGATAATATTTTTGCCAGATTACTGATCAGTGTGTTTGTAGGCGTTAGAATAGCGATATTATTGAACTGATAACAGATTAGATAAAGGCTGCATATAATAATACCTTTGCCCTCTGTGTACCTTTTTTTTTATTAAAGTGAGAATCTGTCTATTTTGATTTTATTTTTATTTTTAACACCTTTAGAAATTATGCCTAGGTATATATATAGTATTTGTTTGAATTTTATGAATAAATCTGGCACTTATCCATACGTTGGTTACAGTTTTATAATTTTATCATTTGATTGATTTATATCATTAATCTAGGTAATTTGTATTATTAGATGATAATGGTCCAAAATTAAACAATAACACGCCACGAACAAAACCTCGTGTTTATTATTGATATCAGATTAGAAGCACAGCTATTTTACTGAAAGTAAAACGATTATAACGTCAACTTTGAAAAATGTATTCGTATGAACGTAATGTATAATCAAAAGCCGTTGAAAGAAATAATACCACGCGATGGTAATAACGAAAACTTCCTAAAATCAAAGTCAAATTATGTCAAGGTCCTTCACGGCTAATGCTAATGGTCGATAGCGCAAAACTAACTTTAAAATGCGACACGGCCGTTAGCCGTAACAAGTTTCTAACAATGCCATTCCGTTAACTATTGCTGATTGAAAATATTTGCCTATTGCGCATTCCTACGATTACCGTTTCGTAAAATGTCAATAAAGAAGACAGTAAACATTATTTTGGCGCTGTAAAAGTTACAAAATGAACATTTATTATTACAATCTAACATTGAAAAGTTTAAGTTTAAACAGTGGAAAGCTTTTAAAACTTTCCCATTTTGCTTATTTCTTTCGGTGAGCGCGCTAATTTTTAAATTCAAGCTGCTTTATTTGCGAGAATCCAATTTCGTGTGGCCACCTTATTGACAATATCGTTGAGTGCTATGTCTGGAATTAAAATTGGTTTGCAAACTGTTTGGACGTCAATTTATTATAGTTCGGTTACTCGGTATTTTCAACGAACGTCGCCTCTTTTTCTTTGTGTTGAAACATTTAGTTTACCTAAATCGTGTTACATTCCTGTGGCAGTGGCGAAAGTAGACTGAGAGGTTACCCGAAAAACACATTTCAACATGCCCGAAAAAATTGCGAACGTCAATCCGCCTGTCAAGCGTGGCGTGGCTATGGCCAACATTGGACGTATTTAGCTGATGTATCAATAGATAATTGTAATTCTCTGTTCCAGAGTTGGTACAGCAGGTATGGTCTCTTACCATACCTACTTCTATATCTAATTCTTGCCTGTGGTGGTATTTTGTCCACAATCGGTTATTGTTTCGAGTCTAGATTTTTTTTTTGCTTCTCGTATCTTTATAAAGTCTCCGTCTATATGACATATTACAGTATACTCCTTAAAGAGGGCGATATGTAGGCGGTAGTCGATAAAAACGTAATAAATTTACATTTTCTTTGATATTTCCTGTCAATATTTCATTTTAATAAAAGCATTGTAAAAGTAATGATTTCTAAAGCACTACATATGTAAGTATAAGAAATAAAAATATTTTTACGAATTTTCTAGCATTTATATTTAAGTGTTCATGATCACGGGAGCACTCCTCCCGTGATGAACGTATGTTCCTTTTTGAAGCTTAAGAAACCGTTTAATAAAAGTATATTTAAATTGAAATGAATGACAACACCCGGCCATATAATTAGAAGAGATATTATCAATGATTAATGCATGTAAAAATCATCATTATGAAGCCTTCTGAACTCGGTAACGATGCCCCAAATTAAACCATATTTCTTTGTTATGAGTCCTAACATGACTTACTAGATTTTTAGCAATTTACTGGTTTATATCACAAAATATATCGCTCTTTTTTCAACTCAATTACATTCCATTACGAACGGCCCTTCCCCGAAATGAGAAATTGACCGCGTTGTCCGAACGGGTAATACTATAAGGGTTTTTATTTCGTATTTATTTTTTTAAGCAGGCATATTATTAGGTTGTCATTATTTGATTCCTACCTACTCTATTTTTTTTTAAGAAAACTACCTGAGATAAGAAAATAATGTATTGTGGTGGACTTTACAGGCATATAATTAACGGACACAAATTATTCCCAGGCTCGCAATAATAGTTTGTGCATCTCATGTTATGCTGCGTTGTAATACAATCCGCGACATTAACACCAGAGGTCAGTATTTCAACCACTACGTTATTTGTGCACTCGATTTACTCGGAATATATATATTTTTTTAATTATTTATACAGTTATCATTTGGCGTGTCGGGATACTACTATTATTACTGTAAAAGTGGCTTCAAAGGCGCTTTATAGTTGTAGAAAAATTGCAATTATTGTCAGATTATAATAGGGGAATAGAGAATGATGGTTTAGGAAGATAAACGATTATAGTACACGGATGAATATTGCGTTTTCCTAACAATGTTTTTTTTTATTTGCGTGTTCTTAAAATGCAAAGCAAAAGGTGTGGCATTTGTCCGGACCGATTATCGCGTCCAATTACTGGTGTTCGGACAATGAGTTCATACTTAGTCGCGACTTACATTCCAGATTACATTACCACATTCCTTTAGATGGCATTCAAACGATGAATTATTGAAATAAGATGCAAAACAATTTTAATTGATTAATTTGCATTTATATTAGTTTTAAATATTTGGATATTTTATAGCATTAATAATTATTACTTATAAGCCTTCAGCGTTATCTCAACAGTTCGGTTAAAGTTGAAAGTAAAGTTGTCTGTGGTCTTTGGTTACCGAAGACAAGGGATTTGTACTGATAATCCACTTAAATGATGATAAAGAAGTATGGCAGAGGTAGCACGGCGGCTCTGACGCCACCACGGGTGGTTTGGACGGTAAACGACCGGACCTTAACCGGTCCTATAATTCTTGTCAGCTCATATAAGTTCTACTACTGGACTCGAAGCTACTTAATACCTCAACGGGTGGGGATTCAGCCTACTATTTAGCTGTGGTCAGACAGATTGTAAAGTTTTATGTATCTTCTATTGGAGTGTTGTTTTCGTATTCTATTGTTTTTTTTAAACTATTCTCGCGGAAGTAGGGCTGGGGTCATATTGTGGTTTTACTGTACTTTGTCCAGCCATTATTCTGTGCATTATATTTGAAAATTATATCGTGCTTCGAAAGTGGTCATACTGGAGCTAATACTTACTAAGAAATATAAAATAAAAGGCGAATAGAAAAAATGAAAATAATAGGCAGACCCGCTGAGTATCTTAACGGATCTCCCCAGTGGTGGTCGCGTAGCGATTTAGTTGTAGTTTATGGAATTAATTAAAGGTGAAACATTAAAATTGATAATACGTGCCCGGATAGCGCTTATATGTACATAATAAAGGATGTTCCATCTGAATTCGACATAGTCATCGCATTTGAATATAATTATTATACCTAATACCAAAGTAAACAGGATAAAATTTCGTTTCATATACATAGACATCAGTAGTTATATTAAATATAAAATAGTTTATGATGTTTACGCGAGTATTATTACATTTGAAATAAAACTATTGCCAATAAAGTTTAATGTAATAAAAAACTATATGTTTTTTTGTTATATATTTAGTAATTCCCTAGGAGGAACAATACTGTTCATGGATATCCATAATACATGTTACGTATAGTTATCTATTTATAATAAATACACAATGATGCAATCAGCTATGACTTACAATGACTAAACTGAACTTGATCGGCAAATCAACTAAACACAATATGTTTGATATTTATAGGTAAACTGGTTTTAGAGGACAGTAATTCGTGTAGATTTACATCGTTATTTTGTATAAAAAACACATAGCAGTCACGACACGACAGAAATGAAAACTTAAACATTTGAAAAAAAAAACAAAGGCAAAAAAAATGCGTACCCCAGGGAGTGTGTATGTGGCGGCGCAGGCGCGAATACCTGCGCCTGATGCTGCCCTAACCCAGGCCTCGGGTGATCGGACCGGGGAATTAATGTCCGGTCACCCGACGCGAGGCTACCGCGTGAGGGCGACGCCCCAACGGCGAAATCTGTCGGGGCGTCGACGAGAGGAACCCGCGAGGGTAAACCGCCGAGCGGACCACTGAAGACAAAGATCGGGTACCGGTGGTCCGCTCGCACGGCGAAGAGAGAGGATTTTACGGTGGGTCTATGGGGTCACGCGCCGCCTTCTCCGTCACCCCGGACCGATTTGGCGGGGCGAGACGCACCCATAATCCACCAATAAAAAAAAAAAAAAGGGTGTGTATGTGGGTGTGACTATACCATAGTTAGCCGTCAAAAAATATTTTGGCATGGTTAGGGAATAATTCGCACGAATTGCTTTATTTATCAGTATAAAAGTACTATCATTTATGTGGTTAAATATAATATTCTCCTACGGTCTACTCTCCGTCTGTCTTACGAATTTCCTCTCTTACGGTCTACTCTACCTCCGTCTTACGAATTTTCGATCAAGACACGTGTCCCGACGCGAGTTTAACATTTTTACCCATCCCAAAAAAGTGCACAAAGCCGCTATGTAAAAATGTTTTCACTTCAATAATATAGGGGTATAGATTCATTTTTTTTAATTACATCAATTTGCACTATGGAAATAGTCTTTATATTGCTTCTACGATACAAATTACACTCGAATCCAGAACCGAAACAATATGTCAATATTACAAATTATTTCTCCTCCAATCGATTCCCATAATTGAATAAGCAACACTTGGTATAAGTCTGTGCAGTTGATAAAATTGAATTCTAACTTCTCTTTTTTTCAATCATCATCACAAATCCCATTGCTCAGCTCGGGTATCTACAATATAACTATACCACGCTAGTCAGACATGTTGGCACACGGTTTTGTTTCGAGTTTTCCTGCACTTACATAGATGTTATATGTATATTATGTTCTTCAGTCATCTTTTTTGGCGCATATTACTCGTGGGCATCGTGCCCACGGGTAATATTGGGGATACATTGTATTCTTATTTTGTCACCACACGGAAAACAGACTAAGGGATATAATTTGCGAATAATATTTATTTTAGTATTAAAATTATCGTGAGTTTGACACATATTAAACAGTTGTATTTCCGGCAATACTCACGCGTTATAGTCTCCCGGGTCGACATGATCGACTCTAACGCGTGAGTATTGCCGGAAATACAACTGTTTAAAATAATATTTATACTAAAAAAGGGAAACTACAAATAAAATCCAATACCAACTCGCCTGACCAGCGTGGTATAAAGTAAACATTTCTTCCATTTTGGAGGAAGCTCAAATCAAAATATTATTTTTTTAACTTGCTTGATAGTTTCGGTAAAACCTTGTGAATATAGTTTAGCCAAATCTTGCAACCAAAATCCCTTGTTTCTATGTAGGTATATTTAAAAAAATACGTTTCATATCTCATTGTAAAGACTAACCGACAATTTTATATGTATAAAAGCTGTCTGCAACGCGCCAATATGTAGTAAATTTTAGTATGATAACAGTTCTGTGTATCACGATTATCTATAGGGTGCACAAACTCGATAATGTTGCCCGGCCTATCCTATACATACGTGGATATGAATATATTATTTTATATTCGGCGAATAAGTAGCTATTTAATTTTATTACATTCAGCATTTTGTTATCGCAACGCTTGGCTGGCGGGTTGGTCATCGCAGTGGCGTGTTATACGTTTTCTAGGATAGAGATACTGTCCATTCTTCTCGTGAGATCTACAGCCGATGTATTTCTACAGGCAATTAAGGGGTGACAATTGTTTTATTATACCGTCGCTACATAAGTAAATTAGTTATCATTGTAGCTTCTGATGTTTACGCGACTATAACACATTTGATATAAAACTATTTTTTTGTTTTTTAACAAATCACCCTTTTTTATTTTTTTTGCGGTAGACTATGAAAACGTCTCTCCCCACCAAATCGGTCCGGGGTGACGGAGGAGGCGGCGCGTGACCCCATAGACCCACCATACAAACTCCTCTCTTCGCCGTGCTAGTGGACCACCGGTACCCGATCTTTACCTTCGGTGGCCCGCCCAGCGGACAAGAAAAAAGACATCACCCTGCCCTAATGAAATAATCCTTGTATTGCGGGGGACTTTACAAACATGCAATTAACGCAGACAAATTACACCCAGACTCGGAACAACACTTTGTGGATTGCACTAAATATTGTCATGCGAACCTACAATACTAGCATGGAAGGTCGGTATCTTAACCACTACGCCATCTATGCAGTCAACTATTTTTACGGATTCTATTGCGATTGTATTTGTTAATAACGTGAAGTTTCGAACACTTTATAGCGTTCATGGTTATGGGAGGACTGAGTTATCATTATCATCCTACTCTTATTCAAATTACTTGAGTGCGATGCAATATATACCTACTCGTCTTCCATTAAACAAATATTGCAAAAGTTATTGGTAATAGTTTTATGATCGGCCGCCTGCGTTAAACCTCCTTGCGAATATAATTGTTAACCACACGATATCAGAAGAATTTAGCCTAGCTTCTAAGTTGTCTGTTAGCACACTCATGAGCAATATACATAAGGGTTGTTAGTATTCCTAGCCGCTATCACACACACACTATTACAATAGACACATGGTAAATTAGGTACAACAGAAATGAAATCAATGAACTTTTTTTTGGAGTTTATGGCTTGGTTACTTGGGACTTTTAAGCCAAATCTTGGTTTATAAATTAACTTTATTTAGTCATCGTCCGTCAAATCAATCGCCTTCAACAGTGCCATGGCTACATTTTTAAAGGTATCTTTTGGGAATTTTGGTAGAAAAAGAAAACGTATGTAAGACACTGTTATGTCATATTCACTACACCTCAGTACTTACTGCTCATCAAATTGCATAAAATGCCATCAAAATTACTTAATATAACACATTAAAACACTAAGATATTGAATATTATACAAGAGCATCACGTAACACTTTTCTTTTCCCGCTAAAACTCCCAATCAATTAACTATTGTTAGGTCTTTTGTAGATAAAATAATGTGAATGACAGCCTTGTTCGAGTGCTGTGAGCATGTCATAGACTAATTAGAGATTTCCCTCTGGCAATTCGTAGTATGGAGAAGTACGAAGCTAAGAGCTGTATCCGGCGGACGACATAAAGTTCGACTCTTACATGAAAGTCTACAAGTTAAGGAGTAAAGCAATTTTTGTCTTAGATGTAATTTTAGGCTATGATTTTGTTATTCGTGAGATGTTAGCCCACCTATCCTTTCTTTATTGTCGTGCCATAAAGGACTACTTAGGTATACCATTAACATCACTCTAAAAAAAGGACATTCGGAATGAAAAAAACTATTCCAAGCAATTTGAGTGGTGTCGTATATAAGGAAAATTTCTCACTTATTTCTGGTACAGAGCATGTCCAATAGTGGGATGTATGTTGAGTGCAGAAGAAGAATGCGTGTGCGATACCTTTGCCTACTAGTTAATTTTAAAAAGAAATTTTTACGAAAGTGTTATGTGGCGTTGGCAGATTGTAATATTTGTTTGAAAATTATAATAAATTGTTCTTGTTTCATTGTTCGATATAATGTAGATAATTTTAAAATATAAGGATAATTAAATATAACAATTCTTTATAATAATGATTTGTTTCCTCAAAAACTTAAAGAAATAAAACTTAGGATAATCTTCACTCTGGTCATCAATCGTCGCGTCGTGACGGCGCGGCGTGACACAAATGAATCTGTAAGCAACCAACTAAAGACTGCCTAATAAAATATAGAAAAAGTTAAAACCCTAAAGTCTACTTTGGGATAGCGATGAGACGAATGGTATTTTTTTCAATTCGAATCAATCGAATTAAAATTATTATTGATTCGAATCACAATTCGAATTGATTCGAATCGTCACGTGGGAGTCGTCAAATCGCGCGATGAATTCGCGAAAGCATTACAGTCGAATTCGTACTCGTATGTCGAGTCATCCGCCTGTTAAGCCGAGTTGGCGAGTTTATAACTCGTTTACATTATTATTCATTTTAAATTATTTATACTGTTTGTTGTATTACCAATATTTATAACTACAGGATCCATCTTCATTTTTATTAAAAAACTTCCAGTTCAAACGTTTATTTCCTCTAGACGACTCTTTGCAAATGTAATAGGTAGGTACGTTAAATGAATGGAATTGTATCCAACCAATTCGTGATTCTTAGAACATTTCATGTATTTTCGTATTTTCTCACTAGTAGAATTGATTCGTTAGATTATTCGACTCCGTATTAGAACGAGAGAGCGAATCAACGAATGTCCAATTAAGCCGAGTCGACTGATCGCTGCGCCGCAGCGGTCGCCCGCGCTGCGAGTAGGTACGACACGAGTTAACGAATTGATTCGGTTTCGGTCAAAGGCGATTCGAATGAACGAGTCAATAGTCTTATTCGAGTTATTCGAATTAAACGATTCGAATTACCCATCGTTACTTTGGGACAATTATATTGTCTAAATACGAAAAAAATCTGTAGCGATGTTATACTGAAATGTTGCCAGCGCTACAAGATATGTTTTTTACAAAAAAAAAAACAAGTTCAAGTTTTTTTCGAAATTTAAACGTAACGTTTTGAATAAAACTATTTCAAACCAACAAAAATTGCAATTCTGTATATTAATGACGGAGTTATGTTGGAATTGAGAATCAGTCAATTCAATTTCCAGAGCAAACGCATTGATATAACAAATACTTGATACATTGTGTTCCCGTAGTACCATAAGCTACGGGTGCGCCCAAGATATTATGTAATTACTCAGGGAATTGGATTTGGCCATTGTTATCTCGGAGTTGCGCTAGTGATTCATTTAATTAAGAGCCGACGGATAGGCAATGTCATTCTCGTCTTTATTTTTAGTGAGGTTCTAATTATCCGATTATATAAACTATATGATAAGTAATTTATCTATTAGATGAGATTTTTATTTAATAATAATTATGAACTAGTATTTTCTTTAGACCGTATTTTCGTGCTACGTCAAAAATTTCTTTAAAAAATTATCCTCCACTATTTAGAAAAATATTCCTCCACCGGGATTAGATTATTGGGATAAAAGCATGAATGTATGATGATGCTATAATATGATCTTTATATTATCTTTTTATGACTTCAAGTAGGTGATAGCAGACCTACAAGGATAATTTACGTCCCTTTTTGATTGTTAACAGTGTTTAAGTGACCGTAAACTATGGTATATATAGATGGATGAATTTTCAATGCTACTATGAACATTGCAAAGGCGTATTAGATTCAGAGTTTTAAAGTATTTTTTTAATAAAATTCTTATTGCCCGCGTCATGCTTGTATGTTTCTATGTTTACAAAACAATTAACGGACACAAATCACATACACTTAAGACAATAATTTATAGATTGTATAAAGAATTGTCTTGTGTGGACATTAACCTCAACCCGACCAGTACAAGTCGCTATATACACCACTAACGGCATTTGTGCTTTACTAATGAGACCCATTAGCCCTGTCTCTATAACATTTCTTCCCTATGATGCTTCACAAATGAAGCATCATAGAGAGAGAAGAAGAGATTTACAAATATTAAAATATTTAATTAAATAACAGAATTTTAAATAATTGATTAATTATACAATTTTACAAGACAAGTATTTCTAACATAATATATATATAAAGGGTCCGCGCCATCAATAATATTTTATGACAGTTTCTGTATCATAATTAATCTGGCGGCAGGCGCTCTGCCCGTGAGGATTTGTACACGATTTGTGAAGATTAGCATGGACCCCGGTTTGAATCGCAAATGTTTTGTTAGGGATTCCGTTAGCGGAGTACACTTAAACCTATTTAAGTTCTGCCTAGTGTTTATGTTTTAGAAACAATTGAGATTAGTAATTGCTACAAGTTTGTACTTAGTATTATCTCATTAATCTTTGTAATTAGGTGTTATTTTTTATTCTTTTAAGGGTAAATTAAGATAAAAATAAGGTTTGGAAGTGATAATTATGAAAATAATAAATGTTTTACTAATATTAATTGGTTGCCCGAAAATAGGCACGTTTAGATATTCATTAAGCAATCATTATACTAAAATTATGTACTTAAAAAAAAAGGTTTTCATTAGTGGAACTTAAAACCACTACATATCTAAAAGATTTGTGGACGGCCTTGTGGTAATCTCCTTTTTCATAAGCACACAAGGGTCAAATTCTAATCCACTTTTCTTCCTTTTATAAAATCTTTTTTAAAACCTAGCATTATTATATACCAGGTTTTACTTTATCTTTGAAAATATTTGATCATTATAGTCTATCTAATCTAAGAAGTGCACTTTGACAGCTGTCGGAGTAAGTTGTCTAGGTATGTGAACCAAATAATCGCTATCGAAAATATCCGATTTTAGTGAGAAATCGATATTGATTCTTTATAATTAATAATCCGTTTATTTTTTATTTTTCAAAAAGGTGATGAATAAATTAAGTGCTAAATTAGTACTAAACAAATTTAATTATTTCAGCATAGAATCTTTTCATCATATTTAGTAGGATTAGGTTAATTGAAAACAAAAACTGGATTTGAAAGTAGCTATCTATTAAGAATTACTACTATTACTTGAATTATCAGCGTCGCGTACATTAATAATTATTTCCTCGTCAATCAAAGTGTCGAAATATACATCTCTGTCAAAATCTCTATTCGATTAATTGTATTATTCTAATATTTTTACCGATTATTTGGATATTCGTGAATTGGAAGTTGTCAAGCACTACTGTATAGAACGTGATGACATGACATTGTTAGATTGTCAATAACAATTACGATTTACCATGTTATTTTTATTTTAAATTAGTTTTACGAGTTTCAACATTAGATTGTACAAGAAAGTCGGGTGACTTTGCAATGTTAATTATGTAAATAACTTAATAGTTGTTTAAAATTTCAGACTTAGTGTTTACAATCATGTGTATACGTTTGACCGAGGTTATTGTGTATTAAAAAATGCAAAACGTCAAAATGCACTTCTTAGATTAGATGAACTATAGGTAGTTATTTACTGAAGCATTTTGTTCCCTGATAAAATCTAGTTCCTGTTAACGTTTCACTTGATTGTAAGTGGTAACGGCAGTGGCGTGACGATAGGTGTCTTAAGTGCTACTTAAATATGACATTAGAAAACTGTTTAATTACTTTGTTTGATGGCTAAGTAAATATTATTATTAAAGGATTGCTCTTATTTAGTATTATTATTCCGTTTTTGATCTCAGAAGAATATGACCTCTTTGCGAGAACAAATCGCGTACGTGACCATTATTCGCTACTATTATTAGTTTTCTTCATTTCCAATTTATACAAGAATCTAACACAGTATTATGTAATAACAGTAAAATTATTTGTGATAATATATTTGAAATAAATATTATGAAATCTCTTATAGTTAATTTCTGGATATTTCGCTGTCAGTGATGTCAAGTTATATTGCCGTAATATAACGCACAATTAATGTAAGGATGTACAGCCTAATAAAATATTCGCTTATTGGTTATAAACTTCTATGGTAACCAAAAGCAAGCCTGTATTAAATGAAAGAACACGACAAAATTTTGCCCTCAACAGTTCCCTCCCAATGTTAGTCTCTAATAAATTAAAAAATAAATGAGAATTTCTAAAGGTAATTGCGTGAACCTCAAATAGAATAGGTAATGTTAAAATGTTTATATCCAATAAGGTCGTTTTATTAAATTACATTCGCTTCAGTTGACATACGTCGAGATATTTCGTTTATTGACACATTTTCCTCGTTTGATATTTAATTAATTTTACGATAAAATTTCATTATAAATCTGTGTGGTATCTTAAACGATGGTTCCAAACCTTATTTCTTCAGCGTATGTTCACTCAATTCAGTGTACGTTGATAGCCTCATGTATAAATAAAACGATTATTATTATTAAATAACATTTAAAAAAATAATGATACAATTTTTAAGTATTTTATTGAGTTTGTAGCATTACGGTCACAAGATTTCATTAAGGCTAGAAAGGTTTACAAACGTGTAAGAAAAATACAAACACGTTAAAAGCCGTAAAAATAGTTTAATTTCACATGTGTAATAATCCGTAGGTACTCCAGCAGATATAAAAAGTAATAATTTTTGATAAAATTTGAATTCTAATTATTTTATTTTTAATGTTATTGATGTATATAGAAAAATAGCATCAGTTTTTTTTAATACGACGTTCGCATTATATATTATGTAATATTATTAGGACCGTAGAAGTATTTGTCATGTGTAGGAATAGAGACCATGTTACTTAGCAAGACAAATGATTCATCGCTTATATAACCGCTACTTTACCTGTGTGTATCTAATTTCGTCTTATAACCGCAAAGTTCACAAAGAGATGTCTTAATTAAACTGCTATTTACAATTATTTAAGGGACATTCATGTATCATTATTATTACGTCACAATAAATCACAAAATGGTAATTAAACCACCAGTGATCATAAAGCAACCAGTCCGTATCACAGAACTGTTTTAATTTAATAATAGTCGCGCTTACACGTTTCGAAACTGCTATTTTATTAAATCACATATCGCTGCGCTAGTCACGAATTAACGAGCGCTCCGTGACGTCACTAATGATTAATTCGAATTTGGAATGGTGTGGCAATCACTATTAATTTGCCATACGTTTAATACATGTTGAATCGGCCTTCGTTTTGAAACACATTTACATTTTTTGGAATCTGTCAAATTGTAAATTGCGTTTTTAATTCTTACATATTATAAACTAGCGCTGTGCTAGTGGCTTTGCTCACAACATGACGTGGTTCCGTTAAGTTCCATTGTGTGTATTTGCAAATTTTTTTTAATATACACCACTTAACAAAATGTTAGACGTCAAAAACTTAATAATATTAGACAGTATTAGATTATAAGTATACAATACAACATAATACTGATTTGTGCGGGATTTATGGAGAGGGAGAGAGAAACACGTGTTTATTCTTTTTTACCGAAGAATATTTGTACGTAATTTGAAAAGAATCGATAAAGAAATTTTCTCCCCATACACACTTTGCCGCTTTCTTACATCCCCTTAAGGGCGGAATTCATAAAATCCTTTCATATTGAATCTCTATGTCATAAATAGAAACGTGCTTCAAAATTTAATGTTTCTAGCTTTAATAGTTTCAGCTTGGCGGTAATGAGTCGTTCAACCCGCTTCACAAACCTAATTTCCACAACCAGAGGGTGAAAATTGACAAATGCCGGATATTTATTATTATGCCCTAGAATATTTGATTCGACTCGTAATTTGAAAAGAATCGATAAAGATTTTTTTCTCCCCATATAAACTTTGCCAATCTGTTCGACCCCTTTAGGGGTATAATTTCGTAAAATCCTTTCTTAGTAAATCTCTACGTCATAGAAAGAAACCACTGTTAACATTTCAAGTTGCTAGCTTCAATAATATCGGCTTGGCGCTAATATCATAATGAGTCGTCCAACCCGGTTTGCAGGCCTAATTTACACCCCCAGAGGGTGAAAATCAACAAATGCTGAAACACGTGTTTATTTGTTTTTACTGAAGATAATTTGTACGTAATTTGAAAAGAATCGATAAAGATTTTTTTCACGGAACAGTTTTTAAATTCACATAACTTTTTTATTTATAAACTAATTGACATAAAATAAAGCCTAAATCTTAAGTGAAGCTTACCACAATATATAAGTGAAACCGTGAAACCGCGTCTAAATCGGATAATCCGTTTCTGAGATTAGCGTGCACAAACGCACAGACAAACAGATAAACAGACAAAAATTTTAAAAATCATTGTTTTGGTTTCTATTTGTGTTGACAAAGGTCCCAGTAATATTTTTTCTCATATATCTTTCATGTACAGACAGCGATCCGTTACATTTTTATTGTATGTATTGATGTATAGAAGATAAGTAGCACATAATTGTTGATGTATGTCGTGAATTTAGATAACTGCTAATTTGACTGCAGCCTAAACTAAAACAAATCAGCATTATAAAAATAAAGAAAATATCTATTTCTTTTGTTTTAGTAACAGGACTTTCGGCGGGAACGCGATAGCGTTATGGTGGTGGTCTTGTATTATATTCAATGTGTAAGAGTAACGTGTTAAATATTAAATATCTTTAATGACATTTTGTGTAATGAAAACCCAATTTGCTATTTAACTTTTCCTAAATATATATAAGCCTTATATGTAAAAAAAAAACTATGGAATTTAGGTAGCACTAGTTAATAAAACATAATATATTTAGGTAAACTAGAATTAACATATTTGACTAGAATATGAAATATTACGAGTTAAATGAATAATCTGTATGCGCGTCGCGTATACTTAAAGGTCGTATGCATTGTGGACGTGGCCAGCAATGGCAATAATATAATATGAATAATGATTAAAACAGGATTGGATTTATTGCTGAACCGTGCCTACTTAACTTTTTTAATAACCCAATACGAATGGCAATATTGCTAAATGAATGAATTCTTTGACGGCGAATACAAAATAATATATTCTTTGCTATTTACAAATATTAATTGTTATTGTGAAATTAAAGAAGGTATGAACATATATTTTTATATTTTAATAACCTGTTTTTATTTCGCGAGAATTATTAAGTAAATTGTGATAAATATTACTTGCTATTATGTGATTTTTAGTCTTAAGGCGGGGCCCAAAGAGTAAAGTTATTAAACTGAAAAAGAGTGGCAACTCGATGATAAAATATGCATGTATGGAAAGTGCTGCTACCCAGAGTTTAAGCGGTGAACTAAAGTTGTAGTGATATATATACACATCTACATCTGTATGTGTAATTATATTGATTTATCGTATACTATGAGATCTACCCTGAAATATTAAAAAAACCATATCAGCTGATAACGAAAAACAATAATAATATAAGTTTAACAATGAAAATTGAGATGATTTTCAGAAAGTACATCAATAATCGAAAATAGTTCGATGACAATAAGTACCTACGCTAGGAACAAAAAGTAACAATTCTCAGTTGTCAAACGTTTGACAGACAGGACAAAATGGCAGCAGCTAAGTTTGTACAACCAATCTGTAGGTGGCGCGACGGTCAGTAAAAATAAGTAATGTTTTAAGTGTGCCCCCCCAGGCGGGGCCCTAGCCGCTGGATATCCATACCAAATCCTTTGGGCCTTTAGTTTTTATTAAACGGTACAATATTATAAACAGTACCTATACGTTTGGCTACTATATATGTTATGTTGTGCATGCATTTTGTACGTAACAAAATGGGTGTAATTCGTGTTCGTTAAATTGACTGTTTGTAAAGTCCATCGCAATACAAGGATTAATTCCTTAGTGCAGGGTTTGTAGTAAAAAAATAATTTATTATCTCCTCTGGGGCAAATACCCCGACAATATATAAGTATATTATTATCAATTTTAGTATTTATATTTGAATTAATACAATTAAACTGAATCGATACGCGGCCACCATGGAAATGAGCCGACAAGAAACTTAACGCATTTGTCTATTCTTTAATTTTTTTTTCATTCTCTTATATAAAATTACATAAAACTTGTTATGTATTTATCAGCTCCAAATTGATGAATTTCGAACTAGGATATAATAAAATTGTCAAATATAATGTAAAAGGTTATGGCTGGTGCATATCTCACAAGTGGCGCCATGTAAACCTATTACTTGCTCCGGTTATTTCGTAGTGATTGTGTGTGGGAGTGACGTGAGCCGGCTAAAGGGCAAGCTGATGTGACTAGATGACGGACACGTCACTTTACATGCCTTAAATAATTGTATTACTCACATGGATTGGCATCCCTGCCACGCCAACGGCTTTATAGAGGAAATACTGTACAATCACACCGTTATATCGTTGGTTAAAAAAAAGAATGATAAATTTCTAAAAAATATGAAAATTTATATTATTAGTATAAAATGCTTTGTTATTTTCTTTTTTTAAATTGAAAAATGATACAAAATCAAATTAAACGTCAAAAACTTTGTGCTGTCACAAATGTCATTTTGACATTCTAAACATATTGACCGCCATTTTGATTGTTGGAAAAATCCTTAGAATAATAACACATATATATATGATATATGTGTTATTATTCTAAGGATTTTTCAAACAATCAAAATGTTATTATATTTATTATTAATATTTTATGAGTCTAAGAAAAATCTTTAAATGCGCGTGTACTGTAAAATTGTGGTCTTTTTGATTTATGTATTTTTTTATTTAACCGACTATAAAAACCATAACCGGATGTAAAAATCATATCCGGTGCTGAGAAATAAATCCTAATATTGGTAAAGATTTTATAAATATCATCATCATCACCGGTCCTACAAATCCTACTGCTGGGCGTAAGTAAACCTTTTTCACATTAAGAGGGAAATTGACGTACTGAACCACGCTGGTTAGACAGATTGGTATAGAGTTTTTTTTTTGGGAAAGGGGTTGGTGAATTGCATCTTTACTCCAACATACGGTAACTTTTACAAATATGCAACAATTTTTATTAGAATGTGCTGTTGCGCTTCGTTCGATGAGCGAGAGAGCCGAGCCGGAAGCCCAACTGGGTGGGTTTGGGGTTTATATTGGTAGGCAATGTTCTAGCTAAACTCCTTTTTTTTTTTTTTTTCGCAAGGTGGGACCATGGATGTGGTCGCGCCCCGGCAAATCGGCCCAGGGCGACGGAAGAGGCGGCGCGCAACCCCATGGACCCACCCTGCAAACACCTCTCTTCGCCGTGCGAGCGGACCACTGGTACCCGATCTTTGTCTTCGGTGGCCCGCCCGGCGATATACCCTCTCGGGTTCCTCTCTCGTCGACGCCCCGACAGCTTTCGCCGTCGAGGCGTCGCCCTCACGCGGTGGCCTCACGTCGGGTGACCGGACAATTCCCCGGTCCGATCACCCGAAGCCTCGGTTAGGGCGGCATCAGACGCAGATACTCGCGCATGCGCCGCCCCGGCCGCGGGCGGCGGACCGGGTCACGGGAATCCTCCCGGACTCTCTAGCTAAACTCCTGGTGTAGTAAAAGTCCACGGGCAGCAGTAACACTTACCATCAGGTGTGCTGCTTGCGCATTTGCCACCAAAAGCAAAAGTCTAACTTCCCATTTCAAAATGACATAGCTATGTCTTTGAACGGTGCCAAAAAATATAAAATTAAGAAAGAATCTTAATCTTTGTTTAAAAAAGTTCTAATGATACGTACAATGAATCAAATAAATTTAATCAGATATACTTATCTGTGATTCTGAATGAACATTTGTGAATTGTTATCTGCTCATTTTTCCGCTTTCTCAACGATAACGTGAGTATCTCTAAATAATAGAGGCGTCACTTATTCCTTCGACTTACAATATTATCAGCCTTGAAATATAAGGGATAGAGATAGCAAGTTGAACCGATAGTTCCTTCACTGTTTGACGCGAGGGTGGTAGAAATGTGTGATGGTTTGCGAAACGACGCTTTCGATTTGCGGTTCACTAGTCGGGAATTGTGCTGCCATATGATTATGTTTTTGTTCGTAGATATTTCTCAAAGGAATTTTTGTGTATACAGCTAAAATGGTTGCGACAAAATATTTTCCGAGTTTGCGAAGGATAAAAATTACACCGAGGTGTTTGTTTTTTCTTACACAAATCAGCCGCACATATTTTATATGCATCGTATGATGTTGCTTGTTTTCACATAATATATTTTGTACCCTGAAGCGGTTGCGACTTATATGCTGCCGCCTTCCATGATGGTATGACAAAAATAACAAAATTTTGTGCTAGGGGTCAACCCATCTATAGCCGAAAGCCTTGAGTGGCTGGACCGAGGATTAATCTGACATCCGTAGTGTATCTTACTGCATGAAGCAGCGCCTCGAACAGTTAATATTGCTGGGGCGTCGACCCAAGGTGGTAACGGAAAGGAGGCTATCGATGAAAATGATCGGTACCGGTGCCCCACCCGCATAGCGCAAAGAGGCACATGCACGGTAGGTTATAGGATTGATCGTCCTTTCCGTCGCCCCTGATGGATCGGGCGAGATGTGACTATATCATAGCCTGTCCCTATAAAAAATGTTACAACCGATATTTAGCGCGTGTATGCAGCCCAGGCGGTCATTTTGCAATCCTATGATTCAAATTTCCTCTGCGTTTAAACTACATCTATGATATAAATTCCGTTTTTTTAATATTTTAATGAATAAATCCATATATCTCTCCTAATCTCTAAGTCTATAAGTGTAAAATAAATCCTATAATACACAATGAACCTCTTAAACTTTGTCTTTGCGGTGAACTTCACAAAATATACGGCTAACGAGCACAAATTACGTTCTGACTCAGAACAACCATTTGTAGATTGCGGTTGTCCACCCTGCGAGGGTCAGGAGATCACAAGAGGTCGATTATTAGACCATTACGTTCATCTGTGCAGTCAATTAAGCCATCAAACTTTAATTATTGCCGAATACCACCGAATTGTTAACTTGCAAATATCTGTTTAAATTACTCTTTGTAACTTTTTCTCCTCAAAGTTAATGAACCGATTAGGCTTTACAATCGACCATATATAGATAACGACTTGTATTAACTAGTAAATTTATATTTCTTCTTACAGTATACGAGATTTCGTTAAGACTTTCCAAAAGCGTAGGTATATCAACAAAAACAAGGGAAATAATGAATTCTGATGCTTACGCGAGTATTACACATTACAAACAAAACTATTTTTTACGTATTCTATTGCGTTTGTACAGTATTAGTTATTAAATATGGACCCATACTTTTGCTAATAATACTGTAATAGATATAAATCTCTGTAATGACGATGACTTATTGGACGTGAGACACCTTAGGAAGTCCGATTATAAACACTGTAAAGTTTTCGAATCGACGAAAAATCAAAAACAAACACGATAGAATCCGTAGAAATAGTTTATTTCAAACAAGAGATATAATGATAATAGGTAATGAAATGATAAGGTGTAGAGATGGGCGTTTTCAGATTTTTACGCAAACCGATACAAATTCGATTTCTGATATTGAAATCGATTTTAAAAACCGATTTCTGAAATCGATTTCCAGAGCGGTTGACGGAGCGGGTTTACCTTAGTTTCGATCGATATTCGATGGTTTTAGTTATTTTAGCGTAGCAAACGAAAAATGCAATCGAACGAACGCATTCAAAATATTTTTCTATAATTTCTTTGTTGATTGGATTTAGGTGTACGATTTTCCTTCATGCTTTATCTAGGCTTAACTAGAGTACTAGACCAGCAAAAATGTTTTGTTTTGGATATGATACAAAACTTTCTTGCGTATTTAAAAATCGTCATATTTACAATGATTTCATGATTATATAATTTACATTTTTTGTATGGTTTTTTTTTTATTAATCCCGATTACGAAGCGAAAATCTTACCTTTTTACATTAAATAGTTATTTCTTATTTATCATCAAATCGTATGTATGACACTAACATACGTTAGTATAGTATTGAATCATAAAATATCTATCTAATTATATAGTTCACGAGATCACAAAAATAACATTACGCGCACACAGCACGTGTCACCAAGGTCAAGTGTGCAAAAACTCTCCAATAATTCAAAATTCTATTTAACGAACATAAAACTTAAACTTTGTGTAATATTTATAAATACCCGATACGAAACGAAAAATGATGTCACAAGCGGGGTTCGAACCCGCACCTATTGGGAATCCGGCCCAACCGTGCTACCACTTACACCATTGTGAACTATTTTAGGACATGCAAATTTCGAATCATATTATATCTTACGTCTTCAAGGTGACGTATGCCATCTATCGGACAATGTTTACACATTGTATAGACTTAATACTTCAAACTTTACAGTTAGAATTGTATTAAACGATGACACAACCTTGTTATTCAAATTACTGAAATTTTTAGCATTTAATATGCTTAATTATTTATAAATACCCGATACGAAACGAAAAATGATGTCACAAGCGGGGTTCGAACCCGCACCTATTGGGAATCCGGCCCAACCGTGCTACCACTTACACCATTGTGAACTATTTTAGGACATGCAAATTTCGAATCATATTATATCTTACGTCTTCAAGGTGACGTATACCATCTATCGGACAATGTTTACACATTGTATAGACTTAATACTTCAAACTTTACAGTTGGAATTGTATTAAACGATGACACAACCTTGTTATTCAAATTACTGAAATTTTTAGCATTTAATATGCTTAATTATTTATAAATACCCGATACGAAACGAAAAATGATGTCACAAGCGGGGTTCGAACCCGCACCTATTGGGAATCCGGCCCAACCGTGCTACCACTTATAAATACCCGATACGTAATTTGTGTAATATTATCATGGAAGTAGTTGCATTCTAATATAGATCTTATTCCCTGTCTCTTGTAATTCTGTTTCGTTTCAATCTGCCATTCTTAGTTTCGTAGAAACCGCCAAAATCCAAAACTGATGACAATTCGCTTCATCTCTTTCACTGCACTAAACGATCGCTTAGTTAGAATGAAAGGAGGCGAATTTTAATGAAATTCGTTCTTTCTCTCATTCTAACTAAGCGATTGCTTAGCGGAGTGAAAGAGTTAGGTAGTAAGTTTCCAAATATTGGTTTGGTTTGCAAAACTAGCAATAGAAAACGATTGCGCGATGATTAGATTTATTATTAGTTTGTGTTTTCGTCGTTTTGTTTTGATACGTCGCGTTGATTTAGTTTTTGCCGAAATACGTTTTCTAAAATCAGTTTGTATAGTGTTGAATATCGATACGATACGATTTCTGACTGAAATCCGATTTCAGATTCGTTTTGATATATCGGACGCATACCTAATAAGGTGGATGGTTGTACGCGTGAATGTGTCTAAGGTCAAAGTATTCTGACCCATGTGGAAAATTGCCAACATGTAGAAACTGGAGCAACGTCTTCCGTCCTTGGGCTAGATACTGCGGCAAACATATTTTAGGTTACATTAGACATATAATTTAGTAATGCGAATATATAAAATATACTTTAAGTACTTATATGTAATGATAAAGTGTGAATAGAATAGTAAATATCCCTTCTTTTTCTATGGGTATCGATTAGAGGCCGTCCAGTAATTACGTGTACGTTTTTACTGGTGTTACATGGTGATGTTTAACTAACTCCCTCTCTTCTTTACCCGAAATTACTTGTCTTTTTTTTAATACATATGTACGTATTTTAAAATTTCAGAATATTATATTCAAATACAGGTTTATACTTACCTGTATTTGAATATAATATTCTGAAATTCCTTTTAATTCAAAATCTAATTTAATTCTCGAAAATTAAAGATCGAGATAAAAATTCCCAAATAGATACTAAGGTCGAAGGTTGTTTTTAACTAGCAAGAAAATATTAAAGGTTAATCATGCCAAAGATATGTAATTGTATTGGTACAAGAATATATTTAATGCACATTGTCCACGGACTACGGATAAGCAAGATTTTAAATACTAACAAAACATCTTACTCATCAGCTGTTGGCACTGTGCTTAATTGTAACTGGTAATTGGCGGTTGTTGCGGCCAGCGGGAGTAATCGTTGCCTGGCAACGCTGAGACAAACTCACGCGCAGCTTTTTATTTGTTTAGAAATTGCGCGTTTAACGACGAGTTAAATACACGGGTAATCTCAATACACATACCTCTCTCCTTGTGATATTTCGCGATTTGCGAGTCTTACATGATTAATAGACGCCCCTTTAATGGATGTAAAAAAATGATGAATTTTGATAGGAGGCCGGTCGGCCTCCATTCACATTCCCGTATTGCTTACCTGTATATGCTTACATTATCACAATACCAAATTTACATCTCGCGCTGGTGACACCAAATTATCAAATCAAGTTTATTAACATCACTATTCATTTTTTATTTGCGTATCACTGATGATGCGGAACATAAATTTGGTTATATTTTGATCAAGAATATTTTGCATTACGTTATTCTTTTAAAATAATATCGAATAGACCTAACGGAAACCGAAGTGACTAAGAATCAGCTTCAGACATATTTTACCAATTGCTCTTGATCTCTCAAATCGATCAAGCCGTTCGGCCATATTGAGTGGATAAATAAATGTGCGCAGACAATAATAAAAAAATTATAGCTTTTGCAAGCATTACGAAAAAAAAACCAATACCAACACGTCTAGCTAATGTGGTGTGATAATCAAATATCTACCTTATCTGCCAGACGCTGTGTTGCAATGACTATTGAACTATTTTTTGTATCAACAAAAGAAATATGTCACAGTCTCTGTCCAAGACTTATCGCATAATATTCCTAGTATTTGTGTATCGTATTTATTAATGACGTCGTAATATTAACAACATATACTTATAAAAGTTAAACACCAACCAATTACATCGTTAAACATAATACTGTACCACAAATGGGCCACGGAGGTTTGACTGATATATTAATATGAGTTACAATGATGGCGGAAAGTTTTATTTTACGTATTTCATTTTATAGTAGACATGGATCGAGTTCAAGATTGGCGTGGTATTTAGTTTAATGGAGGATAGAATAATATAAACTATTTTTAACTCATTTCATATTGAAAATTCTCTAATTGTGGGAGTCATAAAAATCGACAAAGGGTCTCACCGTGAAAATTGACCTGTAATTTTCCTCTCGGACACTTTTTTACTGGGATTGTCAACTCTAGGTAGACTTGGCGATTAAGGCATTCTCTCCTTATTCAGTCAAAGGCTTAAATTCAACGAATGACGTCTACGGCCGCGGGCACTCTCGCAGAAAATCGACGTCTGAGCAGTGGTAATGTGCTGTTGCGATTAGTTCAGTGAGGAAATTTCTGGGAATGTTTTGGTTGGTAGGTAACGGCTTAGCTGTACTCCTGGTATTGTCATAAGCCGTAAGTCCACGAGCGGTAGTTACACTTGCTATCAGGTCTGCTGCTTGCTCATTTGCTGCCATAAACAATAAAAATAAACATGATATGTGATTATATAATACTTTTCTGTGAAACTTAGTTATTCGTATTAATGCAAATAGTACAGAACCGTTCTAAGTGGTATCGACAGAAATTAATATATATCCAAACTCTCTAACATAGTCTTGTTTGATTTTCCTTAAGGTACTTATTGGCTAGATTGTTCTCAGATGCACTAGAATTACAGTTCTACTTTCAGTGCCAATATTTGAAACTAAATATTCATGTACCTAATCGATTTTCGGTAGCAGCTTGTAGAACGTATAATGCTTTGCTATATTAAAATTGATAGTTCAATGATAAAATTGCTCAATATGTTTTATTATTAAAAAAAGATTAGAACTGGTTTGATTCATTATAATGTTACATTATTTATTTACACATTATCTATCTATCTATCTAATATCTTTAAACAAGCAATTCTTGTATATATATATATATATATATAATATCTGGAGGACCGAGCCTTGCTCGGTATTTTCTTATTAGTGTGTTTTGGAGGATATATTTAAATATAATTAAAACAATGAAAAAATAAATTAAAAAGGCAACAGTACAAAAATAGAAAATAAAAATGAATCGAGCAAAAAGGAGCCAAAATCACGTTTGTCGTATGGGAGAGTACCCCTTAAATATTTATTTTATTTTGTTTTTTAGTACTTGACGTTATAGCGGCAACAGAAATACATCATCTGTGAAAATTTCTGTCTGACTGCTGTCTAACTATCATGGTTCATGAGATACAACCTGGTGATAGACAGATGGATGGACGGACGGACGGCGAAGTCTTAGTTATAGGGTGCCGTTTTACGCTTTTGGTACGGAACCCTAAAGAGGTTGAACTCACATAAAAGCTTGGTACAATGGAAATACTCTTTAAAATTGGAATGTCTCAAAAGTCACAATACTGTATTAACACGGCATTTGAAAGTTTCTAAGCTATAAAGAGGTCATACACTTTTAGGACAAGGCGTCATACGAACGTAGAGTTTGAAATTTTAAATTGTTGGACAGCAATTTTCTAAGCCGAATATTGTAATTGAGAGCCATGATAACACATTGCATCGTATAACTGAAATCCATCGCTCATAAGATATATTACCCATTTTAATTTTACTTTGGCAAGGGTATTTTTACCGCATAATGATTAGTAAAGAGAGACAGTCATTTTCTATATTTTTTCGCTGTTTAGTTAGGGTTTAATCAACATTATTGTAAAAATTGAGACGGAAAGGCTATATATAGGTATATTAGGAACAATCAGTAAGATACGATAGGGAGACAGGATGTTTATGCTGATCAGATTGGTCGCAAGACGCCATGACCGAACTATGTGCGCTACTATGGTCGTTTCGATTTCTTTATACTATTTACTTGCAAATATTTTAAAAAATTCGAAGGGGTCGAATATTAAAATAAACTTACGAATAAGTTATAAACCCCAAGTCCGACAACCGGTCGAGTTCCTGAATACTATGAAGGCTCCTGGTCTCCCAACTCACATCTTAAAATTGAGAGCTGGCGCGCCAAAATTATACAATGCCACCAGTTGCAAGAAAAAACATTGCATTGCAATGTAATCAGGTCATCTATACTGAACGGTTGTTCTTCAGCAGAGTTTGTATTTATGCCTAGGATTCTCCAAACGCCGTCAAATTAGTCCTTCGAATTTCAGAGAGTGCAGTTTGCCAAGCTCGAGGTCTAATTCTTAAGGTAGCAGGAGTAGACTTGTGAGAAAGCTGCTCCCATGGACAGTTGTATGTGACATGCTTCAGAGTAAGCTCACAGAGTAGCCTAGTAACTCTAGCATCCGAAAGGAAAACAAAAGATATTGTTTACAAAGAAATACTGTAATAGGTGTAGAATCGCGGGTGGGCGGGGATGTCAAAGAAGCGGTACCAGTGAGCGGCTTAATTTCGATGGAAAAGACGGTGGGTTATGGGGCCGTACACTACCCTCCCGTCGCCTCGGTCGCAATGAGAGCGTTGTATTAAAAACATGGCCTGCAAAAAAAAGGCCTGGTGTCCATAATATATAACAAAATTTCATTTGATTTTTATGTTTATTAAACCTTCCCTACACTATAACAAAGATTATTATCATCATCATCATCACAGCCCATATACGTCCCACTGTTGGGCTCATGCCTCCTCCATAATAGGAGGAAAGTTAACCTACTATACCGTGCTTGTCAGACGTGTTGGTATAGGGTTTTGTTTTGAGTTTTCCTTCTCTTGCATATATGTTATATGCATTTTATATCCCTTAGTCGTCTCTTACGATCACCCACGGGTAAGATAGTGGGTGGTGAATTGTATACTTACTCCGTCACCATACGGATAAGATAATATATAAGAATACAAACATTTATACATAATTATCTATAAATAACAATAAAAATAATAACGTAAAAATAAACAAAAATCCTATTAAAACATTATCGACTTCTACGCAGACAAAAATGCGGGCAAAAGATAATAATTAATAAAATAATAAAAAATAAGGCCAAAAAGTAAATAAGAAAAAGTAAGGACCCGAACCGAGCTCCGGTTTGTATGGATTAGACAACTCGATTTTCCAACTCAGCTAAATGTCTATTCTTAATGACAGCGTCAAAATTTGAAAACCTGCATATTCTAATAGTTTTAGTACAACGAAAAATTATATTTTTGTTGCCGAAATATACTGACAAAATAATATTTTCTATAAATGAAACCTAGCTAGATCGATTAATTGCCCCCGGAACCCCTTGTATGCTAAATTTCAAGAAAATCGTTGGAGCCGTTTCCGACATTCAGATTACATATATATATATACAAGAATTGCTCGTTTAAAGATATAGTGAGATATATATATATAGGTATATATGTCTTTTGAATCGCCGAAACGGCACCAACAATTTTGTTACAAATTTAGCATGCAGGGGGTTCTGGTTACGACTAATCGATCTAGCTATGTTTCATTTGTAGAAAATATTGTTTTGTCGATATTTTCAGGCAATGAAAATATATAAATTTGCGTTGGCTGACAACTATTAAAACATGAAGGCAAATTTTGACGCTGTCATTAAGAATAGAAAAAGCTCAATTGGAATATTGGGCAATCTAATCAAGACAGCTCCGGTTTTGTTGCTTTTGTCTTTATTTAATTTTTTTTATTAATTATTTTTAATACATACATACATATAATCACGCCATATCCCTTGCAGGGTAGGCAGAGAGAACAGAGTGCCAGAGAACTCTATCTTTGCATACTTCACTCGCTTCCTCAACATTCATAATTACCTTCATACACGCTCGCCGGTTTCGGCGACTCTTGACTCCACCTTCCTTCAGTACATGACCGATCTAGTCTAGGTAGGTTAGTCTCGGTCTCCCTCGGTACCTACATCCTTCCACTTTCGCATTGTATATCTTCTTAACCAGACGTTCGTTCGGCATTCTTTCCACATGTCCCAACCATCGGATAATATTATTTATATTTTTATTAATATTATTTATTAATATATATTTTTAATATATAATAATATTTAAATGTATCTTTCAAAACAGACTAAAAAGAGAATACCGAGCATGGCTCGGTCATCCAGATATTTATACACTATATGACAAATAAAAGGAGAACTTATAATAATTATAGTAATTACAACGGCCGGCCTTATTAATAACAACGATTTCGTAACCAACCGTCAAGGCAACCTTTGTATGGATAAACTAATAGTGGTAGGTCCCCACTGTTAATAGTTTTTTGTCTGCAGCCGCGGGTCGGTTCGTCCGGGGTAGTACCTACGACACTCGCAGAACATTGACGTTTGAGTAATGATGATGTGCTGTTGTGCTTCGTTCGGTGAGCAAGAGAGCCAGCAGCCCAACTTTCTGGGCGGGTTTGGGGTTTGCTTTGGTAGTCAGCAGCCTGGCTCTACCCCAGGTATTGCAAAGGTCCATTGGCGGCTCTAGCATTTTCCGTCAGTCTTGCTGCTCGCTTGTTTGCCAACATAAGCATTATAAAAAAATGTACGGTCTTATTGCTTACAATGATTTTTTTTCCAGGCAACCTTTGAATAGATTACCTATTCTTTTTAAATTTTTCTTCTTTAGTAGTAAATATTTGAGCTATTGTTTTGTGCATTCGAATTTTTCACATGTATTTTAGACACCTTTCGTGTGGTAACGCAGTAAAAATATAATTCACCACTCTCTATCTTAACTGTGGGTTTTTTTATTGCTTTTGGTGGCAAAGGAGCAAACAGCACACCTGATGGTAAGCTTCACTGCCGGTCATGGACCTTAAAAGGTTTCATTAAAATATGGTTAAGAGACATCTATACAAGAAAAGAACTCTTAAAATTATAACAGCCCCTTTTGTCCAGCGTTTCATGATATTAGAATCTATATGTTTTCCTTATCAATTAATAATAATAAATAAACGTAGCAATATCATATTGCCAATCTAATACTTGACTATATAAATAGGTATATAGTTAGTTAGATACCAATATACCTAGTTATGTAGATATCCTTAAGTATGTATTCGTCGATATGAGCTGACAAGGATTAAGCTCGGAACGCGATATTCGTACGGATTAATTAAACAAACCGTTGTATATCTTGATTGATTAGGATACGAGGGTTGATTGGTACGTGTTTAGTTACATTATATATGTATACAATGTTACGTTATTGTGTTACCATTGGTTATATTAATGTATTTTGTGACAAATGATGGCAGTTGTATCTTCGATTGTGAGCTGTAGCTCGATGGTGAGTGGTTCCCATCATCTTGTTATACGGATGTTTTAAAATATATGACAATATTTTGCAATGAAGACGTGTATGTTTGAAATAACATTAACCACTTGGGGACATTGGCGCATATGTGTACGTTTGGTGGATTTTTTTTAAATGGTTTCAAGAGAAATTAAAGATTTTTTTATACACTATATTTTTTTGTTTTTTTATTACTTATTGAATTGCTTTCTATATAAAATTAACAAATCTCAATAAAAGTAAAATAAATTCATGTTCTTTTTGTAGTTTAAAATAAAATTCGTAGCGTAAATATAAGTGACGCTCGCGAGGCTGCCCGCGGACAAGCGAGTACCTATAAAATAACAGACGTCGTAAAATACGACTAAAATTGTAACATATTTCTGCCTCTGTTGCCGCGGTTGCGGTATTTCTGCAGGTTTTTTGTCATTTCTGTTTAACGCAAACTGTTAACGTGGGAGTTTGTACGGCATTTTGTGATGTTTAGGAGAATGAAGTCAATTGTAAACCATCATCAAATCATTGCAAATGTTCGAACCCATCATACAATCTGTTACGTGTAAATGTCGCCAAACTTTGTTTAATAAAATGTAACCTACCACAAATTTTATATTGAATTTAATGACTGCGTCAGATGGTGTAGTGGTTAATATATCGACCCTTTGTGCCAGTGCCATGGGTGCTATTCCCCCTCAGTTGTCGTGCGTGTACTTTGTGCAATCCACAAACTGTTGTTCTGGGATTGGGTGTCATTTGTTAATTGTATGTTTGTAAAGTGCTCCGCTATATGAGGATTATTTACTTAGTGCAGTCTTTAAAAAATATCATTAAGAATTTCATTAAAAAATCTTACATTGTATTAACGCTTCTGTTTGTTTCCTTTTTGACAATTTCTATTGTATCACTACTTAAAGTGATTTAGTTAAATAAACTATAAGAGTAGAAAGCGTTGAAATAAACCAACACGTCTGAAGAATTTGATATCATCATCATCATCATCTCAGTTCATATATGTCCCACTGTTGGGCTCAAGAGTCAAGCCTCCTCCGTAATGGGAGGGAAATTGACCTACTATACCGCGCTCGTCAGGCGTGTTGGTAGGTATAGGGTTTTGTTTCGAGTTTTCCTTCTGTTGCATAGATGTTATATGCGCTTTATATCCCTTAGTCGTCTCTTACGATCACCCACGGGTAAGATAGGGAGTGGTAAATTGTATTCTTACACCGTCACCACATGGATTAACAGTGTGATATACATATAGTATATCAATTTCGCTTCCATTTTGGAAGATTCATAAGTTTAGCACAATATATAAGCTCAGAAAGTAAGAAGACAATCTCGATGCTATAATAATTACTGTCTAGTCATCTTTAACGGCATAAGATAAGTATATTAGTTTTCTTAAATCATTTATAACATAATAACGTAATCCTAAATGTCACTGTTATTATATCAGCCCCCGTCTTCACACAGACATAAATAATCTTACCCGCAATGTAATATATTATTTCTTATTCGTAAATCTTAACCTACATTTTGATACAATAATAATATACAAAAAGAATAATGGATAGCAATTCTAAGTATACCTAACCATAGTATGATGATGAGTTAAAAATATGTGTAAATGTAATGGAAAAGTAAGAGGTATTTTGTAGTCTTTGGCGGGAAGCTGAACCACCACGGAAACGTCATGTGGTAGGTAGTCTTGTATTACATTCGACATCTTAGTGTTTTATCGTGTTCTATTAAATAATTTTGATGCCATTTTATGTAATGTGATGCAATGAAACTGCTAAGATGTAGTGAATATGTTATAAGTAAAAGTGCTTTACAATATTTTCGTTTAACACCAAAATTCCCAGAAGATACCATTAACAGTGTGGCCATAACACTATTGATCGCGGCGATTTGACCGGTTTGTTAATAATAGACTAACTGGAAGAGGCTTGAAGAATATTATAACTTGACAGTGGTAACAACGGCTCGCATAAGTAGCCGATTGCCAATACTTAAAAAGAAGAAGTATTTTGTCGTCGGAGCTGTAAACTCTGATTAAAGGATCGGCAAAAGAATAGTCAGTAGCACTTTGCTAATAAACTAGACGACTTGCGGTCGTCAACACGCCGGTGAAACGTGGTGATTTTAGCATTTTTCCTTATTGAGGAGACCTATCTTCTATAATGGCCTTCGATGGGCTGATGGATGGACGCAAACATAAAAAGGACACTGATAATAGTTTTATTTCATTCTTAACACTTGCGTTGATATCGAAAGCAACCTAAACGGATAAGTAAGAAAGTATACCATCGAATGTGGTAGCGATTTTGAGATTGTGCTCTGGCCATTTAATAGCTATGGTGGGGTTTTGGCGGGAATGTGAAACGTCATGTGATGCTCTTAAATTTTATTCAGTGTCTTAGTGTTTTATTGTGTTATATTGAATACATTTGCTGGGGTTTTATGTATTATGTAATATAGAGGAAATGCTGAAGTATATGAATATGAAATATTAGTGGAGTATTTTGTGGCAATATTTCTCGAGAAATCATAATTGATTGTCAGCACCCAATTAATGGTAACGACTTGACTTACTGGCGACCAGTTATTATGAATAAATAACTCAATATGGAGAAGTGGAATAGGTTTAATGACATAAGTTATGAAGACTTTGTACATACATACATACATATCATCACGCCATATCCCTTGCAGGGTAGGCAGAGAGAACAGAGTGCCAGAGAACTCTATCTCTGCATACTTCACTCGCTTCCTCAACATTCATAATTCTCTTCATACACGCTCGCCGGTTTCGGAGACTCTTGACTCCACCTTCCTTCAGTACATGACCGATCTGGTCTAGGTAGGTTAGTCTCGTTCTCCCTCGGTACCTACATCCTTCCACTTTCGCATTGTATATCTTCTTAACCAGGCGTTCGTTCGGCATTCTTTCCACATGTCCGAACCATCGGAGCATTCCCTTTCGCATCTTTACACCAATACTCTCTTTCATACCTACTCGCTCTCTTACGTCGTCGTTACGAATGCGGTCGGTCAGCCTAACTCCACAGATTTTCCGCAGAGATCGCATTTCGACCGCATTAATTTTACTATCATACTCTTTTCTGCACACCCAACTCTCGCTTCCATACAGTAATGTTGGGACAAGCACTGCGTTATGTATTGCTACACGTGCCTTCTGGCTGAGGTGGTGGCTGCCGAGAAGTTGCCCCAACGCTCCGTTCACTCTATTTCCCGCATTCACTCTTCGTTCTATATCTGAAGACTTTGTAATATTCAGATAGTTAACAATCTTCTTATTCGACTAAATAACTTTGTATCCATGGTCTTGAATAAATATTAACAAACAAAAAATGGCACACCATGGACTATTGGCGGAAATTTAAAACGTCATGTAGTGCTCTTGTATTATATTCGATATCTTAGTGTTTTAACGTGTTATATTAGATAATTTTGATGGCATTTTATGTAATGTGATGTGATAGAACTGCTGGGATGTAGTGAATATCATTTAAAAGTGCTTTACAACGTTTTCGTTTTCCATCAAAATTCCTACAAAATACCATTAACAGTAAAGTTGTGTAGCTCCTGAGCGAGTGATATAAAAGAGCTATATCACTCACATAGACCCAATCTATCACTCGCTCACTTGAGCGCCGAATATATCAGTAGATCACTAGCTCATCGCTCACTTCGCATCGCAAAATGTTTAACTCTCACAAGGTAACGAAAACTGAGCGAGATAGGTGCGTTGCGTGGCCCGCCGATCAGAATTATATGTCACACTATTTTCGTATCGATGTAATTAAGTTGTCAAAAGAGAATACACTCTATTTCCTTAGAAATAAAGTTTAAAAATTATTATTAGAAAATAGATTTGTATTTGTTTTATTATAACCAACTATTACTATTACTAATAACTATATTATTTCCATTTCTTTATTTTCTCGATGACAGCTCCTGTGGAAACTTGAACGAGCGTCTTTTTTACATTATGTATACATTATTTAATAAAAATTTGACGCTTACGCGCGTACAAGGTCATAGCAGGGTCGGAGAAACTGATAGGGATGGAGCTATCGATAAACGTAACACGATAAGAGACCCGATATTTTTTTACAAAGTGTAAGAAACTAAACTATTGCCGTATAATTTTATACAAATTTATTAACTAATATTACATTTCATTACAAGATGTAATTATATTATGTTGATTGTTCATTTATTTATTTTAATCAAAATCTGATGAATCGCCACTATCACTCGATGAGCTCTCCTCAACATTTATTATAAGTTCCTGTATTTCTATATTATCTAATGACACATGAATTTCCCAATCCGACGCTATAATGTTTTGGGTTCTTCTCACAATTTTTTTCCAGTGTTCGGCGGTTACTTCCGCACATGCATTTTTTAATAAATCTAACATCTTGTTTGCCGTAAAAGGGGGATGGGTATTGTTTCGAGCGGCGTGTCCTTTGATTTGTGCCCATATTAGTTCTATAGCATTGTACTGGCAATGATACGGCGGAAGTCGAAGAACCCAATGACCACATTCGGCAGCTATTTCGTCGGTAATATATCTTTTAGGGAGGCATTTTTAGATTTTAAAATATTCACTAATTGTACTTTTAATAAAGTATCATTCACATTTTCGCCATGACGTTTGAGCCAGTCAATTATCTCTTGTTTTTTATTGGCCTGCGTCGGCATTTTATCAATTTGTCTAGAGTGATATGTAGCGTTGTCCATAATAATTATCGACGGTTCTTCCAGAGATTGCACCATTTCTTTGAACCATCCTTCGTAAATCTCCGCGTTAATTTCTTCGTGGTAGTACACTGTTTTCTTGGATTTAAAGGTCAGTAAAGCATCTGACACGAATCCTTTCGTAGACCCTGCATGGCATATGATAAGGCGTTCACCTTTTCCCATTGGCACTGAACTAGTGGAAGCGGCAGTATCGTCAGTCCAGTTCTTCTATACTGTGTGGTTTGCATTTAACCAAGTCTCGTCAGTGAAAATAACATTTGACCAATCTGATATCTTTTTGGCTTCGCTCAAAAATTCGCAGCGAGCCATAGCAACGTCGTGACGCTCCATCAATATTTTACGTTTGTCCGATTTTTATAAGAAAATCCAATTTCTTTCAAAACTAAGCTTAATGACGATTTTTGGCCATGGAACAAACCACGTTCACGTAAAGAAACAACAAGTTTTTTAAGTGTTGGAATTTCTTTGCGCAAGTAATAGTCATATATATGACGACGAATAGCGTCAGCGTCGAAGTTGTCAACCGATGTCACACGACGTGGTTGGCGTTTCTTCTTCGGCGTACGAAGCTTATTTGCTTGCATGCCGCTTGTACCGTAAGCTTCGGTAGTAATTTTTGAAACAGTAGGTCCACTAATTCCTAATGCGGCCGCAACACGCTCTCGCACTTGCGACAGTGGTAATAGCGGGCCACCATTTTGCTATTCTGCTTCAAAGTAATTACGAACCTTGATCACCAGTTCTCTCGCCTGACTTTTCAGAACAGATCCTTTAGGCATTTTGATATTTGACAGCTGGGCAGCAATCAACACGGAGGAACACAAAATACACAACGTAACGTATGGATAATGTGAAAATACTCAGCGAACAGAAATGTAGTGACCATATAGCACGACCGTCTTGTTGCGAGTGACAGATTAAAACAAATACAAAATGGCGGTGGGTCATTGAGTGTTCCCAGCTTGAAAAAATATATTTGAATGTTTTTGTTGAATTTGTCTTTGTTCAAAACATATATGCGATCGATATCATTACTTATTTGGTCACAACACTACAACTATCAAATTAGAACTGTCATCGAGAAAATAAAGAAATGGAAATAGTATAGTAATACTTTTTTGATATTATGATACTAGGAGCGATAAAGTATTATGAAATTCTTTTTTATGGGTAATTAGTTGCTCCCGGGGTATCTCGTAAATACGTGACCGAGTGTTGAATAAAACTACTTTTATAGACGTTTTTAGTAATAAAACTGTATATTTATATGCGCAAATGTTTATATCATAATCATTACTTGGGGAGGCCTATGTCCAACAGTGGACGTTTACGGGCTGATGGATGGATGGACCACGCTGGTCAGACGTGCTGGTATAGGGTTTTGTTTCGAGTTTTCCTTCTCTTGCATATATATATATAACATGCGCTTTATATCCTTTATATCCCTTAGTAGTCTTTTACGATCACCCACGAGTAAGATAGCGGGTGGTGAAATGTATTCTTACTCCGTCACCACACGGATAAGTGTTTATATGGATTTTAATAATTATTAGCTTTTAGTTATTATTATTGGAACTGTAAATACAGTAAATTGATCGCCCTAGAACCTTTTTCTCTAATAATAGACATCTAAATAGAATTCTCTGTATGCTTAAGTGTTTTTGTAGAACGTTAATATACCTACATTAAAAATTAAGTTTTACTGTCGACAATGAGTAATTTAAATAAAAAGCGAAGCCCATCATGGAAAAAATTAGTGATATATTCGTTTGAACAATAGATTTAAAGTGAGTGATAGATTTAAAGTGAGTGATAGATTTAAAGTGAGCGATAGATTTAAAGGGAGAATAGATTCAAAGTGATCGATAGATTGAAAGTGAGCGATCTTTGAAAGTGAGCTAGAGGAGTGATTTTACAATGTGGTTGACTACTGAGCTAAGTGAACTAAATGAGTGATATGTATCTTTACAGTGAAAAGATATGTATCACTCTTTTCATCGCAGTGATACATATTGCGCATGACTAATTAACAGTGTGGCCATAGCACTGTTGATGGCGACAATTTGAGATACTGACGGACGAATGGCTAACCTGAAGACATTAAGAACGTGAAGATAATTATAACTGGACACTGGCAACAATGGCTCGTATAAGTAGCTGATTGCCAATGCATAAAAAGAAGAAGAAGAATGGACACCATGTTTGAGTGGTTTAATGATTATAAAAGGGTAAAAATATTGGATAATGTGTAGACGGAATTCGGTGGTCATGATGCCTGTGTAGTGATTAGTATTAAACTATGAGTATATTGCAAGTAGGTATACAGTAAGTTAAAGTTAATAGATTAAATTTGATCCATCCATGAGATTTCACTGGTTTGTTGTTTCACTTACACTATTTATATTTAGTTGGGAGAAATTGCTTTGTAAGCCCTGTTTCTACCATAATTACTTAGCGAAGAATATTCCTTACATTGCAAAGTCAGTGTATAAACGTTTGTTTGCCCAAAGCCGTGAAAGCTAACTGTATTTAATAGCTTGTAAAACAGTGCTTCGCAATCTCGCGTGTGGGAACACATTGCCCTATTTAACTTATGCTAATAAGATGCTTAATAGGAAGTTGGAATGTATAAGTTATCATAATCTTACTTACTTTAATAAAAGAATATTGAGGAGTTCTGTATGTAGATAGGCAGGTACCTCTTTAACGGTAATTGTGATTATCGCTGTAGGTAAGAGCTTCGACGTGCCCTTGATATTAATATAAATTATACGTTTTGTTGAATTGTAACCTTGTAAGGAGCTTCGATTCAAATCATATCATTTATTATAAGCCCTATAGGGACATTTACATATTGATAAATTTTACATTTCGTTTGAAGTAAATTTAATAACTTAACCCACAACCCGACGGCAAGTTGAAAAGATCCGTTAAAAATACTCAGCGGGCTCATCATTTTTTATTTCATTTATGTAAAAAAATTGTATTTAATTTATTGCTCTTGGTGACAAACGAGCAAGCGGCTCACGTGATGGTAAGTGTTACTATCGCCCATGGACTTTTATAATACCAAGAAGGGTATAACTAGGCAGCTGTCTACCAATTCTTCTGTCTTCAAATTCTTGCCATTTATTCGAGGGCGTTTAGGGGAAATATGGCTAGAAATTGACCACTTTGTAGCACAATTCCTCACAGGCCATGGGAATTTTAGAAGTAAATTATTCTATTTTAAAATGTTCCACAACAAACTGCGATTTTGAACAAACAGCTCATTACATCCTCTGGGAGTGCAGGCTCTGGCAAAACAAGCGCAATCTTATGTTAGGCAGTCTGCAAGCAAATGTCTGGGATTATATATTATACAGACCTTGTAGCAATTCGAGAAATTTGCCGTGCGTTCAGGCGCTTCTGCCATACCTACTGTTGTAATCACTTTTAAGGCATATCCTTGGTGCTGTACTGCTACGCTTCATGTAATCAGTATTCAGTACATCCTCTTATCTATTGGCCTATTAACGAATTTTGCTTGATGTCTCCCGACGTGGAAATTCTTCAACTCCTCTTGTTTTCCTTTTCTAATTTTTGTTGCGGGTCCCAAGACCATTAAAAGCGTTTCCTGGGACTTCCTAAGGGTCAAACCTTAGTGTCTTTTGTGGGGACCATTGTGGACCCTGGATTACAGGCGTTACAGTGGTGGGAATGTGTGGCGGGATTAGTCCCAAAAAAAGCTGTATACCAATGAGAATCCTAAACCCACTCAGACGTTGGGCTTTCGGCTCTAGCGCTCCCGAACGAAGCACAGCAGCACTCTGGCACTGCTCATACGTCGATTTTCTGGAGGCGGCTGTTTATAAAACTATTCCCAATAACTTTCGCAATATGTATGATGGAAGAGGAGTACATATTACCTAGACGACAAGTAATTGGGATAAGAGACGACAAGTAATGTTGTTCTATACAAATCTCAAAAATAAATATTTGACAGTCAATCACAGCGCCAGCCATCGGATCCAATTGCAAATCCCAAACTATTGGGGATCAAATCAAACGTGCATTTTTTCGATTTAAATTAGTGCAATCGTTTAGGAGTTCAGTAACAAATACAGATGAATTGTCTATAGAAAGATAAATAACAAAAATATATATATTTTGTAACCTTGTATTAGCCGTGTGACCTTGTATGAAACAGCGCTGAGCTGAAACTTGCAACCGGAAAACTGTTGAGATAAGCGCTGCGCTATCAAAATATTACGTATTATTAAATACCAATGGTGCCTAACAAATTCACCAACCAATTTGTTATTGTCATCATTTTAACATTTAATCATCAGCATCATCATCAGCATACCGACATAGAATTTCAAACTATCACCAATACTCGTGAAATTATACTGAATATTTTAACCTCGTCCTTGTCATTTTTAGAAAAAACCTACAGCACCTTATGGTTTAAACCCGGTGACTTTTTCATTTCAGCTCATATATGTCCCACTGTTAGGCTCGAGACTCCTCAATCATGGGAGGGAAATTGATCAACTATATCACGCTGGTTAGACGTGTTGGTATAGGGTTTTGTTTCGAGTTTTATATTTCTTGCATAATGTTATATGCGTTTTATATCCCTTAGTCTATTACGTACTACTACGTCTATTACAATCACCCACGGGTAAGATATGGGGTGGTGAATTGTATTCTTACTCTGTCGCCACACGGAACGTAAACCCGGTACTATAGTTGTTTTGAATTCGTATAAATATTTTTATAAGAAAAGTTTCAATAAAAAGTACTAAGTCTGGAACTGCGCCCTTTAGATGGCAGTTCGGGCGAGTTCGACAACCATTTAATTGTTCCGTCGAGGCGAGGCAAGGCGATAAGGCCGTGCGGTGAAGCCAACTTAGTTATTATATAGGCTATATTTTGCATATCTAGTTAATTCTTTTGGGGTGTGTTATAGAGCATATTTTATTCTATTAATACTACCTAATATTTATTTATTAATGCCTTAGGGTTTTGTATAATTAGAATCGTTTCATAGTGCACCACCTTACCTGAAAAACTATCTAATAGATCAAAAATCATTCTTCATGCAAATTTTAATACCTTATTTCATCCCTCCCAATATATAATTAATTGCATTATTATAACTTATGAAAAATTGTATTTTACATTTTTTTTATTATCAATTCAATTTGTAGTTTATAATAAAGTTATTTATTAATATATGATATTTCCCCGTACGGAGATAAAGTTATCCATTAATTTACGCTTAGTTTCCTGTGGGAGTAATAAGGCCCGGCTGAGCAGATCAATAAGAGAATGGATAACATGATGTTATAAAACCAACTCACCCTCCAAGTATGTCGATTATGACATTGTTTCCCATTTTGTAGGAAGGTTTGTGTCCAACATGTAAAAGTTGATAAGCTGATGAATGGGTGGAGATGATTCAACGAAAAAAAAAACAATTTTTAAGTACGAGATTATGTGAGAGTATTGCTGCTTTGGAGAACATTTGACTAAAATGACTAAAAACTTATAATCGAATTTTAAAGTATTGGTTGGCATCATCTTAGCTCATATACGTCCCACTGCTCGAATCTTCTTATGAGAGGGAAATTGTTTTCGTATACCACGCTGGCAAAAATGTTGGTACAAAATTTTAATTAGATAGATTCTCTTGTTTTCCGATTGTGTCATTTAAAAATTGTTAATACAATTCTCGGGCAAGGAAGGGTTAGTGACATTGTATTCTTATTCCAACACTTTTAGTATTAACACGAGAATTATATAAGAACTACAAGATTACGTTAATAATTCTATAAAACGTATTAAAATATATTATCTATCTATCTTTACACGAGCCATTCTTGTATAGTAGGTAGGTACCTTTTTTTTTGGCGGTGGGCTATGGATTGTTTACACCTCGCTGAATCCGTCCGGGACGACAGAAGCGGCGCGCGACCTCATAGACCCACCCTACATATACCTCTCCACGCCGAGCGATCGGGCCTCCGGAACCCGGTCTTTGTCTTCGGTGGCCCGCCCGGCGGTTTACCCTCACGAGTGGATACCGATACTCGAGGGGATCCTCGAGTCGATGCCCTGGCAGCTTTCGCCATCGGGGCATCGTCCTTGAGGACGATTGACTGATTGACAGGGTGTGGCCTCACTCTGGGCGACCAGACCAATATATATTTTCAAAACCCCGGAAAAATATTATTATGTAGATAAAATAATTAGAATATGATGGTAAATTTGGCCATTGTCAATAACTAATTTATGAAACTTTTTATATCTAACTAAATCTACCGAAGAGCATTATTTTTATTATATATTCCAGATATTATTAATTATATTTAATCAAAGACATTCAAAGATAAATCTTTTAGAAATTTTGTTCTGTGATAGGATCGAAACTGTATTTGGCACTTGGTTAACTTGTAGTACTACGTCATCTATACAAACATTTTTGGTATAGCAACACCATGTAACAACATTTAATGAATCACAGGGTTGCCAACAATAAAGAAAAAATGTGGCGAATACACGTGTCCTTGACTTGTTATGTTTGGGAATTGGAAATTGTCCAAATGACACAGTGGACCATGCACCAGTTGGTAGGGATTGTTGGCAAGGTCGAGGACGGTCATTCAACTCTATGGAATGAAAGTTTATTTATGTTTGAACTACAATAGGTGTAGACAATATTCTCTGTACTTTAGTTTCGTGAACCGTTGTGATGGACTTATATTATAGTCCTTTAATTTTTTTGCTTATGATGACAAACGGGTTATTGGTACGAGGATAAGTGCTATTACAACTTATGGACCTAAGCAATACCAGCTAAGTTCCATTGCCTATCGTGAAAAACGTGTTTTTTTAAACCTCATTTAAAAATAGGTCATGTTATGGCGGTAGGTAGTTCATTCTAGAGTCTGTATGTACTTGGGAGAAATAATTGTTGAAAATGTATGGTTGAGGACTGTAACGTTTCCATTTGAAATTGATGAATGCTGTCACGGGAATGGTAAAAAGATTACGGTGATACCAAGTCCAACATTTTCACAGAGCACTCCCCGTGAAATAGCCAATATAGTACACAGAGTGACCCATAGTATCTCTTTCGATTAGAATCGTATGACGTAGAACGGACGATCCAACAACTGGGTTTTCTTCCATCCCATCGACGTAGTCCTACAATATGAACTTTTTTAAAGAACACACATGTCACAATCGCTGCTGACCGGGTGACTGCCTGCCGTCAACCCTCCTTGGGATTGTGATTGCTGACCAAACGGCATTAGAGTGGAGTTGGCCCGAAGTTCGATTTAAAGCTCTTAGTCATCTTCTACGACATCCACGAGTAAATTAAGAGTTAGTAGTATTCGTAGCCGCTACCACACAGCAGATTTTTTATCAGCTAATATTAAGCGTATAATTTATAGTAATTACATAATGACTATCAATTTAAACCACCTTCCATTCTGATGGCATATTAGATGTGGCGCGGCCATATTAGACGGCCGGACGTGAAATATCTTAATCTTATTAGTGTCATTCATCATTCTCCTACTCGTATCCTAATTATTTGGGGTCTATACAATATATACTCTTCTTTCATAGTACATATACTTCTATATTTTTTGTAGGTAGTTTTTAGTATTTTAAGCATTGTAATTAGAGGATTCGATCAAATTTAATGAATCCCGGGATTTTCGGGATTGATGATTTTTTTAAATTAGTCAATAAAAATGTGTGTGAGACGAAACGCGCTTACCTTGATATAACATTTTAACAGCCACCTTGTTTACACGGCCGATTTTACTTAGGATACACATATTATTAATTGATTAAAACTAAGTAATTTCATTTGTTTTTGTTAACGACCGGATTATGCGTAAAAGTGTGTAAAAATGTCCGCTTCACTTCGTGTAAGTATTGATATTTTTCTGTTAATTAGTGATAATCATCATTTAATAGTGGTAGGACCACGCTGTTGACAGTTCTCTGTCTGCAGCCGCGGGCCGGTCCGTCCGGGGTAGTACCACACTGAGCAGAAGATCGACGTAGAGTAATAGCAATGTGCTATTGCACTTCGTTCGGTGAGCGAGAGCGCCGGAAGCCCATTTGGGTGGGTTTGGAGTTTATATTGGTAGGCAGCGCCGTAGTTATACACTTGGTATTGCAAAAGTCTATGGGCGGCAGTGACACTTACGATCAGGTGTGCTGCTTGCTCGTTTGCCACCATTAGCATTAAAAAAAATATATTAAAACGCAAAAATGCATTAATGATTTAATTTTCGTGGTTTAAATAAATAATCTATAAAGTTTCTGGCCAATTTAATTTAAAATGTAAGTATCCATAAACATAAGCGGAAAGAAGTTGATTTTTTGAAGTTTATTGTTGGTTTCATAAATTATTTACAGAAGTGCCTAGTTTGTTTATTTTATAAGAAGAAAATTTATAAAAAAAAATGTATAATTTTGTTTAACCGCCTTATTGGAGATTTAAAACTTAAACATTCTATATACATACATACATACCATCACGCCATGTCCCTTGCAGAGTAGGCAGAGAATAGAGTGCCAGAGAACTCTATCCTTGCATACTTCACTCGCTTCCTCAACATTCATAATTCTCTTCATACACGCTCGCCGGTTTCGGAGACTCTTGACTCCACCTTCCTTCAGTACATGACCGATCTGGTCTAGGTAGGTTAGTCTCGGTCTCCCCCGGTACCTACATCCTTTCACTTTCGCATTGTATATCTTCTGAACCAGACGTTCGTTCGGCATTCTTTCCACATGTCCGAACCATCGGAGCATTCCCTTTCGCATCTTTACACCAATACTCTCTTTCATACTTACACGCTCTCTTAAGTCGTCGTTACGAATGCGGTCGGTCAGCCTAACTCCACAGATTTTTCGTAGAGATCACATTTCGACTGAATTAATTTTACTTTCATACTCTTTTCTGCATACCCAACTCTCGCTTCCATACAGTAATGTTGGGACAAGCACTGCGTTATGTATTGCTACACGTGCCTTCTGGCTAAGGTGGTGGCTACCGAGAATTTGCCCCAACGCTCCGTTCACTCTATTTCCCGCATTCACTCTTCGCTCTATATCAGTGGTGTACCTTCCATCTCGGCTAAATCATCCATCCAAGATATACAAATTCATCCACTTGCTCTAGTACATTATTACCTATTGTTACACTTACATCCATTTTCCGTATAGTGACGGAGTAAGAATACTATTCACCACCCCATATCTTGCCCGTGGGTGATCGTACGAGACGACTAAGGGATATAAAACGCGCATAACATCTATGCGAGAGAAGGAAAACTCGAAACAAAACTGTATACCAACACGTCTGACCAGCGCGGTATAGTAGGTTAATTTCCCTTCTATTACGGAGGAGGCCCGAGCCCAACAGTGGGACATTTATGGGCTGTGATGATGATGATGTTGCTGACTCTTACATCTGTTCTGGTTTCATCTTCTAAACTAAATATTCTATGTCCTCAAATATTGATATGTTTACTGACTTTTTGTTACCATTTTCCATTACCAATACAATCCCGGGACTATCCCGGGATCCCGGGATTAACTGTAGATAATCCCGAAATCCCGGGATTAGAAAAATCGACCGGGATCGAATCCTCTAATTGTAATGTAAATGGAGAAATAAATTATTTTTATCTTTCTTTTTCTAAGTGTTGTGTATGTTAGTGGGTAAATAAAATCAAATACAAACACGATAAAATCCATAAAATATTAATTAAACTGCATAGATGGCGTAGTGATTAAATACCGACCTTCCATGCCAGTGCCGTGGGTTCGATTCCCACGAAGGACAATACTTTGTGTGATCCACAAACTGTTGTTCTGAGTCTGTGTGTAATTTGTCTGCGTTAATTGCACGTTTCTAAAGTCCCCCGCAATAAAAGGATTATTTCCTTAGTGCAGGGTGGATCTTAAAGTAAAACTAATAATAATTATTTAACATCAAATATCACTCATTTTATTTATTTCATTTAAATTGTATAATATAAAAGTTTTCAAATTCAAATTCATTTATTAAGTTAAATTTATATACCAAAATAAATTTTCGTTTGATTTGAAATGATATCAATACGAAATATCTTTGTCGAACAAATTTGATATCATCAGAATTTCTGATTGTCTGTTGTTGAAATATGATTATTGAATGAATTGTTTCGAGTTAGTCTGTCAATAATCTAACTTGTATTGGATTGAATGTTCAAACCATTCTTATTGTTATTATTTCTTACTGTTTTTAGTAGAATTAGCATTTACAGTAAAATGTTTCATAATTTAATGAAATAAAGGGCGTTTTTGGTTCTAGAGTATATTGAAAGGCAAAGGATGTTTAATGTAATAAATTGGATTGATTACTAATCCATTTAAACGGGTTCTTAAGAATCATCTTGAAAAGGCCAGTCTCATAAAAAGTTCGCCTTTTACTTATGTTTTCTTAAAAAAAGGTTTGTGCTGGACAATCCATTTGGCGATATCAGTTTTACGCGAGTAATATATGTGAAAAGTAACTATTTTTTTTCGGATTTTATAGATTTAATTTTGTTTTTACTATCCACAACATTTCGAATTAAATTTAATCATTTATTCTGTATAAACTACTTAAGTGCACTTACATATTGTCAATTTTACATCTTCTTTTTTTAAATTAATTGAAATGAATCTACCACCGGATCGGAAATAATTTACAACATTGGTGAACACGTCACATTCAGCACTAAGGTATTCTACGTCAGTAACGACGACCTGCAATCGCCAACCTACTGGTTAATCATAGAAATTATAGCATTACCTTCCTTCATGGGAAGACCTGTGTCCGTTAGTGGACAGCGACCGGCTGATGGCTGAACGAATAAAATTGACATTTCTCCTCGCTCTCCAAATGTGATTTCAATTGGTTCCATCACTATCTTCACAGCTTTTTTTAGTAATTTTATGAACAATACAACCTTAAACGTGGCCGTGAATTCAAAAGGGCGATGTAATTGATTGTATTAAGCCAACGCGTGACGGAAATACATTATTAGTTTAACCGTTCTAGAGATGTCGCGTATACATGCGAAACACGTGTTAAACTAATATTTGACGATCTCTGGCAAATTACAAGGTCAAGGTCTCGAGTCTACCCCATTCATACAGGATAAACTCACCTTATTTCATATCACATTACAAGGTATGGCACGTCTTTCTGTTTTCAGGGGTGCAGTATTTTATTAAATCGCTGGAGGTTGGTGAACTTCCCTTTTTATTTATTACTAGTTTCTGCCCGCGGCTTCGCCCGTGTAAAAGACTACTTTCCTATTTTTTTTCATCCCTTATTTTTATTTTACCCATTAAGGGAAATTTTTAAAAAAAAGTTTAATGTCAAATTTATTTATATCTTATCAATAGCCTAAAAATAAGTTTCAAATTTCTGGCTTTAAAATGACAATACTTCCTTACAACTTTTCATCCCCCTTTACAATCCTTTTTTTGCATTTAAAAGTATCCTATGTCCTTTGTCAGGCTCTAGACCATCTGTGCACCATATTTCATTTAGATCGGTTCAATAGTTTTGGCGTGAAAGAGCGACAGACAGACAGAGTCAATTTCGCATTTATAATATTAGTAAGGATTGTAAGATAAAAAAGATCTGTAAATATACAAAGTAGTTCTTTCGTTAAAAGTATTTACAAATAAATTGACAGAAGACTTTAATATACTTCACAGTAGGCATCGGCCTGGCTGTGCCCCTGGTGTTGCTGGATCCATGTGCAACAGCATCACTTACCATCAGGTGTGCTGTTTGCTCGTTTGTCACTGTAGGCAAAAAAAAGAACAACTGTTCGACAACTGATTATAAAATCTCGAATTAGAGTCGTTTAGAATTTTCTATAATTTTCTGACAAGACTTTCTCAATAGCAGTACTGCCCGGTCAATGGATGGCAGTATGCAGCTTTTATTGTAAGGGGTTTACAAAGAAATATGATGACTAATTTAAAAAATTAGAAGCGCTAGATCCAGAGACCACTACATCCACTGAACCTCTGTGATGTACACCAGAAATGTATAACCATCGTCAACTGTACGTTTTCTGCAATAATTTTTCCCACGCACCTGCAAGATCGGGAATGAACTACCTGCTGCTGTGTTTCCCGAACGCTATGACATGTCCTTACGGGGTTTGAGAAGAACACTTCACGGTAGGCAGCGACTTAGCTTCCTTGGTATTGTAAAGGTCCATGAGCGGCAGTAACACTTACCATCAGGTGTGCTGCTTACTCGTTTGCCACCACGGACTATAAAGAAACCTACACTTCTTTCTACCTATACCTTTTTTTTTTTTGGTGGACTATGGATTCGTCTCGCCCCGCCAAATCGGTCCGGGGTGACGGAGAAGGCGGCGCGTGACCCCATAGACCCACCGTAAAACTCCTCTCTCTTCGCCGTGCGAGCGGGCCACCGGGATCCGATTTTTAACTTCGGTGGCCCGCCCGGCGGTTCACCGTCGCGGGTTCCTCTCGTCGACGCCCCGACAAATTTCGCCGTCGGCGCGTCGCCCTCACGCGGTGGCCTCACGTCGGGTGACCGGACGATTCCCCGGTCCGATCACCCGAAGCCTCAGTTAGGGCGGCATCAGGCGCAGGTATTCGCGCCTGATAGGAATCCTCCCTGACGCGTTCCGCCGCTTCCTTCTGCGAGATGACAGCCTCGCAGAAGGCGGCGACCGCGTCCCAGTTCCTGACGCTGTCGACCATCGCCCTCGCGACAGCCGGCAGCGTCAGGTCGGCACCGATAACAGCGACGAGGTCACGGCGCTGCCGCTCCTATCCCGGACACACCTCCAGCGTGTGTTGCGCCGTGTCCTCGTCACTCCTGCAGTGGTGGCAGGCCGGAGTCCACTCCCTATACGCGACCCTGTGCAGGTACAAACCGAAGCACCCGTGCCCCATCAATACCTGCACCAGCCGAAAGGTGAGGACTCCATGCCGCCGCTCCATCCACTCTATCATTACGCGCCGGAGGGCCTCAACGGTCTCCACACCGTGCCTTTTTTTTTTTTTTTTTTTTTTTTTGGTGGGCCATGGACGTCGCACCCCGCCAAATCGGTCCGGGGTGACGGAAGAGGCGGCGCGCAACCCCATTGACCCACCCTGCAAGCACCTCTTCTTCGCCATGCGAGCGGGCCACCGGTACCCGATCTTTGTCTTCGGTGGCCCGCTCGGCGGTATGCCCTCTCGGGCTCCTCTCCTGTTGACGCCCCGACAGATTTCGCCGTCGAGGCGTCGTCCTCACGCGGTGGCCTCGCGTCGGGTGACCGGACAATTCCTCCACACCGTGCCTAGGCCTCTCCAGCCACGTAGCCCAACGGGCGATGACGTCTCGGCGGGCATCCACGCCCCAGGTGGCTATCTCGCTCAACGATGGGGAGCCACCCTCTCCGCGCGCTGTGATAACCCGCCAGTAGAGGTCGGAGAGCATCTCCGCCTCTAGGTCCCACGGGGGTGTCCCGGCCAACAGGCACGCCGCCTCTGTCGACACCGTGCGGTACCCGCGAATGGCTCTAACCGCCATGGCTCTGGCTCTGTGGCCTCCACAGAACCGCCCTGAGCTGGGCGTTCAGAGCTCTCGCCCACACGGGTGCGCCGTACATGGCCATCGAGCGGATCACCCCCGCATACAGCCGTCGGCCCTCGAAACTGGGTCCGCCCACATTCGGCATGAGTCGAGAAAGGGCGGACGCCGCGCCGACCAGCCGGGGAGCAATCTGTCGGAAATGCTCCCGGAACCACCATCGCTCGTCGAGCACCAGACCCAAGTACCTCATATGGGCCTGGATGCTGATGTGGATGGAGTTGACCACCAACGAGGCGCCGATGGGTAGCCTCACACGGGGCCCATGGAAAAGTAGGGCCACACTTCTTTCTACCTATACCTTAGATGTTTACAGAAAGATTAGACTATAAAAATTAAAAATAATTGAATTTATATTTATTAAAAGGGGTCTACGCGTGAATGTGAGCAAAACCAAAATAATGGTCTTTGAAAGAGATATAACCAGAACAGATGTAAGAGTAACAATAGGTAATGATGTACTAGAGCAAGTGGATGAATTTGTATATCTTGGATGTGGATTTAGCCGAGATGGAAGGTACACCACTGATATAGAGCGAAGAGTGAATGCGGGAAATAGAGTGAACGGAGCGTTGGGGCAACTTTTCGGCAGCCACCACCTCAGCCAGAAGGCACGTGTAGCAATACATAACGCAGTGCTTGTCCCAACATTGCTGTATGGAAGCGAGAGTTGGGTATGCAGAAAAGAGTATGATAGTAAAATTAATGCAGTCGAAATGCGATCTCTGCGGAAAATCTGTGGAGTTAGGCTGACCGACCGCATTCGTAACGACGACGTAAGAGAGCGAGTAGGTATGAAAGAGAGTATTGGTGTAAAGATGCGAAAGGGAATGCTCCGATGGTTCGGACATGTGGAAAGAATGCCGAACGAACGCCTGGTTAAGAAGATATACAATGCGAAAGTGGAAGGATGTAGGTACCGAGGGAGACCGAGACTAACCTACCTAGACCAGATCGGTCATGTACTGAAGGAAGGTGGAGTCAAGAGTCTCCGAAACCGGCGAGCGTGTATGAAGAGAATTATGAATGTTGAGGAAGCGAGTGAAGTATGCAGAGATAGAGTTCTCTGGCACTCTGTTCTCTCTGCCTACCCTGCAAGGGATATGGCGTGATGATATGTATGTATGTATGTATGTAAAAATAATTGATTTCCGATGTTCGCGTGAGTATAAAATGGTACGTGAAAATACCTTAAAAATATTATCTAATTAAGTTTGTCTGATACGAAATAATGTTTGTTGTATTAACTTGTCTTATTACAATCTCGTAAAGAAAATGTTAAGATAACTATCGTACATAACCCTTGTTAAACCTATGTATCGGGGTAAAGCCTTAACCATATCTGTCTTGTTTGTTACAGGTAAGAACCAACCGGGCCGCAATAATCCCAGCAACAAATGACTAATTGTGAGTTATGTTATCTGATTTCATTCATTTTGGTATCCTCCGATGTACAATTATTTAGACGACCTAAATTACGGTCCGTACCTTTTGTCTGAGATTAGGTACACGAAACAAATACATATATTGATATTTAGGCTTCATAATAAATCTAATATGAATTTAGAAATGAATATTGCAGATAAATTAGTTCATTCTTTATTTTTATTTTATGGATTTTATTAGGTCAATTCTATTGTAGTATTTTTTTCTTAGAGTGTGCTCTGGCTATATTCTATCAAAACCGCCTGGGGCAATGGAAAGGCGTAAGGGCCTATAACTTATCGTATCTCAGTTTTCTGCCTATTAAGTGGGCTAGAGGCACCAATTTTTTGATGGCACCTGTGAATAGTTACTTTTTTGAGTAGCCTTATATTAGAAATTTACAACTTTACGCTTTATTAAAAATCTTTATATTTTTTTTATTTACTTGTTAAAGTTTCGAACTCCGAGTGGGTGCTTTTATTTCATAATTTTTATTTGTTTTAGATTTCGAGTCCATTCAGAATTATATCTTCTTAAGAATGAGATGAATAATAGTTTTCATCTTAAACTTCTTTCGTTATAAAACTTTTCAGTTTTTAAGCTCATTTAACATTGGCTCGTCTTCATAAAGTTTATATTAGTTCATTCAAATTTCAGTCCTTTCGGGGTCAAAATGACAATGTACACGGCTCCACCGGGAGGGACTTGCTAACTATTTTCTTGTTAGACGTTTAATTATGGAGGTGTTCTGTCATTATTATGTACGTCCAGCAGTCTAGTTGGGGTGATGGAACGACTTCATTTTGAACTTAATAACACTTAAGGCAAAAATGGCGGACGTTTCCTCAATTTAGCAGGTTCATTTTATTTAAAGCACGATTATTTAGCAGAATTTTTTTTTTGCAGTGAAATAAATTTCAATTAAGATATACTTTATTATAATTAGAGATGAAATATTAATAATAAAACGAAGTGAATAGCTAATAAAACTAACATTAACATTACACATTACGGAATTATTGGACATTACGGAATTATTTTATTTATTTAAAAAGTTTAGTGATAATTGTCTGAAGTTTATGTGAGTAGTACAAATATTAAATATTTTTATATATTTATTGAGTTTTTATTTCGAACGTTAGGATTATGCCCTTGATAACGTATTATTTTTTCTTTTTGGTGGTCTGTCCGGAGCGACGGAAGAAGCTGTGCGAGTCTCCATCGATCCGCCTAACAACGTATCTATCGACGCCGTGAGAGTGGGTCACCAGAACCCGGCTTTGTCGTCGGTAACCCACCAGGCGTTCTACCCTCGCGGATATCCTCTCGAGTCGTGATAACGTTGTCTAATATATTCCAAACACCGGTATATCAATAGTGGTAGGACCACGCTGTTCACAGTTTTCTGTTGACAGCTACGGGCCGGTCCGTCCGGGGTAGTACCACACTCTCGCAGAAGATCGACGTCTGAGCAATGGCAATGTGCTATTGCGCTTCATTCGGTGAGCGAGAGAGCTGGAAGTATATTGCTAAATTAAGTAATTCCTGGTATAGCAACGGTCCATGGGCGGCAGTGACACTTACCATCAGGTGTGCTGCTTGCTCGTTTGCCACCAAAACCTATATAAAGAAAAAGGAAAATATCGAAAATAAATTGCAAACGCGATAAAATTATTAAAAATAGTTTTAATTATTTATTGTGCATCTTATTAGCTCGATGCGAAGCCTGTCCTCCATAATAATGAGGTTAATTAACAAAATATGTCATACAATATATTTAGATGAAATCTCAAAGTTTTCCTTTTTGTAGTAATTTGATTACATTTGTCTTTTACGAGATTCGTGGGCAAAAACAAGAGTGGTGAATTTTATTGTTACCCGCGTAACCGCACACATTTTCTCCTGATTTAATTTTAATGTCAGTTTTTTACTCGTTTATTAATTAGCTATACAATTGAATATATTCAAATTATTAATTGTACCATCCATCCATCCATCAGCCCATAAACGTCCACTGTTGGACACAGGCCTCCCCACGAGAATGCCATTCGCAACGCTCCTGTGCCACCTGCTTCCAACGGTTTCCTGCGATCTTGACAATGTCATCAGTCCACCGAGTGGGGGGTCGTCCTACGCTGCGTCGTCCGATTCGTGGTCGCCACTCGAGAACCTTTCTTCCTCAATGGTTGTCGGTTCGTCGAGCGATGTAGCCTGCCCATTGCCACTTCAACGTGCTAATTCTTCGGGCTATGTCGGTTACATCCGTTCTTCTACGGATATCCATATTCCGGTTTTTATCACGTAGAGAAATACCGAGCATAGCCCTCTCCATAGCACGCTGAGCGACTTTGAGCCTTTTTATGAGGCCGACATTTAGAGACCGAGATTAATTGTACACAATCTCTTTATAAGTTTGAATGTGCAATATTTTTTTTGCTGGTAGCTTTATTATTTTATTTTTCAAGACGTTTAGGAATAAGTCTTCGTATTGTAGCGAACATTACCACTATACGATCAACGAAAACAAATTTTAACTGGACTTCCAACAAACATTTGTAATTCACCCAAAGCATCATCCTGCACAGGGATTGTACTCAAAACACATAGATCACACTATAGGCACTTGAACTCTTATAAGATCTGTGCGGTCATAAAATCCTTTCAAATCAAATCAAATCAAATCATTTATTATGCATAAGCCCTAAAAGGGCACTTACATATTGTCAATATTACATTTTTTTTTTAAATTAATCTACCACCGGATCGGAAAGCCGCCACAAACTGAGAAGATCCGGCAAGAAACTCAGTGGGCTCGTCATTTTTTTTTTAAATTGTATGTTTTCTAATATTAAAATTATTTTATTTTCTTTGTTAAAGTTATTAAATATTAGTGTTATTACAAGCCACCGAAACCAGGACATAGGCATCGGTGATCAGACAAATGAGAAGAGAGGTAACAGGCTTGTTTATGGATCCGCACGCCACCTTCCATCATCTTGGACGGTTCAGCCGTGATATATCCAAACCATAAATTCACATAAAAAAAACGGTGTTATTATAAGCGTAGTTAATGATATTAACTTCATTATCTATAACTATATTTACTAACTATCCTTATATCAATGCGTAATAATCTCAAGTTGTATTAAATTCGGAAGCGATTCACAGTAATTTCTATAACATTAGACATCGGCTGACGGTTTGTTTTAATAGTAACAGCTGTTATGACGAAGCGTTGTGTGAGATAAACGTTATTGTGGCACTAAAATGGAGCACGATGTTATTAATAATTGCAAATGGTTAGAATTTACTCAATTATATTATTTTAGATGTGCTATTGATATGGATAGTAGCGATATTGTGAGAGACACGATGGATGATACGTAAAGGACTCTAGTTCAAACTCTGGTATTCTTAATTACCTAACACTTGCTTTTATTATTATCATCTCAGCCTATGTACATTCCACTGTTGGACGCGGGGTCTCTTCACACATCATCATTCTCCTACTCGTATCCCAATTACTTGAGGTCGATATAATATGTACTCTTGTATCATAGTACATATTGAAAAAGTTATTGGCGATAGGATTGACAAAATTATGAATGTTGAGGAAGCGTGTGAAGTATGCAAGGATAGAGTTCTCTGGCACTCTGTTCTTTCTGCCTACCCTGCAAGGGATATGGCGTGATGATATGTATGTGTATGTGTATTGGCGATAGTTTTATGACCGGCCGCCTGCTAGATGTCAACCCTCCTTGGGAATGTAATTGATGACCAAACGGCATCAGATGAAGTTGGCCCAGGTCGTTATAAGGCTCTTAGTCGTCTTTTACGACATCCACGAGCAAAGTAAGAGTTGGAAATATTCGTAACCGCTACCACACAACCACTGTGATAGGGAAATGGACTTACTATACCACTCTAGGCATTTCTTGCATGGCTATTCGTATAATATTCCTAAATTGAGTATTACGACATCAAAAGACGAGAGATGGCTTTTTGAATCGTATTCTTACTCCTTCAGTACATGGAAAGAATTATAAGATATGAGGCTGATATAATAGATGAGACAGACAGAAGTCTGGTATCTGTACTCTAACTTCTTGATGTTTCTTCACCATTATGGTTAATCATTCTTATGAGGATAAAATTGAAATTTTAAATACAACTCCATCTTTATTGTAATGTCGTCCTGGCACGTGAATACACGGACTCCATGCTATCGGCGCGCCGATATAATGGAAAATTAAAAAAAATATTTGAAAAATATAAACGTTATTATTAAATAAATGTACAAGTAAAAGTAGTTATCAACGAAAATAAAAATTTTAACTTTGACGATTTTTAAAAAAAATATCGCAAGCGATGCCATAATACGAAGTACGTTAAAAAATCATATATAATTATTACTATATACGACTGCGAGGATATAACGGCCAATCTTGCGATTTCAGAGATATCCTCATTTTTCAAGTTCGCTCCATACATTTTTTTCTAAAAAAAATTACTGGTTCAATTGTTGACCAAATTATCTCATATGATATTTTATAATGTAGTAATGATCAGGAGAACCCATTTCCACACAAAAATATCATACGTAATAACTTAAGTGTCTATGAAACGCGATTTTCAGCCCACTGTGCGGCGCCGCGGCACGCTGACAGCGTCGTCCCCTACGAAGCGCTTCCCATGTAGGAAATGACGACGGGCCCAGCATTGGTCCAAGCCTGCGCCAATCCTGTTGAAGCTTGGCCCAACGTTGCATGCCAACACTGGGCCAATCTTGGTTAAAGTCTGGGATGATAACTAAGGCCCAGGCTTGGCTTACAGCATTGGGTCAAGGCTGGCTTGAAAAATTGGCCCGAGCGTGGCAAACAACATTGGGCCAACCTTGGTTAAAGACTGGGATGATAACTAAGGCCCAGGCTTGGTATACAGCATTGGGCCAAGGCTGGCAATTAACGTTGGCCCGAGCGTGGCATACAACGCTGGGCCAACCTTGGTTAAACTCTGGGATGATAACTAAGGCCTAGGCTTGGTTTACAGCATTGGCCCAAGGCTGGCAATTCACGTCGGCCCGAGCATGGCAAACAACGCTGGGCCAACCTTGGTTAAAGACTGGGATGATAACTAAGGCCCAGGCTTGGTATACAGCATTGGGCCAAGGCTGGCAATTAACGTTGGCCCGAGCGTGGCATACAACACTGGGCCAACCTTGGTTAACTCTGGGATGATAACTAAGGCCCAGGCTTGGTATAGAGCATTGGGCCAAGGCTGACAATTAGCGTCGGCCCGAGCGTGGCATACAACGCTGGGCCAACCTTGGTTAAACTCTGGGATGATAACTAAGGCCCAGGCTTGGTTTACAGCATTGGGCCAAGGCTGGCAATTTACGTTGGCCCGTGCATGGCATACAACGCTGGGCCAACCTTGGTCAAAGACTGGGATGGTAACTAAGGCCCAGGCTTGGTTTACAGCATTGGGCCAAGGCTGGCAATTAACGTTGGCCTGAGCATGGCATACAATGCTGGGCCAACCTTGGTAAATGTCTGGGCCTAGCTTTGATTTACAGCATTGGGCCCAGGTTAGCAATGAATGTTAACCCCGTGCATAATTAATGTTGGCAGAATCCTGAAATATTGGCAGCCCTAAAAATAGAAAATGACATATATATTACATATGCAGGGCGGTGTTTTAAAAAAAATAGAAATATGTTATGATGAAATTCATAAAAAAGAAAACACTGTATAACTAAATAATGTATTATTATTACATTTATTATTGTGAGTATTAATATAATAGTAATTACACTCATTACATAGTTCAAACATAAGTCATATTCATAATAAATACATGTAAATTATTAATGAAAAGTAACATTTTATTTTTGATCATTGGTATCGGCTGCCCTCTATCCTTTCTAGAAATTTACTAGCAATTTACTCATCATATGCATAATTTTCACTTTCCTTTGATTAACTATACTTTGACAGTATAAAATCTGAAATGTTTATTATTGATTAATTAAAATATAATTACATGCATAATTTGTATAAACATTTAATTAAGTATTCATTTTATACTTTTTTCAACTGCGTTGACCATTCTGCCACATCCACTATACAGTAACTGAATATTGTTTCCTTTTACTTTTATTAATGTTTGTAACATCTGTTTTATAATTAGTGGAACCAATAGCTTCTAATCAAAAATAATGTTTCTGTAAATCAAACAAAAAATATATTGTTATAATCCTGGATGGATTCATCGATCAGCACATATAGACATCCACTGTTAGACATTCATCCATTATTAGCTTCACCAACACATTATAGTCTCAACTGTCACCACACACTGTACAGCCAAATAGTATTACATAATTATATAATATATACAATTTAAACATTAGTTTAATTAAATATATGTGGTGGTGTATAAGAACAAGTTCATAAACTTGTTCTTATTATAATCTACTTCTATATATTAATAATATAGACTCAATAAATACTAAAACAGTTTACTGTTTTAGAGTTGGTACATACTAACATACTAGATGCTCAGAATTCCATGATGAATTTTTTTCTAAGAAGGGCTATTAGACACATGGTGTACGACTATATTTTTATTATGGGGAAATTTTCTTGACTAAACATTGATCAATCTCTATTCTTGGCATAGTATAAAGCAAACATAGTTTTAATACGTAGGTATTTTTAGCATAATCTTCCAATCTGAACTAGCGTGAATTCATTGAAGTATTTTATACGATATCTTAAAATATTGTTACAGAATATTATGATATAAGTAAAAATCTGTCAAGGATACATAAATAAGGATGGTTAATTTCACATTACTTGCATACACACTACATTAATAATGACTAATGTGAAACAAATTTACCTGTAGGTATTGTGTATTGGCTGTATTTCAAAGAACCATTAAGTAACGAAGAAGAACCAATATATCTTAATATTGGAGATCCATCGATAATGATGATATTAAACATTGTCTTATGCGAGCAATATTTACATATTCTTTTATTTATCGTGTATATTTGTATAACGTATTGAAACAACAAAACTAAACCTAAGGTCTCAAACAAGAGACGTACACACTTACATGCACAGTACACTAAATATCGATGAAGCGAGTCCATTCGATATTTATTTAACAGACAATTTACATCAGCGTTCGGTATGGCAAATATATTATCGAATCGATGTGTCGATCATTTTTTTAAAAATATAATATCAAAGGAAAATTCACTAAATAATAAAAATAATAAACTTTTCTAAAAGGCTTGCATTATTTTATGTTGATCTATGCATATGCATCGTTAATAGTAGAATAAAAGTTTATAATTTTTTTTTGTAGGTACCTACTTAGCAGTTTTATTGTTATAATTTACACGCTTATCGTTTAATTTTTCTAAGGCGACTTAGAAGAGGTTCGAGTCCAGCATTGAGATATACACTACCGTCCAAAAGTTTGGAAGCACACCTGTTTTCAAACAAAACAAATAAATGCCGACTAATAGCGGTAAAAATTAGCAATAATCTTAAGTTTTACAACCTTTTACGACTGTCTACACAAACACAAAAGGATTATTATCCTACATTCATCAAGTTTTATGGAATTCCTTAATATTGACGAAACACGTGTTTTATGACTTAATCCGTCGGCTACTTTATCCTATGCAATGGTGTAGTTTTATTGATAATGTTTGCTGGTTTTAACTTTTTTAGACCTTATTCAGTCGCACTTGAGCATTGGCACGTGAAAGTTGTGATATTAACATTGTCTGTATTCGAAAGATATCGGCTACTACTTTGACCGTATTTTTTCTTCTGAAAATGGCAAAACGCAAGCAAATCACGCTTGAACAGCGAAGCGCTATTTGCACTCTACGCGAGGAAGGATACGGTGAACGTCAAATCGCAGAAAGGCTCGGAATTTCTTGTAAAGGTGTCCACTTTACCCTTGCTAGAAAACAAGAAACGGGGAAAAATGAAGATAGAAAGAGATCTGGTAGGCCCAAATCCGCAACAAATCAAGAGGACAACTTCATTAGAGTTCTTTCTAAACGGAATCGACGCTTAACTGCACCACAGATCACTGCAGCTCTGAATGATACGCGAGAAACACCCATTTCAACAACTACTGTTAAAAGACGCTTACTGTCTGCGGGATTAAGAGGATGTGTTGCTGCTAAAAAACCCAAACTAACAAATCGACATAAGAAAAATAGACTAGAATGGGCAAAAGCGCATAAAAACTGGACTATAGAACAATGGGAAAATGTCCTTTGGAGTGACGAATCAAAATTTCAGATTTTCGGATCCAATAGACGTGTCTTTGTACGCCGGTCAAAAGAAGAGAGGGCTTCAGAGGCATGTACAGTGCCTACCATCAAACATGGTGGTGGTAATGTCATGGTTTGGGGGTGTTTTGGCAACAGTAAACCCGGCAATCTTGTGAGGATAACCGGAAAATTAAACAAGGAAGGCTATTTAAAAATTCTCCAAGATTCTGCCATACCCAGTGGACTAAGTCTCATTGGTTCTGGATTCATTTTTCAACAGGATAATGATCCTAAGCATTCGTCTAAATTGTGCCAGAACTTTTTAAACAAGAAAAAAGCTGAAAACATTTTAAACATCATGCAATGGCCATCTCAATCCCCTGATCTTTCTCCCATTGAACTTGTTTGGGATGAACTTGACAGGAGGGTGAAAAGTCGTTGTCCTACGAGCTCAGAACATTTGTGGCAGCTATTAGAGAACGAATGGAACAAATTAGATAAAGATTATTTTAAAAAATTGATTAATAGAATGCCCAGAATATGTGAGAAGATTATAAAGGAGAAAGGTGGACACTTTGATGAAGCTAAAATTTAATCTAATTTACCATTGTATATTATTTTTTTATTTTGTTTAAGTTAGTTTCTGTTTGTTCTTTATTTTTTTATCAATACATTTAAATTTAAATGACTTAGTTTGGTTTTATTCGATTTTACCTTGCTGCTTCCAAACTTTTGGACGGTAGTGTATATGAGATACGTATATGATGATGCTGAGATTTTAATAATGATTCATCATTTCAGCTCATATATTTCACATTGATGGGCTCGAGTCTCCTCCATAATAGGAGTTTTATTGACCTACTATACCACGATGGTCAGACGTGTTGGTATAGGGTTTTGTTTCGAGTTTTACTTCTCCTGCATAGATGTTATATGCGTTTTGTATCCCTTTGTCGTCTCTTACGATCACGCACGGGTAAGATATGGGATGGTGAATTGTATTCTTACCCTGTTACCACACGGAAGATGATGATGATGATAATTACGATGATGAATATAGCCTAATACTGACTATCCAGTTGTAAGTAGGTACTCTAGATCGATCGTAATAGTAATTTGTGATTTTCTGTTTTTGTGAGCTTAAATTCCTTTTTTAACATAAATATCTCTAGCCTGAATATAAAAATAATTAAGCTAAGTTAATATTACCAATGCACTCATTAAATACAAAACATTAACAATACGTTCTGGTATCGCAATCTTCATAATTGTATTTTTGATTCGACAGAAGCATAATCGATACATATGTCAATCTCTATTATTTTATAAATACAACAACAACAATCTGACCAATATGGCGTTGAAGCTAAAATGACTATTATTTTTTTATTGCAAGAATAGTACCTACGAATTCAACTGAAAAATTAAATATGTTTAACTAGGAACTTAGGAAATTCAGATTATGTTTTTATAAAGATAAGTGAAATCTAAACACGTTTTAATTCTTTTGTTAGATATTTTCGGACATCCGGCCACCTCCTTCTATTCTATTGAAATATTTTATGTTATTTAAATTCTATATTTAAACAAAATAAAATTTGTATAAAAATTAAATTTAAAAAATATATATTTAAGTTTTTAATATAAATCCTTATTTGCCGTCACTCATCTACTTAAATAATTATGAACCTAGAAGGTCAATTATATTGACACTTGTTTAGGTACATTAAAATGAAATACATTTTCGATGTACGTATTGAATTTCGAACAGTATTTTATCCTTTTTCACAAGAAACTAATTTCATAACACCAACATCTATTGATGGAGTGGGGAATTCAAAGATTTCTTTTCTTAGATTTTCTATAGTACCATAAACAGTAGATGATGAATATAGTCTTGAAAAGGCTCGGACCAGCATCGAATAGCCGAGCCTCGGCTGTTCAAGACTGGCCCAAGCTCGGGCTAGCATCGAATAGCCGACGCTCGGCTGATTAAGGACTGGCCCAAGTTTGGATTAGCACCGAGTAGCCGAGCCTCGGCTGTTCAAGGCTGGCCCAAGCTCGGGCCAGCATCGAATAGCCGATCCTCGGCTGTTCAAGATTGGGCCAAGCTCGGACCAGCATCGAATAGCCAAGCCTCGGCTAATCAAGGTCTGCCCCAAGCTCGGTTCAGCACCGAGTAGCCGAGGCTTGGGTGTACAAGACTGGCCCAAGCTCGGGCCAGCATCGAATAGCCGAGCCTCGGCTGTACGAGACTGGCCCAAGCTTGGGCCAGCATCAAATAGCCGACGCTCGGCTGATTAAGGACTGGCCCAAGTTTGGATTAGCACCGAGTAGCCGAGCCTCGGCTGTTCAAGGCTGGCCCAATCTCGGGCCAGCATCGAATAGCCGATCCTCGGCTGTTCAAGATTAGGCCAAGCTCGGACCAGCATCGATTAGCCAAGCCTCGGCTAATCAAGGTCTGGCCCAAGCTTGGTTCAGCACCGAGTAGCCGAGGCTTGGGTGTACAAGACTGGCCCAAGCTCCGGCCACCATCGAATAGCCGAGCCTCGGCTGTACGAGACTGGCCCAAGCTTGGGCCAGCATCGAATAGCCGACGCCCGGCTAATCAAGGTCTGTCCCAAGCTCGGTTCAGCACCGAGTAGCCGAGGCTTGGGTGTACAAGACTGGCCCAAGCTCGGGCCAGCATCGATTAGCCGAGCCTCGGCTGTACGAGACTGGCCCAAGCTTGGGCCAGCATCGAATAGCCGACGCTCGGCTGATTAAGGACTGGCCCAAGTTTGGATTAGCACCGAGTAGCCGAGCCTCGGCTGTTCAAGGCTGGCCCAAGCTCGGGCCAGCATCGAATAGCCGATCCTCGGCTGTACGAGACTGGCCCAAGCTTGGGCCAGCATCGAATAGCCAAGCCTCGGCTAATCAAGGTCTAGCCCAAGCTCGGTTCAGCACCGAGTAGCCGAGGCTTGGGTGTACAAGACTGGCCCAAGCTCGGGCCAGCATCGAATAGCCGAGCCTCGGCTGTACGAGACTGGCCCAAGCTTGGGCCAGCATCGAATAGCCGACGCTCGGCTGATTAAGGACTGGCCCAAGTTTGGATTAGCACCGAGTAGCCGAGCCTCGGCTGTTCAAGGCTGGCCCAAGCTCGGGCCAGCATCGAATAGCCGATCCTCGGCTGTTCAAGATTGGGCCAAGCTCGGACCAGCATCGATTAGCCAAGCCTCGGCTAATCAAGGTCTGGCCCCATCTTGGTTCAGCACCGAGTAGCCGAGGCTTGGGTGTACAAGACTGGCCCAAGCTCGGGCCACCATCGAATAGCCGAGCCTCGGCTGTTCAAGGCTGGCCCAAGCTCGGGCCAGCGTCGAATAGCCGACGCCCGGCTAATCAAGGTCTAGTCCATGTTTGGATCAGCACAGGGTAGCCGAGGCTTAGTAGTTCAAGACTGGCCCAAGTTCGGGCCAGCATCGAATAGCCGAGCCTCGGCTGTTCAAGACTGGCCCAAGCTCGGACCAGCATCGAATAGCCGAGGCTTGGTTGCTCGTGACTGGCCCGAGCTTGGGCCAAGATAAAAAAAAGTTACGGCTCAATTGCACAAGGTCGGTCCAGGCTTGGGCCAGCATTGGACAGCCGAGGCTTGTTGCCCAGGATTGGCCCAAGCTTGGCCCCATCGTTGAAGACTGGCAGTTCCTACATGGGTTAGCGTAGATGTAACAGCTCGGCCATCCTGACGCAGTATTTCCAGTATTACCAGGTGTTGGGCTGAATTTCAGCAATATTTGATTTAAACGAAGTAGAACAAGCCTTTGAACCTTTTCTGTCTCTAGTTAAAATTAGATTATATTTTATCATAAGTTATTCTATTTAGTTATGTTTTTAAATTATATTTTTATAAATACAAATTATTAATTTGTAAAACGAGAGCAGAATAAATATTTTTCTTTCATTTTTTTAGGTTAAAAAATAAATATCTGTGAGCTTTTCGACGTTCAACGAAAGAGCAGCGTGCCCCCTCTTATTTACCATATCTGCTATAATGTACAAATTATTTACTCATGTTGCCGCGATTATTAAACATCTGCAATGAAATTATCATTAAGAATATTATCGCGTTTGTATTTGATTTTTCATTGCCTGACTTTTTAAATACCTTACAGTACTGCCATGTACATGAACGCTGTAAAACAAACACTATAGAGCCCATTAAAATAGTTTTATGCTATCCCCACCAATTGAAATGGCCAAGGGAAACTATTGTTTTAGTCAAGGTAACCCTTCGACTTCGATAGCTCGCTCGACATTTTCTCTTTCTTATCCTTGCCGTTACAATAACAAAATGTGAGGACTTCGCAATCACGCAGTTGCTATCCTTATTGCTGGCGGACCCTAATCCGATCATTCGCGGATTCATTTAGGACGGCATTGGGCTTTATTATTAGCTTCACACGCCAGCGGTGGAACAGATCAGCGTGGAAGTTTTCTTCTCTAACCTGTTTCCTCGCCTCCTTTCAGACACTTTCCTTGACCTGTTAAAAACGCAAATTGTTAAGTAGCCACCAGGTTGTCCACTGCTGGGTGTAGCCCACCCCTTTCATGTTTCATATCTGTCGATGTAATACGGTGTCTTGTCTATCCGCACGCAACCAATTTAGTAAATGGTCTATATTAATACTTACATATATAAATCGTTAACATTATATGTATTGGTCGCGTGTCCAATGTAATGTCTAAAAGGGTTTATTCGATACAATCGTAATCAATTGTTAATCGTTAATTATGATCGTTAATCGATTCGATTGTTACATTTGACTCGCTCCGCCCGTAGTTACAGTTCATAGGTCATAATGTTAACGAACCTTTATCGATTTGTAAAGTTTTAATTACAACAATGTATTTAGTTTTATTTATTAATTGTATTATTTTATTAATGATAAATCTATATTGCCTGATAATGATAATGCGCCGTTGAATGAACAAAATTTAATTTTTCCAAGATTGTACCGCTGTCTATGCGCCGGTATTATCTTAGAACTGCTATTGTGATTCTCACGGTTAAGAAAGTGGCGGTGATACATTGTATTTTTAACCAGTAATCACACGAGGGGGTCTGTCATCAAGTGAACATAGAATAAATATATCATCATTATCCTTCTGCTCTTATCCCAACGCTTGCCTGACGTCAACCTTCGTTGAAAGCCTTATTTTTTACACTCTTTAGCTTTTGACGACGAGAGAGAAAGAGAGAGGAAATTGTATTTTTACTTCACACTCGAATGTTTCATAATTTTATTGGTTTGCCAATATCGAGGTATTGAGCTAAGAATCCCTGACGCCAATAAAGTTGTTTCACAAGCAGTAAGAAAAAAGCTACAGTGAACCAAGCTACACGTGAAAACTGCTTTAATCAGTTAAATTATACCGTTGTATAAATAAAATATAAATATATGAGGTACTATAATATATAATATACACATATTTACTTAAATAATAGTACCATTTCATATATTAAAGCAATTTCATAGGTCATTTGACAGATCGTTTACGAAGCTCGTTACACGGTAAAGGTTCTTGGTTAGGCAAGATCGTGAACTCAAATGTGATAAGCATATAGCATCGATGCAAGAGACGCAAAACTCGAAACGAAATTTATAACCCACACGTCTGACCAGCGTGGTGTAAGTAAGGTCAATTAATAATACTAGTTATAGTTAACCCATGATTTGGAGGCGCTTGTGGAATATGGTCCAGCCAGGTTTTTTACATTGTATTTTACATTATATCATGGCTCGAAGGGCATCACACTGGTGCTAATTATTACTGGTTATATTGTACTATTTTTTTATAAAAAAAATGGGTGCGTGTACTTATGTATGCGCGTATGAAGTGTGAGTTGCATGTAAATAATTTATTACAATAAAATAATAAAAGTATTGGTAAAGGATAGGATAATTTTTCACTAATATTTACGAATATTAAAATTAGGGGGGCATAGTCCGGAGCGTGCTCGTTCGCGTCCCCTGCCAGTCTAATTAGACTGCTAATCCGGCTCGATATGCGTACCGCAATGCGGGTTAGGGCGTCCCCCGGAGGCGACGCGTACCGACCCGCCCCCGTCGGTACGAACATCGGCAGTTGCGGCGATGGGGGCCGCCACCCATCACGCCTTGCCCAGTTAGGCGAGTCGAGGAGAGCAGAGTGCCGGGTGGGCACGTGGAATGTAAGAGGTTGTGTGGAAGGTAAGTTGCGCGAGCTGATATCCGTCATGGCGGACAAACAGCTAGACGTGCTCTGTGTAACAGAGACCAAGCGAAGAAGCAGCGACGCCTGCGTTTTTCCTGGTGGCGGGATGGCTCTGTGGTCTTTTTTTTTTTTTTTTTTTTTGGGGGGCGTGTTACGGTCGGCACACTCCTCGCACCACTCCGTCCGGGGTGACAGAGGGGCGTAAGCACGCACACCCGTAACCCACCCGTGACGTCGCCTTCGTCGTTGGGCCAACCACCGGAGCAGAGTGACTTGACGTCAGTGGTTGGCCCGACGGAATACCCCTGAGGAGTACCCTCTCCTCGACCGACGTCCCCCCCTCGGGTAGGATGTCGGTCTTTCCTCACGCGGTCGGCCTCTCGGCGGGTGACGGACTAATTCCCCGATCCAGTCACCCGCGGCCTCGGCTAGGGCGGCATCAGGCGCAGGTAATCGCGCCTGCGTCGCCCCAGTCGCCGGCGGCGGCTCGCGCCGTCGAGGAGACGCTCCTCGCGCACGCGCTCCGCCGCCTCCTTCCGCGAGACTACTGCCTCGCAGAAGGATGCGACCGCGTCCCAGTTCCTGACGCTGTCGAGCATTGCCCTGGCGATGGTCGGCAGCGTCAGGTCAGCACCGATGATTGTGACGAGTTCATGACGCTGCTCTGCCCAAGCGGCACAAACCTCGAGCGTATGCTGCGCCGTGTCCTCGTCGCAATCGCAGTGGTGGCAGGACGGTGTACTCTCCCTCCTTACGACCGTGTGCAGGTATTTGGCGAAGCATCCATGCCCCGTTACAAACTGCACCAGTCGGAAGGAGAGCACTCCGTGCCGCCGTTTTAGCCACTGCATCAGCACCGGCCGGAAGGCCTCCACGGTCCGCACACCGAACCGAGGCCTCTCCAGCCGGACTGCCCAACGGGCAATGACGTCGCGGCGGGCGTCGACACGCCAGGCGGTGTGCTCCCTCAACGAGACCACACCGCCCTCCGCTTGCACCCCCAACATCCGCCGATACAAACCGGCGAGCATTTCCGCTTCCAGGTCCCATGGACGGGTCCCGGCCAACAGACACGCTGCCTCCGTCGACACCGTGCGGGGCTCTGTGGTCTAGTGTACCACAGAGCGATCGAGCCAGCATGGGGGTAGGAGTGCTGTTGTCCTCTCGCTTGGCCTCAGGTGTGAAGGATTACGGAATGTATGATCCCAGACTTCTTTGGGTCCGTATAAAACTAGGTGTCACCAAGGTATTCATGGTTGTAGCATATGCTCCCGTAGGATCCTCGGTGGCATCAGACCTAGAGAAGTTTTGGGACAATGTTAGGGAAGTTCTGGATATGGCAGAAACCAGTGAACGCGTGATTGTATGCGGAGATTTGAACGGATGGGTGGGGACCAAGCGTCCCGACTATGAGGACGTACTTGGTCCATTTGGTGATAAGAGAGTGAACGACGCAGGTAGGCTCATAGCGGATGTACATATGTATGGAGAGAAACCTTATTGTGTCAAACACATTTTTCCAACATAAGGACATCCATATGTATACATGGAGAAGGAATGAACAGAAAAGCATAATAGATTTAATTCTGGTAGACAGTCGCCTCCGAAGCAAAATATTGGACGCAAGAGCCTACAGGGGCCCCACAGTCGATACGGACCACTATCTCGTTATTGCGAGATTTAGTGGTCTGTTCAGAAAGTGGAGGCACTGGCGAGAGCGTGTCCACTTCGGAGGGCTTGAAAGAATAAAGGTTGAAAGGTTGCAAGAAGAGTGTGTAAGAGAAAAGTATGCAGAGGGTGTCCGAGAACGGCTGACGATGGCAAGCCAGCCGCAATCGGACATTGAAGAATGCTGGAGAGTATTGAAAGAGAGTATGGTAGATACAGCGAAAGAAGTATGTGGAAGTTCAAAGAAGCATAGAAAAACAAATGGTGATGCATGGTGGGATGCGGAAGTGGCAGCTTCCGTAGAGCAAAAGAAGAAAGCGTGGCTGGACTATGTCTCTTCTTTGAATCTGAATGACAGTATGATTGAACAGAAGAAAGAAATATATCGGAAATGTAAGAATGACACCAAGGCCTTGGTAAAAGAGAAACATGATAGAGCAAGTATGAGTGCAGAAGATAGGCTGACTAAAAACTTCGAGGGTAACACCAAACTCTTTTGGAGGGAGGTGAAGAAGTCTCGGGGTGGTTGGTCAGCCTTCAGAATGAATAAAAAAAAAAAAGGTCTAAAGGTGGAGACATTCTTACACAAACACAAGACGTGTTAAGCCGATGGAGTGAATATTTTGGCGATATGTATGCGGATGCTACGGTTGGCGCCGGTGTTGCATGTGGTTTAGTAGATCAACATTCGACAACGGCGTCCTCCGATGGCATCAGTATGGATGAAGTTGAATGGGCGATAAGAAGTTTGAAAAATGGTAAGGCAGCGGGCATTGATATGGTGTCTGCCGAGATGATCAAGCTTGGTGGCTCTTGCGTCTGGGAGGCGTTCCTGTTGCTCCTCAATTTATGTTGGAGCTCGGGAATGGTTCCCGGGGACTGGAATAGCGCAGTCATCGTGCCTTTGTTTAAAAACAAGGGTTCACGTTATGACTGCGCAAATTACAGAGCCATAAGCTTGACCAGTTTGGCAGCAAAAGTGTATGGTAAAATTATTGAAAGGAGAATGAGGATGGTGTCCGATGGTTTACTGTGTGAGACACAAGGAGGTTTCAGGAGTGGAAGGGGATGCATGGATCAAGTGTTCTCTCTGCGCAACATTGTGGAAAAGCATCTGGCTCTAGGTCAGGGTTTTCTGCAGTTTTGTGGATCTGGAGAGAGCATTTGACACGGTTGTACGAAAGGAACTTTGGGACATTTTACCGGAGTATGGTATTAGCGGTAAACTGCTACAGGCCGTGCAGTCCAGTTACATGGGCTGTAGAGCCTGTGTGCGGCTGGATGATGGAATGTCGCCTTGGTTTGACGTCAATATCGGCGTTAAGCAGGGGTGCGTTCTGTCAGCCAGGCTGTTTATCATATATCTGGATAAATGTCTCCAAAGGTTGAACGATATGAATGTGGGAGTCCAGATGGGCGACTCAGTGGTCACTGCTCTGCTTTATGCAGATGATGCAGTCCTGCTGGCACAGTCAGCGACTGACCTGCAGACCCTAGTCGAGACAATGACAGAAGATTGTAAGAAAAGGGGTCTACGCGTGAATGTGAGCAAAACCAAAATAATGGTCTTTGAAAGAGATAAAACCAGAACAGATGTAAGAGTAACAATAGGTAATAATGTACTAGAGCAAGTGGATGAATTTGTATATCTTGGATGTGGATTTAGCCGAGATGGAAGGTACACCACTGATATAGAGCGAAGAGTGAATGCGGGAAGTAGAGTGAACGGAGCGTTGGGGCAACTTCTCGGCAGCCACCACCTCAGCCAGAAGGCACGTGTAGCAATACATAACGCAGTGCTTGTCCCAACACTACTGTATGGAAGCGAGAGTTGGGTATGCAGAAAAGAGTATGATAGTAAAATTAATGCGGTCGAAATGCGATCTCTGCGGAAAATCTGTGGAGTTAGGCTGACCGACCGCATTCGTAACGACGACGTAAGAGAGCGAGTAGGTATGAAAGAGGTTATTGGTGTAAAGATGCGAAAGGGAATGCTCCGATGGTTCGGACATGTGGAAAGAATGCCGAACGAATGCCTGGTTAAGAAGATATACAATGCGAAAGTGGAAGGATGTAGGTACCGAGGGAGACCGAGACTAATCTACCTAGACCAGATCGGTCATGTACTGAAGGAAGGTGCAAGTCAAGAGTCTCCGAAACCGGCGAGCGTGTATGAAGAGAATTATGAATGTTGAGGAAGCGAGTGAAGTATGCAGAGATAGAGTTCTCTGGCACTCTGTTCTCTCTGCCTACCTTGCAAGGGATATGGCGTGATGATATGTATGTATGTGTAATATTAAATAATGATAATCAAAATATCCTATTTAAATCGCTACTGATTATAATTTATTAGCACGTATATAATTCGCATTTGTATGAAACTAAAACACGTGTTGTGAATGTAAAAACTAGAAAGAGGTTTTATTTCTATTTTGTTGGTAGATTTTTTCGAGACTTAATGAGCGTTTTTTTCAGAAAACTTCAACCTATTTTACTTTTGTGTTACAGTGATGCACGCGCATCTTAGTTGCGCCCAACTTCAACCTGTTACTTTCGTGTTACAATAATGCACGCGCATCTTAAAATTTCACTCTAGTATTTTTTTTTCATAACGCGCCCAAAGAAGTATAACTTCAAAAATACACTGACTGGTACATTCCGATCCGGTGGTAGTTTATTCGATTAATTCGAAATGTAAAAACTGACTATTTGTAAGTGCCCTTGCAGCATAAAAATAATAAATGCATTTGAATTTCCTTCCTATTCTGGAGGATACTCGAGCTCAGCAGTGGAGCTTATATAAGCTGAGATATGATTTACACCATTGCCACATCGTATTCTTTTTTAAACTTCTAATAGCGTTTGAAATAAATCTATCTTCCCGTGACAATGAACGCTGTAAAATATTCGAAATACGAACGCGATAAAATCCATTAAAATAGTTTTATTTCAAATGTATAAAACTCGCATAAACATCAAAAAAGAAAAATCATTGTTATAGACGTATCGGTTTATTACCCCACGGGATCATACCCAATGTTGTAATATAGAAAAAATATAGTAGAATACAATGATAGTCCCTATTGATAAGCAACTTTTAATATGCACTGATTAATATGCAATAAGTATATTATGTGATGACGTCACGGGTCCGTTGTTCAAGTATTCCGCCAGCATGCTCACCGTTCATCTAATATAAGTCCCTAAGTAAGTGATTGTCGTTCAAACCGTTCGCTTCACAGAGTGAACCGGTAATTGTTTCTGCAACACGTACTTGGTTAGAATATTAACGACACCGATGTCTCACTATCGATAAATTATTTTATTTATTATTTAACAATTAATTTCAATGTTGAGATGGAGTAAGAATACCTTTTTACCCTGTTTCATGTCCACGAGTATCGTAAATGATGATTAAGGGGTATAATATGTAGGTAATGTGTATGTAATAGAAGAACTAGGAAATATAAAAAAAATAAAAAATAAAAGCCCGACACAAAAACCCCAGTTCCCTTTAAAAAGTAAAAAGTAATAAAAAAAGAAACTCAATTTAAAGTACCTATATTTAGGTACTTTAAGATTGATTATGTCGGCAGCTTTTTAATTTTTTTAGTTTATACTTTTTATAACCGCCACAACTTTTAAACGGCTCAACCGATTTTATACAAACACAAAAAAGCTAAATTGAAATCGCTTCATGCGTTCAGGAGCTATGATGCCACAGACAGACACACACACACACACGCACCCATAGACAGACACGTTGAACTTATAACACCCCTCTTTTTGCGTCGGGGGTTAAAAATGAGACAGACTGCAGATATGGCGTAGTGGTTAAGATACTGATCTGCCATGCTAATTACTGACTTGCCACGGGTTCGATTCCCATGTAGTGCAGTACTTTGTGCGATAGTGAATCTGGGTATAATTTACGTCCGTTAATTATACGTTTATAAAGTCCCCAGAGAGCTGAGATGACAACGAATATGGATATACCTTATGACAGTTGTGTCTTGTATTGTGATGGACTTTACAAAAACAATTAACGGACACAAATTACATGCAGACTTTGAACAACTATTTTTGGTGCGCACAAAATATTGTGCTGAGTTGATAAGGCTAGTCAATGCCATTAGTTTTCATGGCTGGTCATTAACAATTAGCTCGTTATTTTCTTTTTAGTGTTCTTTGGAAAATATATTTAAATATTAAAAAATGAAATATAAATTTTAAAAAAGGGAACAATAAAGGGTAAAAGGGAACAATACTTGTCCATTCTCAACCACAGCGGCCATATTTGTCTTCACATTCTAATGAAAAATCTTGACTGAAAACATTGAGACAACATTATTGTCTATTAATGATACCTAGCGAGATCATTTTATCACCTCCAAAACCTTCTGCAAACTAAGATTTCATGGAAATCGCCAGTGCCGTTCTGCCATGCTAAAGATAAGAGCGACAAGCAATACAGCAAGTTCCTCGAAAATGGCTCCTAAAGTTTTAAAAATTATTTCCACGAATACGGATATATAAATAATGCTTTTTTTTTTAATTTAATGTATTTTTTACCGTAGTTAAAAGGTTGTATTTTGTATTCATCGCTAATTAAGAACTTTCAAGTAATAAATTGATAAAATGATGACAGATGATGACAAGGAAATGCGACGTATGTTTTAAAACAAATACTTATAATAAGCGTCGTAAGTAACACATAGTGCGCTTATACTATGGAACTTATTTTACTGCGCTTTTGACAGCGAAAAATAAGTACTCAGCTTATGTAATGATAAGCATAACCGCCGTAACGTTGACATTTAGGACTCTTATGGTAAGAAACTCAAAGTACAAATTTTCTGTGCGGATCGCCACAAGTGGCAATGTGCGGATCGCCACAAGTGGCGATTAAAGCGCTTATGTTAAGGAAAAAGACTCGTCAATAATACTGCCGTGCTTATTATATTCGAAGAAATAAGTTTTAAAACTTTAGGAGCCATTTTCGAGGAACTTGCTTTCATGCACTTGTCGCTCTTATCTTTAGCACGGCAGCGTTGCTGAGATTCAAAATATATAAACATACAAGAATTAAATATCAGATAATTAAATATTTTTATATGCAAGGAGAAAAGAAGTATTTTAGTGTGTCGACAATATATTGTTATCCTGTCACCATAAGAGGAAATGTATTGTTACATTGTCCCCATAATACTAAATTATAAAACCTGCTTGTAAAATATTTCAGGGTCCTTGTTTGTAAATTGCAATGTAGGTCGGCATTCACTTGGCTAATATATATGAGGGGGAGGGTACGAGTGACAATGGACCTCTTGAGATTTATGTATGACGAGGGTTCTCAGGGGTGAGTGGGTATATGGGATCTGTACATAAGATATTGGAATTAAAGATTGATTCATTAATTAACGTAATTGATTGAATCTGTGAACGTATTAGCTCTACATGTATAATTATTCTGTTAAAAGGCGGAATCGATTTTGATAAGATTTTTAGGTGTGCTATAATTGATTTAAGATTCATTTAGATTAGCAATTGGCCCCGGTAGCGTTGCTATATATTGGCGCGATTACCTGCGCCTTATGCCGCCCTAGCCGAGGCCGCGGGTGACTGGACCGGGGAATTAGTCCGTCACCCGCCGAGAGGCTGACCGCGAGGAAAAGACCGACGTCCTCCCCGAGAGAGGGGATGTCGCTCAAGAAGAGGGTACCCCTCGGGGGGTATTCCGTCGGGCCGGCCACCGACGACAAGTTCACGCTGCTCCGGTGGCCGGTCCAACGACGAAGGCGAGGTTCACGGGTGGGTTATGGGTGAGCGTGCGTACGCCCCTCTGTCGCCCCGGACAGAGTGGTGCGAGGAGCGCGATGACCGTAGCCCCACAAAAAAAAGCGTTGCTATATATTACAAGGATATCTATTTTATTTTTATTAGACTTATGCAGAACAGCGAGGGAACAGTGATTGTATGGTATAAATTTAAAAGCTAGTGCGAAAGTGATAGTTTTCTGGCTGTAGCTAAATAAATCTGTCGGTTAAATTACAAGCTAGTAGTACCACACTCTTGCAGTAAATCGACGTGTGCGTGCTTTCCATTGGCTGCTGCAATTCGCTTAGTGAGCGTGATAGCTGGACGACCTGACTCCGTCTTATGATAGGCAAGGTATTGCATGAGGTCTATCTTTGCTTACATCCCTTACTCTTACGATACGCGTAAAAAATGCAAGCATAGTGACCATGCATTGTTATAATAACTACGTCGTAATTGTATTCGCCCTATTTTAACGTTATAAAATCTATTAATTTGTTGAAATACGAATATAATGTAGAGCCATAATCTTTTACATAAACACCGGCTCCCCGTTATCCCATGGCTCGTTACCGTTCTACCATAGACCCTCGCCCGACGACAGATAAATCCGCCCTGTGCCAGTGCTCTAGATATTTTGCCGCTCAATCTCCAAATATAGGCAGGCTTAAAGGTTTTTATAGATATTTTAAAGGGCATTTACCTTGTAACAAGATTACGTATAATAAAAATATAATGTGAAAAATATTAAGTAAATAATTAATCTTTTTCATCGCTGCTACGATTAATAAGTAACTTTCTCAAAGTTATTATCCCAAGAGATTGGAATAAAGAGTATCCTATGTGCTAATTCAAGAAATGGTTTATGTATATGACAATTTTTATTCAAATCTGTTCATCGGTTTACGTGTGATGATTGTCCAAACATCTTCACAAATTTTCATATTTATAATACTAGCTTTTGTTCGCAGCTTCACCCAGGTAAAAAGTAACTTTTACGATGTAAATTTTCACTAAATTATCCCAAAGGAAATATTACCAGGATAAAAAGTATCCTGTGTTAATCTAGGAAATGTTCTATGTGCCAATTTTCATCTCAAGTTGTTTATATATTTTTTTAGTTTTACGGAATCCTTCGTGCGCGAGTACAACTCGCACTTGCCTGATTTCTAATATCTAAATATATTTTTCAAAAATACAATTTCCAAAAAATATATACCTACCGAGCTAAGATCAATAATCTAGATATTGGGCCTTATAAATAATAAATGATTAGACTTAACTAACATATCTTCTAGTATATCGTAATATAGTATAACAAATATTTGTATTAATTTAAATGTTTGCATTGTTCAATGAAATATTTGAATTAAAGAAAGTGTGTGATTGTTGTGCATAGCGGCGACGTGGGATGTCATCGATCGACCTCGTGGCGTGACCTCGCACCGACACGGCGCTGTTACACACGCGACGACATCGCAACGGGACCGCGACGACCGCGATACGTGATAACGTAACACATAAAATCTATTCCGAATCGTTTTTAAATAGGATGATGCTTCGTATTTGTATATTATTGGTTTTGTATCGTGTTCTTTTTAAGATTCCACACCGAAAGGGTGCCAAGGTAACCATTTTCATAAGCTTCCGTTATCTATTATTCAGTGCATCTGTCTGACAGCAAATTTTATCTTACTTCCGAAGCTAATTTAGCTTCCTTTCTGTTTTTAATTTTTTGTAAATATTTATCTTTAATCTCGTAGAAAAATAAATATAAAAATTGAAGTTTAAAGGTATATATATACATATGTATAAAATATAATGGTTTCTGATATTTACGCGAGTATTACACAGTTGAAATAAAAAGCTGTTTTGAGATTGCGAATTACAAATCTCTGTAATAACGATGACTTGTTGGACGTGAGACGCCTTAGTCCTCCCGTGACCATAAACGCTGTCAAGTCTTCGTCAGGAAATTAAAAATCATACACAAACACGATAGAATACATAAAAATAGTTTTATTTTATAAATGTAAAATATTTTATTTCCAAATATGTTTTTAAAACCAAAAAGAACAGTAAAACGAAGAGATAAGTATAAATATAACTTTATTCGTTATTTCGCTAAATTAATTCAAGAGCCTTATATTTTTTTCATTGTCCGCTTCACGTGAAACTCTTTCTTATTTTAATTTAAAATCAACATTCTCTGTCGAGTAATTCTCACAGAGTATAACATAAAAAATTAGGTTGTATAAAAAGTTTAAAGAAATGTTTATACAATGTTCAAATAAAATATTTTATTAATGGTTAAAAAAATGTCCATGGACTGCACAGATGGCGAAGATACATAGTTAAGATACCGAACTTTCGTGCAAGTGGAGTGGGTTCGATTCCCACCCGGGACAATACTTTATGTGATCCACAAAGTGTTGTTCTGAGTCTGGGTTTAATTTGTAATGTATGTAAACCACTACAAGGATTATTTCCTTAGGTGAGGGTGGTGTCTTTGTTAAAAGGGAAAAGACAACATTATATCTCTTAGTCGTCCTGAAACCCACTGGTAAGAAAGGGAGTGGTTAATTGTATTCTTCGTCCATCACCGCACGTAAAAATTGAAGGTCAAGTGTAAATATCGAAAAATAAACTTATAGAATGATATATGGGCTGAACCTAGGTTTGACGCAGCAAAAGAACTAATTGCCTTAATGAACCAACTGAGATGATAAACCTTTTATTTATTTCCTTTAATTTTTACGTCAATTTCGTATTTAATTATATTTTTTTTATTTCACTCTGTATATACAACAGGACTAAGATATTATTTAATAAAAATACCCAAAATGTGAATAAATATGTATGTATACATAGATGACGTCATGTCTAGTCACCATAAACACTGTGCGTATCCTTGAATGTCCAATATCTTCTCTAGTTGTAAATCTTATAGGCAAGGTCGTCGTACAGCACGAGAGGGCGCCGTGATTGGTGACACACCGACCGACACCCACGCGACACATTTTATTGTACTAAATTGTAATAGTATGTGGCACGCGCTCGCACACATACATACACACAACTCAAATAGGGTTGCCAATTTAGAATAAAAAAATAGACGGCATGGGAAACGTGGAAGCGTCATGTGGTGGTCTTATTGTATTCAATAGGTATATTAGTGTTGTTGTATGCTCTGTGGTAGCGGCTACGAATACTACCAAACCTTACTTTGCTCGTGGATGTCGTAAAAGACGACTAAGAGCCTTATAACGACCTAGGTCAACTCTATCTGATGCCGTTTCGTCAACAATTACGTTCCTAATGAAGGTTGGCGTCTGGCAGGCAGCCGGATATAAAACTATTGTCAATAACTTTCACAATACGCGTATGTACTATAATAGAAGAGTAAATATTATATCGACCCCAAGTAATTGGAATAAGAGTAGGAATGACGATGGTATATTAGTGTTGGTGATGGCATTTTATGTCATGTAGTGCAGAGGAACTGCTGCGGTGTGTTGAATATGATATAACAGTGCTTCATAAATGTTTTCGTTTGCCGCCAAAATGCCCAGAAGATATGAGTGTGCCCATAGTACTGTTGATGTACGACTGTGACGTGTTGTATTGACGGACAATGACTAATAATTAAAAAAAAATTAAGACATGATGAAACTGATAATTTTTGAAGAAAATTGTAATTCGATACTGGCGGCAATGAGCTCTTATTATTAGCTGATTGCCAATACAAATAAAGAAGTAGAAGACGAAAAGTCAAAATCAAGGGGTAAACGCAATATGCGTTGTATTAAAATTTTAATTTAACCAGCCATCCAGCAAACAGATGATGATTAAGAATACAGTCGCCAATACCTTACTTTACTAAGGATTCATAAAAAGTGGACGGAAGGAGCACCAAGGGTATTGCCAGTAGCGCTCTCTTGGGGAGCTCATAATACGAATTGTAATCACCGACCCACCTGTTAAGCGTGATTATGGCATTATCCCTTTTATCAACAGGTTTACGTGCGAAAGTGGACGTTGAGAAGCTGATAATGATAATTATAAAAATTTGATTAATTTTCAAAGACTGGAGACTGTTGTCGTACTTGAAAATAAAATGTGTGTATATCGAAAGTGGTAAATAATAGTTTTTTTCTATGTTGATACCATCAGTCCATAAACATCCAATAGGACATAGGCCTTCGCACGAGAATACCACTCAGAACTGTCCTGTGCCACCTGCATCCAACGGCTTCCTGCGACCCTTAAGATGTGGGGGTGATACAGTAGGAAAATTATGTTTTCAATTTGTACAAGGTCTTCGTAAATATAGAGTCGGGCAATATCAAAATAATAAGCAGAGCTGTTCTAGAAAGTTAGCAAAACAATGATTACGGTATATCGTATTACCTGTAGATATGCTTACGTCACGTAATAACTATTGGTAGTCTAATATATTGCTTCTAACTATTGGTTATTGGTTATATATATATATATATATATATATATATATATATATATATATATATATATATATATATATATATATATATATATATATATATATATATATATATATCTGTCAAGAGATTATTTGTATCAGTTACTGAGCCATTGGCACGTTAAATAATAGACTTTTTTATTGTTATTTGAATCTTACACTATATAGGTACTTCACCTGGGTCTCCTCCAGATGAGAGAGATCAGCTTCTATATGACTAGGTTTAGCGTAGAATTTTACTTCAAGTTTTCCTACTTTTCGTTGAAGTTATTTTTCGAATCTCACTACACTCACAGCAATCAAAAATAGACACATTAGCTTTTTTTTTTAAATGACAACAAGCTGCATTTAGTAAATAATTCTTGTACGGGGGACGCTACAAACATATAATTAACAGTCTGTGGATTGCAAAAAATATAGTACTGTATGAGAATCGAACCTATAACACTGGCACGATAGGTCAGTCTCTGAACCACTACGCCATCTGTACAGTCTTATGTTCTTGTTATGACACCATTTGAAAAGTATTGTTTGTTAAATGGAAATTAATAAAATACGTAGCACAATCTATTTATTATTTATATTATTGTAATAGATGTTAATAGAACATGATATATGTACTTATAAAGACGTTATTTACGTACATTTAAATAATAATGATTGCAGGCATAGCTCGCACAACTGTTACACATCCGCTTGCCTCAACACAACTCGCGAGTCCTTAGTGTCATTTTTTTTTTACTTTTGGACTTAGGGTGTTAGTTTCGGGTGGTTTTTAATACGAACTAATGGTGTGCCTAGAAGACTCTCAACGAAAACATTTAAGCAACAAATTCTTTTTTTTTTTGGGGCAGGGAGATTTTTATGGTGGTACGCCGCGTCCAAGCCGATAAACCTCAATACGGGTGGCGGACGAATCTCCGCTTCGGTCACTCGAAACTTTTGGCAAGCAAGGGACTCTGAGAGAACTCTGTAACCAGCTCTTAAACCGACACTTCATACGATGACACCTACCTTAACAATTAGATATTCATAGAATGAAATTCAATATTGAATATCCTGCCTAAACTTTCTAAGGAAAAATTAGTTTAAAAAAATAATTTCACTGTATATGATTTATTGTCAACCCTATTGGTGAGTTAGAAACAGGGTGACGTCAACCTACATGATATCATCCCCTATTTAAATATGGGATCTTGCGGTAGGTACTTAAGTATTATTAAGATGAGCAACAGACATTATTGTTTCTTGGATGCATGCCTTGCTGGTTGAGGATTTGTTATACGTTATATGAACCAGTCAGTGTTTCCATATTAAAATTATAATACGCGTAATACTTGGGTGATATTACGGGACGAAAAATGAATAGATGTATATATAATGGTTTCTAATGTTAACGCGAGTATTACACATTTGAAATAAAACTAATTTTATAGATTCTATCACGATTGTATTTGCTTTTTACGTTTCATGACGATGGTCATGGGATGACTTCCCGCCCAGTCCAGGCCTCAAATGACCATTAACTCTGTAAAGTATTCCTTGCGCAATTAAAAATCAAATATAAACGCGATAGAATCAGTAAAAATAGTTTTACTTTAAATTGATATTTTAAAAGAAAGATTAAGCCATCTCCTTAAACGGTTAGATGATATACTCGTATTTGGCAATTTAATTGCATAATGTTGTATTAGGCGATACATTTAAGATTATTACGAGTCTGGAATCTGAATTAAAGTTGAGTCTGTAGATTATATGTCAATAAAGGACAAGGAGTTGTTGCCTTAAAAATACACACTCAATTTAAAACGATCATATTTTTTTATATATCTATTTTTTTATTTATTTCAATGTTATTATACACTGTACATATTCCATAACGCTTTTAGAATTTCCCATCGGCACAATACAGAGTATATTGATATATCTTGATGGTGTACCTCGATTGTCATTGCAGCCCCTCAACTGGCAATTCTTTACGAGTCCCTAAACCCCATTCAAGAAACCTTGACCTAGATAAACAGCAGCTCCGTTTGCAAACTTTAGTATGTATACCTAACTATATGAGAAAATTTCATTCGTGAAATTACTAAGCTTTAACATTACTTAGTTATCATCATTATCACAGCCCATATATGTTCCACTGTTGGGATCGGGCCTCCTCTGTAATGGGAGGGAAATTAACCTACTACCTATACCGCGCTGGTCAGACGTCCCGACTAGAAATTTTTTCATCTTCCTTAGCAGGACCGGACCGGGCATGCCCGATCTGGACCAGATAAGGTATGTAACGCAGATGATATATCTGGACCCGATCAGGAAAACCTTATCGGGTCCAGATCAGGCATTCCTGATCGGGTCCAGATCAGGCATTCCTGATCGGGTCCAGATCAGGCATTCCTGATCGGGTCCAGATCAGGCATTCCTGATCGGGTCCGAATGAAATTTTACTAATCGGAACCAAATCAATCATCTGCGTTATATATCTTGCCTGATCCAAAACGAGTAGGCCCAGTCCGGTCCTTTTAAAAAACATGATTATCTTAAAGAACATGTTTAATAGGTAAAAAATTAAAAATATAAATTAATATATGACGTAGGCACTGAATGCAGTGCTATATTCTTATCATAGAGAGTCCCAGTGAGCCGTTCCGATTATGGCGCAACCACCAGATGCTAACGACTGCAACTGTCGCCTGAATTTCTCATTCATGACCTGATGTATCTGTTTTAATCTGTTTCGATAACAACTAATTTAATATTAGGCCATGTCATTACGCTTCGGAGAATCTTAACACCGCGATTCAAATAATGACGTCATTTTACTAACGCGATCTATTTATTATGACCCAAAACATTAAATGTTAGAATGGTTGTTACAATATAATATTTCTATCTATCTATGTTTTCAAATGTTAGGTACGTATATATATTATTTATTTTTGTTTTTTACTTTAAATATAAATTATGTTTATATTATTAATTAAACATTATTATTATTATTAAATACATATGATTAATTAAAGATTTCAGATTAATCTCCTCTGATGCAAATACAATTTCGCCGTGGCATAAATATGACAATCATGTCACTTTTTTGAATTTTGATTGATATTTTTTTTGTGTTACGAAAACTGTTTCTGGTTCTGATATACTATAAGCCTTACTATATACTTGATGATATTTCACATCAGGCTATCCTTATTTGGTCCTGATCTGGTCCTGATCCGGTATGCCTTACCATACTTGACGTTATTTCACATCAGGCTATCCTGATCAGGACCAGACCTGGTCCTGATAGGGTTTGCCGGATCCGGCATGCTTCATTCTGTCCTGATCGGGTCCTGATCCGGTATGCCTTACCATACTTGATGATATTACACATCAGGCTATCCTTATTTGGTCCTGACCTGGTCCTGATCCGGTATGCCTTACCATACTTAATGATATTTCACATCAGGCTATCCTTATTTGGTCCTGATCTGGTCCTGATCCGGTATGCCTTACCATACTTAATGATATTTCACATCAGGCTATCCTTATTTGGTCCTGATCTGGTCCTGATCCGGTATGCCTTACCATACTTAATGATATTTCACATCAGGCTATCCTTATTTGGTCCTGATCTGGTCCTGATCCGGTATGCCTTACCATACTTGATGTTATTTCACATCAGGCTATCCTGATCAGGACCAGACCTGGTCCTGATCGGGTTTGCCGGATCCGGCATGCCTCATTCTATCCTGATCGGGTCCAGATACATGATCTGGTTGAACCATACTTTTTTTCTAGTCGGGGTGTTAGTTTAGGGTTTTGTTTCGAGTTTTCCTTCTCTTGCATAGATGTTATATGCGTTTTATATCCCTTAGTCGTCTCTTACGATCACCCACGGGTATGATAAGGGTGGCGCATTTCATTCTTACTCCGTCACCACACGGATTATTACTTAGTTAACTAAACTTAAATTATTAACTCGTTTTATCGAGTTTTAAAGAAATTATGCTACCTTAATCATTTGGCTCGTAACTGTTAAATGAATTATCCATATGTTCTGCCTTCAACTCGAGTGAAATAATTTGTTATATTCAAACGGCGCAGTTAAAAGTCGTTATATTACATTTAAATATGTCCTCCAATTTATTTATACTTGAGAGCTTCTAAACTTATAATTTATCTTGCCGTTATATAAAAGGAAAAAGGACTTTATCGCGTTTTAATTTTGTTTTCACTATCCTATTTCGAATGCTTTATATTATAGCATTCTGGGTCATTTTAAAAATACTTTTATTACAGTTTTGAAGCATTTTTTTTAAATGTAAGCCAATAAAGTCGCAGCCCGTCCATAGATGTCAAGGAACTGTTATCATTTAACGGCCCAATAGCGATGAGGAGAGAAAGATGGTGGGTTATGGTGCCGCATGCCGCCCGGCGCGGACCTGCCTGCCAAAAAAGTGTCATATAAAGTTACTAATTAAATCTGACACTGAGTGGATACAGATCCATTGATTGCACAGGTGGCGTAGTGCTTAAGATGCTGAACTTTCGTGCCAGTGCTACGGATTCAATTCCAAGGCAGGATAATATTTTGTGCGATATACAAAGTGTTGTTTTGAATCTGGCTGTAAGTTGCGTTAATTACATGCTTGTAAAGTTCCCCTGAATACGAGGGTCACTTCCTTAATATGGGGTGATCTTTTGAAAAAAAAAACTAAAACAATTAGAAATAGAATTCCTGGAAATCGATCGCAGCGCTACCTACCGGATGCATTTATTAATCTAAGTCATACATGAATCCCAGTTGGAGTAGACATAAAAAATATCAAAATCATTTCAGCCGTTTAGGTTGAGTTCAGTAACATACACACGTGTAGAAAATATATAAAAATATATTTGTCACGCTTGAGGGATCCATGTTGTGAATATAATAATTAAATAGCATCACGATTAAAAAGAACTAACGTAACGTAGCGCGTTACAGTTACGATTTATTACTTAGATAATTAAGATTACAAATATGCCGTATAAAATTGTATGCATACATTAAAAGTGCGATAAACTTTGTTTACTTTGTTTTTTTTTCTTTGATGCCGTGAAGTCTACGCTTCGCCATATTATGTATTGTCACGAATTATAATCGTACCTATTGTTTCCCTTTCAGTAATTCTTTCGTCATTAACTTTATTTATTTATTTATTTTTAGGATTACCAACGAAAAATACATAAACATACAATATAGTAAAAAAGAATCACATGGATCATGTTTTGTGCTCTTTCATTTACAGGTAACCACAACTAACTTGGCCGAGTCTTTTTGTTATTTTTTCTTTAATTACCATAAAAGGCCTATTTTGTTAGTGACATAATAGCTCTTCAATTTGCTATGAAATATAACTATTTTATTTAGTCCTCCTGTGGCTGTGGATTTATGTAGATAATTTGTAAGTTCGAGATGACAAACACTGTATTTAATAATCATCATTTCAGCTCTCGCCGTTGCGCGACCACGTTTCCGTGCCGTAAGTCATCACTGGTAACACACACTGGTTGTAGACCTGTGTTTTTAGACACTGTGGTATGTTGGACGACAAGATCCTCCTAAGTTTCCCGAACGCTGCCCAGCCGAGTTGGATTCGTCGGCTGACCTCTTTCTCGAAATTGGATCTACCTAACTGAACTGTTTGTCCAAGGTAAACATAATGATCGACAATTTCGAGAATCGCATTGCCAACTAGGACCGGTACAGGAATGACATGGACATTTGACATGACTCTCGTCTTGTCCATGTTCATTTGTAACCCCACCAGTTGGGATACCCTGCTGAGATCGTTGAGCATAGTGCCAAGGTCCTCCATGGATTCTGCCATAACGACCCGACTAGAAATTTTTTCGTCTTCCTTAGCAGGACCGGACCGGGCATGCCCGATCTGGACCAGATAAGGAATGTAACGCAGAAGATATATCTGGACCCGATCAGGAAAACCTTATCGGGTCCAGATCAGGCATTCCTGATCGGGTCCAGATCAGGCATTCCTGATCGGGTCCAGATCAGGCATTCCTGATCGGGTCCAGATCAGGCATTCCTGATCGGGTCCAGATCAGGCGTTCCTGATCGGGTCCGGATGAAATTTTACTGATCGGAACCAAATCAATCATCTGCGTTATATATCTTGCCTGATCCAAAACGAGTATGCCCAGTCCGGTCCTTTTAAAAAACATGAAAATCTTAAAGAACATGTTTAATATGTAAAAATATAAATTAATATATGACGTAGGCACCGAATGCAGTGCTATATTCTTATCATAGAGAGTCCCAGTGAGCCGTTCCGATTATGGCGCAACCACCAGATGCTAACGAGTAACGACTGCAACTGTCGCCTGAATTTCTCATTCATGACCTGATCCATCTGTTTTAATCTGATTCGATAACAACTAATTTAATATTAGGCCATGTCATTATGCTTCGGAGAATCTTAACACCGCGATTCAAATAATGACGTCATTTTACTAACGCCATCTATTTATTATGACCCAAAACATTAAATGTTAGAATGGTTGTTACAATATAATATTTCTATCTATGTTTTCAAATGTTAGGTACATTTATATATATATATTATTTATTTTTGTTTTTTACTTTAAATATAAATTATTTTTATATTATTAATTAAACATTATTATTATTATTAAATGCATATGATTAATTAAAGATTTCAGATTAATCTCCTCTGATGCAAATACAATTTCGCCGGGGCATAAATATGACAATCATGTCACTTTTTTGAATTTTGATTGATATTTTTTTTGTGTTACGAAAACTGTTTCTGGTTCTGATATACTACAAGCCTTACTATATACTTGATGATATTTCACATCAGGCTATCCTTATTTGGTCCTGATCTGGTCCTGATCAGGTATGCCTTACCATACTTGATGTTATTTCACATCAGGCTATCCTGATCAGGACCAGACCTGGTCCTGATAGGGTTTGCCAGATCCGGCATGCCTCATTCTGTCCTGATCGGGTCCTGATCCGGTATGCCTTACCATACTTGATGATATTACACATCAGGCTATCCTTATTTGATCCTGACCTGGTCCTGATCCGGTATGCCTTACCATACTTGATGATATTCCACATCAGGCTATTCTTATTTGGTCCTGACCTGGTCCTGATCCGGTATGCCTTACCATATTTAATGATATTTCACATCAGGCTATCCTTATTTGGTCCTGATCTGGTCCTGATCCGGTATGCCTTACCATACTTAATGATATTTCACATCAGGCTATCCTTATTTGGTCCTGATCTGGCCCTGATCTGGTCCTGATCCGGTATGCCTTACCATACTTAATGATATTTCACATCAGGCTATCCTTATTTGGTCCTGATCTGGTCCTGATCCGGTATGCCTTACCATACTTAATGATATTTCACATCAGGCTATCCTTACTTGGTCCTGATCTGGTCCTGATCCGGTATGCCTTACCACACTTGATGTTATTTCACATCAGGCTATCCTGATCAGGACCAGACCTGGTCCTGATCGGGTTTGCCGGATCCGGCATGCCTCATTCTATCCTGATCGGGTCCAGATACATGATCTGGTTGAACCATACTTTTTTTCTAGTCGGGGACCATATCGTCTGCAAATCGAAGGTGAGTGATGTATTCGCCGTTAATGTTAATACCGAGTCCGGTTCAGTCTAAGAGCTTGAAGACATCTTCCAGTGCAGTAGTGAATAGTTTCGGAGAGATGACATCTCCCTGTCTCACGCCTTTCTGCAACTGGATCGGTTTCGTACTCTTATCCCGGATACAGACTGATATTGTGGCGTTCCTGTACAAACACTTCAGCACTTCGATATAACGATGGTCTATTTGGCACCGCTGATGGGAATGCAGAACCGCCCATGTTTCGACTGAATCTAAGACTTTCTCATAGTCCACAAACGCTATACACAGAGGCCGATTGTACTCCTCGGTCTTCTGGATAATCTGCCGAAGCGTGAGGATATGGTCTATGGTGCTATATATAGCCTTTTCGGAAACCAGCTTGTACGGGCGGCCGGCTGAAACTGTATTTAATGCATAATAATTTTTTTATTATCATTTATTTTTATCATATGACAGTATTTGATCTGTTTATTACTTAACAGATGTGCCGTGGCTGGACCACGGAGGTCTAGATGGTGCATAATCAATCAATCTTAAACAGTATTAAGTTTTAAACTTAACGTTTATTAAGCTACTCGTATTCCTTCGTAACGGCTATATGTGAAGGCATAGGTACCATTTTTCTAATTATATCTTGGAATTTCTCCATACTTACCACTATAGACTGCGTTGATGAGGTTTTGGTTTAAGCAACGATCTTCTATCCTGAGTATTATAGAGTTTATTCCCACGTAGAAGTTCCCCTTACTTTGCTCGTGGATATCGTAAAAAACGACTAAGAGCCTTATATCCACCTGGATTAACTTCACCTGATGCCGTTTGGTCAACAATTACATTACCTAGGAGAGTTGAAGGCTGGTCATAATACCATTGCCAATAACTTTCCAGTATGTACTCGTACATATTGCTTCGACCTCAACTAATTGGGGTAAGAGTAGGAAAATGATGAATGATGATAACATAAATAATTTTTGCGAGTCTGGTGTAATTTTTATCCGATAATTGTATGATTATAAATCGCTCGTGATGCAAGTATTATTCTGAACGGAGCACCCTGCATTAGAAACAACAGTCCCACTAAGACAACAGTTTTTAAAAAATTAAAACATGGATGATTCAGTAAAGCATGGATTTGCCATGCTTTACTGAATCGAGGAAGGCTTCTGAAATTATTATTTATTCTACTGTTTGCGAATGCCTGTAAATTTATTTTGTATACAACAAATTGTTTTTTTTATGTTGATCTTATATTATGTTTTATGTGGGTAACACTGATACGTTAATAGGCTGTATGTCACGATCCGTTTTTACAACTTCAGAAAAAAATGTTTGTACAGATTATATCAGTCTGATGTTTTCAAATTTTGTTGTTGAATTTACAAACAGTGCAATATAAATATACTATAGTAATATTTGTTGGTTATATTAGAAGCAATTAATAAAAATCTCCATGTCGTGAAAAACATTATCTTCAGTTTAAAAGTCATTAATGTCATCATTCCTTCGTTCCCTTTGAAATACCTAAATGGCTAAGAGATATGCGCTAATAATTTCATTACTTCGAATTAAATATTGTTTTTTTTTGTAAATTCTTTCGATATTGCAGAATTGTCCAGCGTGGATTAGCAGACCCAAATTAATTTTTCACCTGTTCAAGAAGCATAATAACATAATGATCATGCTAAACATACCGGTTTGCAATTTTCGAGGACAGTACTGCTCACCGTTCTTCTGCCGAACCTTCAGACAGTTTTTACGATCCATAGAAAATTAGGGATTGGCAACATTGTATACTTTCTCCGTCATCACAAGAAAACGTATATAAAATAAATATTGCATACATATTGGAAACCCGTTCCAACAGTCTTATCAATTAGGCCAATGTAGGTGGGTTACTTATGATAACCAAATTGTAACTTACAATATCGTCTTAACGGGAGACGTTTTACACGCCATCTCTAATAAAATGTTTACATATGAAATAAAATATATGTGGATTGCATTTGTGGTAATTATTTTTCGCTTGCAAATAAAGTTAAATAACCTCATATCAAATGCTAAGTATAAGTGATTTCTTTTTTTACTTTGTAGTTTATGTATGTCCCACTGTGTGTATGTATGTCCACACCTTAAGTTCCTCCGCAATAGGAGAGAAATAGAACAATTTTACCACGCTAGACGTGCAGGTATTTTTTTTTGTGTCTGGCCACACCACGCTAAATCCTTCCAGGGCGACAGATCAAGCGGCGCGTACCCATAGACCCGCCCCGTAATGTACCTCTCCACGCCGTGCAAGTGGGTCACTAGGACCCGATCAAAACGTGCGAGTGTAGAGTTTTGTTTCCAGATTTCATTCTCTTGCATAGATCTGCATTTTGTACACCCCGTAGTTGTATTATATGACACACATGGTGAATTGTATTTTTATTCTGTCACCATACGGATAAGTAATTTAGTTAATGATAATATAACGCCCACCGCAATCACATGTGTTGGTACACTGTGTGTGTATGTGTGTGTGACTGTTAATGTGTGTTTTATGTAAATTATGCCGCTAATTGTCGACACCATCAGTCGGTAACATGAGTTTGTCAGTGTGACCAACTGTATTATAAAATATCACTTAAATTTTGACTGCACAGATGGCGTAGTGGTTAAGATACCTTTGGTGTCAGTGTCGTAGGTTCGATTCCCACGCGGGGAAATACTTTTTACGATCTTCAAAATATTGTTTTGAGTTCGGATGTAATTTGTCTGCGTTACTTATATGTTTGTAAAGTCCCCCGCAATATAAGGATTATTTCCTTAGTGCAGAAAAAAATGGGCATATGTTAAAAATATAGGGAATAAGTGCTATTGGAGGACAATGTTGTCTATAAAAATTGTTATGTTTTATGTGTGTGCGTGCGTGTGTATTATTTGTGTCTTATTACAACACCTTGCACTGAGAAAATAGTACTTGTATTTCGGGGAACTTTTAACAGACACAAATTACATTCAGACATAATATAAGAGTAACACCATACAAGTGAAATATTTATACATCTAGACCTCCATAACTACATATAACTTATTAACAGGCTTCCTAACATAGATTAGATATCACAACAGAATGACCTCTACACGTTCCTATCCGATATTCATATCCGTTGTTCGCCACAAAACCATTCAACCGTAACGCTAATGTTGCCAGAGCGCACTCTCAGAATCGCCACCTTTCAATGGGCGATAACAGACACAGAACAATTATTTGTGAATCGCTCGAATAAGACAATATGTCTTACATGGGCATCGAACCTGGGTCTCATCAACGACTCGGGTCATGTAATCGCTTAATACAATTTCAACTGTAATGTTTGAGCAGTCAACTGTATTAAATCGGACCAAACTCTAAATATTTTCTATGCGAGATATTTCATGATGCGAGTTACAATTTGGTTACCATACTTACCCACCCTGGCCTAATTGACGAGGCGGTTGGAATTGGATTATCAATAGGGTTCAAATCTCTGTGATAATAATGTTTCGCTCGGGAAATAACTTTTTAAACCCTTGGCGGCTTTGAGTTGTATTATTAGGTACATGTTATGTTACTAAGTTACTACTGTGAGTTTCGTGTTACCGAAGCAATGTTATTATCAGATATATCCACGAGGGAATCGTTTCCATTCGTTCGGCAGTACGGCACACCTCGCCCCGGCACAATGCGTCTCAGACATCGCCGCCATTGAATTACAAAAGATTATGTTTTATCTTTATATCTTTGACAAATACAACATGGATTTCTATTACGATATGTAACTAATTCTGTATTTTTCTTTTGTAGACCTGATATGTTTCTGTATTATAGGACAGGTTTTTTTTTTGGAGACGAGATTGAGTCTTTTTGTCTGTATGGTGATGAAGTAAGAATACAATTCAACATCCCCTATCTTGCCCGTGGGTGATCGTAAATGACGAATAAGTAACATAATATCTGTGAAAGTGAAAAGAACTTGAAATAAAACCCTATACCAACACGTCTGGTATAATAGGTCAACTTCGCCCTTATTATGGAAGCCACACGAGTGTAGAAGTGAGACATATATGAACTAAGATGATGATAATGATATGAATAAACTCATCATCATCATGCTCATATCCCAATTCCCCTTTTCTTGTATTTTATATATTGCTAAAGTTACCTGACCAGCCGACTCGGTGATGTCAATTCTCTTTGGGAATGTAATTGTTGACCAAGCATCATCAGAGTTGGCTCAGGGCAATCTAAAGGCGATAGTTCGTTTTTTACTACAACCACGAACGATGGAAATATTCATAGCAATCTGATAAATGAATGAAGTAGTGTAATTTTTCAACATCGATACGATCGAATGATTACAACGTAACTGTAGAGTAGAAACGAATGGGTTTTAACAAAATTAATGTGCCTCGATAACTCTTGAAACTGTATCACCTCTAACCGGGAACCTCGATTTGGTATGTCAACGGAGATAAAACGTTACTAATGTGTGACGTCATAATCCATTACACCCTGATAGTAGGGAAATATTGTTACGTAGTCATGTTGAGTTTCAACTATGGTAAAAATAATATTAAATTTCAAAGTAATGAGAATATCTAATTAACACAAGGAAAGTATCGGCTGTAACTAGTCCTTCATAAATTTTAATAAGGTTTTACGTACTTTAAAAGTTCAATCATGTCAGCTCGTGTCGTCTTACTGCTGGGCTTAAATCTGATTAACAATGGATAGGAATATTGACTTATTATAAATATACTATACTAGTCAAACCAAACGTATTGGTAAGGAGTTTTCTGCTGGAGTCAATTATTTCTGCTGAAGTCCATTATTTCTGCTGGAGTCCATTATTTCTGCTGGAGTCCATTATTCGTCTATTATGATCATAATCAGGAAAGGAAGACTTGTGACACATTATATGGTATGTATACTCCGTCACCATACAAGAAAAGCCTTTATACAAATCTTTTAATTTTCTTAAAAAGATCTTTTTTTCTCTTCAAAAGACTCAACCCTGCACTAGGAAAATAGTCCTTGTATTGCGGGGACTTTACAAACATTATTAACGCAGACAAATCACATACAGACAACAGTTTGTGGATCGCACAAAGTATTGTCCCGCCTAGGTTTCGAACCTACGGCACTGGCACGGAAGTTTAGTATCTTAATCATTACGCCATCAGCGCAGTCAATTAGTTCTTCGTTATGTAGAGTAACGAAAGAAAACGAGTTATAAAGCCACTCCTTTAAACTTTTGATAAAAATTTTGCAAGAAATAAAGTTGTGTACACGTACAATAAAGTATATAGTACATACATACATACATATCATCACGCCATATCCCTTGCAGGGTAGGCAGAGAGAACAGAGTGCCAGAGAACTCTATCCTTGCATACTTCACTCGCTTCCTCAACATTCATAATTCTCTTCATACACGCTCGCCGGTTTCGGAGACTCTTGACTCCACCTTCCTTCAGTACATGACCGATCTGGTCTAGGTAGGTCAGTCTCGGTCTCCCACGGTACCTACATCCTTCCACTTTTGCATTGTATATCTTCTTAACTAGGCGTTCGTTCGGCATTCTTTCCACATGTCCGAACCATCGGAGCATTCCCTTTCGCATCTTTACACCAATACTCTCTTTCATACCTACTCGCTCTCTTACGTCGTCGTTACGGATGCGGTCGGTCAGTCTAACTCCACAGATTTTCCGTAGAGATCGCATTTCGACCGCATTCATTTTGCTTTCATGCTCTTTTCTGCATACCCAACTCTCGCTTCCATATAGTAATGTTGGGACAAGCACTTGCTCTAGTACATCATTACCTATTGTTACTCTTACATATGTTCTGGCTTCATCTCTTTCAAAGACCATTATTTTGGTTTTACTTACATTCACGCGTATGTAATAGTATATAGTGACCGGGAATTGAACTCGTATAACCTATTAGCAAGGCAACCGTGACCTAGTGACTGATGACCTAACGAAAGATATAACTTTACATTTAAAAGTCATCCCTTGACTATCTTTTGATGAAAAAAAAACCGTTACTTTTTTACGATGCCTTACAGTTTGTTATTACTTAGGCATCCGTTTACGGTTGAAAGTTTTCATCCTAAAAGGGCTGTTTGCGAGAGGTGATGATGTCGTAAATAGGACGAAATTAGTTTTACTACGGTTCATGACTATCAAGTTTTTATTATTTGAAATGGAGCCGATGTGATGAACAAATGAGCGTGAGGGTATATACTAAATGTATGATAGGAAGAGTTTTCGTGCCAGATCTTTCTCAATGTGGCGCATTCTGATCCGGCGGTAGCTTAATAGGTCTGTTGTTTAAAATAGTAAATTGTCATAATATTATAATAATGATAATTATAAAATAAATATTTAATAATATCTGATCATAAACAGTATACTATCTGTATGGTGACGGAGTAAGAATACAATTCACCACCACGTGGCATCGGCTGAGAAATGATCGTCTTATTACACCAAGTCCACCGTCCACTGTCGCATTACTGTCTTGTGGGGCGGCCTATATCTAACAACAGACTTTAAAAGGCTCATATATTGTTGGGATAGATGTGGAAATCGAACTCATAACACTCGGTTAACATTTAAAATACAACACTTATCTCGCAACTAAATTAATAGAGGTTAAATTGTAATTGACATTAACAAAACAGACATAACGTATACTTTAGCAATGTAATATTAAAATTAATTTCTCGAACAATTAATAACACATAACACAAACATTTCACACACTTAAACTGTGCAAATAACACAACACAAACCTTTGGCGGCTCTCTCTTACTTAATTACAAACATGGCGTTTCATTTTACGCGCGAATTTATGTCACGTGAAATTATTTCAATGTATTATTTTGTCATGTGTTTTATATATGTATAATATATACACACACCTATAGATATTTTGGGTATAGGTTTTATTTTACTGTATACGGGGAGGGGGAGGCTTAGGCTGTGTCGATGCGGATTGATGGAATTCACACATCGCTGAATTTGTCAAGCGTGCAGGTTTTCTCACGATATTTTCCTTCAACGTTTCAGTATTTACGTTTTCAGATTTTTTTTCTTATATTTACACGATTTTTACATTTAAAATGAAGCCAATATGAAGAATTTTATCGTATTTCATTTATTTTATAATTATCTGTATTACATATGACGTGATATGGTTAGAATACGAAAGGCTATTAACCAATACTCTCTCACGGATATCATAAACTCGATATTTACAATTAAGCAGATAGAATCACTGCAAGAGAAATAAAATATCCCCAGATGGATAATTTTTATATTATATTTTTTTAATATTTTTTTTCTGTGTGATGACACAGAATATAGATTATAATTAATTAATAATTAGAAATAAAATTCGCGCTATCTTACCCATGGGCGTCGTAAAAGACGGCTAAGAGATATAATAACCCTCTCATGTTAAATTAGTGTCTACGTGCGTAGATGTCTACGCGTGAATAAATAAATATCGAAATAAAACCCTATAACAACACGTCTGACCAGCGCAGTCAATTCCCTCCCATGGTAGGAGGCTCTAGTTCATAATGATGATTTTTTTTAACGAAAACCTTCAATGATATATTTAGACGTTATTATGAAGGCAAATAATCTTATAGTTTTGTAGCAAACGTTGATTTTGTTTCGATATTATGAGAGGAATTTTATAAATAGGTAACAAATCCATCATAATATATAACTATAATATATATTTATATAATGTTACACATATTGACGCCCCTGACAGCGATGCAATGATAATATTAGCTTCCGTCCGTAACAGTATTTATCTGTATTACATGTCTGCCTGTTATATTATTGTGTTCTGTTCGTGATCCTTGTTATATAAAATACTCTAACAGTGATTTCCTGGTGCGGATTTAATAAATACAATATCAGCGCGCTGATATCTGATATATAGCAGTGGGTTAGCCTCGTATTACTCCAAGTTAAAAGGTTATAGATGCGGTATTTATCTGACCCTTGTAAAATATTAATTGTTCTTTTGTTAAGTAGATATATTATTGTGAAAATTACTTTTTAAAGATTTACATTGTTATTTTTCCGTGTGGTGACGGAAGAATACTATTGACCACCCCATATCTTACCCGTGGGTGATCGTACGAGACGACTGAGGGATATAAAACTCATATAACATCTATGCAAGTGAAGGAAAACTCGAAACAAAACCCTATACCAACACGTTTGACCAGAGCGGTATAGTAAGTTAATTTCCCTCCCATTACGGAGGAGGCCCGAGCCCAACAGTGGGACGTTTATGGGCTGTGATGATGATGATGATGATGATGATTGTTATTAGAGTAATTGATTTTTAAACAGGTACGTTCACGTATATCTTAAACTAGCTTCTGCCCGCGACTTCGTCCGCGTGGAATGGTTACTTTGGGCTAACGTTAACTTCAACTCGCGAATTCGTTTACGTAAAAGGTGGAAATATTTTTAAATAATACATACGTTAAAGCTGTTTTAGGTACCTACATGACCCTTTTATTAGTAAGAGTAGAACATTTAACCTTAAGTAAAATAATAATAATAATAATAATCTTTATTGAAAACTAAATACATATGACAGTTGACATAGATGTCTTTGCCTCTTGAATTAGGTAATACCTGTGTTTCAAGAGACAGTTCCTTCCCGAAATACATAAATCTTGAACATCAAATTATTTTACAGTAACATACATTATAAATAATGAATATATATATCTTACGTAATAAAGACTAATGATAAAGAAATCTATAATAAATGAATGAGTGAGAATTAACGTGTTAGTGAGCGCGCTCACACGTTGTGTGTGTGTGTGTGTGTGTGTGTGTGTGCGTGTGTGTTGTGCGTTTGTTTGTGTGTGTGTGTGTGGTGTGCGTGTGTTTGTGTGTGTGTGTGTGTGTTTGTGTGTGTGTGCGTGTGTGTATGTGTATATGTGTGTGTGTGGTGTGCGTGTGTTTGTGATGTAGTGTGCGTGCATGTATGTGTTTCTTTTTTTTTTGTGTGTATTTGTAGTTACGCGAAATAAGTATTTAAAAGTGATTCAAGTTTGACGTAATCCATATAATGCAATGTAGTACCATATAAAGTAATGCAAGTAAAAGTATTGGGTCTTATCTATACTTTCTATAGATATATACAATGTATGTATATTATACATACATACATACACTTACGCCTATTTACGATTACACATACTTTTAATGTGTATGAAATCGCTGTGTGGTAGCGGCTATGAATACTACCAATCCTCACTTTGCTTGTGGATGTCGTAAAAGACGACTAAGAGCCTTATAACGACTTGGGCCAACTCCATCTGATGCCGTTTGGTCAACAATTACATTCCCAATTAGGGTTGACGTCTGGCAGGCGGCCGGTCATAAAACTATTGCCAATAACTTTTATAATATGTACTATGAATGAAGAGTACTTATTGTATCGACCCCAAGTAATTGGGATAAGAGTAGGAGAATGATGATGATGATGACCTCTCGTGAACAAATCGCCAATTTGGTCCAGAAAAGGTCTTCCCCTTGTATTCGTCCCATTCACGATTGCTTTATATGTTTGCTTCGTCAACCTCTGCCCACTCATTATTTCTTCCACTTCGTGTCCAACCCATCTCAGCATACCAGCGCTCTTTTATAACATTATACCTAATTTTATCTTTCATACTTACATCACACACAGCTTACGAAGAGCTGTCAGCTCTACAGCATTTATTCTATTTTCATGTCTTCCCCGCCAAATCTAACTTTCACTGCCATACATGAGGGCAGGCACTAATACTTCCTATACTTATTATTATTATTTAGGATGTGTAAAGCCGACGGAAGGTCATGAGAAGAAAACAAAACTAAAAATGTAGTGTGTGCAGAAGTACTTTGAAATAACATTAGATTGAGTTTTTTTTTAATATAAGATTATAAGATCCAGTATTTTTATCGTAAATGCGCGCCCAGTACTTGATCATTATTTTGCTGCGATGTTATTTTTAAACTGCGATATTTCCTAAGATATTCATTGAAATCAAATAATGTAAAGAGCAATTTTGTTTTAAATTAAATACTTGTGATGAATAACTCATTTATTTGGATAAGGATTAATATTATGTTTATAAAAACACCTTCGAAAATATCACATTATTTTAAAACAAATTTGATTAGCATAAAAAAGGCTATAGTGAGCCAATGTTAAAAGATAGACATATGCTGTTGCGGACTCTTATTTAGAACTTTGAAAGGGGAACAATTATGTAGTACATAATTTTTGCGCAACTTTAACCGTTTTCGCAGCGGAAGCTCTCAAAAGGAAACATAAACCCGATTTTTACACATTCATCATTGTTGCTCTGCTCCTATTGGTCGCAGCGTAATGTTATATAGCCTAAAGCCTTCCTCTATAAATGGACTATCCAACAAAAAAAGAATTTTTCAAATCGGACCAGTAGTTCCTGAGATTAGCGCGTTTAAACAAACAAACAAACAAACTCTTCCGCTTTATAATATTAGTATAGATATCACCTAAATAATGTTATTTTAAACCATAGATAATCAACATTATCTCTTATCCCAATTATGTGGTTGTCGACGCAATATGCATTTCACTTCCATTGTACATATTGCAAAAGTTATTAGCTTTAATTTCATAACCGGCTGCTGGTCTGCCGTCAACGTTCTTTGGGAATGTAATTGTTAAGCAGACGGCATCAGTTGGAGTTGGCTCAAGTCGATGTAACATTTTTAGTTGCTTTTTAGACATTCACGAGTAGTGTCGGTATTATTCGTAGTACAGCACACTGCGTTCAGTCAAAGTTTGGACAACATATGAACGGACCAAAGTCTGCATAAAAAAAAAAACTAAACAGACTGTGTCGTAAAGACACACTAAAATTGTATTCATTAATCACTTTTGTATAGTATGAGATTATATTTATCATTAATTTATTTACAGAATGAAAGGAATGAAAGGGAATGCTCCGATGGTTTGGATATGTGGAAAGAATGCCGAACGAACGTCTGGTTAAGAAGATATACAATCCGAAAGTGAAAGGATGTAGGTACCGGGGGAAACCGAGACTAACCTACCTAGACCAGATTGGTCATGTACTGAAGGAAGGTGGAGTCAAGAGTCTCCGAAACCGGCGAGCGTGTATGAAGAGAATTATGAATGTTGAGGAAGCGAGTGAAATATGCAAGGATAGAGTTCTCTGGCACTCTATTCTCTCTGCTTACCCTGCAAGGGACATGGCGTGATGGTATGTATGTATGTATTTACAGAAAATAGTAAAAGGAAAAAGAGCACATGTCCCATCTTTCAGCGATACCTGTAAATAACCCAGACATTGTTCTCAGTCTACCAGAGACAGTGTTCACCTGGAACCTTTTAGGTTATACAATATGGATTAGAAATAATCACTAAAAATAGTTACAATTGGGCAATTATAATCTTTTTTGAGCTGATTTTTTGGGCTCCGTACCTAAAGCGAGACCCTATTACTAAGATTTCACGGTCAATCTGTCCGGCCGTCTGTCTGTCATCAGGCTTATCTCTTTCTCTCATGAACCGTGATAGTTTTAAATCATTAAATTCAAGTAAAACAAATATTTAACTCCTTAAATCTCCTCTATGGGGGTATGGGAGCCCCCATACAACAAACATATTTTTTTGCCCTTTCTAGATAATAGAACGGAATCCTTAGAGCAAGTATCAACTCGCACTTGGCCGGTTTTTCTATTATTCAGAAGACAAATGTTAGTGATATTTCATTTACAATGATATAAGTTTGAAATGATATAATATGTATTAAAAATATTGTACAATACTAAGTGAATGTCGTCAAGTTTATGTCTGTGCAGTAATTTGTTGGGCGGCAAAGGTCAGACGGTAGTTAATCCCTTAATCCCCGTGAATGGTAGATAATCAACGAGGCCACGCGATGTAAACTACCCACCATACGTTGTGAATGGTCCATCACGTGAAATGTACTTAAGTCTATGTTACGTTTTATTAGATCAATCTCTTTGTGTTTGACTTTTATATACAATAATTAATTTATTATACCGACATTAACTGATCGCGCAATTACATCATATAGAGTGTGGGTCCCATCCCCACCCATCGTGTTCCCTCCCCATCGCCGTTAGACTGATTGACCGATTGCTACCGTTCCATTAACATCCGTGGCTGGCCCGGCGGCTCGTTAAAACATCCTAAAACACGCCTAACTAAGAAGTGAATTAGTTAACTGTACTGTGTTATGTGTACTGTGTGTGGCTTATGGTTAATATACCGACCTTCCGTGCCAGTTCCATGGGTTTGATTCCTAGACAGGGCAATACTTTGTGCGATTCACAAACGGTTGTCCTGAGTCTGTGTGTAACTTGTCTGCGTTAATTATATGTTTATAGTCCCCCCGCAATACAAGGATTATTTTCTTAGTGCAGGGTGGTGTCTTTAAAAAATCGGCCAAGTAGGAGTTGTACTCGCGCACGAAGAGTTCCGTAAAACAAAAAAAATATGTGATGTAACTGAAAATTTAAGGTTTCTGAATTTTTCCTTTATATGTGCTCTTAAAAATGGCTTCATGCCAAATTTCAAGATTCTAGGTCGACTGGAAGTACAGCTCCAAGGGACAGTAGTAGTCTTGTGTATTTGATATATATTTCAGCTTGATACCTCCTCCACCCGTTCCTGAGAAAAGGGGTCTTGACAGACAGACGGACTGACAACAAAGTGATCCTATAAGGGTTTCTTTTTTTCCTTTCGAGGTACGGAACCCTAAAAATGGAAAAAAAAAATATCATGACCACGCACGGCGTAAGTCCGTGCGTCATATTGCAGAGGTGGCAATAACAAGCAAAAACCCAGTTTTCTGCTTTCTATATTTGTACATCAATATGTTATATTTTTATCACGTAAACATTTGTGAACAAATTCTTGTGTATATTTTTATATTCTGTACAATCAGACTGATACGTGATCTCAATATTTGTATTATTGTTTGTAAATATCAGCACTTTATTGTATGTATTATATAACCTGGTCTAGGTAAGGAACCCTAGAGCTTAGGTAACACTTATGTAAATAACATATAACATGGAAATTATGTGTGGTTAATCAGATTAGGTGTTATTAAAAAAATATATTTAAAAAATATTAATCAATCTAAATGCACACAATATTTCGTTTATTCATATTGTCTTAGGTGTTACCTAAAATTTAGGAGTGCGTGGTGAAAATGGGCATTCATCATAACATCATTACAGGCCACATACGTACCACTGTTGGGCTCCGACCTCCTCCGTAATGGGAGGGAAATTAACCTACTATACCACGCTGGTCAGACGTGTTGGTATAGGGTTTTGTTTCGGATTTTCCTTCTCTTGCATAAATGTTACATGCGTTTTATATCCCTTTGTCGTCTCTTACGATCACCCACGGGTAAGATAGTGGGTGGTGAATTGTATTCTTACTCCGTCACCACACGGAAAATGGGCATTAGTCTAATAAAATTAAAGTAACTATGGATCACCATTCAGCCTTTTGTCATCCACTGCTGGACGTAAGCCTCCCTTATATTTTACCGCAACGTGTCGCCCGCATCCCACGACAACAATAACTATGAAACTCTCTAAATAATATCAGAAATTAAAATTTCAGTATGGTGATAGCAAAATCCATTCTTTATATCGTAAAAGATTGAAAATCTAATAAGGCTCGTGAACATTTGTGGCAAGTATATTGAATTTGGTTCTATGATTTCTGATAAATCTATGAATCTCCGAGTTAACAATATATCGCCACCCGAGTTATCACAAGCAACCCCTTTCGCCGACGCTGCAACCCGATTACCGGGAACACGCTCGCAATAATCCATTGTTTAAAAAATCAATGTAATTGTACAATGTTAACTTAATTTTAGTCTTACACTACAGCACTCGTATTAGTAATCTTGACTTAAATATTAAATAAATTGTATATATTTTTTAATATTAAAACCGACCGCTAATATATAAGTTTCGTCGAAGTCGTCTCGTAAAAAGTTAGAATACTAGGGGGCTAGGCATCGACGGTATCTGGGGAAATTTGTAACATCAACTCTGATCGTACAACCTGCCTGTCATGTTTAACTATTATTACATTATCCCCCTAATGGGGTGGCATATATCCAACATTGAACGTTGAAGCTGATTAATGAAACTATATGTAGACCTGTCAATAATCTTAGAAGTGTTCAGTGTGAACGTGAAAGTCTCATACTAAAAAAGCAGGTAAGGAAAACATTGCTAATTTTAATATGAACGTAAAGGCGGCGATCACGTCTATGTACGTCTTTTTTTTTGATACGACACACTTCGCTTGAGCACCCAATTGGACTGATCAACGGTAACGATTCCAGGAGACTGGTAAACAGTTGAAAATTCCAAATGCAACAGTCGTTCTTTTGAAGTGATAACTTCTTATGGGAGGGTAAACCGCTTCGTTGCGTAACGCGTAACGGCACCAGTCTGTGTGGCTTCCCTTTCCTCTGTCAGGGGTCCCGAGACGCACACGGTTTTGGAGTTTACTCCTTAAGAATCGATTTTCATATAAGGCGCCCGGTATGAGAAAAATTTGAGGAGTAAAATATAGTGATCGAATGACCTCGTTACGTTTTTGGTGCGCAACCTATTCTACGCACCTTTCATTTTCTGACGTGAGATAATACTTCACTGAACAGTTTTAATAAATGTAAATAAAAATATATATATTATTTTTAGTCAAATGAGCTTTTTTTGCGCCTGTTTTGATAATCGTACTTAAGGAGGAAACTCCAGTCGTGCGTCGGGGCTGACACACTCACTTTTTCTTTTTTTTATTGGTGTTCTCAATGAAAAGACTATGCTTCAGTCACACACGACACAGACTGCCTGAGGTGATGGAAGAGATAGCAGATTATGGAATCTGCCGTATTTTCAGAGCCGAGTCCTCTTCGATAAACGTTGAGTCCTTACCAATTGGATTAAGGAGAAATTCTAGTTTCTATAACTAACAATTCGATAATACAATTTAAACGTGATCCTATTAATAACCAAAACTTAACACCAAATTAAGATAATCTCTCCGGTTACGTAAAGTTTCTCGCTCCGTTTGGTCCGCCCGCAACTTGACTAACCAAAACTGACAAGCATTCCCAAACTGTCGGTGAGGGTTGAATTCCTGTGGGGTCGGCCCTTTGTGACGTCAACGCACAAATTTATATAATGAAGCTAAATTGTGTGAAAATAGCGTCGTACAGAGGGCGGTGCGGCGGCGGTGCTCCCATGCGCGATCCACTCATGACTTTTGTGAGATATATCGACTTTGAATATATTACGTGACAGTTTTCTGATAATGGGGGACACAATGAGTACTTTAAGGATTTATGTGTATGTGGTTAAAGCAAAATATGATGACTGATGATGGTCACGTAAGTTTAAATATTATAAAACTGTATTGAAATTTGAAATGAAACTTTTTTTACGTATTCTATAGCGTTTGTATTTGATTCTTAATTGCCTGATGTTTCAAATATTTTACAGCGGTCGTGGTCACGAGAGTAGAGTCTGACCACTGACTGACCAATCCTTCTGTTCAAAACGTCGGGAAATTAAAAATCAAATACAAACTCGATAGAATTCTGAAAATAATAAAACCGTTAGATCCCAAAGAGGGCTTTAATATGCGTCTACTGGAAATTAACTGCACAAGTAAGACTTTACCATTTAAATCACTGTGATCTTAATGTGCACTGTGATAGTAATGAAATAGTGTAGTAATCTATTAACTAATTTCTCGTACATTTCAGTTGATAGGGTTTCGTACCCAAAGAGTAAAATGGGATTACTAAGACTCCGCTGTCCGCCTGTCTGTCTGTCACCAGGCTGTATCTCATGAACCGTGATAGTTAGACAGTTGAAATTTTCACAGGTAATGTATTTCTGTTGCCATTATAACAAAAATACTAAAAACAGAATAAGAAAAATATCAATGGGGGCATACAACAAACATGTTTTTTTTTTGCCGTTTTTATAGATGATCGTAAGGAACCCCTTGTGCGCGAATCCGACTTGCATTTACTCGCTTTTTTTTAATTCATTTTTAATTACACTCTTATAAATTTTGATGTTGCTAAAACATTTTATTTAATAAGCATAAAATAAATATGTAATCATTTACAGTTTTTTAATTAGAGTAAATTTTCAACCCATTCCTTAGATCGTTACAAGCTGTTATTTTGTTTCTTTTAAACCAGTGACTGATATTCAAGGCTCTAATGCCTGCGACTTTATCGTTCATTGAACGAAGTGAACTGGCTCAATCTCATAACTTAAGACGTCTTATTTCTGGGAGAATGTGATACTTTCCCGAGTGAGCCGACACGTTTATGGCTGGAGGCAGACAACTACGCTATCAGCGTCTTGACCACTCCACTGGAAAGATAGAGATAAGATTTTAAAAGCAAATGTTCATCGTAAACGAATCTCGTAAAACAGTTAAAATGATTAACACTTAGTTAAGTAGTACTCTAGTATTTAATTGCTAATTGTGTAATTAGATGTTTTGCATATGTATGACTCACACGTGCACTGAACTCTGAATTAAAAGAAGGTCAAACATAATATTGTGTTTATAGAAGAAAATATTTTGCTATGAAGATCTTTTTGTATGTGATTATTTTAATAGTGGTAGGACCACGTTCTTGATAGTTCTCTGTCTACAGCCGCGGGCCGGTCCGTCCGGGGTAGTACCACACTGAGCAGAACATCGACGTTTGAGTAATAGTAATGTGCTCTTGCGCTTCGTTCGGTGAGCGAGAGAGCCGGAAGCCCAACTGGGTGGGTTTGGGGCATTTATTAGTAGGCAGCGGCCTAACCTATATCCTTGGTATTGCAAAGGTCCATGGGCGGCTGTGACACTTACCATCAGGTGTACTGCTAGCACGTTTGCCACCATAAGCAATAAAAATAACAACTACCTGTAAAGTCGAGTATTGTAGGTTCAATCCTAGTTTGTTAATTTGTATGCTTGTGATGTTCTTAGCTATATAAGAATTTATTCCTTATTGTGGCAACACTCCGCACTCTTTGTGAATAAAAATAAAAAAAAACCGTTATTTTTATATATTGTTTGCGACAGTAATGTTTCATATAATATGGTACATAGGTACGAGTATATCATGCGGTTTATTTTTCGTGTGGTGACGGCGCGGCGACGGCGACGTAACAATCCATTTTACATCATTGTTCTTACCTTTGGGTGATGTAAAAGACGACTAAAGGATACAATATGCGGATAACATCTATACATAAGAAGGAAAACTCGAATTAAATCTCTAGACTAACACATCTAACCAGCGTGGGTCAATAGTAGGTCAATTGCCCTCATATTTAGAAAGGCTGGTCTGTAGTGGGGTATAAGTGAGCTGAGATAATACAGTATGTGATGGTGCAATGAATAAATGTAGTTGGAAACTACTTTATTATTTCTTCTGTCGTAGTCTCAAAAGCGATTGCGATCGCCTTTATTGCCTTAATTTTGATTTCTGCGCAAAACTATATTTTTTTTCATGAATCAAGTGGTAGTTCTTACTATGATGTTTGAACTGGGCTGAATACCGCGTTGATCATAATGGCTTATGAGAGAAGAGCCTTGAAATTAATTTGCATATCGCTGTGTCTCATAAATCTTAGAGAATATTATTTTTGTACAGTTTTTCAACACATTTATATATTCTCAGAATGTTTGCCTTCACCCGTGAAGCAAGAAATATATAACTATGCTTTCAACATAAAAGAAAACTGACTACGAAGTAAAACCATATAGAATGTATACAGTTTCGTGTTCGCCTTTTAAAGCTCTTTACGTCGACACCCCACTAGAGGATCTCGAAATAATGTTAGCGCCATCAAGACGAACGTAATGACGTATCATTTATTAAAAGCGTTTGAACCGTTGAGTGGTTAGGAGCGGCTTTATACATATAAGGAATTTTATGGCACGGTTACTAAGTCCGATATATATGCGAAAGTGGAAAGATGTAGGTACCGGGGAAGATCGAGACTAATCTACCTAGACCAGATTGGTCACGTACTGAAGGAAGGTGGAGTCAAGAGTCGCCGAAACCGGCGAGCGTGTATGAAGAGAATTATGTTCTCTCTCTGTCTGTTCTGTCAATCTGTTCTCTCTGCCTAACCTGCAAGGGATATGGCGTGATGATATGTATATATGTTACTAAGTCCTTTATGCCAAGTATTTATTCATAATTATCATTTAAATTTGTCATTATCGTTAGTAAGTGAAATTATCGTTTTCGACCGGCCACGCTGTTAATAATATTTTCAGGGAATTCTGATGGGAAACGAAAATTTATGTAAAGCACCGTTATATTATATTACACTTCAACACTTATTTTGCATCAAATTTTTATACGATCCCGTCTGACCACCGTGATTTAGTAGGTCAGTGTCTTCCTATTGTGGATGACGCCCGATCCCAGCTATAGGTTTATCACCAAGAGATGATTAAAATCGCTAGCAGGAGATGGCAATCTCGAATCTCCACCGTGGTTTAGTAAGTTTATTTCCTCTATCTAGAGGAGACTTATGCCCAATAGTGGACGTATAAATATATTTTGATAAGATACATAATTATCGTATTCACAATATCACTGTATTAGCAATGGAATTTACATTTCTTAATAATATGTACTCAATCAATGCCTCTTTATCTATGTCATAAGCACCGCGACGAAAATTTCAACGGAGAAAAATTTAAGAGGTACAAAATATATGTTGTACATCGTTCATGTTATATCAGGAGTAATGCACACATTATAAATGTTTATAGCGTCGGTTCAAATATTTTTCATGTCATATCTTACCAGATACGGCGCAATCTGCAATCATTATGTCTATGGTGTTTTAGTGTCTACATACCAATAATGTATATTTAAAAAAATATATTTTCTTTGTGGTGACGGAGTAAGAATACAATTCACCACTCCCTATCTTACTCGAGGGTGATTGTAAAAGATGACTAACAATAAAGTTTTTATAAATAGACTAGCATGGCTATGCTAACTCTCAGGGAGATTGTTAGATTGTGTCCTCGCTTAATACAATTCTAACTGAAATATTATAATATTAAATATGTAAACATTTACTAATAGATGGCGTTTAAAACGATGTTGACGAGGCGGCGATAAAGATGATACACGAAAGGGGGGCCGTAATCCGTAGGGCCGGACACATGTCAAAGATGACGGACCAGTGGTCGCTCCAATGTTGATAGGGAGGGAACACGGTGGGTTATGAGGCCGCACGCGGGTGTTTCCAGACTGTCATAAGCAAAGAATATACATCTGTCAAAATATTTCACTATTACTGCGTGTGAAATGAACATCTGTTTTTTTTTCAACACCGCTGTGCTAGAGTTATTGCGTACAAATACATAAGTTTTAAATCGATACATAAATATTTAAATGTAGGCCTCACGACTAAAACTCAGTCTTACCCGTCGGTCAGTTAAGCCTTTAAGAGTTTTTTGAAATTTGCTTTTGTTGTATTGCGGGAAAGGAAGGTTAGCGAAATGTATTTTTATACGCAGTAAGAATACAATTAGCTAAACTGCTCACTACCTTACATGTCATCCATCGGTCCATCGACCCATTGGACATACGAGGGGCAATAATGTTAATCACGCGTGGTAAGCGAGTTGCCGATTGCAGTTGCTGTTATGAAGTTTTCCGGGAGAGCTCACCCATTCTCTTGGCCACTCCTTCTCACAAAAAAGTAAGAATAAGAAGAAGCCTATTATTCGCTGCTTCGTAAGTAATACATTTTGTATACATGAGAGAGAAATCTTGAAAAACTGTAATCCTTAAGATGTACGGCTATTTATTTATTATTCGGTCAGAGCCATTCGCGGGTACCGCACGGTGTCAACCGAGGCGGCATGCCTATTGGCCGGGGCATCCCCCTGGGACCTAGAGGCGGAGATGCTCTCCGACCTCTACCGGCGGGTAACCTCAGTGCACGACGAGGGTGGCTCCCCATCGTCAAACGAAATAGCCACCTGGCGCAAGGACGCCCGGCGAGACGTCATCGCCCGTTGGGTTACGCGGCTGGACCTAGACACGGTGTTGTTACCGTTGAGTCCCTCCGGCCCGTCCTGATGGAGTGGATGGAGCGACGGCACGGTGTCCTCTCCTTCCGGCTGGTGCGAGTATTGTCGGGGTACGGTTGCTTCGGCTTGTACCTGCACACTCCTCCGTCCTGCCACCATTGCAGTAGTGACGAGGACACGGCGCAACATACGCTCGAGGTATGTCCGAGCTGGGACGGGCAGCGCCGCGACCTCGTCGCTGTTATCGGTGCTGACCTGACGCTGCCGGCTGTCGCGAAAACGATGGTCGACAGCGTCAGGAACTGGGACGCGGTCGCCGCCTTCTGCGAGGCTGTCATCTCGCAGAAGGAGGCGGCGGAACGAGTCCGCGAAGATTCCCGTGACCCGGGTCGCCGTCAGCGGCCGAGGCGGCGCAGGCGCGAATATCTGCGCCTGATGCCGCCCTAACCGAGGCTTCGGGTGATCGGAGCAGGGAATTGTCCGGTCACACGACGTGAGGCCACCGCGTGAGGGCGTCGACATGAGAGGAACCTGCGAGGGTAAACCGTCGGGCGGGCCACCGAAGTTTGTCTTCGGATCGGGTACCGGTGGCCTGCTCGCACGGCGAAGAGAGGTGCTTGCAGGGTGGGTCTGTGGGGTTGCGCGCCACCTCTTTCGTCGCTCCGGACCGATTTGGCGGGGCGCGACCAAGGCCATAGCCCACCGCAAAAAAAAAAAAAGAGGTACGGTTATAGTTTATAGTTAGATAAACCTTAATACCTTGTTCAACTTATTTTGAATAGAAAGCAAACTGTTATTTCCTTTGAAATATAGAAAATTAATCAAGACCACTTAATTATGTACTTTGTACCATTATCACTAACAACAAGATAAACGTTACCGTCTTTATCTAGATTTAGTATATAAATTATCTTGCGAATTAGTAGACTACCCGCTGTCAGATATACCGCGGCTCGCCTGAGCACAAGCAATTAGATTTACTCGTAGCGGAAGCGAGAGTACTGAAGAGCCAATTGTGTTCCCTCCCGTTGCATCTCAATCTAGTCCACTGGATATAAAGGTGCTGTTTTAGTCTTTTACTTTCGTCTTTTTCTATTTTAGTTGAGAGATTCTTAAAGTTAATTTGTGAAACTTCAAAGGGTCTTCACTTTATTATAGCGTCTTTGTGTTCAGATTTAATGAGCAAACGTTATAATCATGTGCCTAGGATTTAATATTACCAGCCGGGCGGGCCACCGAAGACAAAGATCGGGTACCGGTGGCCCGCTCGCATGGCCAAGAGAGGTGTTTGCAGAGTGGGTCTATAGGGTTGCGCGCCGCCTCTTCCGTCGCCGCGGACCGACTTGGCGGAGCGCGACCACGTTCATAGCCCACCGCAAAAAAAGGACTTACTATTACCTATTGATTTACATGTAGATAGATAGTTGCTTCCCTATTTTCTATTGAATACACGTCCTAGTAAAAAGAAAAATTAGAATAATTTCTTTTGTGTCGTGACGGAATAGGAATACTACTCCTTGTCCGTGGGTGATGGATATGCTATGCAAATAATATATATACAAGAAACTTAAATTAAAACTCCATACCAATACGTCTGATCACCGTAGTATATAGTGGGACTCTCGAGACCAGCAGCGGGATGTATATCAGCTGGGAGGACAATAATTTTCTTACTAGTCTATGTATATACGGACTGGTTAGTAATGGTATATTTCCCTGTGGTGGTGGAGTAAGAATACAATTCACCATCCCCTATCGTACACGTGATCTACACACACTAGAGACGACTAAGGGATATCCCTTAGTCATCTCTTACGATCACCCGATCTCGTGAACGCTAGGCAACATAACGAATAATAAAAACCGCATATAACATCTATATACAAGAGGCTTCTTTTCGAAACAAAACTCTATAGAACAAGGTCTAACCAGCGTGGTATGGTAGGTCAATTTCCCTCCCGTTATGGAGGAGGCTCGAGCCCAACAGTGAGACATGTATGAGCTGAGATGATGATGATGAGTAATGGTATTGTTTAGATTTGTTTTGTGTTTTAACTTTACTGCTCTTTGTATATTGGCATTGAATGCAATTACAAATTCAAAAGGTCTTGAAGTTGAAAAAAAATTTATTCGCTCAGGTGTTTCTTGTAAAGAAATTTTCAAATTAAAACTGTAGTTTATGGACGCTAATAAGTTTCCTACATATTAGATTACCTTACGTGAGCCAGAAAACAATATTTGCGAATAAAGTTTGTTACACGCCTGCTTATTGCGAAGATATTCGATTATAGGTTTTTATTTTATCTAATTTAGTTGTTTTACAAATCTTTCGGGATGTTATAAAGCTGTGTGATTAGGTATTATTAATCAATAATCGTAACAACTTGAGTCTTATTTTTAGATTAGTGTCCATAGCGTTGATATTTTACGCCTACGAAATTTCTTAAGCAACTAAAATAACGTTTTCTGTTGCGTCCTTTTTTATTTTTAATGAACTCATTTCATCAATAAACATGGGTTTAAACTCCAGCTATGATATTTAATTATCTTTTCCTAAACAAATCTATAGAGACTGGGATGTCAAATTTCTAATAAAAAAAAAATCTGTGAAATATTATTTAGTAAGTAAAATGATTACCGCACATGACGTTTGAACCCACATCTATTGGAGGTCTACCACCACCAATCTTGTTACGAAATAAACGAACGTGACAATTCTGTATAATAACCAAATTGTCGCTGTTGTCTTTGCGTGAGGCGTTCCAGACGGCATCTATCGAAAAATATTCTATAAGTGAAAGAAATTTTTAAATTGATTCATTATTTTTTTATTCAACATTTACATACAAAAAGAAAAAAAAATCTCTCTTTATGAAGGTTTAGATAAAAGTCCCGTTAGATGTAGTTTTCTCTATTAAAAGAAATAAATGTCCTTGACAGTTGACCTACATCAGTCTGTCTGTGTAATAGCAATGACATTGCGAACGCTTAGCAGATTATAATCGGCTCAGCGAAGCCTCATCGAGGTAATCGTTCACGGACGCCGCCGCAACGCCAACTTATACTTACCAACTATTTATATATTCATTGCTCTCTAACTGACTTAAATAGGACGTTTGTAACGCCAGTGTTGCTGCGAAATAACGAGTTTTTTTGGACTCGTAATCGGGAGCCACCTATGGGATCTGGTCCAGCCATAATCTTCGCATTTAAAGCACAGAAACAATGCGTTAGAGCCGTGTGTCGGATTAAAAGAACCGAAAGTTGTAAACCTCATTTCCAACAACTAAAATTGCTTACCTTACCGTGTCTTTATATTTTCGCAGTTGCTAATTATGTAAAAAAGAATATGCATTTGTATGAAAATTTACGTTGTAGTCGACAACAACACAAAATTAAAATGATAAGCAACAAAACGTCACTGCTAAATAATAGTATATTTTGTATAACAGCGAAAATATCTATACATATAATAAATGAGTAGAAATCCCGTGTCTGTACATTTGATAAATTTATAAAAAAATGAACCTAGGCAGTAAGAAAACACTAACAGAAAACAAAAAACATTCTTTGGAATTTCTTGTCTGTCTGTATGTCTGTAATCGCTAATCTCCGAAGCTACTGAACGGATTGTTTCGCAGTTTTGATAAAAAGATTAAACCCAATTCAGAGCAACATTTAGTCTTTGTTTCATTGAAATCTGATGTCTGTTAAAAAAGTTATGGTCATTTAAGTTTTTAAAATCACCGCTCGCCTTTTATGTCACTAGAAGGTTCAATTCAAAATAACTATTTAATTTATCTATAGTGTAAGGAAAGTATTTGTATTACTTAATATATAATAGTTTCATCAATTCAGCTCATATACCTCCCACTGCTGGGCTCAAACCTTCTTCAAAGTTGAAGGGAAGTTGACATAATACATAACATTAGTCAGGTAGTCAAAATAACTATTAAAACTATTTGTGATAAAAAAGAATGTTTTAATTAGTTAATAATATATAATTTAGTTATAAATTAATAAAATGCTTGATTTATTTAGTTTGTTAAATGAGCAATAGATGGCGCTATAATTTAGTTTAAAACTGTAAATCATTTTTTCGTTATATTTTCAAAAGCTACTACATTAACTTCTTGAACTTAGTAAAGGTACTTTGGGTAGAAAGCTCTCAGCACTCACCTAACAGTCCGAGTAAAGTTGTCATAGCCATCTGCGACTAACAACTAAGTCAAACACGAAAAAGAAAAGTAAAGTCCACATCATAGAGCGTACAAAACGTTTTTAGTTAAGATGCTACTTAGGGGCGAGTATGCAAATTGCACTCTTTTTTGTTTTTGTTTGGTAGGCTATGGTCTGGACACAGCCATTCCTTCCGTGGTAACAGAAGGGCGTCGTGTGGCCCCATAACTCATCGTGTTCTCTGTCCAAACCATCAGGCTGGCCTCTGGTACCGCTTACCTGACATCTGTAGCCGGTCCAGGGGTTTACCCTTCCAGGTATCGTCTCCGTCTACACCCCGACAAACAACAGTGTTGTATCGCCTTCACGCGATCGGTGTCTCTGCGGGTGGTAGATTAATTCCCATGGTCCATCTATCCGCGACCTCAGTTAGGATGGCAACAGGTGCAGGTACCGCGCCTGTGACGTCCGATGCGCCGGCGGCAGAGTGTGTCAGCATGGAGAGTCTCATCTGTGACACGCTCCGCCTCCTTTTTCTGTGGGACGACTGTCTGACTGCAAAAGGCGGCGACGAGTCTGAGTTCCTGACGCAATCGAGCATCGTCTTTGCGATAGTCGACAGTGCCAGTTTGACCCCGATGATTGCGATGAGTGCACGGCACTGCTTTGCCCAAGCCACGCAAACTTTAATCGTCTGCAGTGCCGTGTCCACCTCGCAATCGCAGTAGTGGTTAGACGGTGTGCTCTCCCTCCTTGCGACCGTGAGCAGGTACACGCCGAAGCAACAATTCCCCATCACTACACCAGTCACTTTAGCAATAGTGCTGTTACTGCCGCCTGTTGCTGCATATTGTGCGAGGGCCTACTTTTTTACATTTTTATACACTGTTGATAGCATAGAGTACGTTTCAAGCAGCTTGCAGAGCACTTGAAGGTGATCAGCGCTGAGATGACACCCTTGAGTAGGCCTGTAACAGTCATAGCCCCATTCGTTTGAGTCTTTTGTTTTTAACGATGTTATTACAGTCTTTCAAATCCTTTGACATTATTATAAAATTTAAAAGATATCCATCTGACGATGTTCTACGCTACTAAAACGCGACATGATCCAAGAATTTCATTTTTTTTAATTCTTTCGTAATGAAAGCCATTTGTTATATATTAATCCGTGCGGTTGCGCAGTTAGAATACAATTCACCAACCGCTTTCTTACCCGTGGGTCGATCACCCACGAGACGACTAAAGGATATCATACATATCATACATCTATGGAAGAAAAGGAAAACTCGAAACAAAACCCTATACCAACACATCTGACCAGCGTGATATAGTTGGTCAATTTCCCTTCCATTACGGACGAGGCTTAAGCCCAATAGTGGAACGTATATAAGCTAAGATAATAGATGTCCATGTCCCCACGTAGCCCTGAAAAGACTTATCTGAGCAGAGCAATCTAAGTAAAATGAGGAGACAGCGTAAAATAACTTTGGAAGTAACTACGTCAGAAACTGCAGCTGCATTATTTCTTGGTGGTAAAAGAGCTTTGTTTAAAAACCCGATAGGTTTATGCACATTGTTTATAAACCCGATAGATTTATAAAGCAATGAAACACCGAGATGTTCAATAACACAAAACCGCGACACATTCAAAGTGTTTTTGTTTTATTGTGTATGGTGGTAAACGAGCAAGCAGCATGCACTTATTTTTTTGGACACACGCCTTGCAATCCGTCCGCGTGGACCCATAACTCACCGTTTTCCCTCCCCATCACCATTGGGCCTTTCGAGTACCATCCCCGATGACGCCCCGGGTCATCGGGCTTCACACTCACGTGGTCAGCCTCTCCGCGGGTGACGGACTATTCCCCGTTCCAGTTACCCGCGACTTCGGCTAAGGCAAGTAGACGCAGGTAATCGCGCCTGCGCCACCCACCGCCTCTTACAAATGAAGCGGAAATAACACATTGCCACTGTTCAGACGTTGCTTTTCTGCAAGAGTGGGGTACTAGGTCCGACTGGGGGTCGTACCGGCCCGTGGCTGTAGAAAGAATAATATCAACTGTGGCTTTACCACTATTAGTGTTTTTATTAAGAATTGCTGTCTAATCGTTTGCGTTGATTGGACAATGATAAATAAAAAGAAATAGTAGAGGCCGTAGATCGAGCACTACGAGATCAATCAATCGATATGAAAAGTCAATGGTGCTTTTCTTTGGAGATTTTTGGCAAATCCTTCCTGTTAAAACTCGGGGAAATAGAACTGATGAGATCAATGCTTCACTGAAGTGTTCTTATCTGTGGCCTCAAGTAGGAAAGCTGACCCTAACCATCAACATGCAAGCAAACCCAAGGTCACCATTTACATTAGTGTTGCCCAAATGCAAGACCAAGACTTGCTGCAAGAGTTTCGCAGTGCTCCCTTAGACATGATTTTACGATTTTCTTAGCACAGAAAGGATTGTCAACATTTCGTATTCTTACCAGTACACGGAAGGATAATAGCCCTACTTCGGTTTAGTGGTATGTACCTAATTATTGATAATTGTACAGTTACTGCCACTAGATGAATAGAATTTCATTAATTTAGTTGGATTTTTAATGTCTATGGGGATTTTTTATTTCTATCAAAACAAGTGACATTATGTTATTCTAAAAGCAAAAGTTGCAAGATTTGCGAGCCTCGCAAGAGTCTTGCATTTGGGCAACACTATATCACATGCTTAAGAACTTGCCGATGTTTTAAAGAAAATTGGAGAAAGCGTCCTAATTGATGAAAATGCTCAAGTGGCTGCCGCAAATACTTGGTCGAGTTAGAATTTTTAAGTTTCAAATAGGGGCGCGTAGTATAATTGAATGTCACGCGGACGAAGTCGCGGGCATCAGCTAGTATATATTGGAACGAAGTTCCTTATCGCGCGTTGTGAAAGGGGGCTAGACGGAAAAAATTCTTACGAAAAGTTGTCACGACACTTTTTGCTATAGTAAGCTATTGTAAGCTGTGCGGCGTCGCTCGTCGGCTCTCTTATAGAAAGCAAGCCAGATATTTTCATTTCTATTTCGCATTGAACAGTGTGGTGTCGCGACGATTTTTTTTATAGATAGAGTGATTCAAGAGGAAGGTTTATATGTATAATATATGCATAATGTACTAGAGAAACACTGATAATTTTAGAGGTTTCTAATGTGATGTCGTAAATAAACACATTATTTTGCGCTTCCATTGCAAACGCTGGCTGAACCCTACGAAATAGATCAAAATAAAGTACTACAGTATTATACAGCTTAAAAAGGCCTACAAAAAAGTCCGCGATGGTATATATCTATCTCTTAAGGATAACATACTATATCCATTTTAATACTTTAAAAAATGTTCTATTATAAAACGGTAATTGAAAAGCTATTTACACAAATACTGTATTAATCCTTATCATTTTAAATACATTAGTTGGCTTGAGCATTTCATGAAGATATTTTTTTTCCTTCAGACCATGCAAATTAAATCAATACCTTAAGAGATATAGCAAAATCAAAATAATGCGCAACGAAATTATTTTCGCCCGTGACCGGGCCGCGTGGCCGGCTCGCGTTCGAGCTCGGGGCCGAAAAGTTTTGGTAGTCTAGTGGAATTGTATATCCTATTATTAATATTATAAACGTGAAATTTTGTAATAATGTATGGATGTGAACATGTTTGTTGCTCTTTCACGTAAAAACTACTGAATGGATTTTGATGAAATTTATAGTAATATAGCTTGCACATCAGAATAACACATAGGCTATAATTTATAAAGATATTTTGCAAATTGGCTAAAATATAACGATAAAAATCGCTTAAGGCAGAAAAAAATTATATAATTAAAATAGAACTTCGTTCCATCCGGGTGTCCCTTGACACCTCCGGTTTTTTATTTTATTTTTTTTGTATGACACCACCCCGCACTAAGGAAATAATCCTTGTATTGCGGGGGACTTTACAAACATGCAATTAACGCAGACAAATTACACCCAGACTCAGAACAACACTTTGTAGATCGCACAAAGTATTATCCTGCGTGGGAATCGAACCCACGGCACTGGCACGAAAGGTCGGTTTCTTAACCACTACGCCACCTGTGCAGTATATATAATAAACTACCAGCGGATTTATGTAAAATTAAAGATCTACATTTATTTAAAAATAAATTAAATACTATGTTGTCGCAAAAAAGCGTTTTATAGTGTAAGAGAATATATGGAAGAAAATAATTTTGAATTTTAATATGTAATCATTTAATGCCTTAATATTGAATTTTAATCTTATTACTAAATACATGTTTTATGCCTTGATATAATATTAATTTAAGTATTTTATGAATTGTTAATAATGTATTTTTTTTTTACTTTCGTTTTTCTTGTTCATTTTAAATAAATTGTTCTTGTTTTAACTACGAAACCTAAAGTTTGCATGCCTTATGGTAAAATATGGAAGAACTGTAATTTTTTTTTATTGTAAGATCATATTTGTATCCATATTTGCAAAGTACATGATTGATTGATTGTATGCGAGACATATATAGTGGTTTAAAGAGCATCACAATTAAATAACCATGTGCCCCGTCAGATCAAAGTCAATAATACTTTCGCCCTAACCCTCGTGTACAGTAACTTCATTATTATCTCAGCTCATATGCTATATATATATATATATAGCTGGGTTTCGTTCTCCAAAATGAGATACCTTTTATTGCCAACAAGCTTCTGCCCACGTAAATAGTAATGTTCCCGAAGTTAAACTATTAGTCTATGGGAATACATTACCGGGATAAAAAGTATCTTATGTATTAATCCAAGAAACGTTCTTCCATCTATTTGCCAATTTTCGTCTAAATTTTTTCAACGGTTCACGCGTGATTGATTAACAAACATCCAAACATTTTCACAAATTTTCATATTTTCAATATCAATAGGATTTTCTTTCTCTTTCAGTGATGTTCACTGTTCCCTTGGCCTTCTGTTAAAATCGCTCATGGTGAAGGAAGACGTAATGACACCTTGTGATCTTACAGAACTGTATGAATGACTGTAGATTCTGCTAAAAAAATACTTTTCATTTATTTAGATTATTAGTACCAGAACTATTTTGTACATACATACAATACCTATATATCCTTTCTGCTGAAGAAAATTGTTATTTACTTGTTATCCGTAACCTTTACAGCCTCCTTTGGGAAATAACTAGGGACTCTGAATAAAATGCCTAGTGAATTTATGTATATATATTTTTTGTTACAGGTAAGAATCTTGTCTAGAGTAATGTTAAGAAAATCTGGGTAAGTGAGTTTGTGTGCCAGTGAAGACAAGGACAAATGACGAAAGAGAGGTATTCGGGTTATCGGGTTGACACTGAACTTGCCGCCGCCTATCATGAAAGAAATTAATCTGTGTGGTGAATAAGACTTATCAACTCCTACTTACTCTTGCCAAGGATGTCGTAAGATAGCACTCAAGACTATCATCACATAACAACACCACTAAGGAAGGAGAATTTAAATTAGATCTTAATTCCAATCCGTATCCGTGAGCATGGCAAAAATTAACAACAGTCGGATTGCCGTCTATCTATCAGATTAACTTCTACCAACTAGACCTACTCACTCAGGAGACGTAACACCACTTACAGCATCGTGCGCTGTCGTATGACATTCATTTTTCGCTCGTAATCATTTTTTTATAAATAATCAAGCATCTTAAATAATAAATATCAGTAATTTGAGTTAATACCATAATCGTGACACTTGATAGGCAATTTAACGATCATACTTCTTTATAAATATCTCGCAGTACTAATGCCTGATGATCCTGCAACCGAGTAGTGCTAACAAATTGTATTCGTAAACGGCCACTGGCATAAAAATTTACAATAACGATATTTGAAATTTAATATTTTATCAAAAATATATTTTATCAAAAAATGTCTAAAGTTTAGAAAGTAGTTAAAAAATCCCGTAATAATGGTAAATCGAATATCCTAGTCATCTGCATGCGTCATCATAAATACTGAAGAGCATTCCAAACGTCGAAGTCATTCCTCGACTCTTTGCCCAATTACCTACTTGATTGCCAATATTGCAAAAGTTATTGGCAATGGTTTTGTGATCGGCTTGACATCAATTATCCTTGGGAATGTATTGGTTGACCAAACGCCATCAGATTAATTTGGCCCAAGTCGATATGAAGCTCTTAGACGCCTTTTATGACATCCGCGAGCAAAGTAAGGATTGGTAGTATTCGTAGCCGCTACCACACAACATGTCAAGATCAACTAAATATTTTTGCAAATAAAAAATATGTATAATGAACCAGCAAAAAAATGTTTTATAAGATTTCGGGGTTTCGATAATGGCCACAATTAAAAATGATTTAAATATTCGAATGAAAAACGCCGATTATTTACTTCACTAGACATTAACGACGCTAAAAAACAATCTTTTTGTTTTTGCCCATGTTATCAAAACGTCGGCGGGGTATTATTTAATTTTCTTGTTTGTCTGTTTTGTTAATTTATTGAAGCGAAACATTTTTGTCCGCAGTGCGAATAAAAATTGAAAGCTAATCAAAGGAGCGCCGGATGTCGGCGCCATGATGACCTTGAATGTTTTTTATTCTGTTCTTTATTGAATTTAAAATGCCTTAAATATTTTTATATTTTGTTAGTTATTGATATGCTGATATATTTTGGTCAGGCGCTATAAATAATAAATGATAATTATTACTGCAGACGAACTAGGCTCCGATGGTTTCCGGTGATAACCGCTCACAGCGTACTTACAGATGGATATAAAAGTCAAAAATTATGAAAATATAGTAGAATTTGGATGAACTGTGCTATCCCAAAGATTTTTGTATTTGATAACACAGATGATGGCCAACTTATCGAATGTATCTAATGTTTAAAGTTCGATTTCTACGAGAAACATGTATATGTATGTATGTATGTGTAATCTAAAACCTTACTGAGTGTGGGTGCAATTTGTGTTCGTTAATTCATCTATCCATCAGCTTCTAAGAATATATTGTTGAATATAGATCTCTCCACGAGATTGCCATTTAGAACGGTCCTGTACCACCTGCATCCAAAGGCTTCCTGCGACTTTTGAGATGTCGTCAGTCCACCTAGGAGAGTTGGCCTAAGCTGGGTTGGTGACAGGCTATGGTCGCCTGATATGTGCGGGGCGCCGGTAAGGACGGTGTGCGACCACCATAAGCTGCCATGCATGAACTTCTCCGGCACCTTGTGAGCGGAGTGCTAGTACAGAGTCTTCTCATCGGTGACCAGGCCTAGTCTAGCATTGAGATGAAACATCTTTTTTTACTCTTTATTTAATTCGTTTTTTAAATACAAAAATGATAATAAGTAAGTGCCCCGCAGGGTTCTCAAATAGGACCGAAGACAGAGATCGGGTACCGGTGGGCCGCTCGCACGGCGAAGAGAGGTGCTTGCAGGGTGGGTCTATGGGCTTGCGCGCCGCCTCTTTCGTCGTCCCGGACCGATTTGGCGGGGCGCGACCACGTCCATTGCCCACCGCAAAAAAAGAAAAAGGGTTCTTAGATAGCAAATGATTTTGTATTTGAATTAAACTACAAATTTATTGTGTCCAATAATACTCACTAAATATATTTCTAATTAATTGACCCCCTAGACGAATGAACCAATTACGTTTTATATTCAAGTTTAAAAGCTTTTAAATGAGTAATAATTAAAAAGCATTAGGTTTGTTTGCCGATAGCTAATTTAATTAATAATTGATTGACAAACTCAGCGTCAGACGGCGCTGGATATTGACTGAACCGGCCAATGTTTAGTCAAGCCCTAATGGTTTGAATACAATATACACTCATTTGCAAAAAAAACGGGCGGTTTTGATTTTCATTCATATTTAAAAAGATACAATACCAAAAAGGTTTCAATCGTTTGTACACGTTACTGGCCGGTTTTAAAAATGCTGTGGTATTTAAAAAAGTACGTTCTAAATTCAATTTTTCATTTGATGTTCATTTTTACAGAAAACCCCTTTTTATCCTACATTTTTGGCGCGAAGTTCCAGAAGTTAACATCGACTTTCATAACTTTTATTCAATTTTTATCGATTAATTTCATATCCTTGACTGTCAAAGCTTTATTTAATGCTGTTTGGCTGTATCAAAAATGGTAGATAAAGTGGTAAAAGCTACCAAAATTATCGCGCTGCTTGAAGAGGGTTGCAGCCAATGTTTCGTGGCTAGGAGGCTAAATGTTAGTCGCTCGACAGTCCAAAGGACCTGGCAGCGATATCAGGAGACTGGTTCCGTCGAGAGAAGGCCTGGTTCTGGAAGAAAACCATGTACCCAACCACGGGATGATCGTTTTCTTGTGAGTCGCGCATTGAGAAATCGCAAATCTTCGTATGTGGATCTTAAGAACAACCTCCAAGAAGTAAGAAATGTGCATATTAGTCTATGGACGGTCAGGAGGAGGCTTCTCGCTGCCAATATACGCAGTCACCGCCCGGCCCGCGGCCCCAAATTACTCCGTGAGCACAGAGTTCACAGGCTTAGGTTCGCTAGAAATTGTGAATCATGGACTCAAGACGATTGGAATAGGGTTTTGTTCTCTGATGAAGCCAGGATATCTCTGTTCGGTGAAGATCGACGTCGGCGAGTGCTAAGAAGACAAGGAGAACGCTTTGCAGAGGCATGTTTCGAAGAAATCACACCTTATGGTGGGGGCTCTGTTATGTTTTGGGCAGGAATAAATTCAATGGATCGTACAGAGTTAGTCTTCATTGAAAACGGCTCACTGACTGGGCATCGATACATAACGGAAGTTCTAATTTCTCATGCATAACCCGCATTGGCCGCTCTAGGTGAAGACTCGATTTTTATGGACGACAATGCTCGCGCCCACCGATCCCGCGATGTTAATGCGTATGTGCAAGAGGTCGGCATTCGTCGTTTGGATTGGCCAGCTCGAAGTCCCGACCTCAATCCCATAGAGCATGTCTGGGACGTTCTGAAACGGCGTGTGAGAACAGTACACCCGGCTCCGCAGACCATCAGAGAGCTGAAGAATGTGATTACTGCGGAGTGGGAACGTATTCCGCAAGCAAGTATCCGGGATATACTCGCTAGCATGCCCAGACGAATTCAAGCTGTGATTTTAGCTAGAGGGGGTCACACTCGGTACTAAACATTTATCTGCTTTTACTTTATTAAAGAAAAACAAACAAAAAAACTTTTTTATTTTTACTTCATGAGCATATGCACTACTAGCGAATATACACTACTAGCGAGGTTTAGCATTATTTCCCATAAATTGTATCTAAATTTTATGAAATACTGATGAAAACGATTATTTTCTTATTAATTTACCAAATTGTGTGGATAAAACTACCTATAATTATCAAACAAAGAAATATTAACATTTGAAATGGTTCATTGCTTAGGTGCCCGTTTTTTTTGCAAATGAGTGTATATCTCGGAGTATCTAAGCGATAGTTCAGACTGGCTATGAGCAGCTCCTCTTTCAGCAATTACATTATTTTTTTTTAAACTGTTTAGTTACTATTTCTTTTTAATAATTAATTATACATACTTGTAAAGCGTAGCGTGTGTTGCCTGACGAATTTTGACTTTTTTGCATTTATAGTACATCATGGTATTGGTCATGCTCACTGAAAGGTTCGCTTGCAGTAGCTGCGTGGAGCGGGTCTCTCCCTTCCCTCTCCTTCCAAGGTGGTTGAGGGGAGTGATGGATGCTCTAGTAGTTAACTCGTGATCGGGTGCCGCTTGTGGGATCCGGTCCAGCCATGGTCTTTCTTTATTGTATTTTAACTATCGCGTTCGAAGGGCATCGCACTGAAGCTAATTAAATAATAAACATGCACTATTTTTTTTTATATAAAAAATGAAAAAAAATGTAATAACATAGATAAAATATAAATAGACAAACCCACTGAGTTTCTTGCCGGATCTTCTCAGTAGCGGTCTCATTCCGATCCGGTGGTAGTTTTTAGATTAACTTTATATGTAAAAAAAATGACAATATGTAAGTGCCCTCGCAGGGTTTATGCATAATAAATGAATTTGAATTTGTAAAAAGGATATAAATAGAGGATTCCAACATATAGACCGCCTTCTAGTATGTGTAAGAATGTAGCAGAACTCGGAGGTTCACGTTCAAATTCCGTCTAAGTTTGATAGTACAGATGACGTGGTGGAGTGGGTGGAGTGCTATAGGTTGGATCTACAAGCAGGACTATACTTTGTGTGATTCGTATATGATTGTCCGAGTCTGCTTGTAATTGAATGTTTGTAAAGTCTCTTCCGTCATAAGGATTTATTTCTTAGTGCTGAGTATTGTTTAAAAAAAAATACTTACTAAAACCAAAAACAAATATTTATGATTAATGATCGTTCATGTACACAGATTAATGACGGCCATATTTTATATGTAAAGATATCTTTGTTTAATGTAATATGTAGAGTTAGAAGTTTTCGATGCGAAGTGCCCTGTGGGAGGGGTACAGAGAGAGAGGTACAGTTACAAACTAGTTCATATGTATAATATATTTAAATATTCACGTACTGTCGAGTTACAAGGGCTCTCGCACTTTTGATAAACTACCCAACCATGTGTGATTCTGTTGAATTTGAAACAATTTATTGTACTGTGAGTAGACGACGTCGTGTCACTGACATATCTAGTTTTCCATTCATAACACTGTTCTATTTAATATGTATTCTAGAACTTTCTCACAATTGATGTACTTTGTAACTCGGAACCTTATCTCTATTTATTATTTCTCTAATGTGTTTCTTGTGTTTATCATAAAATATTGCATCAATATTAGTGTTTAATATACTACATATTTGGAAGATTGTTTTTCCTTCTAATGACAAATATTAAGTAAATCTTTCAAAATAGCTTTGGTTAATAAAATACAGTTTGAAACTTAAATTGCAGCACGTCATTTGATAGTAATTTATTAATATATACTATTAATTAATTAATTTTCCGTGTGGTGACGGAGTAAGAATACAATTCACCACCCCATATCTTACCCGTGGGTGATCGTACGAGACGACTAAGGGATATAAAACGCATATAACATCTATGCGAGAGAAGGAAAACTCGAAACAAAACCCTATACCAACACGTCTGACCAGCGCGGTATAGTAGGTTAATTTCCTTCCCATTAGGCAGGATGCCTGAGCCTAATAGTGGGACGTTTATGGGCTGTGATGATGATAATATTAATGTTGGTAAATAAATGTAAAAAAAAATAAGACTAAAAATAAATGGTAATAAATTAATAATTGAAATGTGTCAATGTTAGCATGTCTTAAAGGCAGAATGGACGATGGAATTTTTGACGGGAATTTGAAAACGTCATGTGGTGTCTTGTATTATATTCGATATCTTAGTGTTTTAAAGTATTATATTACATAATTTTAATGGCATTTTATGTAATGTGATGCGGCGGATTTACTGGGGTGTAGTGAATATCATATAAAAGTGCTTTACAACGTTTTCGTTTTTCATCAAAATTCCCACAAGATACCATTAACAGTGTGGCCATTGCACTGTTGATGGCAACAATTTGACTTAGACAATGACTAACCGAAAGATTAAAAACGTGAAAATATACATAACTTGACAATGGCACCAATAGCTCGTATAAGTAGCTGATTGCCAATACATAAGAAGAAGAAAGGCAGAATGTGGCAGGCAAATCTACCGTTGTTGTTTTGTTATTTGGTTAGACCTGTATTCTTTGCAATTTTTTTTTTTTTGATTTGGCGCCATCTGTTGGAATATCCTAATAAAAGATGCGATTTTTACAATAACTTATATTCGTTTTTTATTTATTTATCGCCTATGGTGGCAAACGAGCAGACAGCACGCCTTACAGTAAGTGTCACTGCCGCCTATAGACCTTTGCAATAGTTAGGCCGCTGCCTACCAATACAAACCCCAAACCCACCCCAGATAGGCTTCCGGCTTTCTCGCTCACCGAACGAAGCGCAATAGCACATTAACATTATTCAGACGTCGATTTTCTGCGAGAGTGTGGTACTAGCCCGGACGAACCGGCCCGCGGCTGTAGACAGAGAGCTGTCCACAGCGTAGCGTTATAATTGTAAATGAGAGTATCCAGAAATATGTTGCTGGGAAACTGATAACTTCAACATCGTTCAGAGCTACGACGTTATCACCCATTAGGAAAGACCTCCCCAACCTGATGGATAAATTGAATAACATTTTGATATCGGTATTATTACCATAAATAAGGCCGCTCCTATGATTCTCTTAGTTCGTGGTTTTATCGCAGTAGTCTATGATAACATACTTTCCTTGCAGGGCAAACAACAACCGTTTTATTAGAAAATTTCGTCCAAATATCTTTTCAAAGATGTGCTATATTTTACAACCGGTATACGAGCCGGCCATAAACACAACTGCAATATGAAAAGTTTATACCGAACAAGGCTCTACTTTATATACGTTCAGTATTATTCCAAAGGAAATTTTATGCTCACCATTCTTTTTGCTTTTTATTGACTGAAACTTATTTGGGCCACTGAATCGGACTTATACTTTTGTTGTACATCTTTTAACGAGCAAAAAACTTATCTTCGGAAGGAATCCGAGTATTATTGACTGGAGAAAGTATATTTTTCATCAATACGGATAAAATGTTACGGATATTTTGTAGCAATTCTGAGAAAGAAGTATTACTTATTTGTATTATATGTAGGGAGATTGGGATCCCATTCAAATGTACTTATCACAGAAATATTAGTAAATATAACTGAATTACAGATTTGATCGTTTCGTTTCTGACGAATGTATAGTCTCTAGGAAATCATAGGCCGTAAACGAGTAATAAAACGATCAAAAAGATACAATAAGGCGCAAAATAAGTATGAAACTTCACAAATTCTATCGTCACTATTGCGTAGAAAATCGCTCAACTGACAAAGCCAAATTATATAGAACCTTTTGATGCTCAAAATATATTCATAGTTGTTGAAGTACAAGGTTCCGCAGTACTGGTCGACGCAATATTCGGTTGAATGAATCTCGACGAGAAATTATTTGATATCATTCACTATTTTCATCTCATCGTTCACTTAGAAAAGCTTTCGTTTTCTTTTTCTTAGGGCAATTTGTACAGATGATAAATATAAATAGACCAGAAATTAATCTAGAACATACAATGCTTTGGTAAATATCTTTTCCATTATTGTACAAGTCAGACTGGAAGTACTACAGGATCTAAGGTCCTATACATATAACCTAATCTCTCACCTTCTTTGTTGCCGGCTTCGTAAATTAGTATGTTTCGTTTCTAATCAAAAGTTTTTTAGATATATACTCAGTGAATACAATTATTTATTAATTGTATATTTATAAAACTAAATTTTAAAATTTACTTAATGAAAAAAATTAAAGGCATTAGGTTTAAAAAGTAATTTAAGACATTAATTTTTAAGATTGTAAATTATTCATATTATTTTAAAGAAACTCATTTTAGTTTTATGCCTAATCAAAGCCATCTTGTGATGCTAGGGTACACAAAAGTTTTGTTTATGTGCGTAGAAACCACATACACACTTTGTAATACCAGATACCACAGTGCCACTCACTATGGTATTTAGTATCTTAGTTTTTATTCTATCAAGGCTGCAACAGTATCATTGTATTTAGCTCGTGTGGTGACCGGACGAGAACAGCTGAAGGTTCACCAAGAGAATGGAAGTAACATTTTTAGGAAAACAGAATACCGAACACCATGACCGCCACGCTTTCGTTCAGCATCGGTGAGTTTGGCTTGCATTGGTCATGGTTATTATTCCTCCTTAGAATGACTTATGTCTAACTGTGAGCGTCGGCTGATAAATAGATCGAAACGAGATAACAAAAAAACACTAAAGAAATAAAAAATACTATTTAATTATCACGAAAATAAAATGTTATTTTGGCGGGAAAGTGAAAGCGTCATCTGGTGTTCTTGTATTATATTCTATATCTTCTCTAATTTTCGTAGCATTTTATATAATATAATGCGGGGGAAGTGCTAGGATGTAGTTAATATGATAGAACAGTACTATATATACCTACATGTGTTTTGTTTTCAACCAAAATTCCCAAAAGATCCCTTTACCAGGGACCATGACACTGTTGAAGGTGACAATTTCACTTATAAACGGACAATGACTAATATGAACAAACAGATAATTTGTCAAGAAAATTGTTACGCGAAACTGGCAATAATGTGCTCGTATTAGTTGCCGATTGGCAACACGAAAAAAGAAGAACAAATAAAACTATACAACATTTTACACGGGTATTATTAAAGACGCCATCTTGTGCAATAATTTAAACTGGGAGATGTGAAATAAATAACAAATTTACCATATATGTATGTATATATATCCAGCATTTTTATCGTGTAATGAGCATTAGATAGAATATGTCGGGTAGGGGAACGTTCTCGTTATAATCCAATTATGTTCTGGCGCAGCAATCGCGCCAATTTCATCATGAAATATGCTTTTTTTGTTACGTAACTGTATATACTTTTTTTACATAAATGCACATAAAATTATTAAGGTTGTATTGCTTTCAAAATTATTGCAATCTGAATTAGAATGAGTTCTTTCTGTGTATCTCACACAATTTGAACACAGATTTTATTTCTTTATTTATTAAATTAGTATAAATGTAACTTAATAATGATATGTTTATATACTTACGTTATAAAGATATATATGCGAGAGAATCAACTGATTTTTGAATGAAAACATTATTGTTAAAATGTTTACTTTTTTACCGTCGTTAGATGTAAAAATAAAATCTTTAAAATTGTATCAAATATTAATGTAGTAAATATTATGGAAGATATATTATAATGACATAAACAGCGCAGACTACGTAGAGTTGTTAAGTTATCGATCTCCCGTGCCTTAGATTCCTTTTGCAATCCTTGTGCAATCCAAAAATAGTTGCTCTGAATTTGTGTGTAATTTATTATATTATATTTTTATAAACATACATACATACATATCATCACGTCATATCCCATGCAGGGTAGGCAGAGAGAACAGAGTACCAGAGAACTCTATCCTTGCATACTTCACTCGCTTCCTCAATAATCATAATTCTCTTCATACACGCTCGCCGGTTTCGGCGACTCTTGACTCCACCTTCCTTCAGTACGTGACCAATCTGGTCTAGGTAGGTTAGTCTCGGTCTCCCCCGGTACCTACATCCTTCCACTTTCGCATTGTATATCTTCTTAACCAGACGTTCGTTCGGCATTCTTTCCACATGTCCGAACCATCGGAGCATTCCCTTTCGCATCTTTACACCAATACTATGTACTTTCATATCTATGTTTATAAAGTTCCTTGCAATACAAGAAACTATAATAAATATTACCTTAGTGCTGGTCCACTCGCACGGCATAGAGAGATACGTGCGGGGCAGGTTATGTGGTCGTTCGTAGCCCCGTGGTGGATCGGGGCAAGTTGTGATTATACCATAGCCTGTCCTAAGAAAGTGAGTGAGATCTGTTTTTTTTTTAATGGGACTCTTCCCACCACACATGCCCACCATTGTAACTCCTGTAAGCCAGGATCCACAATGGTCACTATAAATGACACCGAGGTTTGACCCTCGGGCAGTCCCGGGAAATGATTTTAATTGTCTTGGAACCCGCAACAAATTTAATTAGAAAAGTTAAAGAGGAGGAGTTGGAAAAGAGTGATTCCACTTCCCTCCCAGGCAAAGCGGGAGACAGAAACCAATATTGACTAGTCGGCCAATAAGTAAAGGGTTGTACAGCTACGATAAGCGCAGCAGTACGGCACCACGGATTCGGGATAACTTAACGGGGCCTATATGTGAGCCTTAAGATTGGTTGCAGTAGTAGGTATGGCAGAAACGCCTAAACGCACGGAAATTTTCTCGAGTTGCTACAAGATCCGTATAGTATACTACTCCAGATGTGACTTGCAAACTGTCTAACATAAGGTCGCGCTCGTTACGCCAGAGATCGCACTCCCAGAGAATGTGATGTGCTGATTGTTCATACTCGCGGTTATTTGTAGAACATTGACATAGTGGTGAAGGTACGAGTTTAAAAGAAAATAATTTACTTTTAAAGTTGCCATGGCCAGTTAGAAATTGGGGTACAAAATGGTCAACCTCCAGCCACACTCTCTCTAGGCGCTCGCGTACGCATGGGAAAAATAGATAGAGGTGACGGCCCTTCGATGATGAATCCCATCTTTCTTGCCATTCAATTAAAAGTTTTTCATAGACAACGGACTGCGGTGCAAACAATCGAGCGATTTTATTACGGTCGCGCGGTAGAAGGAAATCTGTGTTCATATTTTCCCTTGTCGTGTAATACATTGATGCCCGTCTCTGAATCTCCAAGTCAACCGGAAGTACACCCGCGAGTACTGGCAAGGCCTCGGTACTGACCGTCCTGTAGGCTTTACACAAGAATATTAAGGCCAATCGTTGGCTTTGTAATAATTTAAGGCGAGCTGCCCCTATGGTAGCCCTATCAGCCCAAACGGGTGCAGCGTAACAAATACACCCTAAATATGTGGCCATATACATAGTTTTCAGTGTATTAAAACGAAGGCCCCAGGTAGACGTTGATATTCTAGTAAGCGCATAGAAATTTCGTTTCGCTTTTTCACCTACAGTTTTAATATGCTCGACAAATGAAAAATTTTTTCTAAGAGTAGACCAAGATAGCAAACTGAATCTTTCTTTTTGACTGTCATATTATTGAATTTTATACGCGGCAACGATTGTAAATTTCCTTTTAATAAAAGGTGATACGTTTTTTGTAGGGCAAATGTAAGCCGATTTCGTGTGCCCCATTCGAATATATTATTGAGACAAATTTCTGCTAATTTCTCTAAACCGTCTCTAGTGTTGGATTCTACGAGTAGAAGACCGTCGTCGGCATAGCCGATCAATTGACAGTGTTTCGGCAAAGGTAATTCGAGGAAATCGTCAAAACCTAAATTCCATAGATATGGACTTAGCACCGAACCTTGGGGGCAGCCCATCGTCAGTGGCTTCGACACAGCATGGTGACCAAGTTTCAGTTTAGGCGAGCTTTGTGAAAAGTATGAGTGTATAATTAGGTAGATGTTCCTATAGCACCCACGAGTCTTTAATTTAAGAAGTAGGATTGGCCACCAGGCGTGAGTGAGATCTTTAAAGAAAATCTTACCCCGTCTTACTTCGTCACCATACGCATCCTTTTAGTTGGTAATTATATAGGGTGGAAGTGGACTGCTCCCGAAAACAAAGACAGGGGACCCCACCAGTCCTACTTGTAATGATAGGCTAGAAAAAAAATCGATTCGGATGAAAAAAAAAAATTATTATTACGTATTTTTTATAGAATTATCGTTACATGGCACTGTCCTAAAACGATGGAATGTGAAAAAAACCTAAAATTCGTTGTGAAAAAACAATTTTTTTTCATCCGAATCGATTTTTTTCTAGTCTATCATTACAAGTAGGACTAATAGGGTCACCTGTCTTTGTTTTCGGGAGCGGTCCCCTTCCACCCTGTATATTTAATACCATTATACCTTGTATAAGTTGTGTAATAGAAAATGTAATGTTAAAAGTTGTTAGTTCTACATTGAGCAATTTAATGGTGCAGTTTGTTTGTGGCTCGTGTTTGATGAGTTAACTCATAAACTGTAGAAATACTAGTAGTTGCAAAGTGCTCTACGTGGTGGGGATTTTAGTTAGGAAGTTCTTATAATCGCTGATGTCGGCTTGAAGTCGGAAGTTTTTATTTGTTACTGAACATTTTACATGATATTTTTTACAGTTTGGATGCCTTACAGTTTGGATGCCTGACTGAACGTATATATATATATATATATATATATATATATATATATATATATATACGTACTCATGACAGTGGCCAAATTTGATTTTATATTCTAATAGTTTTTAGCCGACGAAAAATTATATTTTTTTGTTCACTGAAGACACTGATAAAACGATATCTTCTATAAACGAAACCTCCAGTCACATCCGAAATCTCTGGCATACTAAATTTAATGGAGATCGCTGATGCCGTTGCTGAGATTCAAAATATAGAAATATTCAAGATATTAGTTTGTCAAATTTCAGTAGTAATTTACTAATGTATAAATTGAAGGAACATGATAGTTTTTCATTTTTAGGAAATTTCTTTTATTGGATTTTTTTTTTTGCGTGTATATAGAGGCAAACGAGCAATCAGCACACCTGATGGTAAGTGTTAATGCCGCCTATGGACCTTTGCAGTACCAGTACCAGGGTATAGCTAGGCCACTGCTTACCAATACAAACCCCAAACCCACCCATTTGGGCTTCCGGCTCTCTCGCTCACCGAACGAAGCGCAATAGCATATTGCCATTACTTAGAAGTCGATTTTCTGCGAGAGTGTGGTACTGCCCCGGACGGACCGACCCGCGGCTGTAGACAGAGAACTGTCAACAGCGTGGTCTTACCGCTATTAAAATTAATTATAAAATATTATTATTAAGGATAAATGGGTTTGGAATTTAGGTCAGGTGATGCTTTATTGAAAGGTTTCCGTCAGAAATTGTTATTGATGTCACAGATTTTGGGATTGTTCCTACCAGGAAAACATGAACTAAATAGGTTTTCCCCTTATTACATGGAGCTCAAATATTACATGTCAAAATACACGTGTGTTATACGTCTACCTAACTCTTGACGTGACCCTTATAAGGCAAAGTGGCTACTTAAATCCCTTCAGCATCGATACAGCTAAGTTGAAATCCCTACAAAGGAAGATAAAATGGTCCGGCTCTAATATCGACAGGCTTGGATTAAAACATTTTCCTAAAAGCAAACTTTGAGAGAGGAAAATGTGAGGCGTGTATAGTTTAATCTACGATATGGCGCTGAGTGGCTTATACTTACCTTACCACCTACCTTACTACCTACGTTAGAACGTTAACTGACAGAGATAATATGAATGCCAATTAATGAATTTTATTATTATAATGATAGCTAAATATATATTAATCAATTTTAGTAACAAAAAGTAAGCCGCCTCTAAAAATTAATAATAAAATTAGTATTATGCCTTCTGAGTTTTCTTGCCGCATCTTTCTTTGAGTTTTCTTGCCGCATCTTCTTTTGGCCGCGTTCCCATCTGGTTGAAGCTTAATAGTTTTTGTTAAATTACTTAAATTAGTAAATTGCGACAATATAATAATTAACATAAATGAAATGTTTAATATAATTGATCATAAACAATATAATTTTTTTTTTCATTTAGATTTTTTTTTGTACTTGCAATGAATTTGTATTAAAATGTGGGTCTAACTTTTAATAACTGATACTGTAGCGAGTAGATATAAATTTCTGTATTAACGATGACTTTTGAACGTAAAACACCTCAGTCCTCCCGTGACCATGATCCCTGTAAAGTGTTCGAAACGTCGTGAAATTAAAAATCAAATACAAACGCGATAGAATCCGTAAAAGTAGTTTTATTTCAAATGTGTAATTATACACTGCGCTTCGTTTGCGTCGATTGCTTGCAAATGTACAGAGCTACTATTATGAATATATTGTGTTTGAACCCATTTCGTCTTAGAACATTAATAATATCCATAGATTAATCACATTTTTTTTTAATTATTTTGTTTCTTCTATTGACTACATACATACATACATATCATCACGCCATATCCCTTGCAGGGTAGGCAGAGAGAACAGAGTGCCAGAGAACTCTATCTCTGCATACTTCACTCGCTTCCTCAATATTCATAATTCTCTTCATACACGCTCGCCGGTTTCGGAGACTTTTGACTCCACCTTCCTTCAGTACATGACCGATCTGGTCTAGGTAGGTTAGTCTCGGTCTCCCTCGGTACCTACATCCTTCCACTTTCGCATTGTATATCTTCTTAACCAGCCGTTCGTTCGACATTCTTTCCACATGTCCGAACCATCGGAGCATTCCCTTTCGCATCTTTACACCAATACTCTCTTTCATACCTACTCGCTCTCTTACGTCGTCGTTACGAATGCGGTCGGTCAGCCTAACTCCACAGATTTTCCGCAGAGATCGTATTTTGACCGCATTAATTTTACTTTCATACTCTTTTCTGCATACCCAACTCTCGCTTCCATACAGTAATGTTGGGACAAGCACTGCGTTATGTATTGCTACACGTGCCTTCTGGCTGAGGTGGTGGCTGCCGAGAAGTTGTCCCAACGCTCCGTTCACTCTATTTCCCGCATTCACTCTTCGCTCTATATCAGTGGTGTACCTTCCATCTCGGCTAAATCCACATCCAAGATATATTGACTATATTCTATTGACTACTTTATATTTATTTGTATTATTGTATATTTGATGCTGCGTATTATTTAGTGAAACTAGTTGCGGATCTATGTATTACATTATTCTTTTACTTTACTTTTTTCAAATACACATTAATTTTATTAGTCGCTTATTTTATCATCATCATCACCCTATATGTCCCACTGTTGGGCTTGATTCTCCTCCATAACGGGAGGGAAATTGACCTAATGTACCACGCTGGTCAGACGTGTTGGTATAGAGTTTAGTTTCAATTTTTCCTTCTCTTGCATAGATGTTATATGCGTTTTATATCCCCTAGTCATCTCTTACGATCACCCATCGGTATGATAGAGGTTGATGAATTGTATTCTTACTCCGTCATCATTCTTCTTACACAGAATGAAAAATTATCTTATTATAAATAATAGAAATATCTTTAATTGACTCATATCGATTACCAACTAAAAATCAGTGCTGGATGACTTGTCATCGTTATTGAGCTGGCTACCTTTTCCGGCACGACATGCCTTTTATTATTTATAATATTATAATAATTTATTTTTGTTCTTTTAAGTTTATTTTAGTTCTTCTATATTTTTGCTGAAATACAAATATTTCTTTTTTTCGTTTTTGTTATATCAATAGTTTTCGTGACAACGGCAACTGCGAAGAACTCTTGACAGTCATTTTTAGTATTTGCTCATATTTTGCTCAATGTACTAATATTAAACGATATTATCTCCTATATATTTTATCCTATAATTTATCTCGTTCAACAGGCTATATTTGACAAATAGTTTTTTTTTAAATCCAACCGCTAGTTCGTAAGAATCCAAAATATATGTTTATATGTATTATAATGATTTTTTTTTAAATATAAAGACGTGGTCCCTTTGTATTAAACTGCACTGAGAAAATAATCCTGGTATTGCGGGGACTTTACAAACATGCAATTAACGCAGACAAATTATACCCAGACTCGGAACAACACTTTATGGAACGCACAAAGTATTATCCTGCGTGGGAATCGACCCCATGGCACTGGTACGGAAGGTATCGGTATCTTAACCATTACGCCATCTGTGCAGTCTGCAGCAGTATTATAATGTTTACTCTATATAGATGTCTAGGTCTCCGTATGTGTAAATAAATACAATTCAAGTTTGTATTTATTTACACATACGGAGTTTAATGGTGTGTTCGCGTGATTTAACATAAACGCCCAACTTTTAACATGTAAACAAAACTGTTATTAAATGTATAACAATAACGGGGCCCATCCATTAATCACGTGAGTCTTGAAAGGGAGGGAAGGCGTTAGAAAAAAATCTCGAAATATCACAAGTTGTAGTAAGATATCACGTGTATTTATTTTTTCGACAAAAAGCGGTGTGTAGTGTGACTTTGACTTACCGGGCAACGAACAAAGTCCTCACGCGCCGCCGACGACCGCCCAGCTAGTTTTTTGCAAAGTACCTTTGTGCAATGTATAAATAAGAAAAAACCGAAAATATGAGTTGTGGGCTAACTCTTTGTAGGTATCTACTAAAAATTCACGTGATATTGGTTTGGGGAAGGGATTTTCATAGCTTTAAACCTTACCACGTATCACCCAGAGGGAGAGAGGGTTAAAAAGTGCTAAAAAAGATGACGTGATTAATGGACGGCCCCAATGTACTGATTTAACGTTGACGTTTTCATTGTAGCGAGCTCATAATTGGACATGTCGGCTCTTGCATATATAAGATCGGGAAAAAAGTTTATTCGCATTCTATATGAAAATTCAAGACATTATTTTTTTTAAGTTTATTTAGATTTGATTACTGTATTCGTATGTGCAATTTTGTTCGATCACTGTCTACCATCTTGTAGGTACTGACATGATCTTGTTGCTGTAGAAATTTTGAAACTTATCATTAAAAAAACGCGATTAGTAGTTTTGGCGGTCCTCTCTTGATGTTAACCTGATACTGTCTAAAGAATTCTGAAGAGACCGAAACAGGTAGAAATCTGGAGGTGCAGTGTCAGGCCTATATAGTGGATGCATTAACACCTCCCAGCCAAACTGTCTTAATGTTTGCTGAGTGAGTAAAGACGTGTGGTCTAACGTTATCGTGATGAAAGACCACACCTTTTCTGTTATCTAATTCCGGCCGCTTTCTCTCAATTTCTTGCTTTAATTTCATCAGTTGTTGGCAGTAGAGATCCGAGTCGATGGTTCTGCCCGGCGGTAAAAGATCGTAATGCACAATACCCTTCCAATCCCACCATACAACCAGTATTAACTTATTACAAGTTAGCCCGGGTTTTGCTGATTGTAATATCTGTCAATAATATAATTTTAAAATCGACGAAAATTGTAAAACATGCAACAGCTTTAAAAAAACATTCTCAAAAACCTTATAAATAAGAACCATAAAGTATTGCAAGTTGGCAATACGCAGTAAAAATGTGGCAGCTAATAAAATGCAGTCACTACCCGTGGCACCCAATAGGTGCGCTCCGGTAACTAAGTTACAGTATGTAACTCTAGCTAGCGAACAATATGGCGTATTGCCCAGTATTGATAGGGTTGTCACAATGAAACCCTTATATTATTGACGAAAATCTATAACTTTATGTTGAATATTTAAACTAAGCAGATTTAAATCTCTGAAATTTATCAATATGATTTACACTTTATAAATTTTCGTGAGCGATGTAAAAACTAGGCACCATGCTCAACGATCTCAGCAGGGTATCCCAACTAGTGGATTTTACGAATGAACATGGAGAAGACGAAAGTCATGTCAAACGACCATGTCATTCCTATACCGGTCCTAGTTGGCAATGCGATTCTCGAAATTGTCGTTCATTATGTTTACCTTGGACAAACAGTCCAATTAGGTAGATCCAATTTCGAGAAGAGGTCAGCCGACGAATCTAACTCGGTTGGGCAGCGTTCGGGCAACTCAAGAGAATCTTTTCATCAAACATATGTCAGTGTCTGAAAACACAGGTCTACGACCAGTGTATGTTACCAGTGAAGACTTACGGCACGGAAACGTGGTCCCTAAATGTAGGCCTCACAACCAGGCTCAAAGGCGCTCAGCGTGCTATGAAGCTAGGCTATGCTCGTGATTTCTCTGCGAGATAGAATCCGAAATAGGGAAATCCGTAGAAGAACGGGTGTAACCGACATAGCACGAAAAATTAGCACGCTGAAGTAACAATGGCAAGCCACATCGCTCGAAGAACCGACAACCGCTGGGGAAGAAAGGTTCTAGAGTAGCGACAACGTACAGTGTCGCGGACGACGCAGTGTATGACGCCACCTCACTAGGCGGACAGACGACCTGGTGAAGGTTGCTGGGCGTCGTTGTATGCAAGCGGTATTGGACTGCACTCTGTGGCGTAACATAAGGGAGGCCTACGTCCAGCAGTGGGTGGCGGTAGGCTGAAATCATGATGATGATGTAAAAACCAGTTAAAGGAGCACCAGTAGAAGGGGTAACAGAATTCTTTGGCGTGATTTTTGCACATTCGTAAGAACGTCTATATCCGAAAGTACACGTTAGTCTTTAATCTTCTGTTCCGCTGTCGTTGGTATGTTAGCCTCGGTAGCAAAAAGAAGAAAAAAACTTTCTTTTACAAGGAAAGTTTGGTACACTACAGACTAGTCTATTTGCTCAACACTGACACTTATCTCGTACCAAAATGTATATAAAACAACAGATTTAACGCTGGTAATAAAGTTCTACCAAGTTGTCAACCCTATCGTATACGAAGGTTATACTGGCTCTGGTACTATCATACCGAATTTATGTTCACTAGCGGCGGTAGCGTTTCACGATTTATGTACATTGCTTGCCGGTTACGGCACTTACATTATCATGAATGTGGTCAACGAGTAATGTAAAATGCAGTATGTTTTAAAATTGAGGTTTATATTTTTGTATGATGTTATATGATTTTATTCCTTGTATAGCTATTGTGATTTTGTGTACACGTTAATTGGTAATGTAATCGTACTCGTTGATTATGTGTTTTTAAGGACCTCGTGACCTAATGATTTGATCTTTAATAGTACAGAGAATTGTATTCAAAAAAAGTTTATCTCATCAGTGAACCAATTTGTAATTCATTAAAAGTTCCTGACGTTTTAAAAATCTTTTATACATTTTAAGCAAACGGAAGGCACCCATTAAAGTAATCTCTTCGCTTTTGAAGCGAAGCGTAAAAGCAGCGAAAATTCACCCTAAATTTTCCCTTTTTTCATCAAAATGCTACTGGACGGGATTAACTCCCTGGGTACGTTAGCTAAATGTGAGATATGTGTAGAGCATTGCAAAGGCAGGGAAACGCGGGCGGACTTGACGAGCGCTAGCCGTAACTGACCAATCACGCGCGACTTCGCAATCGAAATGGAATTGTTTTATTTTAGTTCTGTTGATGTTTCAATAGGGAATTGAAGGGAGAGACATAAATACATTGCGAGATTACTGCCTATATTTTATCATTTTTACAATGTATAGATGTATACATATAGGTATATTCTTTTAAATTATATTATTTCTTTTGATTTTATCATTTAAATTTAGATATTTCTTTGGGACTAATCCCACCACACATTCCCACCATTACTCCTGTGAGCCAAGATCCACAATGGTCACTATAAATGACACCGAGGTTTGACCCTCAGGCAGTCCCGGGAAATGATTTTAATTGTCTTTTTTTTTATTGTCTACGGTGACAAACGAGCAAACAGCACACCTGATGGTAAGTAATGCTATTGCGCATGGAGCCAGCAACACCAAGGGCACAGCCAGGCCGCTGCCTACCGTGAAGAAAGAGCTCTTCTTAAACCTCGTTTGAAGAAGGACATGTCATAGCGCTCGGGAAACACAGCAGCAGGTAGTTCATTCCAGATCTTGCATGTACGTGGGAGAAATGATCGCTGAAAACGTACAGTCGAGGACCGTATCGTTTTCAGATGAAATGAATGAACCCTGCTACGGTGTCGAGTGGTACGGTGGTAAAACGGTGACGGTGGTACCAAGTCAAACAGTTCCTCAGAGCACTCTCCGTGAAAGAGCCGGTAGAGTAAACAGAGTGACCCAAAGTCTCTCCGCCGCTCCAGCGACTCTAGTCTGTCCGTGAGATTGGGATCACCGACGATTCGAACTGCCCGCCTTTGTAGGGAGTCAAGTGGGTTTAGCTGATATTTAGGCGCGCCTGCCGCCTCAGCCTCAGAGATGAGAGCAGTACTCCATGTGAGGACGAACTTGTGCTTTATATAGCACAAGACGTTGTCTCGACGTGAAGTACCGCCTAGCCCTGCTCAGCACGCCCAACCTTCTGCTTGCCAATTTGGCTTTGTCCTCCAAATGACTCCCAAACTGGACTTTGTTCGATAGTTCGACGCCGAGGATCCCAATACTCTCGGCGATTTGGAGAGTTACTCCTTGGAACTGAGGCGCCATGATAAAAGGGTCCTTCTTTGCAGTGAACGCGCAAACTTGTGTCTTAGTGGGATTGAACTGGACTAAATTCCGTTCACCCCATTTTTTTTTTCCCCCGCCCTAGAGAGCGCTCGACTTCAGACACAAGTTGAGCCCGTCTTTCCTGTAACATACTCCGAGGGACATTCTGATGCTCGGTGTATCGCTCGTCACCCGTGCTGTCATCCGCATAACAACGAATACTCTCTATGGAGAGCATGTCATTGATATGCAGAATAAACAACGTCGGGGAGAGCACCGAGCCTTGTGGTACACCAGCATTAATGGTCTCGGAGCAGGAGCTGTCGACGACTACTTTTATGCTCCGACCATCCAAAAAACTGGTGATCCAATTACAGAGTCCCTCGGGGATTCCATATGATGGTAGCTTCGATACAAGGGCCCCGTGCCAAACCCTGTCGAACGCCTTCGCGATATCTAGGCTGAACGCTAGCGCCTCACCCTTGCCCTCCAAGAACTCTGCCCAACGGTGTGTGAGGTACCCAACCGATCGCTGCGTAATGCGGATTTTAGGCAGAGAGCTTTCACACCGCGGGATGATAGGTGGTGTGGCGGCTCCAGGGTCCAAAGTCGAGCTACAGGCAAGGAATTAACCTAAAAGATTGGCCTTCTCCTTTGCACTGTGGGCTAGACTGCCATCATTTTTCTGCAGTGGTAGGAGATTGGACTGGCAGAAGTTGCCTTGGGCAGCTTTGGCGAGCGACTAGAAAGCACGACTCCCGGCGGGATAGCTCTCCAATCGCTCGCCAATTCTGGCAACATGTTCCACCTTGGCTCTGGCAATAGCCTTCTTACTAGATCTAGAAGCAGCATTAAATTTTCGCTTCTCCTCCCTGACATTTGGGTCCCGACAGTTTTGGGCCCTATTCTAGGCCTGGTATGCGGACTGCTTTTGCCGTGCAGCCGTCCTGCAGGTTTTATTAAAACAAGGCCGGCTGCGGCCACCGACCGCTATTTTGGTGTTGGGATGAATAATTCCATCCCCGCAATAACCGTATCGGTAACGCAATCCACACAAATGCCAGGGTCCCCAGAGGCGAAGCAAAGCTGCTTCCATGGGTAGGATGCGTAGAACTCGCGAAGCCTATCCCAATCTGCTGACTTATCAATATAAGTCCAGACTCTGCGGGTCCCAGTCGCTTTAGAGTGATTAGGCCTCGCAATAGGGGCTTTGCTACGGACCAAGCAATGGTCACATGACCCAAGAGGAGCTTCGACCACTACCCGGTGTCCGTGCTGGTATGTAGTCAGCAGAAGATCCAGTAGCGAGGGCTCATGGCTCTCAATGTATGGAACACGGGTGGGCTGTGTTACCAGTTGTGAGAGACCATAGGCCGAGACCATATTGAAGAGATGCCTACCCAAGAGGTCGGTTCGTGACCCCAACCACTCTTTATGATGAGCATTGAAGTCTCCAAGAACCACCACCTCCGCTGATGGACACTGCTCCAATATTTCGTCAATCCCCCATTGAACGTTCTCGAATTTGATTTTGAGTTGACCTTGAATCACTGCCATGGGACCTGTAGAGGCACGCGTAGATGCGGGTATACCCTCCATAGTCTACGCGTAACCATAAAATTGACAGGTCAACATGCTCGAGGGCCCTAAGGCGGGGACAACAGATGTCATCCCGGATGAACACGCACACCCCAGCTTTACGGTGGAAGGAGTGCTCCAACCCGTAGCCCGGATTATTTAGGTACGAAATATCGAAATATCATCCGGGGCACTTATCTGCGTCTCCGTTAAAAAGAGCAAGGCAGGCCGCGCCGTCTTGAGGTGTCGGTGGACGGCGTCGAGATTGCTGTGTAAACCCCTAATGTTGCAAAAGTCCACGTCAAATGTGGATAGAGGGACCGCCGTATAAAATCTTCTCTTTTTGTGTTTCCTTTTCATTGCGGGGTTTTGTATAAGAAGAGGAAGGGAGTGTACTTTCGTGAAATGGAGTCCGGTGATGTCAAAAAAAAGGTGCGGGGCATAGTACATGGTTGGAGGGTGGATTTTGTAAGGAGCTGACACGAAGCACGGAAGGGAAAGTAGTGCCCCCTCGCCTGTAGTCGTCGGGCTCCACTCCGGTTTCCCACTCCGGCACGACGACTCCGCAACGGGATTTTCGCCGGTTGGCGGGACAGCCTCCCAGGGGAGATAGTCCTGGGCTCGGGTGGCCAGCGGTGACGATTCCCACCGAGTCTCCCTGTACCCCATATCAGCCCCTCACGCCCAATGCCCCAACCAAGACCTTACCACCGTAAATTTCAAGCATCACCAGAATCTACTACACGAAAACACACCCGGAAAGTTAGGCTCCGTCTCTCTCGCTCACCGAACGAAGCACAGCCGCAAAAGCCACTACTTATATGTCGATATTCTGCGAGAGTGTGGTACCACCCCGGTCGGGCCTGCCCGCGGCTGTAGATAGAGAACTATCAACAGTGTGGCCCTACCACAATTAAACTTGGAACCCGCAACAAATTTCATTAGAAAAGTTAAAGAGCCAATAAGTAGAGGGTTGTACAGCTACGATAAGCGCAGCAGTACTACGCCAGAGATCGCACTCCCAGAGAATGTGATGTACTGATTATTCATACTCGCGGCTATGTGTAGAACACTGACATAGTGGTGAAGGTACGAGATTAAAAGAAAATAATTTACTTTTGAAGTTGCCATGGCCAGTTAGAAATTGGGCTACAAAATGGTCAACCTCCAGCCACACTCTCTCTAGGCGCTCGCGGACGCATGGGAAAAATAGATAGAGATGACGGTCCTTCGATGACGAATCCCATCTTTTTTGCCAATCAATTAAAAGTTTTTCATAGACAACGGATTGCGGTGCAAACAATCGAGCTATTTTATTACGATCGCGCGGTAGAAGAAAATCTGTGTTCATATTTTCCCTTGTCGTGTAATACATTGATGCCCGTCTCTGAATCTCCAAGTCAACCGGAAGTAAATATAGATATACTATATTTTATAATATACATGACACATAAAGTGCGATTGCCTTATTGGTCTTCTGCAATTGAAGTCTTAGGTACGAATCCTGCCCCGGGCAAAGCATATAGTACAGTAGGGTTTTTTGAGATTTCACTTCGTTCGTAGAACTGGTGACTAAACAAGAATACACTTTACGTCTATATTGCCTGTGGATATCGTAAAAGGCCGCTAAAGAATATATAAATATGAATATGGTATGAACATAACATTTGCACAAGAGAAGGAAAACTCGAATAAACTCGTCTGATCAGCATCGTATAGTAGATCAACTGTCCTCCTATTGTGGAGTAGGTACGAACAGGGGCGGCTTTATCTATAGTGCAGAGGGTACGGTGCACCCAGGCGCCGGGTGTTAGGGGGGCGCCAAGAGCCGCTCGGGAAACATAGAGCCTCCACTGTAACGCTCCGCACGGAGTGGGCACACCGAACGCAGCGAGTGCCTAACCATCTATAAACGTAGTGGATGCGTTATTTGACAGGTTTGGGTAGGTTGCTTTCTCGCCATGCTCACTGTAATTTCATAATCCGATCGCGTTTACCTGGTTTCGTGTCAAAACAACGAGACTAAGCATGCAACAACGCATTCCAGTGAGGTTCGGAGTTTTGATACAAGAGGGCGCCAGGTTATTGATCGCACACGGGCGCTACATGTGCTAGAGCCACTCCTGGGTACGAGCCTAACAGTAACCTATCTTTTACAAATATATATAATAGACAGATAATATCTTTTACAAATAGCGAATTTTGTAAATCGTTTAAATGATCCCTTTTGTACCTATGTAAATTTTTTTATGATGTTTCATTTCGCAGTCGAAAATAAATGATTATGAATTAGATATGCATATAAAAATCCCATCCATATAGCTTTACAGGTTTTTACGAGTGATTTTTATTGCCCGTAGAATCAGACCGGCCAGTAGTTTATGTAATGGCAAATAATAGCATTAATAGACCATCATTACCTAACTTTCTCACACTTAGAAGTTATTCCTAAAATTTTCGTGTGAAAATCGAAGATAATAAAAAAACAGCAGAGACAGCGGCTAAAAGTTCGTGGCTCAGCATTTTCGTTGAGTTAGGGCCACATCGGATTCCCCGGCCAGTAATTGACGGTATAAACCTCTCCCTTGCTCCTGATCGAGGTTACTCTATATAAATCTTATATAATGTAAGTAAATACTTTATCTCGTCAAACCCAAGTTTATAGAGTTACTCTCTTAACATTGATTTAGAGTTGTGCTCAAACATTTTAGATGTTTTAAGCAATATTCTATTTGATCAAAAAGTATCCTTTTTAATAAATAAGCACACGGATTGAGTAGCTTACACTTGAATTAAGGAATCTTGTATCGACAGTTTGTTCTATACCTGACTAGTCGATAAAGTAATCCGTCTTATATTCATTCATCAAAGAAAATGAAGATTAATAAGTTTCTTTCGTATTTCCAATTTATTGCATGTGATGAAAATAGTAAAATTTAACTAAAATATAAGAATAATTGTCAAAATCTTTAGAAGACTTATGAAGAATAGCACAGTATTTAAAACATTAAAGCCTTTTAAGATAATGTTATTTTTTATTGCCTATGGTGGCAAACGAGTAAACTACACACCTTATGGTAACTGGTACTGCGACTCATGGCCACTTGCAGTACCTACCGGCAGTATAGTTAGATCGCTGCCTACACACCAAAACTCACTCAGAAGATTAGGCTGCCGGCTTTCTCGCTCACCGAACGAACAACAATATGTTGTCACTACTCCGACATCGATTTTCTGCGAAAGTGTGGTACTACTCGGGGACGAACCGGGCTATTTTTTTTTATTGCCTGTGGTGGCAAACGAGCAAGCAGTATACCTGAAGTAATACTGCTGCATATGGAGCTAGCTAGATGACAAAGCCAGGGACACAGCCAGGCTGTTGCCTACTTTGAAGAAAGCGTTCTCCTTAAACCTCGTTTGAGGAAGAACATGTTAAAGCGCTCGTAAAAGAGCAGCAGGTAGTTCATTCCAGATCTTGCACGTACGTGGGAGAAATGACCGTAGTTATAGACGAAAACTGTCATCATTTTGGCCTTACCGATTTGAAAACTCACGTCTGCTCAACTTTAATAAACTTAATATTAACTACAACATATCAAACTTCATTTTTGTTATCCCATCAGTCGTCATAACAACGACGAATGTGCAGAACCCTTAAAAGTCTTTTTTACTATATTTTATCCGATATGCTTTATTTAAAGTCTGCTTCTCTCTCTTATGTACAGGTTATTTGATATAATGTATTATTTTTATAAACCCCTTTGTAGCGCCTGACATTTTTTTTTATTTATTTTATTTAGCTATTCCACAGACTTTTTGTCCGTGCTCTTTTTATTTTTAATATAATTGTTATGGTGGTTTGTTTACAAAATTAATTTTCTTGAAGTGGCTTTATTACAGTTGGTGAAAGCTATAAGAGCACAATTCATGTGTCATAGATGTTAAGTGACAACGTGTCTTTTTGGAGTTTGTTCCCGACGCTGGTGGTCTTCTTATTAGTGAAACCCTTGTACTTGTAGATGTTGTTGTCCTCTGTGATGTAGTTATGTTGATAATAAGCGCCTGATATTAGTACAAGTTCAATTAAACATATAAACTCTTCAGCTTTATATATAATAATTTAATCTATAATATAGATTAAATCTGATCTGTCCCTAAATAAAAGTAACGTAAGTAAAGGTAATGTGCGGTAGCAATTTGGCATCCCTTATTCGATCGAGTCAGCTTTCAATTAACGTCGATATCATGTTCTTTGATAGTTTTGGGTGGATATTAATTGGAGTATATATCTTTGTAAGTAATACATGTTGCTCGTTGATACTGTTTGTTGCGATATTATGTTTGGGTTTGTTAATACTAGTCCCGATAATAGGTATTTGCAAATCGAAAAAAAATACGTCTTTCTATACTAATAAATTAAGAACCCGTGTATTTGTTCGGTTATACTGTGAAAGCTGTGTGGTAGCGGCTATGAATATTACCAACCTTTACTTTGCTCGTGTATGTCGTAAAAGACGACTAAGAGCCTTATACGGACCTGGTCCAACTCCACCTGATGCCATTTGGTCAACAATTACATTGCCAAGGAGGGTTAACGTCAGGCAGGCGGCCGGTCATAAAACTATTGCCAATAACTTTTACAATATGTACTATGAAAGAGGAGTACATTTTGTATCGACCTCAAGTAATTGCGATAAGAGTAGGAGAATGATGATACTGTGAAAACTACAGAACCGATCGCGATAATACTTATACCATAAGATGCAGCGTGTTACGGTGAAGGTTTTAGTATATTTCACTGTTTTATGTCTATCGAATTGTGAGGTCTAAGCGCTCACCCAACAGTCCGGGTATAGTTGTCATAGCCAACTGCGGCTCACAACTATGTCACACAAAAACGTTTCATCTTTTATCGTTACTACCTTTTTTTATGCAAGCATTCAGAGTGAACCACAGAATTATTTTGAGGTCTTTTTTTGTTAACACTTAATTAGGCGCTTTGGGCAATTTTTCAAATGTTAATAAATAGCTCTATTATGTGACTTAACGGCGTATATTAATTTTCCCTTCCCTTCTAAGCTGTGTGGTAGCGGCTACGAATACTACCAACCCTTACTTTGCTCGTGGATGTCGTAAAAGACGACTAAGAGACTTATAACGACCTGAGTCAACTCCACCTGATGCCGTTTGGTCAACAATTACATTCCCAAGGAGGGTTGACGTCTGGCAGGCGGCCGGTCATAAAACTATTGCCAATAACTTTTATAATATGTACTATGAAAGAAGAGTACATATTGTATCGACCCCAATTAATTGGGATAAGAGTAGGAGAATGATGATTAATTTTCCCTTCTCTTCCATCTGTCAATAAATTAGTCTCAATCAATCGCCATGCTTGGTAAACGGGGTGCCACTATTCAAATACGATTATTTTAATTTATATCTCCATCAAGAGATTGATTAGACCAAGTCATTAAGGATTATAATTTATTTGTGTTTGTAAGGATTTGGTGCTTACTATCTGTAAGTAAATCGTTTAATCCACTGACTTGTTTGTATAATTCCAAAGTAATTTTCTTAAGAAATTACAAGTCGTTTGTAAACAAACGCGGCACGTTCATTCCCCTTGTGGTGGATTAATAATACAATGTGTCACCACGTCTTGTTTTCCCGTGGGAGTTGTAAAGATATGATGAGAGAGACCAGCAGAATAGACAGGAGCACTCCTCTGTGAAACTTATAGATAACATTGACTCCGAGCGCCGAACCATTTGCTCAACGTGGAGATACAGTAATTAGCATTAGCATTGTATGTAATATGCAAGAAATTATATGCAAGAATTAAAAGAGATTTAGACTAGTTACATATTAGAAGGTTTAGACTAGTTGATATATGTTTGCAGATATAAGTTTGATTGCCAATTCCGACTCAAATATTATTATTCTCGCTAATGTGTAATAAAGACGAGAATAGTTTATTACCATTGTACGGCTACTTTTACGTGAATAATCTGATATTACGAATAGATTGTAATCGTTTATTATTATTCAAGAGTAGAGGTGATCTAAGAACGGTACAACTTTTGCCGTTCCTTCTCAGATAACGTGTTTTACCCCTCTGTTTAAAAATACAATTTACAAATTTTGTATGCATAAGCTATAATGTTTTTTAACTATCTTCATCGTCATCTTCTTCAGTAAGACTTATACGTTTAATTCATATACACTCTACTGCTGGGTCTACTATACCGTACTAGTCAGATGTGTTGTTATAGGAATTCACTTCGAGTTTTCTTTCTCTTGCATAGATGTTATCTACAGACTCAGCTATCCTTTACGTCACTCGTGAGGCACATTGTATTCTCTGCGGTGAATTGTATTCTCACTACGTTACCACACGGGAATACCATATTATTTTAAACTATTTACAAGTGAGCCTAATGATGTATGAACACCATTTTTTTAGTTGACCCTAAATAGTTCACATGTATGGGGACAGATTGTTGCGACGACCAACAACTAAAGTTTAAACTGTTTATATTGATGACCGTTTACTTTAACAATGTTGGGTGGCCATTAAGGTGGACAACTGTGAACTCATTACTGTGAGAAGGTCTCTGGATGTAATTAAATTTCATATTAATGTCACATATAATAGTCTCAGTTTCTAAGATAAAGTTAGTTACGTCACCACAAAAGCTAGTGAGTCATTTAGTGACAAAAACTAATTAAGTTTGTGTCCAAGCGCGCGCCCCGAGTCGTCTGCGTCACAAGGGGGTACCGCCCGAGGGGTAATTACTCACTGCCGCTCTTCCCCACAGACATTTGACAAATGAACATTGCACTTATTATGTCCATATTTTAAAGCTTTAAAATGAAAAGCTGAATAATTTGTTTGTATGTTTAAACACACTTATCTTAAGAACTACCAGTTGGACTGTAAGAACTCCTATTGCATCGGATTATATAATTTTCAAGATTTTAAACTATAATACATAATTTTGAGTCAAATAGGTATAACATATAGCGTCTATATATGTTAGCGCATCGGGTGAAATTTGAGAAAATTAATTATAAATTACCTTATCGCTGTTGTTATGACAACTGGTGAGATAACAATCATTGTGGGTAATGTATTTCGTCATATTCTAATAAGACGTGATCGCTAAATAACGTTGTATAGCGGCACATTGATAATAATGACTACTGATTTACTTGTATTTCTCTACTTGTTTTTTTTCAATAACTGATTGTATTTCTCCTGTTGTATTTATTTATAGTTCACATTATGATATGTCAATGTGTTGACGCTTTGTTGATTTTCATAATATTACAAAATTAGTAAAGGCGACTAGCTTATTCAACCGTATATGTGACGTCATCGACACACATTTTGGTATTTCGATCTTCAAAATTTAACAATAAAAAATGTTTGAAAAAGTATATTCGGAATCAGGGTAAGAAAATAATTAAACAGGTATTTTTCATTTTAGTTACGTTTACATTTTGAAATGTTCTCTATTCACCAATTTCTGTTATACCGCTGGTGTTGTAATAACGACAAAAAGATGCAAATTGTCAACATCACTCATCATCATCATCTTGCTCCTATCCCAATTACTTGGGGTCGACGCAATATGTCATCTTTTTCAATACGATCCTATCAGACGTCATCTCTGCAGCCACTCCTAGACTATCCATGTCATGCCTCACGCAGTTCATCCACCTTTTCTTTGGTCTTCGTTTACCCCTTAAGCCTTCAACATTCATACCTAAAACTTTTCTCACAACATTACTTTCATCCCGCCTCTTCACATGTCCATACCATGTCAGCCGTTCACTCCTTACCTTTCCCGTCACCGGCGCAACTTTCAAACTTCCTCTAATGTATTCATTTCTTACTTTATCCATTCTTGTCACACCACACATCCATCTCAACATTCGCATCTCCGCTACATGCAGTCGTCTCTCAACCGTCGCTTTTATCGCCCAACATGCTGATCCAAGTTGTCAACTAATCCAAGTTGTCACTAAGAGACATAAATTAGAATTCTTTTGTCCAGCTTAAAATAGTTTAGTCTCCCTCTTTCCTTGTGGATGAGGGCTGCGATCAATAAATTAAGCATATACGAGTTACCCAATTTTTATCTTCCTGATGAATAATTGCAAACAACATTTTGTCTGCCTATGGTCTTAAGAATACGAATCATTGACGTCATACTTTTTTTTTATAATAAAAACAAATATGACGTTAATAATTCGTAAACAAAAGACAAAAGACAAACTCAAGTAAACTGTGATAACATATTTAGTAGTATTTTTAAATTTTTATGATTTTACATAAGTAAATCGTATACTTGATTGTGTCTGATAGTGACCGCTAATGAAATTTATTGATACGGCCCGCTAAGTCAAGTCGCTATCTATTGTAAGTTTATGTGTATGTTAGAACCCAATTAAGTGAGTTCACTGTTTTCATACAGTGTGGTGATAAATCTTCAAATAAGCAAGCAATGTGGCACTTCTTGATATAGTTAAAACATTAACGGGTGATTGTCCCACCCATTTTCACAATAACAAATAATGATAGTGAAATTCTTGAATTTAAAAAGAATATTTGCCCCAAATTATTATTCCAGTCAGCGTCTGTTAATAGAAACTCTAATATAATCTATGAGATTTACAAGATAAGGACCCGTTTAAAATTCAACATTAGCCCTTGTCGGATTTGCAAATTGGATGCGATTAGAATTCATTACTTTGTACCAAGTTTGTTTATTACAATTTATCTGAAACTTTTGTAGTTGCCTCTCGGAACATCTCTTATATTCCCTTAATATTTATGGGGTAGAACTGACTGTAAATGGTAAACTTTCCACAGACCTTGGGCGGCAGTACCATTATATTTTATCAAATCAAATCGTTTATTATATAATCCCTCCAAGGGCACTTATATATTGTTAATTATCAGCGTTTTGTCTAAAAATATTCAAATAATCTAGCATCGAACTGGAACGATGTAAATAAAAAGATCTGGCAATAAACTGAACGAGTTTGTCAATTTTAAGTTACTTTTTTTAAATAAAATTATGCACAACATGTTTAGTAAGTATCAGAAAATATTCCTTCTTTTTTTTTCAAAATATAATGCAAAAATTATATTTGGATAAAAACACAATCGACACAATCTACAAGCGACCCAATCGCGAAGTAACTACTAGAGTAGCCATCACTCCTCTCAACCACATGTTGAGAGAAGAGAGATAACTTCGCTTATCTGGTTAATATATTACATATGTGCCTTACACAAAATATTACAAACGTTTTAGCAATTATTAAAGTACAAAGAACAACAAGTTGATACAATTCACTTCGAATGTAAGCGAACATACAATATGTATACCAAACCGAGCTGGGTCTACCACCATTCATCCATAATCCGCCTTCTCAAGGTGAGACAATGCGATAATCACCACGCATTGCAGACGGAGTGGCGTGGCGATGGCAATTGATGTTATAATATTCTCAGAACAGTTCTACTGTTCCAGTTAGTAATCCTCAGCCGTTTTTTCTTCACGAAAGAGTAAAAGATCGTGGCAGTATTTTTAATTCGTCATACGGTTCTTAACAAATCACTATATAATAATGTCAGTTAGGAACTAAGAAAATTCAAGAAAAATATTATTTCAATTCAAACTGTCGCCCCTCCTATGAAATGGAGGCTCGCTGACTAGCATAATATGTTGCAAGTTCTGTGATTTATCGCCGCGTATATCAGCTGAGAAGTGATATATATTCCGTACACTGTGTCCGACTATTAAATATGGTGAGGTGACCTATCAAGTACAAATGTCGCTGAAACGTTATAAAATTATTTTTCATAAATTCGTTTTTCATTCATGTAGCCATCAGTATATCAATCGCTACGCTTAACAGTGAGATTGACGATCGCAGATGGTGTTACGTAAGTTTGTCAGTGGAGTGTTGCTGTTAGTTCGCCTGGGTGTACCTGATGATCTTTTTACAATTCTCACGATAAAAGAGCGGTGATCTATTGTCCTAATCACTGCGCAGGGCACTCTTATAATTAACTACAAGTGATGTGCCTTTTTCAATAAGTATGCGTTATTGAAAACAAGAATACTTTTCTCAGTTTTCTTTAATATTATAGAAAGTAAGTACTAAAAATTAAGATTTTTTTTTATTTTTTTATTTTTTATTGCTTATGATGGCAAAAGAGCAAGCAGCACACCTGATGGTAAGTGTCACTGCCGCCCATAGACCTTTGCAATACCAAGGGTATAGCTAGGCCGCTGCCTACCAATAGAATCCCCAAACCCACCCCAGTTGGGCTACCGGCTCTCTCGCTCACCAAACGAAGCGCAATAGCACATTGCCATTACTCAGACGTCGATCTTCTGCGAGAGTGTGGTACTACCCCGGACGGATCGGCCCACGGCTGTAGACAGAAAACTGTCAATAACGTGGTCCTACCACTATTAAAATTATCCACTTTAATTGATTGTATTCCATAATCAAGCGATAGAGTAAATTGGTTAAATGACTCATTAACGTCGAGATGAAACTACTAAAAGACCACTTAAAACATAAATTTTTAGTTCGTTTTTTATATGCCATACATACTAACTAAAAAAGAATTTTACGAAATTTAACCGCAAAGGGGGTGGAGAGGTAATAGCAAAGTTTGTATGACAAGAACAAAATATTTTGCCCATAGTCTACATACTACACAAATACTTTTCTGTAAAAATAAGTGAATATATATTTCATTATTGTATTAAGTAAATATGTAAACTTTCATCCTCGATGATGTACCTACTCTTCGCTGTACCTTGTTATTTTACAAAACAGTATACTTTTAATACTTTTACTTGATTTCTTAGTAAATTAAAGCAAATAAGTATTATACAGCGTCTGTTTTGATATGGAGATTTACTAGAAAGGAATATTCTAAAAATCAACCCCCGAAATCAAATATATCAACGTCACCGTACTGATTATATTTTGATATTTTCACTGTATATTATATATACACATATATTACCCGTGTGGTGACGGAGTAAGAATACAATTCACCACCCCCAATCTTACCCGTGAGTGATCGTAAGAGACGATCTAAGGGATAAAATATGCACTTATCATCTATGCAAGAGATGGAAAACTCGAAACAAAACTCTATACCAACACGTCTGCTTAGCGTGGTATAGTAGGTAAATTTCCTTCCCATTATGGAAGAGGTGCAAGCCCAACATTGGGTCGGCAATGAGCTGAGATGATTATACATACAATGAAAATAATATTTAAGGTTGACGTCACACAATCTCTATGCGGACAAAGTCGTGGGTAAAAGCTAATTATATATACACTATTAACGAAGTAAAATCAAATGTACGTATCTACTTAATTAAAATAAATAATGGTGTATAGAAAAATAAATGATTTTTAATCATAAAAACTATATTTATTATACTTATCTAAACTATTAATTAAAACATATAGATGTAGATAATAATGTTTATTTTGCTTATTATTGTTATTTCGGCGCGGCTGCTATTTTTTTTTCGAACTGTGGTCGGTGCAATAGTGGTAACTCATCATCGCACAGCTCATGTATGTCCCACTGTTGGGCTCAAGCCTCCTCCATAATAGGCAGGAAATTAACCTACTATACCACGCTGGTCAGACGGTTTTTTTTTACGAGTTTTCCTTCTCTCGCATTATTATATGCGTTTTATATCCTTTAATCGGTTTTTACGATCACCCACGGGTAAAATAGGGGGTGGTGAATAGTATTCTTACTCCATCACCACGCCGAAAAATAGTGGTAATTGCCGTTCTGCAATTGCATGTCCTTGTAGGCCGTTTATATATACTACTCCACCCGGTATATCCACCTTTGAAATGATACAACTCCTAATATTATTATCGTTTGAAATATAATTATTTTACGTATTCTATCGCGTTTGTTTTTGATTTTTAATTTCCGTAACGTTTCGAATACTTTACAGAGTTTACAGCGTCTATGGTCACACAATAAAAAAAAGTATCAGTAAAACTAGTTTTATTTCAAATGTGTAATATGTGTCGCGGAAACATCAGTAATCATTATAGTTTTCTTTTTAATATGAGATACTTATTTGATTACGAGAATGAAATTTATTTATAATCTATTTAAGCTATGATGAGGGTTTTTGAACTCGCAGAATTCAATAGTTAATTGCAATGCCTAATTTCCATTAATTTTAATTCAGTAATTCGATGTTACCATTAATTAAATCAACTAACATCTCGTGAAGTAGAACACATGGAATAATAGCATTCGAAATAAAACTACTTTTACGGATTCTATCGCGTTTGTATTTGATTTATAATTTCCCGACGTTTCGAACACTTTACAGTGATCATGGTCACGGGAGGACTGAGGTGTCTTACGTCCAATATGTCATTGTTATTACAGAAATTTATTTATATCTACCCTATAAGATATTAAATTTTGACCCACATTTTATACAAAATTAATACAATTCATTGCCAGTACAAAAAGAGAGAATGATTCTATATATAAAATTTATGTTGTTTGTTATTATTAAGGTATTTAATTTATGATAATTATTATTGTGGCAATTTTACAATTTTTACAAAACTAACAAAAAACGTAAGACACCTCAGTCCTCCCGTGACCATGATCACTGTAAAGTGTTCGAAACGTCGGGAAATTATAAATCAAATACAAACGCGATAGAATCCGTAAAAGTAGTTTTATTTCAAATGTGTAATACTCGCGTAAACATTAGAAGTCATTAAAATAGCATTCGAATAAAACAGTACTCAAACAAGAAAATGATAAGATAAAAAAAAGTAGTGAATCTTAAAAGCTTTCTTTAGCTTTCAAACAAAAGACAAGTCTGAATAAAAACTTGATCGTAGAAACTAGAGAATACGTCCACAGGGCTTAAGTAATAATAATGTTTTTTGTGACGAAAACTTTAGCACCGGTCTACGTTTAAACTGAACGAGTCTGCACCGCAAGAAGTTAAATGTCTGGGAATTTCGCGCGATATTGGACAGCTGTTCTGATAAAAAAAATACGTTAACTAGTGCTAAGTAAGCTGGCATTCCTTCATTTATCTTCTTTTATCTATACAGATGAAAGTAAATTGAAGTCTGTTTTCTGTAATGTGAAAATAAGAGATTTTCATTAAATGCTTTTTACAGTTTATTCAGTAGGTATTTTAATCATCGTCATCCAGCTTCCTCTTAATCTAATTACTTTGGAATAAGAGCAATTACAACAGTTCTTACGTTGTAAATTTTGAAAAAGTTTTGGCAATAGTTTTATGAATAGCCGACAGCTTGACGTTAATCCTCCTTGGGAATGTAATTGTCCACTAGATGTCATCCAGATGTAGTTGCTCCAGGTCTATGTAAAGCTCTTAGTCGTCCTTTACGATATTCACGAGCAATGTAAGGGTTGGTAGTATTCGGCGCCGATACTACACAGCATCACTTTAACTAATGAACTATTTAAGAAAGCAATTATCTCTGTCTGTCTATTCGTTTTAACTTGTCGAAATGCCTAGAACATAATTTAATGACACTGTCAGAACTAAATGGCGGTTTCTGTATTAAATGACTTGGGCTACTTTTATTATTGTATAAAAAATAATTGAAGTTCATGAAACTGCGTATAAATCTAATTGGAATATCATCTAATGTTTGGTTTAATAATTAAAAAATTGGAACATTAATACAAATAATTTCATCATCATCCTCACAGCCTATATATCTCCCACTGTTGGGCTCGGGCCTCCTCCGTAATGGAAGGGAAATTAACCTACTACTATACCGCGCTGGTGAGACGTGTTGGCATAGGGATTTGTTTTGAGTTTTTCTTCACTTGCATAGATGTTATATACGTTTTAATATCTTAATCGTCTCTTGCGATCACCCACGGGTATGATAGGGGGTGGTGAATTGTATTCTTACTCCGTCACCACACGGATAAAATATACCAAATAATTGGATTATAACAAATTATATTTAGAAGTGAAGTGAATTATATTTAAAAGAGTGAAGTATGCAGAGATAGAGTTCTCTAGCACTCTGTTCTCTCTGCCTACCCTGCAAGGGATATGGCGTGATGATATGTATGTATGTATGTATATTTAGAAGTGTTAGAAATAAGCAATTACCATTGTTCTACTCTTGTCCCAATTACTTGTGGTCGACGGAATATGTACTAGTACATATTACTTCCTCGATTAGTCTTCGTCGATATGAAGCTCTTAGTCGTCTTTTACGACATCTGTGAGCAAAGTAAAGGCTGGTAGTACTTGTAGCCGCTAAAAAATAACGCAGTATATTACGAAATTTACATTTTTAAAAACATTGTTCCATTACTGCTTCTTCATCGCGACGTAAATCAACTGAATATATTTGAATACACATTGTACACATATTTTAAATCTAGTCTCTTATGGTTTTACTTCTGATATTTTACGCGAGTATTGCAATTGAAAAAAAAAATTTAGTTTTTCGTCGCGAGTGAATTGCCACAATATAATAATTATCATAAATTAAATGTTTAATAATAACTGATCATTAACAATACAAAAAAAATATATAGAATCATTTTCTTTTTGTACTGGCAATGAATTTGTATTAAAAATATTGGCCAACAATTTTATAACTGATATGGTAGCGGATAGAAATAAATCTCTGTAATAACGATGATTTATTGGACGTAAAGTGTTCGAAACGTCGGGAAATTGAATATTAAATACAAACGCGATAGAATCTCTTATGGTTTTATTTACAGAAGTTAATCTGCATATTTCGCTGTGGCCCCTAGTTAATAAAAGAAACGTTAATTAGAATCCGATGCCAATTAAAACTCGAGTAATATTGACCATACGTTTTGTTTTGTTGCAGGTACGTCAACAGATGCTCGACACCCCCCTTACTGAGGTATAATCAATGTATACCGGCCGCCGCCGCGTCCGCCGGTTGCAGACTAATTACGTAAAATCAAAGCTAGCCGCCAGCCGCACTCTCAAACTGAGTTATTGCAACCCTAGTCTAAAGAGGAATGAGTATTGAAAATAGAGCACGCAGTCTAGAAATCAATACTGGTCAAGCACTATTGTGAATCATGTTTTTTTTTAAATCATGTCAAACATTTATTAATTTTAATTTATGACTACCTACTTACATATTGACAATTGTACGCCTCATAAGCAAAGCGTTGAGTTGTATGCCTCATAAGCGAGGTGTTAAAGTGATGCTCTACTCCCGATATATGAAAATCAAAGACTTTTCAAAACTAAAAATGACTGTGTTTTTCTCACACTGCAGTTATAGGATAATATCAACATATGTCAAGAAAAACAATCGTTTAAACGTATTTGATATTTTTAAAAATCACTTATTTTGTTTAAAGTAAGAAAAAAGTTGATTAAAAAATATTCGAGGACGTCCGGATCTCAGTACGTATGGATCTGGCGCTCTCACGACCGTGAAAATTAATGTATCGAAGTATTTTTATTTTCAAAAGCTTCATAACAGCAACGCGCTGTTTTCTTCCGAAAATGGCTTGATATTTTGTTGTTTAATTGCAATTAATAAAAAAAAACTAAACTGCTTAGTCCTTACCTTATGAAAATTGGGCTTTTGACATTTTTTTTTGGTTCTGTTCGTCCATTCGGATAGGCAAAGGGAACAAATACCATACAGCCATGGGTTCGTTGACAATGCTTCCAAGCTATGTTTTGTGCTACGTCGAAAATGGCGCGAAATTATAAAAGTATTTTTCTTTCATTTATGGCATTGACTAATAGTAAATGATAAATAATATAAAATTATGAGGCGTGTACTTTTGGATTTGCCAAACTATTTTTATTTCCCTTGAAATTAATCAGATGATCTAACACCGATTGGGAACCAAGCTGAGAAGATCCAACACGAAACTGAGCGATGATAATATACGAAATAGTGGCAACCATATTGAAAAGAAAAGAGAAGGTAAAAGTTGTTCCTTTTTCTAGTCTTTTATCTTCTCTTCTTCTTCTTTTATTCTCTCTATCTTTTATATTATATCTATTTTAATATGGTAGGAGGTATTGTATCACGAATATATTACTTTTTTATAGGACTTGTAAAAATCGGCTGAGGGTTCATTAGGGGAGGGAACAGGAGCATTTTTCTGGGAAACGTATGAACAGGTATTGCTTGTCAAAGGGATTACGAGATTAACGCCTCAAATGATTGTCCGACCGAACATTGTATTTGGCGATTTCATTTAATATTACATATTTTCCAGAAGAGTTCTGCTACTCGTTCTACTGATCATCACTTACACAACTTTCACGACCCTTACGAGGAGGTAAGAAGTGTACATCATTAGTCGTTACTTCCACGAAAAAAGCCTCTGAATATGTTGATATGAATATGTATATATGTCAAAGTATGTAAAGAACTTGTACTAGAATTTGACATTGACCTGTCGGCGGCGGGGCGGGCGGCAGGTCGCGCCTCTCACACGAACCACTATATCCCCGGCGGCTGGAGTTTTTATCGAGCTGATCAAATATTAACACACTCTCAGGCCAGGAATAACTTACAACGTATCAACTTGAATATTCTTGTTTGAAATAATTCACACGAAGTTTTGAAATGCATATCTTGGCTTAGAATTATTCTACAACGCCCGTTTTGCTCCATTACCCTTAATTTTTTTAGAAATCCTAATATAATTTAACTCTTAGGAAGATAACATCGATGCCATTTAAGAAAAATCTTCAAAAACAATATCCCAATGTGGGGGAGACTGGAGCAGCGAAAAGTCAGCAGCAGAACTTATGTGGGCTGAGATCTCAATTTAAAAGTTAATGATATAATATTGACTGACACATAACTTCAATAATTAGTAGATATTATATTATACATAGATCGTCTTAAGTGTTCCCTAAAGTTTAGGTGTTGTTGTTGCAGAAAATATTTAATCAGATATATCTCCTTAAAATAATTTAGTATTTTTTCCTGTGTGTGTGTGGTGATGTAGTAAGAATACAATTCACCACCCCATATCTTATCCGTGGGTGATCGTAAGATACGACTAAGGGATATAAAACTCATATAACATCTATACAAGAGAAAGAAAACTCGAAAGAAAACCCTATACCAACACGTCTGACCAGCGCGATATAGTAGGTTAATTTCCCTTCCATTACAGAGGAGGTCCGAGCCCAACAGTGGGACATATATGGGCTGTGATGACGATGAAGATGATGATTTTTTCCTGACAGTTTGTTCTGGTCAAAACTGGTCCAAAATCATTCGGGGTGGCGCAACGGACGGCGTGCGTCCCCATAATCTACCTATTGTAACTTTCTGTTGCTATTTGGTCTAACCTGCATTAATGAGCCTAGACTACTAACTATACTGCGGCCTGGCCAGCAGTTTCCGTGCGGTAATTTTCAAGATATTAGCGTCCACTAATTTTTATTTTTTTGCTGAATCTTACATTTATACAAGAATTATAATATCTTAGTAGAGAAAATAATAGACTGACATAGAGAGAGCTCACATTCGAACATTTGCTTCTACAACTAATTTGGCAATATAACACTTTATGATGTGAATGAAATCGTTTTTAGCTGATAGCCATAGCTTCATGCTCTCTCACATACATACTGTTACAGGTTTGGTCATATAGATTCTTCATTCTCCTACTCTTATCCCAATTACTTGGGTTCGATACAATATGTACTCTTATTTCGTAGTACATATTGTAAAAGTTATTGGCAATAGTTTTATGACCAGCCGCCTGCCAGACGTCAACCCTCCTTGGGAATGTAATTGTTGACCAAGCGGCATCAGATGGAGTTGGCCCAGGTCCTTGTAAGGATCTTAGTCGTCTTTTACGATATCCACGAGCAAAGTAAGGGTTGTTAGTATTCGTAGCCGCTACCACACAGCTATATAGATTCTTCTTAGTCAATACAGTAGCCATTCTTGCACAGGCCTCCTCCAGTTGAGATAACTTCTAAGATCCTTTAGTCGTTTTTCACAATATCTATCAAAAAGAACGGAATGATGATCTTTGTATACTTACTTCACTAACATAACTAATATCGCACAAAGATTATTTTGTGCGAGCATTGAATCCACGACACCCAGCATTACATGTCAGTCATCATCATCATCTCAGCCCATATACGTCCCACTGTTGGGCATGCTGGTCAGACGTGGTGGTATAGGGTTTTGTTTCGAGTTTTCCGTTTCTCGCATAGATGTTATATGCGTTTTATATCCCTTAGTCGTCTCGTACGATCACCCACGGGTAAGATAGTAAGGGGTGATGAATTGTATTCTTACTCCCTCACCACACGGATAATTTGTCAGTACTTCGAGCATTGGGAGGGTACCTCTCAGGGGGTATTCCGTCGGGCCGGCCACTGACGTCAAGTTCACACTGCTCCGGTGGTCGGTCCAACGACGAAGGCGAGGTGTCACGGATGGGTTACGAGTGTGCGTGCTTACGCCTTCTGTGGCCCCGGTCGGAGGAGGTCGGAGAGAGAGGAGGGCGAGGAGTGCGCCGACCATAGCCCACCCAAAAAAAAAAAGTACTTCGAGCATTTTACACCATTTGTGTTGTGAAACTTTTATATATTATTGAATATAAATAAGACATATTAAGGTCATTTCGTAAAGTCACGTTTGACAATTACCCGAATAAATCATAAAGATATGGTTTTATCATTTTGAATTATTAACTGAATGTGACTTTAGTATTCAGTTCGCGTATTAAATATTAATCAGACAATGGCGATTGTGATTTCATGACACTAACTACTATTGTGTGTTTTCATTTTAACTGTAAAATATATTTTTAAAAGTTAGTGTGCGACAGAGATAGCACTCTTGGAAGACGAAATTAACCGATTGCCTCTTTCTAAAGATCGATGTGTATTTTTTATTGTTAGTACTGTATATTTATTTTTAATTTGCATCTTTAGAGCATGTCCATTGTTTCATAATGGCTATTAATATTGTTACTGATAGTACTGAATCATTAGCATAATCTTAGCTCATATTCGTCCTACTGCTGGGCTCGAGGAAGTGGAGTTGACCTAATATATAGCAAGGACTAGAAAAGTTGTGCTAAATGGTTTTCTTACTCCGACTCCACATCGATTCTATTATGTTTCATTAAATCACTAAATCCTTTAATTAATTAGACTAGAATAAGAATATTAACTGCACAGATGACGTAATGTCTAAGATTGACATGCCAACTGTAGCAGGTTCGATTACTAGGACGGACAATACTTTGTGCTATTCACAAAGTCTTTGCCTGACTCTATATTTTTTTTTTATTGCTTATGGTGGCAAACGAGCTTGCAGCATACCTGATGGTAAGTGTCACTGCCGCCCATGGACCTTTACTATACCAAAGGTATTGCTAGGCTGCTGTTTACCAATAACCCCGGAGCCACCAAGTTGGGCTTCCGGCTCTCTCGCTCACCTAACGAAGCGCAATAGCGAATCGCCATTACTCAGACGTCGATTTTATGCGAGAATGTGGTACTACCCCGGATTAGTTTCCTAGTGCAGAGTTTATTTAAAAAATCGAAAAAGGATGAATAAAACACATAATTTATGTATAAAATACATACTCCCATTTTGTTTTAACCATTAATTGTATTTCGCGACGCAATAAATGATTGCATTTCATTTATTATTATACCCATATTTATCGTTCCTAACATTCCGTATGTCTTTCAAGATTGGATATACGCGTCTTCCTCATTAGGATGCATTTGTCTACTGTACCACACTATCTAGATGAAACCGTATATCGCTATTGCAGTAATTTTATCTGCTTACATCATTTATTTGCCTCTTACGACACCCTACAGAAATGAAACAGCGACAAAGTATTAACATAGAGAGAGCCCGCACGTTACGTATTAAGTTTAATAGTTCATGTTGAATGTTATTAAACTATTGACTAGGCGCTGGTATCTGAGTTCGAACGAACCCTTCCACCAAGTTATCCTATAGTACCCTACCTACATACCAGTTAAAAATATATTAATTTATTCCTTTTAATTATTTGAACATTATTTATATAAGAAATCTCTTTATAAATTTCATGTCTGCCCACACCTCGGCTGAAGACTTCCCAAAGTGAAAATAAATTTACATTAGAGTTTTCATGAAATTATATTTCTGAATTAATTATAATACTATGTATTTAGGATTGATTTTATATTATATACATTTAATATTAATGAAACTAGTAATTTAAAAGGCCTTCGTTACATTAATAAGCACCATATATTTTTTTCATTATCATAGTGAACCATTTAATTAGTATACATTTACTTTAACTAATTATTATTAGTTGAATTATTGATGAGATAGAATACTTTCGTATATTATTGTGATATCTCGTTCAGTAACTATTGCTGTGTGGTAGCGGCTAAGGATCCTACTGCCAACCCTTGCTTTGCCCGTGGATATCGTAAGAGACGACTAAGAACTTTATATCGCCATGGGCCAACTACATTTGCCGTCTGGTCAACAATTCTCAAAGAGGGGATGTGAGTATATATTGCGTCGACACCAAGTAGTTGGGATAAGGACAGGAGAATTCCTGTTCTCCTGTTCGATGTGTGTGTCCTCATCGTTCGATGATGACTTAGTTTAACAGTTACTTTGAGAATTCAGCTGTATCTAATGGATCAGAACTATCGTTGAATACGATACACTCGTATCCAACGACCATTTCAAATTCTGATCGCCTAATATGCGTTGGTCGTTATGATCTGGACACACCACGTCCATTTCGTGAGGGGCGACGGAAGGGCAGCGTGCGGCCCCATAAACCACCGTGTTCCCTGCTTATGGCCATTGGGCCCGCTACTGGTACCGATTTCTTGACATCTGTGGTCGGTATGACATGTTACCCTTTTGGGATCATCTCCATCAACGCTAATATACCCTCAAGAATCTTCCCTTACGTCTAAAAAGTGGTGAAATGACTGCCTTAGGTTTTTAATATTTAACGAACTAACCTATTTTAAAATTAATGCAATATATTTAAATTATATACAAAGATATTTCAAAAATAGTCATACCAGCCAGGACTGCGGTAAAGTTGTTAATGAGATAACCATCTTTGTACAACATCTTGATCGCGTTCATTACACTCCGCACCAGAGATCGGTACTTAGATCTCTCCATCATTGGCGCACCGGAGATCGAAACCTCACCTTACGTCAGGCAGTGACCTGGCTGTGAGCTTGGTATTGTAGAAGTCCATGAGTGACAGTTAACACTTATCATCAAGTGACTTTCTTGGTCGTCTACTGTCAAATACAATAAATAAGGTAAATATATTTTTTATAATGAATGACGAAGTTAGCAGCTAGTAGAAAACAGCGGGGCTATACTGCTGCGTTTCGAGTAGTGGTACATTCTTTTATTAATTGGCTTATTAATCAATTATGCTTCATATCTTCTGGTTTACAGAGGGGAAAAGTGTCAGCCGCTTTGCGCAGGAGGAAACTCTTCCTGTTTAATGTTCTAATTAAATTTGTTACGGATACGAAGACAACTAAAAGCGTTTCTCGGCACATCTGAAGGTCAAATCTCAGTGTTATTTATGGACATCATTGTTGATTCCGGCTATAAGGAATTACAGTGGTGAGAATACTTCTTGGAATTCATCATTCAGACTTTTTCCGTCCACTGCTGGACGTAAGCTTCCTTCACATACTGATATGAGGTAATATTGCCGTAATCGCCATGCTTCACAGGCTGGTTAGCGATCGCAGTGAGGCCTTATACATTACTCAAGAGAACACTGCTGTCCGGTTTTCTGTTGCCTTAACCGATTTTTACGATTTCCACTGGTCAGTTGGTGATAATGGTATTCCTATTCCGTCGCCACACGTGGTGGAAATAGTTCCATTACAAAAAGCTTGTTGATAAATAAATGAAGTGTTAAATGTTATATTGAACATTATACCAGTTTAATATTATCCAGCTGTGAGTAATTTCCACCTGTTGAAGTCGACTATGAAATATTCATCGGGATGAGTTGAAGCAGACGCTTGAATAGAGGCCACTCGTCAGGAAAGTGATTAATTCTGTTCAGTTTATTGTTGATTGAGAGACAGCTTGTTGCTTCACTAACTTTAATATGTACACTTCTACATGTTACATTTTAACATACTAGACTCTTGCTCCGCACTATTTGTAAAAGATTTTATTTATATACTTGTATTAATTATATATTTGTATATTTAGACAGCGGTCTAGCTGTACCCCTGACATTACAAAGGTCATGGGCGGTAGTAAGACGTACCATTAGGTGTGATGCTTGCTCATTTGGCACCATAAGCAGTAAAAAAACAATCTACCAACGACGGCATGTTACATCTGACAGTATTTTGTCTCGTTTAATCAATCCATTTTTTCAACATTAGTGTTGCCCAAAGGCAAGACCAAGACTTATAGCAAGAGTATCACGGTGCTCTATTAGACAGCATTTTCCCCCTTCTATGGCAAAGGAAGTGTTATCAACACTTTGTAATCTTAACACTAATACATGGGGAAATAATTTGATGTTATTTTAACAGTCTCGTAATAGATGTAAATACAGTTGTAAATATAGCCTCCCTCCCGATAAGTGGTATGTACCTAATTGTAGATACATAGTTGTACACCAAGCGCCGCCAGATGAATGGAATTTCATTAATTTAGTTGGGTTTTTGATTTCTATGGCGTGTGCTCAAAACAAATGACTGTGTTATCCTAACAGCGAGAATTGCAAGACTTGCGAGAGTCTTGCTGCAAAGCTTGGTCTTGCATTTCGGCGGCACTGGACATTTACCGTTGACATAAGCCTTCCCACGACAATGCTCTCGGAATGATCTTGTGCCGCTGGCATCCAAAGATTTCCTGCTACTTTTATGATTTTATCAATCAATCCATCCATCCAATCCACTTGTTAGGTAATCCTACATTATGTCATCTTGTTATTTAATTAAAAAAACCATTATTCAAAATCCAATCGTGCTGTATATATAAGCCGGTTGTAATGTAAACAGCCTGTATAGTGCTATATGCAACCATCAGTTAACAAATGTTCAAATCATTTAAAATCAAAGCGATTGCACATCAAAGGGGAACCTATCCTGCATCGCTGTGTTTGTTAGGATCTGTCTTTATGTATATGAACATATACGAGGGTTGCCCACTCACTCGCCAGAGATATTATCATTTAACAAAACAAAAAATTACAAATGAATCTTTTCCGTGTGGTGACGGAGTAAGGATACAATTCATCATTCCTATCTTACCCGTGGATGATCGTAAGAGATGACTAAGGGATATATAACGCATATAACATCTATACAAGAGATGGAAAACTCGAAACTAAATCCTACACCAACACGTCTGGCCAGGATAACCCGTTTAGGGGAGGCTCGAGCCAGTTGTTTCGATTCCTGCATGACAATACTTTGTGCGATCCACAAACTGTTTTTCTGACCCTGTACGTAATTTGTCTGCTTTGATTATATGTTGTAAAGTCCCTCGCAATACAAGGATTATTGCCTTAGTGCGGGGTGATGAAAAAAAGAACTGTAATTGTTTGTATCTGAAATTCTCATATTATGTACATATTAATTATATACACTATTCTTTTTCCATTAGCTTATCGATGTTTTCTTTTGTACCTACAACTTCTCGACATATCGCCGTTCATGGCAGGCGTAATGGCGATCGCAATTCTAGGTTTCCAGGAGAGTTTTACCCATTTTCGTGGTGATGTTCACAAAAAATAAGGTGTAAAATGATGATTCTCAAGCTGGTATCACAAAGTACATCCAAGCTCTATAATAGTAGCTTCACTGAGAGAGTTCCTAAGTTTTATGTCATAGAACTAAGTAACAGTGTGATTGTAAATAAAAAACTATGATAACTAAGTACGACAAGTCCTCAACAACGCTCGGCTTATTCGTGAGTACATCTTTTGTGTATAACTTTGATATTTATGCGACAAGTTTTGTACTGTTCACCTCGGTGTCTGTGTTGAATAAACTTTATCTAGATCATTCTCAATTCTGTTTCGTTTGGTGAATGAAGATGAATATTTAATTATATATTTATTCATATTTCTTCTTTCTTTTTTTGTATTAGTAATCAGTTATTTGAACGAGCCCATTGCTGCCAGTGTACAACTGTCTTACATTTTTTTCTTTTTAATATATTCTTTAGTTATCAGTTTCTAAATTTTTTTAGGCTTATTAAGTGCTATGGGTACACAGTTAATCAAGTTACTTTCTTAATATAATACGGTTATGGAGCCACAAGTCCCCCTTCCATCGCTCAAGACGGAATGGACGAGGTATGTCGAAATAATTAGACATAGAAGAGTAAAAAAAACGATTCTACAAATATAAAATTTACAAAAAAAAATCCGTAATTAAACAAGCGTTTAATCAGCTCATATAGGTACATCCCACTGCTAGGTTGGCTAGGTTAGGATGAGGCTTACCTCATCTACAATCAGAGGACAATAATCTATTATACCACGCTATTCAGTATAGAACTTTATTTCGAGTTTCATTTTTAACATTGTGTTGGAGCTAATTCTTAGTAAACATATTGTACTAGGTACTTTTTTATAAAAAATCAGTAAATAAATAATAATAATAATAATAGATAAACCTGCTGAGTTTGTTACCGGATCCTCTCAGTAGCGGTTTTAGCGGGATTAATTTAAAATGTTAATACTGACAATATGGAAGTGCCCTCGCAGGGTTTATACATAATAAATAAAGTTGAATTAGAACCTTATACTTAAAACAATAGTCGTTATAGGATATCATTATATGTAGTTATCACTACATAGTTATCAAGTTCGTAGTTACAATTGTTGGTTCAAATAGTCGATATGACGACTTTATTATCGAAATATCGCTTGTAACTTTAGTTCGCTAACGAACCACATCGTTATTTCAACTCGTACACCGCCAGTCGTTTATACTTAGGTACTACAAGCATCATCGATAGTTAACTATTCGAAAATTGAATTCTAAAGTACAATCTAAAAACACTATGTAACTGCAAAAACATTATCTCAGAAAGATATATCTGGCAGAAAAAAAATGGTGTGTGTACTTATGTACACGCGTTAAAAGTTATACTTTGGCGTAACAAGATAAAAATCGTTTCAAAAATTTTATCTTGTGCCTTATTCTACGTTTGTAGAAAAAACGACACTAACAATAGAAAAAATTATTTAATACATTGAAAGTAGTATTATAATAACGCATTATCTAAAAGAAAGAGAAAGTTAAATAGAGTTTATTTAAATATCACAAAAAAACTAAAATGTTGAGTTGCGCGTCGTAAATATTTACTCTCATCATTTTTCCCTAACGCGCCAAAAGAAGTACAACTTCAAAAATATATGTAATGTTTCGACTGCACAGATGATTAATCGATGGATCTATTTTGTAAGCTATATGTCTTCAAAATTGTAGGTCTTCCTTTATCTTTCAGCCTATTATAACCCCCTCTCTCATGCTACACCCATCTGTCATAATAGCAAGTTTTGTTCTATATTATTTTTATACCAATCAAACACTATTCTTATTACATACATACATATCATTACACCATATCTCTTGCAGGGTAGGCAGTGAAAACAGAATGCCAGAGAACTCTATCCTTGCATACTTCACTTGCTTCCTCAACATTCATAATTCTCTTCATACACGCTCGCCGGTTTGGGAGATTCTTGACTCCACCTTCCTTCAGTACGTGACCAATCTGGTCTAGGTAAATTAGTCTCGGTCTCCCCCGGTACCTACATCCTTTATATATATTCTTATTACGTCTAATTAATTTATTTCTGAACGTTAGAAGATCTAAATATTTAACTTATTTTCAAATATGAATAAGGCATTGAGCAAAGTTCAAGTACTAAACGCTATAATACGATGGATCATCTACTTAAAGTTCTCACGTGAACAGATAAAGTCACTTCCTCAATGCATTCGTATTAAAGTTTGTTCAAAGTTTCGTTCAACTCGTCCAAGTTTATCGGCAGTTAGCTGCCCAAGTTGGTTGGTCGATTGTTATGTGAACACTTTGAATGTTAACTTGATTCAACTTGATTTTTTGTTATTTCTTTAAACTGTTTTCTATTCAATTTATCTGAACAGTGAATACTTTTTCCTTGTTCACTTGTTTTTGTACACTTTTCTACTGAATATATGAATAGCTTTAATTGATTTTACGATTGATAAAAAATATATACACGAATTTGTTACCTGTTTGGCCTAATTATAACTTCTAGTTTATTTGTTACTCAAATTCTTCCTGCAATTAGTCTACTTATCCTGTATATCGTAAACTTTCTCCACGATTCTGTGCTGCAAAAGTTTACTAACGATTCAAGGCAACCCATAAGAATAAAATTATTCAATATGGCGAGGCAATTTATGACAAAGGGATAGCATTTGAATTCTAAAGGGATAAATTTAGAGAGCATATACTGTGGTCTCGCTTAGGGAAAACAGAATGGTAAGTATTTTATGAAACTGTGGTTTTAATATTATATATTTAGCTGACTCCACAGATAATAAATTTGTTTGTTATAATTTTTACTCTGTTTTCGAATATGCCGAGGTTTCTATTTAACTGTATTATTTACTTCCTTCGGTCCCCAGTAAATAAAGAAAAACGTTTCAACAAATTATATGTATCTCTTTATTGTATTTATTCCAAAAAGTTGATAAAGAAAAATGCAAAACATATATATATATTTTTTTGGTTAATTTTTTCAATTATTCTTATTTAAAATCTAGTTATTTTTTTCACAACTATATGAGCTTTCCATTGTTGGGTACAGATTTCCTCCAGCTAATCCGACGGGTTGACGGATAGATATTGTGTTATGTAAAGTTTTCTAAGTCTAAGGGATGAGTTGATTTTTACGATCACCCACGAGAAAGGAAACAATGATTAATTGACAATATTCAGATTCGTAATCTCTTACAAAAGAACTTTTTTTTTTATTGCTTTAGGTGACAAACGAGCAAGCAACACACCTGATGGTAAGTGTTACTGCCGCCCATAGACCTTTGCAATACCAAGGGTATAGCTAGGCCGCTGCCTAAACAAACCCCAAACCCATCTAGTTGAGCTTCCAGCTCTCTCGTTCACCGAACGAAGCACAATAGCACATTGCCATTACTCAGACGTCGATCTTCTGCTCAGTGTGGTACTACCTCGGACAGACCGGGCCGCGGCTGCAGACAGAGAACTGTCAACAGCCACCACTAATATAATTCACCGATTTTTAACTTCTAAGATGTTTTATACACTTCGAATATCACTTTATTTTTATTTTTACAGCACTGCTCTGAGGATAATCTTTGAATTGCGGGGGACTTTAAAAAATATAATTAGCTGTCACAAATTACACTTAGGTTCAAAATACTATCTGTGCATCACACAAAGTATTATCCTGCGTAGGAATCGAACTAATGATACTGGCACGGTACATCGGCACCTTAACCACTACGCCATTTGTGCAATCAAAAAGAAAATACAAATTTTTTAATCTTTACAAATTACCATCCTGCTATTATCCTAATTACTTGGAGTTGATGTAATACGAACTCTTCTTCCACACAATCCTGTCAGATTTTATGGCTGCGTTCACTCCCTCATTATCCCTATTATGCTTCATGCAATACATCTATCTGTTCTTCCGTCTTATTTTACCCTTTTGTTGTTGTTTGGTAGCGGCTACGAATACTACCAACCCTTACTTTGCTCGTGGATGTCGTAAAAGACAGACTAAAAGTTTAATATCGACCTTCGGGCCAACTTCACCTGATGCTTTTTGGTCAACAATTACATTCCCAAGGAGGGTTGACGTTAGACAGGAGGCCCTTCATAGAACTATTGCCTATAACTTTTGCAATATGTATGTATACATATTGCGTCGACCGCAAACTAATTGGTATAAGAGTAGGAGAATGATGATTATTTTACATTTTACTAGCTTCTGCCCGCGACTTCGTCCGCGTGGAATGGTTACTTTGGGCTAACGTTAACTTCAACTCGCGAATTCGTTTACGTAAAAGGTGGAAATATTTTTAAATAATACATATGTTAAAGCTGTTTTAGGTACCTACATGACCCTTTTATTAGTAAGAGTAGAACATTTAACCTTAAGTAAAATAATAATAATAATCTTTATTGAAAACTAAATACATATGACAGTTGACATAGATGTCTTTGCCTCTTGAATTAGGTAATACCTGTGTTTCAAGAGACAGTTCCTTCCCGAAATACATAAATCTTGAACATCAAATTATTTTACAGTAACATACATTATAAATAATGAATATATATATCTTACGTAATAAAGACTAATGATAAAGAAATCTATAAATGAATGAGTGAGAATTAACGTGTTAGTGAGCGCGCTCACACGTTGTGTGTGTGTGTGTGTGTGTGTGTGTGCGCGTGTGTATGTGTGTATTGTGCGTTTGTTTGTGTGTGTGTGTGTGTGGTGTGCGTGTGGTGTGCGTGTGTTTGTGTGTGTGTGTATGTGTGTGTGTGTGTGTGATGTGCGTGTGTTTGTGATGTAGTGTGCGTGCATGTATGTGTTTCTTTTTTTTTTGTGTGTATTTGTAGTTACGCGAAATAAGTATTTAAAAGTGATTCAAGTTTGACGTAATCCATATAATGCAATGTAGTACCATATAAAGTAATGCAAGTAAAAGTATTGGGTCTTATCTATACTTTCTATAGATATATACAATGTATGTATATTATACATACATACATACACTTACGCCTATTTACGATTACACATACTTTTAATGTGTATGAAATCGCTGTGTGGTAGCGGCTATGAATACTACCAATCCTCACGTCTGGCAGGCGGCCGGTCATAAAACTATTGCCAATAACTTTTACAATATGTACTATGAATGAAGAGTACTTATTGTATCGACCCCAAGTAATTGGGATAAGAGTAGGAGAATGATGATGATGATGACCTCTCGTGAACAAATCGCCAATTTGGTCCAGAAAAGTTCTGCCCCTTGTATTCGTCCCATTCACGATTGCTTTATATGTTTGCTTCGTCAAACTCTGCCCACTCATTATTTCTTCCACTTCGTGTCCAACCCACCTCAGCATACCAGCGCTCTTTTATAACATTATACCTAATTTTATCTTTCAGACTTACATCACACACGTTACGAAGAGCTGTCAGCTCTACAGCATTTATTCTATTTTCATGTCTTCCCCGCCAAATCTAACTTTCACTGCCATACATGAGGGCAGGCACTAATACTTCCTATACTTATTATTATTATTTAGGATGTGTAAAGCCGACGGAAGGTCATGAGAAGAAAACAAAACTAAAAATGTAGTGTGTGCAGAAGTACTTTGAAATAACATTAGTTTGAGTTTTTTTTTAATATAAAATTATAAGATCCAGTATTTTTATCGTAAATGCGCGCCCAGTACTTGAACATTGATCATTATTTTGCTGCGATGTTATTTTTAAACTGCGATATTGCCTAAGATATTCATTGAAATCAAATAATGTAAAGAGCAATTTTGTTTTAAATTAAATACTTGTGATGAATAACTCATTTATTTGGATAAGGATTAATATTATGTTTATAAAAACACCTTCGAAAATATCACATTATTTTAAAACAAATTTGATTAGCATAAAAAAGGTTCTAGTTAGCCAATCTTAAAAGATAGACATATGCTGTCGCGGACTTTTATTTAGAACTTTGAAAGGGGAACAATTATGTAGTACATAATTTTTGCGCAACTTTAACCGTTTACGCAGCGGAAGCTCTCAAAAGGAAACATAAACCCGATTTTTACACATTCATCGTTGTTGCTCTGCTCCTATTGGTCGCAGCGTAATGTTATATAGCCTAAAGCCCTCCTCTATAAATGGACTATCCAACAAAAAAAGAATTTTTCAAATCGGACCAATAGTTCCTGAGATTAGCGCGTTTAAACAAACAAACAAACAAACAAACAAACAAACTCTTCCGCTTTATAATATTAGTATAGATTATTTATTTTTATATCCTTCACCATTCATTTTTCCACACAATATTACTTTCATTCCGTGTCATCTTATTTTTCCATACCACATCAGGCGTTCACTTTTTTACTTATCTGTCACTGATGCAACTTTCAAACTTCTCCTATACGTTCACTCCTTATCTTACAAAATGAATCTTGTTTTGTACAAATCTACAAAAAAATAATTGAATTTCCTTAAAATCAATCGCAGCGTCATCGGCTCCAATTGAATTTAAACGATTCTTAAATCCACGTGAAAATCAGTCCAGCCATTTAGGAACTCTGTCACATACCAGCGGTCAGAAGAATTATATCATCATGGTCTCAGAATAGTAACAGATCTTATATACTTAATATATGACAGTGACATCGCTATTCCACGACTATGACAATATATAAAGAGAATAGAATAAGTGTATTCCATCCTTGAGGATATAAATTATAATTATATCATTTCGCAATCGTCTGTCATGAGAGATAAAAGTTAAGCAGAAAATATGAACGGTTATTAACAATATAAATCTTGGTATTATGTGCCGGCAATAAATTAACATTGTTACATCATAATGAATTTATCGACATTTTTTTATTTTATTATATTAATAACGAGCACGGTGCTGTTTAGTAGCGACTACGAATACTACCAACCCTTACTTTGTTCGTGGATGTCGTAAAAGACGACTAAGAGCCTTATATCGATCTTGGCCAACACCACTTGATGTCGTTTGTTCAACAATTACATTCCCAATGAGGGTTGACGTCTTGTAGCCGGCCGGTCATAAAACTATTGCTAAATAACTTTTACAATATGTACTATGAAAGAAGAGTACATATTGTATCGACCCCAAGCACTTGGGATAAGAGTAGGAGAATGATGATGATGTCATTGCTCGTGGGTGTCGTAGAACACGATTAATAGTTTTACGTAGAATTAGGCGAACTTCATCTAATGTCAACTGACCAACGATTACATTCCATAAGAATGTTCACGTCAAGCAGACGACGAGTCATAAAAATAATGTCATATTATTGTAATATGTACAATGTAAGAAGGAAGAGTACTTATTGCATCGACTGCAAGTAATTGTGATAAGAGCTGAATGGTGATGAAGATCAATGATAGTGATGTACAAGTGGAGTGTGCAATAGACATGACTCGCATCAGTTTCAAGTTCGAATCCACGGTACATACTTTTGCATATGTTATAGAATATATTTTACCCGATCCTTTATTTTTCTGTGGGAATCAAATAAGACTAGCTAGAATATCACCAGGAGAATGGGAAGTAACATTTTACTGGGATCTTTAACTCACCTGCTGGATTTTTACCTTTTCAAAATCTATTTTGGGAGTAAAATTATATGTAGATTTTTGTGAACTTTTTCATTTCTATTGTATATAACTCTGGTAATCAGTACCATAGACAAAACTCCAGATAATTATTGACTCGCAAGTATATTTGCAGATTTGAGACAAAATAGACACTATTTTGACTCTAAAAAGGAAATTAACAAAATAAAGATTACCATGTGTTATATCAAACGAAAATGCTTGTAGTAAGTGTCTCAATTGTATTGTTAGTAACTAAAATAAATAGAGTATATTTATTTAGGAAAATAGATTAACATTGACCATTATGGCTATAAAGTCTTAATTATCGATGAAACTAAGTGCTACACATTAAGTATATGTCACAAAAGCAGCAAGTGACCCACGCTTTGTAAACGTCGCTGTTAAATTCATTCATTAACGTCTTAGTGAAAATATACGAGATTTAAATAGCGACGGTATCGCTTGGTTAATTATAAGAAACAAACAATAACGACGAGTATTTGTAAGTTATTTGATTGGGTTAGATGGTAATTTAATTTTATTTGAAAATCCTATTTACGAGTATTAGAATGTAAAGTATCAAAATGATTACTACTGAATAATTATGTTTTATTTATTAATAGTAAGTTAGACTAATTATGTTAAGTGAAGTTTAAAGGTAGATGATAATTATAGGCACAACACGGGCTTAAAATAATTTTAATTTATTTTTGCCTAAACATCAGTCATATCGTTTGACAATAGTTTTTGTAAAAATAGTTTTTTAGATTGCTTTTAGTGCCAAATAAGCAACAAGTGACTTGTTTGCTATTATTAATTAATTGTCACTCGTGTACTTCGTCTATGTCAGGGACAGATTAGCCTTCTTCAGCACAGGATTACAGGCAATGCGATGAGAATGGGAGAGTAAGAGGTAGAGTTTCATCCTACGGCTTATTCGGTCACCGAATGCAGTAGCAAATTACAAATAACGCTTAGTAAACATTCTAAGCAATATATTTTGAATTTATTTCACATAGGTATTTTAGAGGAAAAAGGTATGCTGTGCTAACACCATATAACTTAAAATAGCGGCAGGTAAATGATGATTGTACCCGCCTAAAATATACGCCCGTATGTTTCTGAGTGCACTCGAAATACAATTTATTATACCAAGTGCAACGCTTGTTATACTGTCCAGAACCGACCTTAGCCTATATTATTTTACCCTCGAATGCCCTAACGGAGCGGCTATTAGTCTAGCCGAGTGACGTCACTGCCACAGTTCCATTCGCTTGATTATTTGCACTGCTTCTGGCTGTGATTAAATGCTTGTAGTAGCTTTGTTAATGAAGATTAGTGTTTGGGGTGCAAACAGGAGGTTGCGTGAATTTAAACTGTATTTTTAGATTGTATTTTAGACAACAGTTTTAGTTATGAATGTGGACGACTGTATGAATAATGGAAATCTTAACGAGAGATGGAGGTAGTATATGTTTTTAGCTTGCCCACTAATATGACATCGTCCATTAAATTCGCGATTTTTTTTTTAAAAGACAACACCCGGCACTAAGGATATAATCCTTGTATTGCAGAGCATATAATTAATGGGCATAAATTATACCTAGACTCAGAATAACAACTGTGTTAATCGCAGTAAGTATTCTTTTGCGTAGACATCGAACCCACGACACTGGCACGATTGGTCGATATTTTAATCACACCATCTAAGCAGTCAATTATTAAATCCTAACACACAAGTTGGAAGTATAAGAGAATTTAGTTTTGTATTAAAAATATTTTAAAAGCTAGCTTTTTATTTATATTATTGAACTAATAATGTAAGTTTATAGGGACATGGGTTGCGCTTCTGAACCACAAAAGCATTCTTACGTAGGGCTGACATATACCGATCGAGGATAAAGTTTAAAAGTAAAACCCTTACAATATATGTATGTGCCTACCCGTATGCATTGATTAGAGGGTAAAAGGAGGCACGGGAGGAAATAAATAAAATCTTTTGTTTGCATCTCAATAGTTGCTGCATAAAGAGTTTGTGATTGATAAGTTCTTATTTTCTTTTAGCTGTTTGATATTTACTTTTAACAATTCTGTTTATCTGAAGATATAGTCAATAACTGTCTTTTATAAGAGTCCTAACAAGAAGAAACGACAGAGAAATTAGGACAAGTAATGCTACTACATTAACACTTACATTAACGCTTTACACGTAAAGACATGAGACACAGACACAGCAGTGGCATCGAGATCTGCCTGATGTCAGCCCTCTTTGGGAATATAATTGTTGACCAGACAGCCCAAACTAATATAAAGCGTTCAATCATGTTTTACGACACCTACAAGGTATATAAGGGTTGGTAGTATTCGTATCCGCTACCACGAACCGCTACTAATGTGTCTATTATGTCTAAAAAATACAGTTGTTTGTAAAGTATCTCTTTGTTAAAAATCTCTTGTCGACGGCTCTATGATATTCATGTAAACAATATGGTTGTGCGCAGCGCGACAACAACTCTCAGCCAACTGAACAGAACAACCGGCACCGTGACTATACAATACAGGAGACGTTTAAGTCATATGACGTAGCGGAAGCGAGTTTAACTTTATTTTCGACCCGTATATATCGCTGTCCGCGTGGTTTGATCATCATCTTCGACGTTGCCACACTGGGGTCTGAAGATCGATAGGGGGAATATATGGTAATATGCAATCATATCTGCCTTGCGACTGCTCTCGAATAAAACCTTATGCTAACTTAACAGGTAATGGATAAACATGTGTTCTTTAGATGGTAACATGCTATAATAACCTCGCTTTACATACGGGTAAACAGTAGCAGTTGGTGTAACAACTTTGATAATTTCTAAACCGCTGCTTCTTGCAGCTTCCACCAGAAAGTAAAGGTAGTTACACATTGTATTCTTAAAACATTACCACAAATTTATATCCACCAATATTCCATAAATTTTAAGGTATGATACGATATTTTGTAGATTTTTCCCCTTTAATGACGAAAAATAGTAAAATATTTCAAAGTCAATGTTTTCATTCAAAAATTCACTTTTATCCCTCTCATAGAACACATGATATTTATCAAAGTGTACCATTCTGTAACCTTTATCCCAATTACTTGGGCTGGGTTTGATGCAATATGTACTTTGCCTTCGTAGATATTGCAAAAGTTATTAGAAACAGTTTTATGACTGGCCGCCTGCCTGACGTCGACCCGCCTTGGAAATGTAATTGTTGACAACACGAAATCAGGTGAAGTTGACCCAGGTCGATGTAAAGCTCTTATTCGTCTTTTATGACATCCACGAGAAAATTAACGATTGGTGGTATTCGTAGCCGCTGCTACACAGCACATTTATTAAAGTAACTTGTCATTACTGGTTTTTTTTTTAATTTATTTTAAGTTATTCCACAGACTTTTTGTCCGTGCTCTTTTAATGTTTAATTTAATTGTTATTTTGGTTTGTTTACAAAATTAATTTTCTTTAAGTGGCTATATAACAGTTGGTTAAAGCTTTAAGAGCGCATTCATGTGTCATAGATGTTAAGTGACTACATGTCTTTTTGGGGTTTCTTCTTGGCGCTGGTGGTCTTGTTATTAGCCATTACTGGGTTACAGTTATACAGGTAATAATTTCATGAGTTTATAAATAGTGTTATCAATAATTTAGCAGGTCAATATACTATTGTTTAGGTAACTTATGTTTATTAACGTTATATATGTGGACTAAAGATGATGTTAAGTGTTAACGCTTATGACTTGCGCCGTGTTGTTTGTTACAAGCTTTGTATTTTGTTGTTTGCGACCGTCCGCAGCGGGTAGGAACTGTGTCGCGCATTAATTGTGACCCAATTTAGAAATAAATATACGTTTTAAAGCGGAACACTTACTTATTCATGTACGGTTTTAACATTTTTAACTTAATTGTAGTGAACAATACATTTGAACTTTATAAACGCTTTAAAATTATACTGTGTATTGTTTTGTTCTAGTAGGTAGTGTAATTATATGATGGTTGATGTTGAGGTTCTCAAGGTTTATTTAGTGTCACCATAAAGTATTTATTTACATTATAATACCCTCTTTTGTAAATATTCTTTGATAACAAATGCCCACAGTTTCACTCCCATAGTTTTTGTTGCCGTGGGAATACGACGATAAAACATATCCTATGTTATTCGCTGATAATTAAAAATCGGTTTAGTGATTCGGGCGTAGATCGCAATAAAATTATATTCACATTTATAATATTAGTTAGGACTTAGGATGTATATAGTTCTTAATATTATTATTATTTTATTCTTATTAGAAAATATATTAATATTTTCTTCTCATATTCCAAATATATATATATATATATATATATATATATTAATAAATTTCATTAGTCCTTCCATCATCATCATCATCATTCTCCTACTCTTGTCCCACTTGGGTTCGACGCAATATGTACCCCTCTTCCTACATATTGCAAAGGTTATCGACAATAGTTTCTTGACCGGCCGCCTGCCTGACACCAACCCTCCTTGGGAATGGAATTGCTGACCAAATGGCATCAGGTAGTGTTGGCCCAGGTCAATATAAGGCTCTTAGTCGTCTTTTGCAACATCCACGAGCAAAGTAAGGGTGGGTAGAATTCGTAGACGCTACCACACAGCAAGTTCTTTTCTCTGCTCCTTATATATAGAAATATATACGCTTGTGATTAATACAATTCACATATGCAACGGACAAGGTGTGCTATAGATAAGTAGGACATCTACCGGATGTCAACTAAATTGCCGCCGCTTTGACGAGAGCTAGGATTTGTCCTAATCGAAGCGGGATTTGTGAACGCAGGCTTTGTAATTAAAATAATTAAATTATCTTTTGATTGCATTATATTAGTTTAATTAACTTTCGTCTGACTGTAATGGTTGCTGATATTTATAGCACAAGATAACATATATTAAATTTTCATTTTCTGTTTTTCTATGTTATTTTTTTTTGTACATCAATATGAAACCTATCGTTGTACTTTACTACAATAGGGTTAAAATTGATGTACAAAAACAATAGTTTTTTGGCAATAAATTATTATTATTTGCTAAGTATTGGCACGTGGAACTAAAGAACTAAAAAATGCCTCAATGCAGGTTGTTGGGTTTTCGAAATAATAAAAACCTTAGTTCAAAATATGTAATTACATAAATCATTGGTTTTTAGAACCAGCTATTTAATATTCTTGAAACAATAAGTGTGCCCTAGATAAACTTACCCAAACCATTTATATTCTTGCCTTTAAGTTATCTTCATAAAAGTTAATATTACAAAAAAAAGAAAGGATAAAAATGGCCGAATTGTTCAGTAAAGTGTAAAATCCGAAGTTAATTGGAGTTGGTGAGTTTGATTAAAAGGCGTTTTATAAAGTACTTTTATTAATTGAATTTGTTAAGAAATACCGTTTCATGGCAACCTGGTGGGATTATTAATGATTGAATTTAACTAAAGAGACTTTATAATGTAAACTTTTTGTCCTTGAAAATATTGTGCGTATTATTAGTTTCAATCGAAGACGATAATGAATTCTGTTTTTTTTTGTCATCAATATTTTTTTTATATCATGATTGAATAATAATTTACCACTCCTCTCTCTGGGTGTAATTAGTGTTCGTTATTTCTAGATTTGTAAATTGCTGTGTGCCGCCGAAAAATAATGTACATAGTTATAGTTTGGTACCTACGTTAGGAAACGAACTAATTACATACAATAATAGGTAATATTAATGACACTGACCTGATAGTCCTTAATTATACTACCTGAATGAGTGTTGGGTAACGATATGTATTAAATAAGACTTAATACCGTACTTTTGATGTACTTGCTTCGGATACCGCACAGCCGTCTTATAATCTTGATTCCATATTAATTGATTTTCTTGTAATTATATATTATTCTTCATATAATAGCAGATTATTGCTAATTTATTCCATCCGGCTCGAAGGACCAATATGTTGGGCAATAACTCGAGAGAAAATAAAAGGCAGCCGGTGTACGCTAATGCAGTGAGTTTTAATAATGTAATGAAGGTCTTACAGAAAAATAGTACATGACATAGCATATAATTAGTAGCGGGGCGAATCCCACTTGGCGCGACATGTTGCTATGTAGTTTTATACAGGCATTATCCAACAAATAATAATAATCATCATCATCATAATTCTCCTACTCTTAGCCCAATTATTTGTGGTCGACGCATTATGTACCTTACGTATTGCATAAGTTATTGGCAATAGTTTTATAACCGACTGCCATCTGACGTCAACCCTCTTTGGGAATCTAATTGTTGAGCAAACGGCATCAGGTGGAGTTGGCTCAGATCGATATGAATCTCTTAATCGTCTTTTACGACATCCACGAGCAAAGTAAGAGATGGTAGTATTCGTAGCCGCTACTAAACAATACCACAGCTAAAAAAAAAAAGAACTATAATCAATTATTACATTCAACAGTCAATTTATATATAGCGACAGCATAAATTGTTATCATATTTGAGTTTCAAACCCACAACACTGCGTATATAAACTTGATATTTAAATAACTAATATATTTATGCAATAGAGTGTCTATAATTAATAAATGATATGGTAAACCATATAATTTGTTCGGTCGGTTCACAACGTAAATTGCTACTACATTATTTACTACCCCTTAATTTGATCTTCAGTTATAAATTTAATACCTTATATTAATACCCCGTGTTGGGTTGAAGATGTCAAATCGTTATATATTAATAATTATAGTTATATGCTTTATATAATAATAAGTAATTGAATATTCTAATAAGGAGTATGTTCATTAGTGACATATAAACTCGCTGGTGAATAATAGAACGACACCGGTCATTGCTCCACAGTATGTGGACGTCTTGTGCTGGATAAGGTTTTACGAGATGATTATTTAAAATTTTACTTAAGTTGATATTTGAGTTTAGAGATGAATATGTTAATATTATATGGAAATATTTTCGTAGCTACCTACATTTATAGTGCAACTTTTTAGTACTTGTTATATTACTTCATTGTTTCTGGCAACACTAATATTTATGTTGATAAAAAAATATATCACCAATTTTCGGGAGTGTTGGAGCCATATTCGCGACGGAAAAAAAATAAGATGGCTGTATGGGCTTTGATCCCTTTGCCTGTCCGAACGGACAAACAGAACCAAAAAATTCATTGATTTTCGTGAAATACAAAATATGATTTAGAACTGTTATTGCTTAAATATTTGAAGTCTCCAGGTACAAAGAATGTATCGACGGAAACAGTTTGCATTGGTATGGGCATGTGATTAGTCGAGATGATGAATATATGACGAGGAGGGACATGAATATAGAAGAGGGAGGTCGTGGACGTTCACTAATGATCTGAATACTAAGTATTAAAAAGAACATAAAATCCACTCATTACGGTATAGCGTGGTGCACAAGTACCTACGGGACGGCGTCTTAATTATATGGAAGAAGATACAAATAATTGAATATTGGGATACATTTGATCTTAAATTATAATATCGTTATATCTTTAGTTTATTTGATGAGATGGGTCACTTCATTTATATGATTGCACAGGTTGCATAGTTATTTAAGTAAGAATTTTTGATAATATCTATTTTTATTGTTTAAAATTCCAACACAAGAACTTATCTTTCAGTTCATGCTGTTGTCTTAAAAAAAAACTTTACAATTAATTATTCTTTGAATCACAAATAAATTAAATAACTTTCTGCTTAACCTAATGACCCTAACACATTTGGAAATAATAGATTAGAATTTATTGGGGGTCTGTAACTTAGAATAGTAGAGAATAATTGATTAGTTTTATATATTTTAAAGTAGAACAATATTATAAAGTGTGTGTTAGTGTAGGGGCTACATCTTCGTTGAGGGTGACCTGGCGGCGAAATCTGCCGGAGCCTCGACTCGAAAAGGTAACCCGTCAGACGGGCCACCAATGACAAACACCGACACGTGTACACACCCCGGACCGATAGGGCGGAGTGTCACATGCATATTATATCTCTTAGTTTTCTTTTACGACAAGAGTTGGGTGGTGAATCTCTTACTCCGACACCATACACATTTAAAAATGTTTTACTAAAAAATAACTTATAAAATATTATCTTTTTTACTTAAATAACAAATAATTTCCTTTGGTGGCAGTCATTCACCATTAAAGTTTTTAATATAATTAATCTGAGCATCATCCGATGTGGTTTTCAAACTTTGCAATATAACCCCCTTATACCCCGCAGTGTCTCACTTTCTAATTGGATTAAAACAGCAACTAATTGACAGCAGAACTTTCTCAAATCTAGTAACGTTAAATTGTTGTAATAGGGCGGGCGGCTCTCGAACAAAATAATTGGTAAATCAACATCTGATCTTTATAATGTTTTTCTTAAAAGTGAATTAAAAATATATTGCAAATAGGTCCCCATATATCGTCCCTGTATGATGTCCATCCATACAAGCTTTCTTAATGATATTTGGTAATTATTTCTTTTAGACTTCAACAATGGCAGGTAAACAATGCAGTCCTCTAGGTTAAGTTGCCTGCGCCTGCCTGGAGACAAGTATGTTTTACACTTATTGTGATGAGAGCACTGGAGGTGACATACTCGTACTATTTAAATCGATTAGACGGTTAGTTTTATGATATACTGACTAAACTTGCATAGCTCTGACGCAGTGAAGGAATACAATATATTACGTGGCTCACATACCCACCTGACATACATAAATAACATTTTCGTATCGATTTACGTTTTATTTATTTCCTTTATTGAAGTAAATCTTTAATCGCAACGAAGGAGTAACTGAATCTTTGAAAAACACTTGAAAAAGCGGCTCATGTTAATTTACCAAAATATGTAAAATGTAATGTTTCATTTTATGGCGTCCGCTGGATGGACCGACGTATTTTAGTAAATCGGCACGAACTTCTCGCGAGAGTATGCTCTGAACTGATGGTTTAAGTAATAATAATAATTGTTTATTCGACGTAAAAATTTTTACACAAAATATTTCGAATTTCCTGGTTACTACGCTAGTTGCATACTGTGGTGCAGGAACCAGTGTCCTCCCCTATTTGATGACAGGTTTATTATTATCAACTGGACAGTAGTGGTTAAAAAATATATCATAATGAGTTAAAAAAAAAATAATAACAAAAACAATTAAAAATGAAATAGTTAGATCTGGAGGGGTGCCTTTTGAATAAGTATATGTATTACTATTGTTATATTATCTTATCTTAACACACAATAATAAATTACGCATCACGTTGTTTGTCCGCGATGGACTCCTAAAGTACTTAACCGATTTTAATCAAATTTGTACAGCATGTGTAAACTGTGTAATAGGATAGCTTCCATCTCAATTTATAGTCGCAATATTATTTTATTGCAAATTATTTGTTTGTTATGTGACAGTCACAATTATCTGTTATCTGCAAACGATTCTAACAGATGGCGGAATCTGTTGACTGAATTGAATAAGTATTTAATAGACATACAACCGTTTCATATAAGCTACAATTAATTAGCATAATCACCACGTGTTACTGAGGCAACCTTAGCCACAGCAACGCGTGGCCGGGTCTGCTAGTTAATATATATTTTTTAACATTTTAATGTGACTTGTTTATTTTTAACTTAATAGTTGTTTGTCATAATGTCATTATTTCGACTGCGAGAGACAATTGGACATATTTTTGTGTCTCTGAATATACAATGCGACTCTTGTATTACTTAATAAAAATCCTCCGAAAGAAATAAGATTAAAAAAGTGATATACTTCATACAAACAGCGACATATCATAGCGCTCGGTAAATACACAAGTAGGTACTTTGTTTCGTATTTGTATGTGTTTATATATTTGGTAACATATTTGATGTTAATTAAAAAAGTGATATACTTCATACAAACAGCGACATATCATAGCGCTCGGTAAATACACAAGTAGGTACTTTGTTTCGTATTTGTATGTGTTTATATATTTGGTAACATATTTGATGTTAATTAAAAAAGTGATATACTTCATACAAACAGCGACATATCATAGCGCTCGGTAAATACACAAGTAGGTACTTTGTTTCGTATTTGTATGTGTTTATATATTTGGTAACATATTTGATGTTAATTAAAAAAGTGATATACTTCATACAAACAGCGACATATCATAGCGCTCGGTAAATACACAAGTAGGTACTTTGTTTCGTATTTGTATGTGTTTATATATTTGGTAACATATTTGATGTTAATTAAAAAAGTGATATACTTCATACAAACAGCGACATATCATAGCGCTCGGTAAATACACAAGTAGGTACTTTGTTTCGTATTTGTATGTGTTTATATATTTGGTAACATATTTGATGTTAATTAAAAAAGTGATATACTTCATACAAACAGCGACATATCATAGCGCTCGGTAAATACACAAGTAGGTACTTTGTTTCGTATTTGTATGTGTTTATATATTTGGTAACATATTTGATGTTAATTAAAAAAGTGATATACTTCATACAAACAGCGACATATCATAGCGCTCGGTAAATACACAAGTAGGTACTTTGTTTCGTATTTGTATGTGTTTATATATTTGGTAACATATTTGATGTTAATTAAAAAAGTGATATACTTCATACAAACAGCGACATATCATAGCGCTCGGTAAATACACAAGTAGGTACTTTGTTTCGTATTTGTATGTGTTTATATATTTGGTAACATATTTGATGTTAATTAAAAAAGTGATATACTTCATACAAACAGCGACATATCATAGCGCTCGGTAAATACACAAGTAGGTACTTTGTTTCGTATTTGTATGTGTTTATATATTTGGTAACATATTTGATGTTAATTAAAAAAGTGATATACTTCATACAAACAGCGACATATCATAGCGCTCGGTAAATACACAAGTAGGTACTTTGTTTCGTATTTGTATGTGTTTATATATTTGGTAACATATTTGATGTTAATTAAAAAAGTGATATACTTCATACAAACAGCGACATATCATAGCGCTCGGTAAATACACAAGTAGGTACTTTGTTTCGTATTTGTATGTGTTTATATATTTGGTAACATATTTGATGTTAATTAAAAAAGTGATATACTTCATACAAACAGCGACATATCATAGCGCTCGGTAAATACACAAGTAGGTACTTTGTTTCGTATTTGTATGTGTTTATATATTTGGTAACATATTTGATGTTAATTAAAAAAGTGATATACTTCATACAAACAGCGACATATCATAGCGCTCGGTAAATACACAAGTAGGTACTTTGTTTCGTATTTGTATGTGTTTATATATTTGGTAACATATTTGATGTTAATTAAAAAAGTGATATACTTCATACAAACAGCGACATATCATAGCGCTCGGTAAATACACAAGTAGGTACTTTGTTTCGTATTTGTATGTGTTTATATATTTGGTAACATATTTGATGTTAATTAAAAAAGTGATATACTTCATACAAACAGCGACATATCATAGCGCTCGGTAAATACACAAGTAGGTACTTTGTTTCGTATTTGTATGTGTTTATATATTTGGTAACATATTTGATGTTAATTAAAAAAGTGATATACTTCATACAAACAGCGACATATCATAGCGCTCGGTAAATACACAAGTAGGTACTTTGTTTCGTATTTGTATGTGTTTATATATTTGGTAACATATTTGATGTTAATTAAAAAAGTGATATACTTCATACAAACAGCGACATATCATAGCGCTCGGTAAATACACAAGTAGGTACTTTGTTTCGTATTTGTATGTGTTTATATATTTGGTAACGTATTTGATGTTAATTTTATATTCAGCAGAAATTTGATGTCTGTTCTTGTGTCTACATCAAGAGGCAAAAATGAATATCTATTGACGTATATTCTTTTTTCTTATTGCGAAAAGATCCTCAATGTGTCTATATCCATTTGAGGATGATATGTTTATAACTAATCACTTCGTTTAAATGCAACAAACTTTACATTATATAATTTCTGATATTTATGCGAGTATTACTTGTATAAAATAAAACAATTTTTTCCGCATTTTTATCGTGTTTTATTTTTAGATGCCCGCATTGTATTCACCACTTCCTTAATTATAAAAATTGCGTTTGGGATCACGAGGAAATAGGCGGCAACGCTGTCCTAAGAAACGTATAACACTAAGGCGATCCCAATAAGTTGCTATCGCCTATCTGCTTGCCAAGTCTAGCGATTATAGCGATGAAACTTTCCAATAAATGACCGCACCATTTTCTTTTTATGAGGGAGGTCTACATCCAGTAATGAAAAGCAAAAATCACTATGATGCTGATTAAGACAAACAAATGTTTTGGATTTTATTCTGCGGGAAATAGTTTTTACTAAAAGAGTTTGGTAATTTCGCCTTAAGTTTCTTATCTTTCACAAGTAATTATACATACGGAGCACCGCAAAGCGGTTGAATGCTTATTTTCTTGGGAAATAACAATAAAATTGTCCGCTACTGTAGCCAAAACAGTCTTTTAGTATCATTTAGATTAAAAATAACATTGCTTTTATACAAATGTCGGGTTGTTTGAGAGATAACAGAAATTTTTGGAGGTTTTACTTTCAAACAAACATTGTAAATGCAGTTTGATATCAACTTTAATAGAACACATTACGGTCCTCTACAAGGTAGATAATCATGACATTAGCAAATATTTTCATATTAGATATGAAAATATTTGCTAAAATATTTGAGAGAGTATTCTCACATGTTCATATTAGCTGAAGTCAACGGCTGTTGGGAATATTCTTCGAGAGAAGAAAATTAGTTTAGTGCACAGAGTACGATTTGGGTGTAATAAATCAAATGTAAAATATTGTCCACATAAAAATATATACGAATACAAAATAGTACCAATTTAAAATTATACGGCACTGCTTATGAGATTTTTGCCAAGACTAATTTATTGCTTCATATTAGACCCTGGCGAGACGGTAGCTCTCTCTCTCTCTCTCCAACTACTCTCCTGAGCCTAGACTCCATATCAAACATCCCAGTGCTTTTAAAGAATAACAAACGACCTCTAAAATTATTTTTGCTTCTTATAGAGGTCGCTGTAAACATTTGTTTTGTTTCACATCGTCTCCTAATCTATTCAAGTTTGCAACCCCAAGACACCTACAAAAAAGCTTCCGAAGGATTTAAAAATGTTTATAAGTCACGATACGGTATCACAACGCCCACAGCTTTGAATATTATGCATGAGATGATTTTAGTCTCTCTTGACTTTATTGGAAAACTGTGACAAGATATTGATGTTCCTTTAAGGGTTTCGAGTCCTTTTATCACATTTCTATCCAATTTTATTTAAAGCCAGAAAGTTCTTCTTTTTAGAAACTCTTACGTCACAAGGGTCATTGATTTTTTAATTCTCGTTCAGTTAATTCATTAGCGTTCTTTAGAATAATTTAGAGGGTTTAAACTTTAGTGATTTGCTTGATGAAATCGATCCATCAATCAGCCTATCCAGATCCATTGTTGGACTTAGGCTTCAACACGATAATGGAAGCTATAATTGTCAAGTTCACCAAGTACGCACCATCACGCTTATGAGATTCCCAGAAAGAGCTGTTTCACACTTTGGTGATTATTAGAATGCCCGCGGGCAAGGAATGGAAGAAATCACCATATAGGGAAGTAAGTCCTTAGATTAACATAAATCTATAATTCACTACTTCTTCATCATCAGTGCATATACATTCTACTACTATAATATATTACGCCATAAGCCTCCTATATAATATTTACCAAAAATATAAAAAAAATTTTTAGAAATTTGTCTGACTAGCGTACCACGCTAGTGATGAATGATGGCATGAGGCAAATATTTGCCTCATGCCATCATGATTCGAAACGTTCGTAAATAATGAAATCTTATAGAATTCTATAGGAGCTCGTAACTAAAACGATTAAGATTAATGAACTGGAATGACAATTACTTTAAAATGACTGTTTGGTGACAATTTACATAAAGTTTGACAATTGGTGAGCCTTTGTTACTATCTGGAATGAATTTCAATGGTTCTAATTTGCTTTTTTCTTTGTCTGCAGGTAAATTTGGCAACAGACAAGAGATTTGGCGTTCACGTCACGTACGGCACCAGCGACCGCAGTACGAAACGATCTTGGAAGTTGTCGCAAGTTTTATATATCATAAAACCGGGGATTAACTTTGAAATAGGTTAGGTGCCCTAACAGCCATATTGTAGGGTTTTGATCGCTAAATAAACTTGGAAACTTGGCAAGTACGATAAATAAGCAAGGAAAGGTGTTCGACGGCCGGTGATTTGTTGGGATTTAGATAAACCTTCGTTGTTGCGATAGGTGTCGCGTTCTACTGCGGTATTGTCGCTTCGAATAAGTTTTCTTTTATTAGATTGTGAAAGAAACGCTAAAGTAATTTGTTGCAAGGATTTAGTAACTTTGGTATTATATGTAAAGAAATAGCTATAGGGATTATTATTATCTTTGCTTATTTAAGGAGTAATATTAATATTATAGTAAAATTAAAATTATCCGTGTGGTGACGGAGTAAGAATACAGTTCACCACCCCCTATCTTACCCGTGGATGATCGTAAGAGACGACTAAGGGATATAAAACACATATAACATCTATGCAAGAGATGGAAAACTCGAAACAAAACCCTACCACTACTACCCACACGTCTGACCAGCGTGGTATGTAGTAGGTTAATTTCCCTTCCATTACGGAGCAGGCCCGAGCCCAAAAGTGGGACATATATGGGCTGTGATGATGATGATGAAATTTAATAATATCTGATGATTACGCGAGTATTACACATTTGAAATAAAACTACTTTTACGGATTCTATCGCGTTTGTATTTGATTTTTAATTTCCCGACGTTTCGAACACTTTACAGTGATCATGGTCACGGGAGGACTGAGGTGTCTTACGTCCAATATGTCATTGTTATTACATAAATTTATATCTACCCTATAAGATATTAAATGTTGACCCACATTTTTAATACAAATTAATACATATTCATTGCCAGTACAAAAACAATAAAATCTACATAATAAATGAACTAAAACACTTTTGTGCATTTATGGTAACGGGAAGATAATGTTCAAAACAAAAATTATCACGCGATGAAACCTTTTTTCCAGACTATGGTCTGGACACCCCTCGCTCATTACGTCCTAAGCGACGGCAGGACATTGTGCGGCACAAAGACCGGTTTCCGAAAGCTCACTCGCACGGCGTGGATAGGCACATTGCGGGGCGAGTCTATGAGATCTGCCGCTTCATTTGTCATCCCGGACGGATTTAGCGGTGTGTGACTAGATTATAGCCCGTTGCAAAAAAGGGCATCGTGCGGCCTATAGCCTTCCCTATCTTGTATGCCTCCTCCCATTGGATTAAACATCCCTACTAATCGCCATTGAATTAACCACTAGTATCGGTCGACCCAGGATGAAACCCTAAAAATGTTTTGTTCGAAAGAAATCATTTGATATTTAAGAGAGTAATAATACAAATGAAATAAAACCTTGTGTTTTGGATACTTTTCAACGTAAATAATTATGGGAGGATAAAGGAGGACAGGATATGCAGGACATACCGTAAAAATGTTTTATATCACATGAAGCCGAATCTATTATTATAACAGTTCTATACCCCATTCGTATATATACAAAATTCCCTCTAAAATAAACTTCTTTATCTGTAAAAGTATTAACAAGGATCTCCGGGTCCGTAAAAACGTTGACGTAGCTGACAACTATTTTCCCCCCTTTCACCCTCGTACGTTCGTTCGCACACACTAACTTTTCTTACTTAATCCTCCAAAAAGGGTGCTGTCATTAGTGCGACATTTCAGTTGGCTGTTTTAGGATAAGGCTACTCTTAATATCTTTTATTAAAATTAGAAAGAGCTCATAGGGCAGTTTTAAAGGTTATGACCCATAAACCATTCCGATATCCTACAGCTCAACTATACAATGACTGCAAGGTCTTAACCGTTCGACAGTTGTACGTACTCCGTTCAGTGCTTAGAATTCATGGTTCTATGCCTCTTGCCGATCCCAACAAACGTAAAAATTATCCGCGAGGTCTTAAACATAAGACATATTTTGCCAGACATCAGTATTACGTTATATCAATTCATATCTACCAAAAAATTCTCAAAGAACTGCATATACTTAATTTAAACAAACACAACCTAAAAAATAAAGTAACTGATTGGCTTCTAAAACAGGATTACTCAAATACGGAATCATTACTCACATACACTGTGTAACATAAACATACATCCACTAATCACACAATACACACAAATACATACACACACACACGCGCACAGACACACACCCACGCACACACACACACACGCACATAACCCGTGCACTCACTATATCTTTATTATTAATTAAATAATCTAAATATAACATTCATATTTATCTTATTTATTTTTATTCACTTTTCTTCAGTATACTATTGACTTTTTCCTTTTTAAATATATATTTATTAACCCCGTCTCGTATGATACAGGCTTGACCTAGTTTACGAGACTAAGTTATAATAGTGTTACACATAGGTACTGGAAATATCTTAAGTAAATTATTGTAAATTTGTAATGTTTTTGACTAAATAAATTATTATTATTATTTTTATGTAGATTGTTTTTCTCAGCACGGGGCTGGTTTAAACTGCATTTACGGGTTGTCACCAAGTAAATGCAGCGTGTGATGAATTTATATGTTACAGATTAATACGTATGTTAGTGTATTGATGACGCATGATTATGTGATGTGTGATTGTGGGGTTATATCAGTTTCTTCTATGTCCATGAATTTTCTTACTGTTCTACATGTATTCAAAATTGCAGCTTTTTGGAGAGTGATGTAAATGGTTTTTTGTAAACCTATCAACTTGAGACTATGATGAAGATATTTAGGGATGACACCGGTAGTAGAGAGGACTATTGGTACAATATATACTTTGTTTTGTCTCCATATTCTTTTTATTTCGTCTTTAAGCTCTGTATACTTAGTTATTTTTTCAGCTATTGTCTTCTGGATATTGTGTGTATTAGGAACTGCGATGTCTATCAAATAAGTAATTTTACTGTTTTTATCCTGAAGTGTTATATCTGGTCTATTATAATGTATCGTTTTATCAGTGAGTAAGGCGCGGTCGTAATATAGTTTGTAGGTTTCGTTTTCCAGTATAGTTTCAGGTGTGTATTTATAGTATGGGGTGTGTTTATTTTCTGCGAGACTATGCTTGATAGCTAATTTCTGATGAATAATGTTAGCAATTTGATTATGTCTGTGTGTATAATCTGTCTGAGTGAGAGTAATGCATGCTCCAGTTATATGCTGTATGGTTTCTGGTTGGGTATGACACTTACGACATTTATCATTGAGAACAGTGGGATCTTTTATTATATATTTCTTGTAGTTCTTAGTGTTTATTATCTGATCTTGTATTGCGATTATGAATCCTTCTGTTTCCGGGAATAAAGACCCTATTTGAAGCCATTTATTGGACGCTTCTGCATCTACATGGGGTAATTCTAAATCATGGCAGTGTCGTCCATGAAGCGTTTTCTTCCTCCAGTTTTCAAGTATTTTTGATTGTGGGTTATTAGGGGTATTATAAGTATCTCGAGATTCGTGTAGATTTAGAGGCGTGTAGTTATGATCACTATGTACTATAACTCTATGTATGTTGCTATTATTTGCTTTTTTATAGAAAAATGTTTTTAAGGAGCTCATTTGTTTCTGCCATAAGTTATAAATGTCAATCAAACCTCTGCCGCCATCATGTCTTTTGATAGTTAGTCTCTCTATTGCTGATTTTGGATGTAGGTGATTATGTTTAGTGAGTGTAGTGCGTGTGGTTCTTTCTATTTGTTCTATATCAGTTTTGGTCCATTTTATTACTCCAAAGGAATAGGTGAGAATTGGTACGGCGTATGTGTTTATTGCTTTTATCATATTTTTACTATTTAATTGTTTTTTACAAATTATATTTATTCTTCTTTTGTATTCTGTAGTTAATGTATGTTTGATGGTTGTATGTTCAAGTCCTTTTAGTTGTTCGTAACCTAAATATCTATATAAATCTGTAGTTTCCATAGCTGTTATGACGTTGTTGTCTACAGTGTAATCACCTGGACGTATTTTCCCTTTTACTATATGTAGTGTTTTGCATTTGTCTAGTCCAAATTTCATGTTAATGTCATTACTAAATTGTGTTACTTTATATATTAGATTATTCATTTGCTTTTCAGTTTTGGCATATAATTTTATATCATCCATGTATATCAAATGTGAAATAATTGTTTCATCTGTAGAATCTTTGAGGGAGTATCCAGCATTACACTGATGCAATAGATGTGACAAAGGGTTTAAGGCAAGACAGAACCACAAGGGACTTAAAGAATCACCTTGATATATACCTTTTTTTATGGATATTTCTCGAGTAGTAACTGTTTTTTCGCTAGTATTTAATTGCAACGTTGTTTTCCACAAAGGCATAATTTTCTCTATAAATTTTATTAATTTAGGGCTGATTTTATAAATATCTAAAATTTTTAATAACCAGGAATGGGGAATACTGTCAAAAGCTTTCTTATAATCTATGTAAGTACAATGTAGGTTTCTATTTTTAATCATTGCATGCTTGTGGATAGTAGAGTCTATAACTAATTGTTCCTTACAGCCCATGTGGCCCTGTCTACAACCTTTTTGTTCTTCTGCTATTATTTTATGGGTTTCAATGTGTGTGGTGATTTTTCTCGCTATAGCTGATGTAAGAATCTTATATATTGTAGGTAAACATGTAATTGGTCTGTATTGAGAAGGCTGTGCAGAATAAGTATTAGTTTTTGGGATCATATAAGTTCTTCCTTTCGCAATGAATTGAGGTACAGTTTGTTTTCCTAAGATGATTTCTGTCAAGTTTTTGGCTATTATGTGGTGAAGCGATTTTAGCTTTTTATACCAATAGTTGTGTATGTTATCTGGGCCTGGTGATTTCCAATTATGTAATCCTGCCGTGACATTAGCTATATCTAATTCAGTAATTTCATTAAATTCCATTTCTTCTATTGTTCTCCATTTATTTTCTTCTTCAGTGATCCAACCTGCTTCATTGTTATGTTGAATATTCTCTTCCCAAATACCAGCCCAGAATGATTCAAGTTGAGATTGTGTTGGTATTTCACTATTTTGCGCTCTATCGGGTTTTGAACCAATTAGATTTTTGTAAAATATCTTTTCATTGAATTTAAACAGTATGTTATCATTTTTTCTTTGCTGTGCCTTCTTGTAACGTTTGAGTCTATGTACTTTTAATGCTAGTTTTTGTTTTATGGTATCTAGAAATTCTTCAGGTTTTTTATTGTTATTTTCATGTTTAGTGTGCATAACTCTACTTTTAAAAATGGCTTCTACTCTTCTTACAACCTTTTTTGATCTATTGTTATTAATATATTGAGTTAATCTACCACAATCGGCTCTTAGTAGTTCTATATCTTTTTCTAACCTAATTTGCCATGGCTGCTTATGTATATTTTTTCGTCGGGAATTAAGTGTTATTTCTGTTATTTTGTATTTAAGTTCTTTGGATATTACCAAAGCGGTGCAGTATATGAGAGTGTGTATATCTACTAATTTAGTATCATTTGAGAGAAATCGGTTCAGTATATTATGGTTAAATACTTTAACTAATTGGGAAAGTTTGTAATTGTCTCTTAATTTCGGTAACTTAGGTCTTGCAGTAGGATCCATGCCAGAGTAGTGTATGAGTGTTGTTTTTAGTTTGTCATACATTTCTTGTGCTGATATATCTAATGTGGGAATATGATCTGTTAAAATATCTACTTCATTTTCTAGCAAAAATATCTGAGAGTCTGTTTGAGTGGCTATATGAAATGTTTGTGATTGCGATTGGGATCTTAACCTAAACGAAGTTATGTTTGATTGAGATATTGGTTCCTCTTCGAACATGGAGTTTTGTGTGGATAGGTTTGGTGTATTATTTGTGTTTACATTTTCATACTCCTGTAATTGTATTCGAACTTCTTCTTTTATTTGGTGTAATGTATTTGTAGGTAACAGCTTATTTCTTATGATCGTTCTTCTTTGATCAGAAATCCGTTGCTCTGTAACTTTTATGTCTGGATATTGTTGTGAAAAAGCTTCGTGCAGTTGTTTTCGGTATGTGGTCATGTCAGTCTCTAATTTCGTTATATAAAAGTAGGTACGCATGATAAAAATGTTAGTTTCTTGACTCCAACGCATGCGTATCCTAGGTTTACCGGCCTTAGTGGACGCAGGTAAAAAGGTATTTACCTCCTGCGCAACATTTAAGACTGGGCTAAGCGTTCCGTGTGAATTTTGGTCCATGGAACTTGTCGGTGACGGTACGTATGATAGTGTTGATGGACTAAATGGTTCAGCTATTAGTTGAGCAGAGTCTAAGCTAACTGTGTCAGTGTAGTTGGCTGTAGTATCTTCGGGTGACCCGGCAGGAGCCCGCCTATTCAACTCCTTACCGCTGACGGTTCGTATACTGTCACACCCAGCGTCAGCTCCAAGTGTGCCCCGGCGATCACCCCCGGGCAGCGACCCTATACGTTTATTTCTTAATAACATCTCCATTGAATGGGTTTCCAGAGCCATGTTAGCCGCGCCAGTAATAGATTTTCGCGTGTCCGCCCCCCACGTGAGTCAGGTGTTCGACTCGGACGTATGGTTGAGTTATGGGGGGCTTATTATTATTATTATTATTATTATTATTAATATAACATTTTATACTTTACCTGAAAGTTTTTTCAGAAATCAACTTTAAGTATTGGTATACAAGTTAAATGTACTAATCTTTTAATTTTTTTTATTACCTATGATGGCAAGCGAGCAAGTAGCACTTGCGGTGGTAAGTATTACTTTACTCGTGGACCTTGCAACACCAACGGTACAGTTAGGCCGCTATACCAATCAAAACCCACCCAAATTAGTCTTTCGTCTCTCAGGCTCACTGAACGGAGCACAAAAATACATAACCGCTGCTCAGACGTCGGTTTTCTGCAAGAGTGTGTACTACCTCGGACGAACTGACCCGCGGCTGTAAGCTGAAAACTGTCAACAGGCGACCAGTGGCAGTACCACATTCTCGCAGGAAAAGAAATTTGAGCAGTGGCATGTGCTGTAGCGCTTCGTTCAGTGAGCGAGAGAGCGGACGGCCCTACGTTCTGTGTGGGTTTAGGGTTTTCAGTGGTAGGCGGCGGTCTAATTGTATCCCTGGTATAGCAAAGATCTATGGGCGGCAGTAACATTCACCATTACGTGTGCTGCTTGCTTATAAAATAAATAAACACATTGGGCAAACAAAAATCAATAACAATATTTTTATTTAATAAACAACGTGTTTAAATATTTTATCAAAATCACTATTGCATTTTATATTGCAACAACGATGAGTGCATCCGCTTTAATCAAGTAAAACATTCAGCTTTATCACCGAAGCTATTTAAGCTGAGTGAACGTAAAAAGCTTGCAAAGCACCCGCCAAGTACGTTTTGCAATTTGCTCGTTCAATTACTTTGTATATATCTTTTAGTAAATTATCTAGTTTCTTATCTTTTTACAACCGTTTTAACTGAACTGGGTTATGGGATAATTTATTGTTTGGTGGGGCATTTAAAACTTTATTCTTGTATGACTCATAGTCTGCGCAGTTAAATAATACGGGGGTTATTTATAAAATTTTAAAACTCAGTAATTTGGACATTATAGTGTTGTATAAATAAATAACCGTTGACTTAATTTTTTTTTTCATATAAATAACAACATTCACATAAAATAGTTTCTAATCTCACTTTTAATAAGTTTATAATCATTCTCCTGCTTTTATCCCAATCACGTGGGGTTGACGCAATATATACTCTCATTCTATAGTACATATTGCGAAAATTAAGTTAAATAAAATGCAAAAACGGCGTAGTGGTTAAAATACCGACCTGACATGCCAGTATTCAGTATTGTGAGTTCGTTTCCACGACTGGCACTACTTTGTGATCGCACAAATTGTTGTTCTGAGTCTGCGTGTAGTCTGCCTGAATACGTCTCTTTTCCCCACACGTTTCTTCTAGGGGAGCGAAAATAACCTACTATACTCACGCTGGCTGGCTTGGCGTAGATTTCAAAATTTTTCTTTAGTTGCAGTGACCTTATCTGCTTACAAATCTTAATCGATCTATACGACACACGTGGGAGAGGATGGGTTGGCGACAATTATATCTGTCACCACACGGATGATCAATTCAACATTAAATCTTTCGTTGTGGTGACAAAACATACAATTTAACACCCTCTTTATTGACCGTTGGTGTCATATATAGATTAAGGGATACTATATGCATATAAAATCTATGTAACAGCAGGCAAACTCTAAATAAAACTTCTTACTAATAACTTTAACGAGCGTGGTAGTGGTAAGGTAATTTCCTTCCTATTATGGAGGGGGCCAGACCTCAGTGGGACGTATATGAGCTGAGACGATGATGATGACACACCTTTAGAATTAATGATAGCAATTGCATATAGATATCCACCAGATAATAAAACCCATGTAATTGTGTCGACTACCTGACTATTCATGAACCCAAGTACCCGACAGTGTTGATAGAACAAGTACCTGCCTTACCTTATTGTAATATTTCTAGTTTCCATTAACTTTTTAGCCGACATTTAAAATTAATGCGTGCTACGTAAGGTTTCGCTTAAGCATTTTGAGATGGCGGCAGCATATTTCCCAGAGGTGATGGCTCGGTTAAAGTTTCAGGTGTCTAAAGTACACTGAATGCTTAATTTGTTAGAAGTTTGGGGAATGAGCTTAAATTTAGCGATTATCTTAAACGAGAAAAAATTATATAGGTATACTATTAAGTGCACTTGCTTATTCTGATGTCTAAGGATCCGTTCCTGGGTCGGGTGAAACGATATTTATTGCAATTTTATATGTGTTTTATGAATAAAAATGTATATATATATTGCATTGTTACATTGTTTACATTAAAGATAATAAATATTCCGCACTAAGTAATAAATATTGTTAAAGTCACCGTAGTATTGTAGTACGCCATTTGAAACGAAATTGAAATTTGAAATTGTAAGGGACTAGAACATTTGGGTTATAAAATATACGAATCGTAATCGTAAAAAATATATTGAAAAAACATTATCAACTATCGCGTTTGTAATATAATACAACGCACGCACTAGAATCTGTAAAAGTAGTTTTATTTCAAATATAAAAAAAAAATATAAGTATTTAAACATTTCAACGTATATGTTATAACAAAATTAATCATGTAAAAACCCTATAAAACAATTTTTGACTTTAACGGGAACGAAGTCGCTGACATAAACTAGTAAAATATATAAATAATGGCAACAATTAATGGTGCGGTCACATTACGCCTATTTTGAACGGGGCAGTGGAAGGGAGTCAGTGTGAATCCTATAAATTCCCAACCTCTATCACCATTTGGGCGGCCCACTGGCACCGCTGTGGGTGATTTTTGTCCTTTGACAGATTATAATCTAGAAATACCTCGGCCATACTGTCCAGTGCGACGGAAGAGCAACGTGTGCTCTATAATCTATCGTATTACCTCATACTTACTATTTCGCCTGACCACGGATTCATTGAATTTGTAGCGATGAGTAGGTTGTGCCCTGGATTACATACATACATACCATCACGCCATGTCCCTTGCAGGGTAGGCAGAGAGAACAACAGAGTGCCAGAGAACTCTATCCTTGCATACTTCACTTGCTACCTCAACATTCATAATTCTCTTCATACACGCTCGCCGGTTTCGGAGACTCCACCTTCCTTCAGTACGCCCAGCCCTGGATTATTTTTCGATTATTTCTTCTTTTGCAAAGAGGTTATTTGATTATATCTATTAGCCGTTTTTTGCCATATCCAAGGATACAATTATATAATTAAACACTATAATAATATAACGGTAAAAGCTGTGTGGTAGCGACTAAGAATACTACCAATCCTTACTTTGATCGTGGATGTCGACGTAAAAGATGACTAGGAGCCTTATAACGACTTGGGCCAACTGCATCTGATGCCGTTTGGTCAACAATTACATTCCCAAGGAGGGTTGACGTCTGGCAGGCGGCCGATCATAAAACTATTGCTAATAACTTCTATAATATGTACTATGAAAGAGGAGTACATATTGTATCAACCCCAAGTAATTGGGATAAGAGTAGGAGAATGATGATGAATAACATAACCGTAAACCGACCGGATTCCTTACAAAATTCTAAAGAAATTATTTCTTTTTGAAGTCATACCAGCAAATGATGGAAATTGTATTCCGCCATGTATGTTTTTCGTGTGGTGACAAGTAAGGATACAATTCATCACTCGACTAAGGGATATATGATATATATAAGTCAGTTTACCTTTTACTGTGGAGGAGGCTCGAAACCGTTGGTGTGACATATGTGAGCTGAAATGATGATGATGGTGATATGTGTGAATGTCAAGTTATCATTTATTAGGACTACATCACCAGTTATCAATAAATATAAAAGTTTTTAAATATTAACTTTGTAGAGTGAAAAATCATCGTCATGCTCATACTCTTATTCCAATTATTGGGGGTCGATACAATATGTACTCTTCTTTCATAGTATATATTGTAAATGTTATTGGCTATAGTTTTATGACCGGCCGCCTGCCAGACGTCAACCCTCCTTGGGAATGTAATTGTTGACCAAACGGCATCAGATGGAGTTGGCCCGAAGGTCGTTATAAGGCTCTTAGTTGTCTTTTACGACATGCACGAGCAAAGTAAGGCGTGGTAGTATGCATAGCTGCTACCACACAGCTTTGTAGAGTGAAAAATATAAAAAATAATTTTACCGCAATATTTTTAATTAAACCTTATCTTGTGTTTTCTAATCTCGGCTGTATTTGTGATAGCGGATTTGTTACGATATTAACATTATCGTTGTGTCATCATCGTTTATGTATTATTCTTTGCCATCGATTTCACCATCAGCCTATCGGCTCAGGGAGATAGACCTCCCCAAAGGTGACAATACTATAATCACCACACTCGCCAGGCGGGTTAGTCATAGTATTTGGTGTTACGTTTCCTAGAAGCCTACTAATTCTCACCAGTTGAATTTAGCCATGATCGTTTATCTAGTTTTTATGAGTTCCATGAGAAAGGATTAAGCGTACCCTTTCTTTCTTATGGAAGTGTGTTTTTAACCCACCAGTACCTATATGGAGAAATCTTATACTAACATTTATTCAGCAAATCCAATAGTATATTTGTTCGAAGCTTTCTTCTGACTATAGCATGGTGGCATTCCATCCAATACAGGAGAAACAAAGGTAGCATGTAGTCGCATAACCCGCCGTATACTCCTACTGAATACGTGCCTACTCAGCATTACATCACTCTAACTTCATTGACGCCAGCTGGCAAGCTGTCCTTCATTAGCATTCCTGTGACATGCCGGGATATTATTATATATGTTATATGATATTTTCCGTGCGGTGAAGGAGCAATAATACAACTCACCACCCCCCTATCTTACCCGTGGGTGATCGTAAAAGACGACTATGTGATAAAATATGTATATAACATCTATGTATGTGAAGGGAAGCTCAAAGTAAAACCGTATACCAATACGTCTGACCAGCGTGGTGTAGTAGGTCAATTTACCTCCTAGTGTGGAGAAGACTCGATTCCCAACAGTGGGACTTATGTGAGCTAAGATGAAGAAATATAATAAAGTAAAATTACCAATATGTAATCTTACAATTTTTACACAATATATTATTTGACGTTAAGATTGAACCCACGATCGGCAGTTGTACGCTTGCTACTACACCAATGGGGCATTAAACAATTTAACTTCAGACATAAATTTAACATTACAATAACATAAGCATAATAAAGGCAGGAAGTAATATCCAAACTTCATTTACATTTCGAGTATATGTTATCTTTGCCGCACGTAGCAGCTCTACGTAATAGCTACGACGTAGGTAACGACTACCGTAGGACGAATGCTACGTAGGTCTACGCGGCAATATGTAAAGTTTCATTTAATTATTGCTTGAATCTTGTGTGGGGTTGTGTATAGGCGCTGTGACGTCACGGGGCAATGAACTACAATCATCATTAAATGGAGCTGAATACTTGAATTATTTTTTCAGAACTCTGTAATAACTATAGATAAGTAAGCTATAATTTAGGCGATATTTTTTTATGTTTAATGATATGAATGTGGGAGTCCAGATGGGGGACTCAGTGGTCACTGCTATGCTTTATGCAGATGATGCAGTCCTGCTGGCACAGTCAGCGACTGACCTGCAGACCCTAGTCGACACAATGACAGAAGATTGTAAGAAAAGGGGTCTACGCGTGAATGTGAGCAAAACCAAAATAATGGTCTTTGAAAGAGATAAAACCAGAACAGATGTAAGAGTAACAGTAGGTAATGATGTACTAGAGCAAGTGGATGAATTTGTATATCTTGGATGTGGATTTAGCCGAGATGGAAGGTACACCACTGATATAGAGCGAAGAGTGAATGCGGGAAATAGAGTGAACGGAGCGTTGGGGCAACTTCTCGGCAGCCACCACCTCAGCCAGAAGGCACGTGTAGCAATACATAACGCAGTGCTTGTCCCAACATTACTGTATGGAAGCGAGAGTTGGGTATGCACAAAAGAGTATGATAGTAAAATTAATGCGGTCGAAATGCGATCTCTGCGGCAAATCTGTGGAGTTAGGCTGACCGACCGCATTCGTAACGACGACGTAAGAGAGCGAGTAGGTATGAAAGAGAGTATTGGTGTAAAGATGCGAAAGGGAATGCTCCGATGGTTCGGACATGTGGAAAGAATGCCGAACGAACGCCTGGTTAAGAAGATATACAATGCGAAAGTGGAAGGATGTAGGTACCGAGGGAGACCGAGACTAACCTACCTAGACCAGATCGGTCATGTACTGAAGGAAGGTGGAGTCAAGAGTCTCCGAAACCGGCGAGCGTGTATGAAGAGAATTATGAATGTTGAGGAAGCGAGTGAAGTATGCAGAGATAGAGTTCTCTGGCACTCTGTTCTCTCTGCCTACCCTGCAAGGGATATGGCGTGATGATATGTATGTATGTATGTATATTTTTTTATTATTTTTATTTGAAGGATAAAACCCTTCGATAAGACATAAATGACGGAAGCAGAATACACCAAGACTAAGAGCAGTTATTTCTGAGTTGAGCAGACGGCGCAAGATGTAAGTGTTATACATTATGCAAGGAGTGCCCATTTTTAAAACGTGGACCATGACACATTGATGAATACATGTTTCAAAGTTGGTTAGCTGTCTACGAAATTGAATGTAAATTTAGGTCAATTTACTTCTGGCATAGAATTTTATTTTTCTAGCAGTAAGGCATCTATTATAGTTATATCACGTAAATCCATCCATCCACCTGTCAGCCCGTAGATGTCCACTATTCCACATATGTCTGTACATGAAAATGCTACTCAAAACGGTTTCCTACGGCTTTTGAGATCACTTTAGTCATGATTCGTAGTCGCCTTTCAGGAAATTTTCTTACCCAACACTTGTAGGTTCATCGAGCGATGTGGCCTAACCGTTATCACTCCAACGTGTTAATTTTTTGAGTATGTTGATGTGTATAGTTATGTGTATAGTTATGTGTATAGTTAATCATTATTCTATTCTTATAAGAATTTCCATATTTCAGATATTGCATAGCTCTTACCTCAGCACGCTCAGCGACTTTGGGCCTTTTTCTGAGGACGATATGTAGAACCCACGTTTCAGCTATGATCCATATTTTTTCCTATCTAATATCTTTTCAGTCCTAATGCAATGTACTGCAAGATCCTGAGGGTATATTGTGGTGAATTATGTATTGACTTCGTCACTACAAGGAAAACAAACTATTTTATCCAACTCATTATATTTAATAACGTTAAAAGCTTTTATTTTCTATAATTTTTAACTTGTTATCAAACATCTAATTAACGAGTGCTATGATTAATTTAAATGTTGAAGCTGTACTGATAAGAGATATGTTATCAGTACGCTTGGGCCGATAACGTGCTCGAGAGTGGTTGGCATATGTGAGGTGTAGTTGGAATAGAGGTTTGAACAAGCATAGCTGCCTGTTGAATTAGGTATTTATATATTTTTTTAATTTATTTAGATTTTTATTAATATTTTTATAGTCGTTAGGTTGGGTTTAGTAATTTAAAAAAATATGTTATGTAGGGGGGGCCCTATATATTAAAAATAAATAAACAAATAAATATTATTTCACCTATATAAATAAATAAATTTTATTTCTTTTTATTTAATTTAGTGCTTCTGAAATGTTTCTCAAAGTACTGAATCAACATTAACGTTTGATATTTTATTTTAAACATTCTACTCTGATAAGGATTTGGACTGATAAAATACAATTTGTAATTTATATCCGGAAATGCTTAGAAGAATGTGTGTAAACGACATACCACACCTTAAGAATTAACAAGTTGAAGTGACAGTGGTCCGCACAAATCGCTTGACGAACCAACAAGCTCTGGGCCAGAAAATTGCCCAAGTGCCGATCACGAATCAGACTTCGTAGAGTAAGGCAACCGTCACTAGGTGGAATGACGATATTACGAATGGCGCAGGAGACCGCGAGATGCAGGTGGCACAAGACCGCTCTGAGTGTCATTCTCGTGGGAAGGCCTATGTCCAACAGTGGATCTCTACGGATAGATGGATGAATAAATTTCCCTGTCATTTATGGAAACTACTACTGACTCTTTGTTAACAGGAGGTGCTATAGTCCCAAGTATAAGTCAGTATAAAGTCCAAATAAAACCCTAAATACGACGATATGAGATGACGATCTCAGCTCATATATGTCCCGCTGCTGGGCTCGAGCCTCCTCCATAACGGGAGGGAGTGACCTACTACACCACGTTGGTCAGACGTGTTGGTATCCCTATACCAACAAACAAACCCCTGTTTGTTTCGAGTTTGTTATCTCTCGCATAGATGTTATGTGCGTTGAATATCCCTTAGTCGTCTTTTACGATCACACGAACAAGTAAGATAGGGGGGTGATGAATTGTATTCTTACTCCGTCACCATACGGATAGAAAAAAAAACCCATATGTATAAAATCCAATAAAAACACGTTCGTTCGTAAATCGGGTCAGATTCAAAGGTACTGAGATAAAACTAATCAAAATATCTGATTAATTATCCGTAATTAATAAAACTATATAAACATCATAATAAGTTTCAATGACTAGAAAAATTTAAAAAAAAAAACGTAATAATATTAAATGAAGAATTCTAATATAATTAATGGCTAGTTAAATTAAAAATAAAGATAACTAAGAATACTGTTTCGTAGCGAGAACGTCGTTAGCCATTTTTCATTTATTAAATGAATATAGTTAAGTATCTGTAATGGCCGCGTTGTACTCGTACCGTGTATTCATTTACATATAAATTAACTTTCTCAAACACACCGGCCGACACTTTATTTAATTTACTTAAAGAATTTTTCCCCTTTGACGGCGAGATCGGGTCAAAAGGGAAACTTTTTTCTTTTTGAATCCTAAAGATGTTTATTTAATCTGTTTTAACTCTTTTCTATGAAAAGTAAGTACGTTTTTATATTAGTCGAATAATACTTTTGAAGAGTAGTATTAAACAAATTAGAAATATAATTTACTGAAATTTAGCAATTGCTTGATTATTTATAAAAAAAAACGATTACGAGCGAAAAATGATTGTCACAAATGGGATACGAACCATACCTATTGAAAATCCGTTCCAATCGTGCTGCCGCTTATACCATCGTGAACTATTGTTAGACATTCAATTCTCGCATTGTATTATATTTTCGTCTTTAAGGAGACGTGTACTATCTACCCGATATTGTTTACACATAATTTTTCGCTCGTAATCGTGTTTTTATAAATAAAAATTTGTTAATATAAATACCACGACTGGTTGTACAGAACTATAGTTAAGTTGTGCAACAATAGAAAAAAATCATCTTACATTCATCTCAGCTCATATATATCCCACTCTTGGCTTGAGGCTCCTCCGTAAGAGTAGGGAAATTGACCTGCTATACCACGCCAGACGTGTTGGTATGGGGTTTGTTCCGAATTTCCCTTCTCTTGCATAGATGTTATATGCGTTTTATATACCTTAGTCATGTCTTGCGAGCACCCACGTATAAGATAAGGGGTGGTAAATTGTATTCTTACTCCGTCATCACACGGATAGAATGCAAACTATAGATAAAGTTAAATTTTAATTACCTCTTGACGATAATCATCATCTGATGATGATCATATATCTCAGCTCATATATGTCCCACTGCTGGGCTCGAGCTTATCCCACAATAAGAGAGAAATCGACCTTTACACCATGCTGTATGGAAGAAGATTTTATTCTAAACCTTTATGCGCTTACATTGTACGAATACTCGCTATTGTATATATAGGAATACCTTATTCGATTTTGGACTCCCACGGCAATAATAGTAGACAGTCCACAAATAATTTGTTCTTTACTTTTCTTTATTTTCTATATTTGTATTGGTTTATAATAAAACATGTCACCACATCTTGCTTACCCCAGGGTGTCGTAGAAACCGACTAAAGTAGCATAATGAGAATTAATAGCAGCACGCTCTTATGAAACTTACGAATAGTGCCACCTATGATGTTACCATCAGGTTATCCTAACTCGTTTATCAAGCTCGATAATTTATATCTGGGCATAGATAAATATTGTTGGGAGTATTCTTATACATATATATTTTAAATAATAACCCGCAAAATGAATCATTTTTTTGTATATGCAGATAATTATTAGACGTAAGTTATACTTAGACTAAAAACAAACAATTATTTGCATCATGTAAAGAAGTACCATGCGTGGGATTCGAACTTCTGTCACTCAGCACGTGAAGTCGTTACTTTAACTATTATATTTCCAGTCAAACTAACTATTGACCTGACCTATTAATGTTTACCGAACTACTTGCAGAGTTTCAATTTGAAACTTTATTTTGGGGATACGCCGAGGGGTATAAATATCAGAAATATCACCATTGTTCTATCGGGATAAGAATCGAATTAAAAGTTAAATTTAGACATTGTTACGGACGTATTACAAAGTTACTTTGAAAAACGAGCGTAGTTCTTATAATATAATTTATTGAGGCAATTCCTGGATTTCGGGGAAAGGAAATTGTCTATTCGCAATTTACGCGACTATTTATTTCATAGGTGGAACAGAAAGTAAATTAGTTTTAAATAGTTCTATGTTTTTGTGACACACGTGCAAATTAAAGGCGTGACTCATTGTATTCTTAACTTTCTCTGTCACTACAAGGGACACGGCTGTTGTTTTCTTTAAAAATGGTATAATTTTTTTATCATGCTTTTTCGTTTATCACCAAATGTTGTTGTTCTTTTTTTTTTCAAAAAGCAGTACCGGCGTTTTAATTTTTGCCGCTAGGAATTCAAGTCTAAACATACAATATTTATTTTAAAGAAAAATTATAACGATAACTTTGAATGTTAAATAATACACCACTTCAAACCTGAATCTCCAAAAGTAAAATATGAAACAATATCTAAATTGAAATAAAATATTTTATTAAAACATTTGATCCTTCATTCAAAAACGATTGACTTGACCGAACAATTGGCGCGAATCAAGTGGCAGCCGTCATGGCCGCAAATATGGCGGACAAACGGAATATTTTATTGTCTTTTGAGTTAGATATTTTACAATTGAATTTGTTTCTGAAGCTTGATGAAGCCGTTGTTGTTGGATAAAAATAGAACGCGTTCAATTTTAACAAAATATTAATATTTTATTCGATAAATGGATTTAATAAAAAGTGTAACCATTTTCAAGTTGACTTCTTTTTTAGTCAATGAAAGTCATCATCATCATCATCACAGCCCATAAATGTCCCACTGTTGGGCTCGGGCCTCCTCCGTAATAGGAGGGGAATTAACCTACTATACCGCGCTGGTCAGACGTGTTTGTATAGGGTTTTGTTTCGAGTTTTCCTTCTCTCGCATAGATGTTATATGCGTTTTATATCCCTTAGTCGTCTCGTACGATCACCCACGGGTAAGATATGGGGTGGTGAATAGTATTCTTACTCCGTCACCACACGGAACCAATGAAAGTATTCTGTGAAAAAAAAGGACTGCTCCAAATATTACAGATGATTTAAAACTTTTTACTCGTCATTATTGTTGGAGAGCAGAAAATTATCATGCAACCTTAATTCTTAATTATTATCACAGATTAAATATTAGCAAATACATATTGTAATACAGCTATTGAATCGTAAATTAAATTTTAAATGTAGCCACTACTGCTGAATGCGGCATCTATATTGATTTTAGTCCGAGATTTGCTATTCTAAAAGTGATATTACCTTGATTTAGTTGTTGTTGTCTCTTACGATACCTTTGGGAGTGAGTGGAATGGTCATATTACGTATTCTTGGTCCCCCACCACGTCTAAAATCATGTACAAATATATAACACTGTATAATGATAAATCAGCTCAAACAACTCCTGAGGGTGTCGCTGGTACGATCCTCCATCTGTAGCCTCCGCCTCGGGGCTGCAGTAACGACGTTATTGGTCCGACCGCGTTCTCGTACACTCGCACGTGATATATTAACTTATGTTACGAAGACATTGTTATTAAAGTGTATTTATTTAGAATTTGACATTTGTAAATCTATTAATGTATTTTAAACAATTTTATTAGAGTTTTTGGTCGTGGATAGGCAGAGCACTAGATAATTCTGCTGCAGTTCCCTCGATCCATTTCGGTAATTCGTCATTTATTCCCGTTTCAGTTACTTAAGTCGTTTCTTACCTTTGTTTCAATATAAAATATTCAAAATAGAATATACAACGTCAAATTTATTCTTATATTTGTATGGAAATGAGCTATCTTCTACATTTTTTGTACACTTATTTATTTCGTTTATTTCAGTAAAGACTCTACGGATATGATTCAAAATTTGTGTACAGTTAAGAGTTTTCTTTTTAAGTTTTTTTATAGACATAGATGTGCTGCCTAGGAAGACATTATGTTACACAAAAATATGTACATGTTTTTAAAATGACAGTCAATCTTCTTTATTGTTGCAATTCGTTGTTAGCATAATCATATCTCAAAACTCTACAATATATCATAAAACAGCTTTAGCTATCTTTTCGATTATATAAGCCGTGCAAGTCGATAGAAAGACGGCGTGGAACTTTTAACCTGCCCTACGAGTATGTACCCTATCCGTATAATTAGCGGGTCATTGCTAGCGCGTCGCCCCACGCGCCCTGGGCAGACCAGGTCAGCATGGTAGCTGTCCTACTTGACCTGCTCAGTCGTATGCATATGCATTAGATGGGAAAATAACATTTTAAATGACGTATCATACATTAAGTGTTGATGCAGTATTTACTAGAGATAATTCATAATCACAAAATAGAACCTTCCAGAAATAATGTATATACCTACCTTACAAATACCATATTAGGGAAATTTTAATAGCAATTGTTCTAACATTGAATATTTTCTGTGTCCTTAATAATGAATGTTGTTCATATACAGACTCACTTCGTGACAATACCTACATTCGGCTATTTGGCCACACCTCGTCCCTTTTCAGAGGTCCCACACGGAGCGTTCCGCCACCCGTCTAAAGCTTGAATTTGTTCGCAACGTCTTTATTGCCGTCCTGTTTACTGAGACACTGTAAATGTTTACCTCAAATACAAATTGTGTAAAAATCGCCTTCGTTCATTCGTTGCCAGCTCTGTTGTTCTTTACAATTTCATTGTTTTCTTTCTTCTTTCTTCCTTTGTGGTATATATACCTGCCAATGTTAGTATGAGATTTTTACATTCTTCTTCTCAGTTCAGATAACCTAACCTAACCTAACACGTCCGACCATCGTGGTATAGTAGGTCAATTTCCGCCCCATTATGGAGGAGGTTCGAACCCAACTGTGGGATATAAATGAGTCGAGATGACGATGATGATTATCTTATTGTATTTTAAAATTGATATTGGCCTACCCTAAATGAACTATATGTTTGTGGGAATAATACTAGCAACTAATATTATTGGCAGATACATTTGTGTGGCAAATATATATGTACCATATATACTTTCTTCTGAACAACCTCACTTGATGTATCCTCAAAGCCCTTACCGTGTAAGTTAATGGGCCTTCGTAATGGTCTGTCAAATGATCTATGAAATCGCTTTAATCTACCGAATGGTACCATCGTTCTTTGTTTTTATTTAAGAAGTACGGTTCATATTTGAATATTTAGTCCCTATAAGAACAATAAAAAGAATATTCTAAAATGAATACAATATTACAATCAGTTTGACCGGAATGTGGGGTTTTTTATTTTAATCTTTGTAATTCTATATACATATATAGTATATGTAATATTCTATATACATATATAGTATACATTTATTTTCATCTTTGTAAATCTATTCTATAGAGCGAGTAGGTATGAAAGAGAGTATTGGTGTAAAGATGCGACAGGGAATGCTCCGATGGTTCGGACATGTGGAAAGAATGCCGAACGAACGTCTGGTTAAGAAGATATACAATGCGAAAGTGAAAGGATGTAGTTACCGGGGGAGACCGAGATTAACCTACCTAGACCAGATCGGTCATGTACTGAAGGAAGGTGGAATCAAGACTCTCCAAAACCGGCGAGCGTGTATGAAGAGAATTATGAATGTTGAGGAAGTGAGTGAAGTATGCAAGGATAACGTTCTCTGGCACTCTGTTCTCTCTGCCTACCCTGCAAGGGACATGGCGTAATGTTATGTATGTATGTAATTCTATATAACAATTTGGCATCCGAGGAGGTAGAAGCTAGTACGCTGCTACACCAGCTTGCGTTCCATGAATTTACATGTAGCAATATTTTAAGCCTTTTGTTCCACCACATTCCACCAACATGGTAAACATTTCTCTAACACTCCACACTCACCACAATTATAAGTGGTGACTCATCATGAAAGAGAAATTATTTAATGTAATGTGTCTGAAACGAAGTCTTAAGCACATAACGAATAGTACCATCGCTTAAGTAAATATGTAGATATCTAAAATACTATAGCTGTATTTATATTTGTCACATGTAATGATATAAATTGACTGATTAGATAGCGTTTCACATGTAGTTTGACCGTTCATTCTGAAGTTTATTGCTTACTGGGTAAGGAAGCTGGTTCATTACCCGCTTGCGAACTAACTACAGAGCACGTAAATAAATGCTACTAATTGCTCGTGTAATTTTACAATACCCTGTGCCCTTAACATTGTTATTTATTAAAAAAATATATTTGCGATTTACTATCAAATCGCAAATTTCTGAACCCTCTGAAACTAAGCGTGCGGTTTTGTGAATGTAATAGGTTTTGTTTCAGCATACGAGGTTATATGTAACGAGATATTTCGTTTTAACAAAATTGCAAATTTCAGATTTGCAATTTTGTTCGGAAAGGTTTCGAACGATCCAATTTTCACTTCACCCATGAGGGTGTAAGAGTTACAAAGGCATTGAATTTTATATGTTGACTACGTTTTACTTAATATTCGAATATACAATATGCATTTAAAATATTCAACGAAATTAATATAACATCGTATCCTTGTATCAGAAGTCAATTATTACACCAATGCCTCCCAAACGGTGTAATGTCATAATCGCCACCTTTTGCTAACGAGTGTCTATAAGTTTGCCAAGAGAATAGGCAGCAACCTATTATCCTACTAATATTTTAGCCGGTATTAGCGACTTACAAAAACGACGGGCTATTGGAACGTTATCCTTAACCCATCTTCATCGTTGTCATCAGCATCTTAGTTCATAAGTCCCACTGCTGTGCTCGAGCCTAATCTAAAAGATTTGACCTATTATACCACGTTGGTCAAACAGGTTGGTATAGATATTTAAGTTTTCCATCTCTTGCATAGATGTAATATGCACATATAGTCCTTAGTCGTTTTCTATGATACTTACAGCCGAGACAAGGGGTAGTGAATTGTATTCTTATTCCGTCACCATACGGTAAATATGACATCTTAAGAATTACTTAAAAATAATGTTATAAAATGCAAGTTTTATTTTAAAACGACACAAGTCAAATCCCTCCTTAAAGAACGCAGGTATTGCAGGCGTCTGCAAACACATAATGAACACAAATCACAACCAGAATCAGATATATCATTTTTGATTAACACTTATTATCCTGCTTTAGGAACAAACCCACGACTCTCGACACAGGAGTTCGTTACTTAAACCACTCGGCTATCTATGCCATTATTCTACTGGTACGCTTGTGTGTGATTTGTAGCGGCTGAAGTTAAAATAAATCTAGAACAGAGAGTTAATTGTTGGTATAATTTAAACCGTTTCCTGGAAATAGTCCAACAACATGGAGTTCTAAGAATGAATCCACCGTTTTGTCGTAACGTTTTTTTGCGTGTTATGAGCGATTAAGAATGGAAATATAACTTGCTTATTTTCTGCCGCGCGGTATTTTAATTATTAGAAGACCTTGAACTTGTGTAATAATAATACTAATAACCATATGCGTGTTCCGGCATTACGTTTAACTAGATCTAAACAGAATCTTTTTATTTGGTGACGTAGTAATAATACAATTTATCACCTTGTCCGGTGTCGTCAAATGTGTCTATATCTGACCGTCCAGCTCAGGCCTTTCTGTGGCGCCCACAGAGAGCCATGGCGGTCAGAGCCATCCGCGGATACCGGCGACATCGTGGTGTCGACCTAGCAGGCGCGAATACCTGTGCCTGATGCCGCTCTAGCCGAGGCCTCGGGTGGTCGGACCGGGGAATAGTCCGGTCACCCGACGTGAGGCCACCACCCCGGCGGCTGTTGGGGCTTCGATGAGAGGAACTCGCGAGGGTAAACCGCTGGGCGGGCCACCGAAGACAAAGATCGGGTACCGGTGGCCCGCTCGCAAGATGAAGAGAGGAGTTGCACGGTGGGCCTATGGGATCACGCGCCGCCTCCTCCGTCACCCCGGACCGTTTTGGCGGGGCGAGACGCATCCATAGTCCACGGTGGAAAAAAAAATGTGTCTATATAATGTAAAAGAAGGAAATCTCGAAATAAAACCCTATACCAATCCACTTGACTAGTGCGGTACAGTAGGACAATTTGCATTCCATTTTAAAGGATTATAGTAGCGGTAGGCCCGCACTGTTGACAGTTTTCTGTCTGCAACCGAGGGCCAGTCCGTCCGGGTTAGTACCACACTCTCCATTTTGTGATTTGCTTCTATGAGTGAGGATTGCCTCCCAGTTTGATATTGAAGGTTAACACGACGAGTATGGTGCTATTCACAACTTGTTGTTCTGAGTCTGTGTCTTATTTTAGTTCGTTAGTTGCATGTTTGTGAAGTCCCACTGCAGTACAAGGATTATTACCTTGCAGTTGTCCTAATTGATATAAAAAAATGTTCTCTGCAAGTGCACAATAGTTTCATCTTAATATTGGTGATCTACATCGTCAAATATAAAAATAAAATGACTTAAAAATATCTCATCTTACATTTTAAGTGTGGAGATGTGAAACTTGGTATCGAAGGGGACATTTATTTTGTTGTAAAACGATAATCGCAAGTTATTAAAGAGTTTATGTACGCGGATTGTTAAAAGTTGATGCCATACTGAATAATAATAAGCGTTTGAATGATATAATATCTTCTAGAAATGTCAATGATTGATATCAATAAAACTTTTACTGGTTCTAGTCATATTGTGCTTCTTTTAATTATGGTTTTCCTTTTTTTATTTTACTTCAAACCGAGAAGGAAATTCGATTATAATGCCACGTTGACCAATCGGATTGACATCTTTGTTATTTCTCAAAGATCTTTTTTTTTCGTTATGAAAAATCACCCATAATATTGCATCAATTTTAATATTTGAGACGCCATTTTCAAGATTATTTTCCCCTTTAATGACAATAATAATGAGAAAATATTTTAAAATTAATGTTTTGCTTTTCCGTGTGGTGACGGAATAAGAATACATTTCACCATTCCTGTCGTAAAATATACAGATCAGATCTATGCAAAATATTGAAAACTCGAATTATAATTCCATATCCACGTGTCTGACCAGCGTGGTATAATAGGTGAATTATCCTCCTATTGTGGAGGCGACTCGAGTGCATAAGTGGGAACGTATACTAATTAAGAGGATGACGATCTTATACTTAAAGAAAATTGCTGATTGAGATAATCAGCAATTTTCTTTAAGTATTTTTAAGTTTGATTAGATATGAGAAAAATATTTTTCAAAGTATTTTAACTTAATTATATATAGGTTAATACGTAAAAATTTCTCTTCTAGCAGTGCTATAGATCCGCACGATTCTTTTAATAAAATATTATAATAATGTAGGTTTTTTCTGATAAATATCATCATCTTCTCAGCTCATATATGTCCCACTGTTGAGCTCGAGCCTCCTCCATATTGGGAGGGAAATTGACCTACTATACCACGATGGAAAGACTTGATGGTATAGGGTTTTGTTTCGAGTTGTCCAACTCTTGCATAGATGTTATATGCATTTTATTGCCCTTATTCGTCTCTTACGATCACCCACGGGTAAGATAGGGGGTGGTGAATTGTATTCTTACTCTGTCACCACACGGAAATATATTTAAAATATGTCATGACATGCATTGAATCTGTTTGATGCATCCATGTCGGAGTAAGTAAAGTTTTTATTGCACCTCGCCTTGCATAATATACGGTGGTACAGTAACTGGCACGAGTTGGCTCGCCGCCAGCACTGGGGCGATGTATCACACCAGCGGATCTCTTTGTTAGATTTATCGTTCAAAGCTCACGTAGGGGCGGCGGTATGAAGTTAAACGCTTACGTTATGTGAATGATGGAAAATTTTATTTGATAACCAATTCCTGTATTATGTTCACTGAATTAATTTACGGTAGTTATGTTTAAATTTAAACACGGATGTTTCATGTTTGAAATGTAATTAGAAGTATAATCGAGTGGACGGGTATGATGTCTGTTCAGAAATTGTAAAACTTATAAACAATTTATTTAAAGAAATGGGTTTCAGTTTTCTTTAATATCTGAAAAACTAATTAGGATTTATGAACTTTGAATAATCATTGTAATAAATTCCTTAAAGAGAGAAGGAGAGAAATATTAGAAAATAATGATTAGTTAAGCTATTTAACTAAATACTAGAATGTTTTAAATATAAGTTCGTATGAAATGGCTAATTAGAAACAGTGCTATTTTAAAAAATTATTTGTCAGATAGTCTGTTTAGTACGCTAAACAGACAGTTTGTAATACATAATATTTGGACTAATGATTATAATTATTACAAAATTGGACAAGATTTAGTAAAAATCTTATCCAATCTCTATAGTCATAACAACTGCTGAGATAATTAATTCGTATTAAATTGGCACTGCCGCTAATTGCTGATGTTTTATAGGGTTTTTGTTCTATGAAAAGTTTGTACACTTAGGACAAGGCTGCTCAAAGTAATATATATGCAAGCGAATTTACTGAGCTAGCTAGTATTAAATATGATTGCAATGATTTGAGAGGCTGTATTCAAAATTGTAATACATTTTACTTCACAAGATCAAAAAGGATCAGTAAGTAATGACTATACATTTGTAAACAAAGTATATACGTGAATGGGGGGAGAAGGTGGGTAGGTGGTGAACGATCAATCTCCCCAGTAGTACGTACCCCCTCCTCTCCCTACAGAAGTACGCCCATTTGTAACCCTCACTGATCTTATTACTTTTGCTGTTCAGAGTTAAGATTGTGAAATTTACACAAGGTTTACATACCGCGGGGTATAATTTTTACGGAATCTAATTTTGGTGTGACAATCTGCTGGCGTGATATGAGAATGGGGATGAAAAGGGGGATGAAAAACGTATGCAAGTGAAATGACAATGGCGAAATGAAGTTTGCGAGGTTAAATAAAATAGAAAAGATTAAAAGGGATAAGTTAAAGTAATGTTAAAAGTATTTTTGAAGGTAATGCTATAATATTTGAATTTACTACAACCCAATGTGCTGATGATTCCTTAACCTAAGACCCACATGAAAGTAAGGGACGTAGATAGCATACAAATTACATAACCCGCCATAATAGGCTATAACTGTTGTCAATTATATGATTTACCATATATTTATTTACCATGTATCACAACATAAATAATAATAAAAGAACATAGCGCGTTCAAACGAAATCTCCAACTTTGTTAAAGTGTTTAATAGGTCCCGCTTCCTTATCAGCTTCGATTACTTAGATATTTGTTATTATAATAGTGGTAGGACCACGCTGTTGTACAGCCGCGGGCCGGTCCCTCCGGGGTAGCACCACACTGAGCAGAAGATCGACGTCTGAGTAATGACAATGTGCTATTGCGCTTCGTTCGGTGAGTGAGAGAGCCGGCTGCCCAATTGGTTGGGTTTTGGGGATTTTATTGGTAGGCAGCAGTTTAAGTTATACCCCTGGTATTACAAAGGTACATGGGCGGCAGTGACACTTACCATCAGGTGTGCTGCTTGCTCGTTTGCCACCATGAGCAATAAAAAAATATTTCATCCTAAATAACACTATATTTTAAGTTAAACATTTAGCAATACATTGGCGAAAGCTATATATTAATCCATGCAGTAATTATTGCGTGACATGTGTAGAAACAGACAGCAAATCAGGTAAACATACAAAACTTCTAAAATGCTTATATTGCTTTAATAAAGAATCCTTTATTAATTTTATTACGATATTTTATTTATCTATACAGTTTAAATATTGATATTATAATATACATAATACACACTTTAATATTTTAATTTAAAACTTAGCTTTAATTGTACATATTAATTATTTATTTAAAATTGTAATTAGTAGAAATAGATTTATTTCAAATGAGTAATAGAATTGGATTAAATTTTTATGTATAATATACATACATCGATTAGTTATAATTTTATTATGTGATTCACCAAACTAAGAATGTTAGCCACTTGACCGTGTACCGAGTACCAACACATCGTTATATGCTATTTACAGGCACCCATTACGCGGATTATGACGCCTTGTCGAAATGTATAGCAAGGTCATAATAACTTTTCAACACCTTCGTAATTAATATTACAGTTAAATTGATTTGAAGGACGAATGATGTAGCGATTTTTTTTCTATTTAACACCGCAGTACTACAGGAATAAATTCTTACATGCATAGAGTATGGAACCTTCTTCTTTCTCAAGCCACATATGTCTCGTGCTAAGCTAAAGTCGCCTTCAAATTAGACATTATGATATTTCATCACCCCATCCAGACCGTTTAGTTCCTATTTCGAGATTTCCTTCTTAAGCATCTCTGTTATCTGCAATTGTATTCTTATTTTATCAATCTATCTATTTTTATCTTTCATCATTCTCCTACTCCTATCCCAATTATTTGGGGTCGATACAATATGTACTCTTCTTTCATAGTATCTACATATTGTAAAAGTTATTGGCAATAGTTTTATGACCGGCCACCTGCCAGACGTCAACCCTCCTTGGAAATCTAATTGTTGACCAAACGGCATCAGATGGAGTTGGCCTAGGTCGTTATAAGGCTCTTAGTCGTCTTTTGCGACATCCACGAGCAAAGTAAGGTTGGTAGTATTCGTACCTGCTACCATACAGCTAATCTATCTATTTTTATCTTTATAAACATAAAATTAATGGACACCAATCGTATGTTATATTTTATTCCTTTATGGAACAACCCAGTACTCAAACCCGAAGCCTCACAGTAGAGGGCTTCACGCTTTTATTTAGCAATAAACCAAAAAGGTGAATTACTTTCATTAAAATGTGACACATGTATTCTTTTCATATGATACTATTTACATTGTGCGCCCATGTTGTGACCTAAGTAGGGCAGTCAAAGAGCCGTATATAGAGTCGCTGAGCTAAATGTGGGCGGGCGGTATCCGAACCGGAAACGGACGAAAGCGCTTCCGTTAGGCCTAGATGCCTTTGTCATAATATATGTATAGTGGGTACTCTTCACTTGCTGATTGTGTCGATTTTATCTGTATTATTGTTATATACTGCTGTTTAATTCTTTATTTTATCCTCTTTAACTCATATCCATCCACCCATCCGTCTATACATACATACACATACATATCATCACACCATATCCCTTGCAGGGTAGGCAGAGAGGACAGAGTGCCAGAGAACTCTATCCTTGCATACTTCACTCGCTTCCTCAACAATCATAATTCTCTTCATACACGCTCGCCGGTTTCGGAGACTCTTGACTCCACATTCCTTCAGTACGACCAATCTGGTCTAGGTAGGTTAGTCTCGGTCTCCCCCGGTATCTACATCCTTCCACTTTCGCATTGTATATCATCTTAACCAGACGTTCGTTCGGTTCCATCTATCAATTACCCTATTACTATAAATAAAGAGAACAAAATCCTGCACTAAGGAATTAATCCTTGTATTGCGGAGACTTTACAGATATATTATTAACAGATAAAAATATATATACGCAGATTAAAAATAAGAAATTGTGAACCGCATAAAATATTATTCTGCGTGGAAATCAAACGCGCTACATTTGGTGTGGTAGATCAATATTTTAACCACTACACAATATATGCAATCAGTTGATTTTATATTTTACCAAGAGAGTCTTGTTGTTCATTTTTCTGGTGATTCCTCAATCAGTTCTAATAACTCCCACGCTAGGGGTGGTAGCTTATTGTATTCTTGACCTCCCACCAAACTGGAAACACTCCGAGTTCAAAAAACCTATTCTTTAACATAATTGTATACCGCATTGAAATGAAAAAAGTAAAACAGAAATACTAATAACGACAAAATATTTAGAAACAGATGTTGTACACCGGTTCGATTCTTTGGCAGGTCGCCAGACGTGAATTACGTTAATTTTCAACGAAACTTGGCAGGGACCGAACCCGCTATATAACGAGTTACAATAACAAACGCTTAACACGGCGAACCTTTGTCCCCGACAAATATAAAGCACAAATGACATAACTTGGACAATCGTCTCTTATTTATTACTTCAATATACTGGAGCTTTGGGTCACTTATCGCACCGGCACCACGTTATATTAACTTCTGTGTCATTATTATATTTCAAGTTCGTTTGAGCATAAGCTCTTTTGAAGGTAGCTTATTGTATGAAAGCACATTTCTAAAGGCCATTATACAGCTTTTGTGGGATTCCATTCTAAGTTGTGACATGACGCTGTCATTTAATTTAGATTTTAAACAGATTATGTTTTGAAGGAGTAGAAATTTAATCCATCATACTTACGATAGGTTTCTTAAAAGAAATGGAATGACGAGAATGAATATCACTACATGAAATACTTTGCTGCAATTAAACCCCATCTGCCAGGCCGTCTATACCAGCATGATAAATTATAAAAAATTCTCTCATTGAAAGACGTCGTAGCCGAAATGGACGTTTAGTGAAATTAAACAAATGTACAACGCTAGTGAGATGGGCTCTTGTAGCGATAGTCGTCATTTACCTATACAACCCAACCCAGTCATTTGTTACGACACAAAAATATTTACAAACGTTTATATATAATGGCGTAGTAATTAAAATGTAAAAAAAAAATAGCTTGCCAAGTATTAAGTAGTAGAGTAGTAGGGTTTGATTCCCACGTAAAACTTGTCCACAAATTGTTGTGGAAATATGGATGTAATTCGTATCTATTAAATTATAAAGTACCCCGTAGTAAAATATTATTCCCTCAGTTTTTTTGTTTTGTTAATAAAAAACGAGTTTTGGCGCGTATATGGAAATGTCATGTCACGCTCTTGTATTATATTCATTTCTTTAGTGTTTTGTAGTGTTATATTGAATAATTTTGCTGGTATTTTATGGAATATGATACAGTTAAAGTGCTGAAGTGTAGTGAATATGGTATAATAGTGGTTTTCGTGTATATTCGTATTCACCCAAAATTCCCAACGAAACTATGAATTTGGTTATCAGCGCCAAATTGATAGTAACGACTTGACTTACTGACGGACAGTGACTATCAAGGACTAATTACAATTTGAAGAAGTGGTAAACAATAATACGGAAGACAAGGCATGAAGTGTTTAAACTATGAAGACTTGGCTTAAAGGTCTAAGTAACCAAGCCATAAACTCCAAAAAAGAAAAAAACATAACAATTGTACTTATTCTTCGTCCAAACGATAATATATGTATTGAAATGATAATTATGTTATAATTTTATATTGACATGTTAAATAATAATTGTTGATAACTAGCTACCCGGTACGCTTTCACACGCTCGTTATTTATGAAATAGTTGAATGTCCTGCTGTGACCACATTGCTGTCTTTAAGAGTTTCTTATTACCTTTGGATCCAATAATATATATAATATTTGATCATTATTAATATATGCGTTGTGTTTTAACTTTTTTACAAAAAACAGAATGACAACGATGTTATCAAAAATTCCTTCGCATCACTGTCCACTGCTAACGTGCCCATAAGGCTGTAAGCATTCATCATGATCTCAGCTTATATATGTCCCACTATTGGGCTCGAGCCTCCTCCATAATGGGAGGGTAATTGACCTACTATACCACGCTGGTCAGACGTGTTGATAGAGGGTTTTGTTTCGAGGTTTCCTTCTCTCGCATATATGTTATATGCATTTTATATCCCTTAGTCGTCTCGTACGATCATTAATGGGTAAGATAGGGGGTGGTGAATTGTATTCTTACAATGTCACCACACGGAAAAGTGTCAGCATTACCACGTTGAATAGCAATTACTGCCTCGCTGTAGTCCTGACTATGTTTCGACTAAGGGTCTTGAACTAACTGGACAACAGGGTCATATGGACTCTGTTGTCAGTGCTTGATGATAATTCATTTAATTAGTTATTGCTGAACTTCTTTTCCTATCTAGAGGATAAGAATGTAATCGTTGACAGTTGCCAGTCTCGCGCCGTATTTACCAGATGACATTAATTTTTCGATTCGCCTCCACTTATGTTATTTGCGGTATCGCAGATAATCAAACTGTAATATTGTTACGTGCTGGGGTTCCCACCCTAATGTAACCTTTTTCGGATAAATTGTTCAGTGCTCTGTATATCTATGTTTCAATATTAAAATGAATAGAATCAATTAGTAGATTATGATATCTTGCTTCGGGAATAGTTTATATTCCAATACGATTATTAATTAATACTGGTTTGGAACTATCCAATAGACAACAATAAGTTATATAGTGGAATTTAAGTATGATAACTTTTTTATTGTTCGAGGCATATTCTTAAAATCCTACCTTGTGTTTTTTCATTGTTAACTTACATAAATTAGATAAATATATAGGTAGGCTTGCTGACACTAGGACCGTATAAATTTGCTTGCGAGTTTCTTCTACATTATTTATAGCTTAGCATTAGCAACAGGTAGGAAATTGGCAATTGAATAACATAAAATGCGGCAATAAAATTTTCAAATATACAAAAAACTTATCCTTAAATTGCTAAAAAGGGAATAAACATTTGCAAGAAAATCCATTAAGAACGATATGAAAATGGGTATTTGGAAAAATAAACATTAAAAAGAGGACTAAGAATACAATTCACCGCCTCCTATCTTACTAGTGAGTCTCTTAAGAGACAACTAAGGTATATAACATGCACAACATATGTGTAAGAGGGGAAACTCAAAATAAAACCCTAAAGGGGTCTACGCGTGAATGTAACCAAAACCAAAATAATGGTCTTTGAAAGAGATGAAGCCAGAACAGATGTAAGAGTAAAAATAGGTAATGATGTACTAGAGCAAATGGATGAATTTGTATATCTTGGATGTGGTTTTAGCCGAGATGGAAGGTACACCACTGATATAGAGCGAAGAGTGAATGCGGGCAATAGAGTGAACGGAGCGTTGGGATAACTTCTTGGTAGCCACCACCTTAGCCAGAAGGCACGTGTAGCAATACATAACGTAGTGCTTGTCCCAACATTAATATATGGCAGCGAGAGTTGAGTAAGCAGAAAAGAGCATGAAAGCAAAATTAATGCGGTCGAAATGCGATCTCTACGGAAAATCTGTGGAGTTAGGCTGACCGACCGCATTCGCAACGACGACGTAAGAGAGCGAGTAGGTATGAAAGAGAGTATTGGTGTAAAGATGCGAAAGGGAATGCTCCGATGGTTCGGACATGTGGAAAGAATGCTGAACGAACGTCTGGTTAAGAAGATATACAATGCGAAAGTAGAAGGATGTAGGTACCGGGGTCATGTACTGAAGGAAGGTGGAGTCAAGAGTTTCCGAAACCGGCAAGCGTGTATGAAGAGAATTATGAATGTTGAGGAAGCAAGTGAAGTATGCAAGGATAGAGTTCTCTGGCACTCTGTTCTCTCTGTCTAACCTGCAAGGGATATGGCGTGATGATATGTATGTAAAACCCTATACCAATTTGTCTGTCAGCGTGTGGTATAGTAGGTTAATTTCCCTCCCAATGTAGACAAGTTTATTGCCCAGTAAAGGGACTTCAAGGAGCTGAGATAATGATTTAACTATGTATGCCAAATTTCAATGCAATTTACGTTAAGTAAATATAATATATTTATTCGTATGTTACAAACTTCAAAACTAAGTAACTGTATAACGATCTAGCTGTCTCTCTCACACTTTATGATATATTTAACACGGTGTGCCGCCAGGTAGTGCGCGTCGTGCAGGTAGGGGTAGTGCCCCGTACACAGAGGGTATATCTCATTAAATGTTAGCGAGTTAGAGTAAGCTTTGCACAAGATTAGTTGAAGCGAATGATTTTCAAACTATTCATAATTTAATTACAAACTTCTTCATATATTTAATATTAATATAAATTGTCGTGTGTTTTGATAGTCTAATGTCTATGTATCTCGTTGAATTTATTTACTAAATATGGCGTCTAGTTGTAACTATAATATATTGAAATTAGATTTCTTTTTATATCATCATCATTCCAGTTCATATATGTATGTTCTGCTATTGGGTTCGAGCCTCCACCACACTAGGAGGGAAATTTATCTACTATACCACGCTGGTCTGACGTGTTGGTATAATGTATTATTTCGTATTTTCCTTCTCTTGCTTATATGCTTATTTCATTCCTTACTTATCTTTTACGATCACTCATGGGTAAGATAGGGGGCGGTGAACTATATTCTTACTCCGTCTCTCTATTCACCACACGGAAATATTTTATATATGTACATATTAATCACAATATTAAAATCATCATCATCAGGCATCGGATGGAGTTGGCCCAGGTCGTTATAAGGCTCTTAGTCGTCTTTTACAATATCCGCGAGCAAAGTAAAGGTTGGTAGTATTCGTAGCCGCTACCACACAGCAAAATCAGTATATGTATATGTATAATAGTATTATATTTAATTACAATATAAGAAGAGGTAAATAGAAGGCTAAAAACACAATCGTCTTCTAAGCTTATATGTATACTATTTGTTCCTCGCCAGCTTCACTCCTTTCCGGATAAATAACCACCAACATATCATATACAAAAACCTTCACTGAAACACGTTGCATCTTATGGTATAAGTATCATTCCTATCGGTTTAGTAGATTTCGCAGTATACATACATACATACATATCATCACGCCATATCCCTTGCAGGGTAGGCAGAGAGAACAGAGTGCCAGAGAACTCTATCTCTGCATACTTCACTCGCTTCCTCAACATTCATAATTCTCTTCATACACGCTCGCCGGTTTCGGAGACTCTTGACTCCACCTTCCTTCAGTACATGACCGATCTGGTCTAGGTAGGTTAGTCTCGGTCTCCCTCGGTACCTACATCCTTCCACTTTCGCATTGTATATCTTCTTAACCAGGCGTTCGTTCGGCATTCTTTCCACATGTCCGAACCATCGGAGCATTCCCTTTCGCATCTTTACACCAATACTCTCTTTCATACCTACTCGCTCTCTTACGTCGTCGTTACGAATGCGGTCGGTCAGCCTAACTCCACAGATTTTCCGCAGAGATCGCATTTCGACCGCATTAATTTTACTATCATACTCTTTTCTGCATACCCAACTCTCGCTTCCATACAGTAATGTTGGGACAAGCACTGCGTTATGTATTGCTACACGTGCCTTCTGGCTGAGGTGGTGGCTGCCGAGAAGTTGCCCCAACGCTCCGTTCACTCTATTTCCCGCATTCACTCTTCGCTCTATATCAGTGGTGTTCCTTCCATCTCGGCTAAATCCACATCCAAGATATACAAATTCATCCACTTGCTCTAGTACATCATTACCTATTGTTACTCTTACATCTGTTCTGGTTTTATCTCTTTCAAAGACCATTATTTTGGTTTTGCTCACATTCACGCGTAGACCCCTTTTCTTACAATCTTCTGTCATTGTGTCGACTAGGGTCTGCAGGTCAATCGCTGACTGTGCCAGCAGGACTGCATCACCTGCATAAAGCAGAGCAGTGACCACTGAGTCGCCCATCTGGACTCCCACATTCATATCGTTCAACCTTTGGAGACATTTATCCAGATATATGATAAACAGCCTGGCTGACAGAATGCACCCCTGCTTAACGCCGATATTGACGTCAAACCAAGGCGACATTCCATCATCCAGCCGCACACAGGCTCTACAGCCCATGTAACTGGACTGCACAGCCTGTAGCAGTTTACCGTTAATACCATACTCCGGTAAAATGTCCCAAAGTTCCTTTCGTACAACCGTGTCAAATGCTCTCTCCAGATCCACAAAACTGCAGAAAACCCTCTGACCTAGAGCCAGATGCTTCTCCACAATGTTGCGCAGAGAGAACACTTGATCCATGCATCCCCTTCCACTCCTGAAACCTCCTTGTGCCTCACACAGTAAACCATCGGACACCATCCTCATTCTCCTTTCAATAATTTATCCATACACTTTTGCTGCCAAACTGGTCAAGCTTATGGCTCTGTAATTTGCGCAGTCATAACGTGAACCCTTGTTTTTAAACAAAGGCACGATGACTGCGCTACTCCAGTCCCTGGGAACCATTCCCGAGCTCCAACATAAATTGAGGAGCAACAGGAACGCCTCCCAGACACAAGAGCCACCAAGCTTGATCATCTCGGCAGACACCATATCAATGCCCGCTGCCTTACCATTTTTCAAACTTCTTATCGCCCATTCAACTTCATCCATACTGATGCCATCGGAGGACGCCGTTGTCGAATGTTGATCTACTAAACCACATCCAACACCGGCGCCAACCGTAGCATCCGCATACATATCGCCAAAATATTCACTCCATCGGCTTAACACGTCTTGTGTTTGTGTAAGAATGTCTCCACCTTTAGACCTTATTTTATTCATTCTGAAGGCTGACCAACCACCCCGAGACTTCTTCACCTCCCTCCAAAAGAGTTTGGTGTTACCCTCGAAGTTTTTAGTCAGCCTATCTTCTGCACTCATACTTGCTCTATCACGTTTCTCTTTCACTAAGGCCTTGGTGTCATTCTTACATTGCCGATATATTTCTTTCTTCTGTTCAGTCATACTGTCATTCAGATTCAAAGAAGAGACATAGTCCAGCCACGCTTTCTTCTTTTGCTCTACGGAAGCTGCCACTTCCGCATCCCACCATGAATCACCATTTGTTTTTCTATGCTTCTTTGAACTTCCACATACTTCTTTCGCTGTATCTACCATACTCTCTTTCAATACTCTCCAGCATTCTTCAATGTCCGATTGCGGCTGGCTTGCCATCGTCAGCCGTTCTCGGACACCCTCTGCATACTTTTCTCTTACACACTCTTCTTGCAACCTTTCAACCTTTATTCTTTCAAGCCCTCCGAAGTGGACACGCTCTCGCCAGTGCCTCCACTTTCTGAACAGACCACTAAATCTCGCAATAACGAGATAGTGGTCCGTGTCGACTGTGGGGCCCCTGTAGGCTCTTGCGTCCAATATTTTGCTTCGGAGGCGACTGTCTACCAAAATTAAATCTATTATGCTTTTCTGTTCATTCCTTCTCCATGTATACATATGGATGTCCTTATGTTGGAAAAATGTGTTTGACACAATAAGGTTTCTCTCCATGCATACATCCGCTATGAGCCTACCTGCGTCGTTCACTCTCTTATCACCAAATGGACCAAGTACGTCCTCATAGTCGGGACGCTTGGTCCCCACCCATCCGTTCAAATCTCCGCATACAATCACGCGTTCACTGGTTTCTGCCATATCCAGAACTTCCCTAACATTGTCCCAAAACTTCTCTAGGTCTGATGCCACCGAGGATCCTACGGGAGCATATGCTACAACCATGAATACCTTGATGACACCTAGTTTTATACGGACCCAGAGAAGTCTGGGATCAGACATTCCGTAATCCTTCACACCTGAGGCCAAGCGAGAGGACAACAGCACTCCTACCCCCATGCTGGCTCGATCGCTCTGTGGTACACCAGACCACAGAGCCATCCCGCCACCAGGAAGATCGCAGGCGTCGCTGCCCCTTCGCTTGGTCTCTGTTACACAGAGCACGTCTAGCTGTTTGTCCGCCATGACGGATATCAGCTCGTGCAACTTACCTTCCACACAACCTCTTACATTCCACGTGCCCACCCGGCACTCCGTTCTCCTCGACTCGCCTAACTGGGCAAGGCGTGATGGGTGGCGGCCCCCATCGCCGCAACTGCCGATGTTCGTACCGACGGGGACGGGTCGGTACGCGTCGCCTCCGGGGGACGCCCTAACCCGCATTGCGGTACGCATTTCGAGTATAACCGAATAAAAACCCTGCTCTCCATTTATTACTATATAAGATATTATTTCTACCACTACACGCAAGTTAGTAAATCTGTATTATAAGATTGAGCTGTTGTAACGGCGGTGAAGATAGACGCTTTGTAATGATTTATACACTTACATATTGTATGTATAACGCTACTGTTATTAATGTCTGCCGAAATGAACTGGTAGGTGCTCGGCGTGATTAATGTTTAAGATTATTATTATTATATATCACTGCTCTCCGATGTCAGTATTAAGGAATTAAAAATAAGAATTTTACTAAACTTATTTAGAACTTAATGGATAGTATCTGGATTACCGAGCTTCGCTCTTCGGTATTTTATAAATGTATTTAGGAAAATATATTGAAATATAATAAAAATAATTAATAAAATAATAAAAAAAAGGGAAAAATAATAAAAAAGGGCAACTAAAGATCCGAACCGGCGCTTTCTCGATTGAACTGCTCGATTTTCTAACTGAGCTATGTCTATTCTTAATGACAGCGTCAAAATTTGCCTTCATATTTTAATAATTTTCAGGGCAACGAAGAATTATATTTTTTTGTTGCCCTGAAAATATTGACAAAACAATAGTTTCTATAAATTAAACCTAGCTAGATCGAGTAATAACTATATAATCAAAATCCCCTGCATGCTTAATAATTGACTATTTGCATCGTGTTGATGTACTCGATAGATGACGTACTCATTTTTATTACATATAGTAGCAATTAGCATTGGGTGTGCTGCTTGCTCGTTTGCCACCATAAACAATTAATAAAAAAAGCAATTTGAAGATCACACAAAGTATTTGACTGAACCCACGACACTGGCACAGTAGTTCGGTATTCACCACTACACCACCCGTGCAGTCGAACTTACTATATAATTAATTTGTAATTTCTATAATCATTAATAAAATGTTATGCGCTCTGTAATAATGTGAGCAGTCACTTTACACGGATAGCTCAGAAACGACGCGATATTGTTAATAAATTGAAACACTTATGGTGTTTCAATTTAACCCATAAAAATATTTCAATCAACTTAAAATTAAACATTTCAAACTTATTTTATGATGATTCAGTTTAATCCCAATTACTGTGTGGTCGACGCAATAATGTACTCGTACATATTGCAAAAGTTATTGGCAATAGTTTTATGATTGACCGCCTACTTGACGTCAACACTCCTTGGGAATGTAATCGTTAACCAAACGGCATCAGATGGAGTTGGCCCATGTCCTTATAAAACTCTTAGTAGGGGTCGTTAATATTCGCAGCCGCTACCACACAGCGAAACTTTTCAGTTTAATAAATTAAATAATTGCTCTCATCCGCTTCATATTACGTAATAACATGTAGAGATTTATCTCGGAGCGAAACTGAAAATATAACATTCACCGCAAACGTCCGCACACCGGACACATGTTGCAGTAACATCACTAATTAAGGCTCACTGACGACCGTCCCCACACACGCACGTCTCCGCCACAACTCAAACAGCGACCTACACGAGTGTACACAGACCATCATATTGTATTTGTCTGTACATTTACTTACTCAACATAAAAACCAGTGAATGTGGGAACATATTTGGCCCTTACGTTATTTATGAGACATCAGTTTTTAGTGAGTGTCGATACGTGTGACACAAACGAGAGGGCCGCAAGGCCAAATTGGGTGGATTTTTATACCCCTGGTATTGAAAGAGACGGGGCCTCAGTATTCCATGGGTGCGGTGCAACAATTAACAATGCGCGGCACACAGTAAGCAGTATGTCATGACAAGGAAGAAGGCTACGAACTGGGAACCGAGACGCTTGTGTCCGTTAACTCGCTCTGGGGGTGGTGATTAAGGAGGGAGAGGCACCGATATGCGCTTCTCCCGCCGTAGCCCGTCCTTTATGACGACAGAATGTGACCAGACGGCCATGCGTTGGAGTGTCAGGAATTGAATGACACCAGACGATCTCTTTGGCACATAAAAACGCAGAAGGGGCCGCTATGGTTTTAGTGGGTATACCGGTCGGACTATCACCGATGGGGGATAGTGCGTAAATGCATTTCCACAGCATGAACAAAAAAAAAAGCTTACCGTCTAGTGTGCTACTTGCTCATTTGCCATCATAAGCTGGAAAATAGAATCTCAGACACGTAAGTTTCGTTTTGACATTTTCTCATCTGACGTTCTATTTGACTGTATAGAGGGCGTAGTGCGGGTAACGTAGCGGTTTAGATCGATGCCTGCGCCGCTAGATAATATTATGTGTAATTTCTGAAGTTATGTTCTTAATCTGGCTGTAATTCTTGTCGATTGCACAGATAGCGTAATGGCTAGGATCGTGGGTTCGAATACCACGTAGAATAATACATTATTCTATCCACAATTTGTTATCCTAAGTCTGAGTGTAATTCGTGGCCGTTAATTGGATGTTTGTAAAGTCCCGCGCACTACAAGGATTATTTCTATAATGCAAGGTGTTGTTTTTAAAAAAAAATAGCATGTGTAGTAGTGATTTTAAATTTGAGCTGGTTTTGTATTTCAAATATGTATTACAAATAGTCTAGCGTGGGCCATAGGCATAACAAGTAGTTCACCTCTAGTTACCTCTCTCTTAGTAGTTTACTCTCGTTACTTATTTTGGAGAATGTATACAGGATACTGCAAGTATATAATGTCTTGATCTCGTTCCTACCTTCGGACTTCAAGACAGATTATTGATTTCCATTCATATTATATAGAGATTCCTTGGTCGGTATGATGACGGAATAAAAATATAATTCATCACCGCATTTCTTATCCGTGTGGCTTATAAGAGACTACGATAGTGGTTAGGGCGTCTAGCTATACCCCATCAAAAATATCCGCGATCAGACAACCGCGACTAATCCTCGACGAACCCGATGACGCTATCTCGCTCGCCCAGACGGAGGCATACACAGCGCGGCCCTGACAAATAAATATCCACGATTCCGTCCCCGCCGTCGGGGTCGGAAATCGTGGCGCGTTCAAATCATAAACGTGGGTGAACCCACTTTGCCAGCGACTCCCCGAGCCGAGGTCCGTACCCCACAGGGGGTGCCCTCGGGATCGGTCGCTTAACTTTATCGGGTTGAGAGCCCTCAGCGCTCACCCACAGTCCGGGTAAAGTTGTCATAGCCATCTGAGGCTAACAACTAAGACACAAAAAAAAAAAAAAAAAAAAAAAAACTATATGCCAATCCCTCTGATGAGCTTGGTATAATAGGTCAATTTCTCCCTCATTGTGTAGGAGGCACGAGCCTATCAGTGATGACTCCTTTATAGTGTGTATGTATATAAATGAAAAGTTAAAATATTTTACATTTTAAGCCCTTTCATTGGTAACATTATAAATGCCGCCATTTTGTGTTACACTTTATGTTTACAATATTAAAGAGACGTTGAAATAAAGATAAGCGTTGTACAAGTTATGATTCGTTTATGACATTCGGTCAACGTTGTCTGAACTTTTTTGACTCGAGTTATTATGTTACCGGATCTGTGCGTGATTTTGGTTAAAATGTTGCTTGAATGTATGAATAAAACCGTGTTTATTTACAGCTAAATATATTTTAGTTGTTAAATAAAAAATCGAATGGATTTTGCGATCAGTTGAACTCGGAGAAGTTGCTTTCAAATACAATTTTTTGAGCTATCTTCTCATAAAGCTTAAATTCAAATTAATTTTAACCTGAAAGGTTTTCATCTGATATAAAATTAGAAATATTGATTTTTGCACCCAATACGAGTTTAGTAGTTCATATACCTACATCTCAACGCTGATAAGACGAATTAGCATAGGATTTTATTTATAGTCTTCTTTGAATATTAAAATCTCCATACATAATTGTGGTAGGACCACATTGTTGACAGTTCTCTGTCTACAGCCCGGGCCGGTCCGTCCGGGGTAGCACTACACTCTCGCAGAAAATCGACGTCTGAGTAATGGCAACGCGCTATTGCGCTTCGTTCGGTGAGCGAGAGTTCTATAAGCCCAACTGGAGTGGGTTTGGGGTTTGTATTGGTAGGCAGCGGCCTAGCTATTGCAAAGGTCCATGACGGCAGTGACACTTACCATCAGGTGTGCTGTCTGCTCGTTTGCTACCATAAGCAATAAAAAAAAATCGATTTGTGGATATACACAGCAGAGGAAGATATTTTGATCAATCTATTCTTACACAGATGTTGATCATAATGAATTAATCTTTTCTGTATGTCACCAGTGTAACTTTCCTAAGCGAGTATCCACAATGTTCTTTAAGACCTCCGAGTTTTTGAGCCTCGGGCTGTTCTGAGAAACGCTTCTAATTATCTTCGGAGTCGCAACAAATTCAACTCGAATAATTAAAGAGGAAGAGTTAGAAAATGATTCCACTTCCCTCCTAGGTAATGCGGCAGACAGAAAGTAAAATTGAATAGTCAGGCAATTAGTATAGAAGGTGTATAGCTACTATAGAAGGTGTGTAGCTACTATAGAAGGTGTGTAGCTACTATAGAAGGTGTGTAGCTACTATAGAAGGTGTGTAGCTACTATAGAAGGTGTGTAGCTACTATAGAAGGTGTGTAGCTACTATAGAAGGTGTGTAGCTACTATAGAAGGTGTGTAGCTACTATAGAAGGTGTATAGCTACTATAAGTAGTACACACTAGGGATGTTAGGGATGTACGTAACGGTAACCAACATTTTGATGACTCCAACAGTGTGTGTGTACCAGTAATTATATCAGTATTACAGTTGATGTCTCTGTGTGTGTGTGTGCGTGTGTGTGTGTGCATTAAATGTGACCATCTGTGAGTTAAAAAAACACTTAACACTGTATTAATCGAGGTTGATGATGAATGAATTTAACTGGACTACCTAACGAATACCACATGAAATAAATAATAATTTCATGTATTTCTTTTCCTACTTCTTTACTTTTCTTTTTATTTTATATAACATCTAATACTTATCTCTTTTAGTTACTGATCTCTTAATTAATATTAGAAACTTCATTGGTGACAGTGTTAATTTTTTTTTTTTCTTATTGTAATTAATTATAATACTGTATGTTTCTTTGATGCAATAAATAAATAAATAAATAAAAGCTCCAGTGCTCACTAGGCGACAATTCCACCCCCATCAGAAACATATGGCCTAGACAATTCCCTAAAAATCCTATACCCGTAACTGAAACTATCGGTTACAGTGACCGAAACCGATGTAATGACTGAAATTTAGCATTTAATATGCTTAATTATTTATAAAAACCCGATTACGAAACGAAAAATGATGTCGCAAGCGGGGTTCGAACCCGCACCTATTGGGAGTCCGGGCCAATCGTGCTGCCACTTACACCACCGTGAACTATTGTAGGACATGCAAATTTTGCTTCGTATCATATTTACGTCTTTAAGGTGACCTGTGCTATCTACCGGACAACAATTAAATTAAAAAAAGCAAACATTGTCCGGTGGTAAGTGGCAGCACGATTGAGCCAGACTCCCAATCGATGTAATGTTATTCTAATATCCGTATCCAGATTCGAAAATTCATATCCATAACATCACTAGTACACGCAACTTATAGGGGAGAGCTTAACGGGATCTGTATGTGAGTATGTGAGCCTTATGATTGATTGCAAAAGTAGGTATGAGAAAAACGTCTGAACGCAAGGAAATTTTCTCGAGACAAGGCCCGTCTAGTAAACTACTCCAGACGTGACTTGTTATAGTAATCCATTTCCCATTGTAGCAGAAGGCTCGTACGCGACAGGGTGACGTATAAACGTAACTAACTCTTCTGACCAGGCCAGACGTCCCATATTACCCCTTTTGTTATTAATGAAAAAGTGCAAAATGTTTAAACTAACTTTCAGACCTAATGGTTCATTATTAATTCAGCTTTGTAATGTTCAAAATTTAAGTAACTTTTACTTTTTGTATTAGAAAGAAGTAATAAAACACGATGCGCTACTTTGCCTACAGCTAGCGTTTAAACGATGGATATAACTTCTAAATGGAACTGTCGAGTGCGCTCGGCTTGTGCACGCCGCGGTACAACTTTCAACTGGGAGTATGCTAAACTTTTCATTTGCTTTTTTCTATTTTAGTTTGAGCTTTGCCGCTAATATGTTTATAGTGAAAGAGTTATTTACTATTTATGTATCATCTCAGCCCACATATGTCCCGCCGTTGAGCTTGGGCCTCCTCCACAATGGGAGTGAAATTACCCTACTATATCGCGCTGATCAAACGTGTTGTATAGTATAGGGTATTATTTCGAGGTTTGCCTTTCCTTCTCTTGCACAGATGCAATATGCATATTATATCCCTTAATTGTCATTTACGATACGCACGGGTGGTGAACTATATTCTTACTTCATCACCATATGGACAATAATATACATTTACTCTATTTCTATTTTTATTTTGAAATACTCAATTATATAATATATTTCATTAATGTTTTTTATTAATTGTTTTTATTTTTTTATGGATTCTAGTGATTAATTAACAAATTTATGTAAGTATATTCAACTTAAGAAGTGAAAATATAAAAAAAATCTTGCTTTTAAAATTGTTATGTACAAATAACTTAATTACATTTCCCAGTTTAATTATAGTTTCTCCAGATTCTTCTGCTCTAGCATTGAATTTATATATTGAAAAAAGTAAAGGATGATTCATATATGAATCTTCCGTGAATGAAATAAAATTTTCATCATTCTCTTGTTCCTATCCCAATTAATCGTAATCGTCACATTATGTACCCGAACATGTTGTAGAAGTTATGGGCCATAGTTTTATGATCGGATGCCTGCATGACGGCATCTGGTGAATTATTTTACGACATCCACCAACAATTAAGGATTGGTAGTATTCGTAGCCGTAGCCGCTACCACAGAGCAATAGTGAATGTAATAAAGTATAAAGAACAAAACATTGCGATTGCCTAAAAGGTTTAACATTAAAAGGTTTACTGTTGAAGAAATTATGCAAAATATGAATTAATATAATTACGTAAATTAGGTACCTATATTAATTTACTGTAAACAGAATATATTTTACTGCTGAAATATTTGTTAAGGGTGATTAAGGAATCTATAACAATCAGTGTGTAGATATGTAACACGGCTATGCATCTCCTTTCCATAGTAACGTACAGTAAAGTATCATTAAGTGGTTACGATAATCCCACATCATCACAACCAAACGTTTCCCCTATTAATATTAATTTTATATTATCGCTTTAAGCGGCCATTATGCGTCGTTATTGGCTATTAAATTAATATTCCGCTGAACAGTCAGTTGTGGCCATGATGTTTATATGTTATTGCTCTGAAACGTGCTTAGCGACTGATGTCGAACTCAGTAACCATCAAACAATATTATTTAGACATTATAATATTCATCTGATAAATTAATAGGCATAGAATTCACCGGGGATAAAAGTGTTAATTCTGTATGTATTGTTTAAATTAAAAAAAAATACTAATCAGATTTTCCCTGTGGTGACTGATTAAAGGAAGATTCCCAATAAAAGCCTGTCCATCTGACCAGCGTGGTGTTGGTTAATTGTGAAGCTCTCTTTGTAAAGTTGGCTGAGATGACGAAACTGATTTTTAACGCAGAATTTTTTTTTTATTATTCTTATTTAACTAATAATTAATTCATTTGTGTAGTACAAACAGATAGGTCTAGTGAGTAGTACACCTAAACAAATAATTAGAGATAGATCTCCCACATAGAACACACACGGCGTGTTCACTCTTTGGTGGGATTACTGCCATGAACGCCATGCCTGGCATTCTATGTTAAACCGCCATTTTAATCGTTGAAAAAATCTTTACGTGTATTGTAAATGTATTTGGTCTTTTTGATTAATGTCACCTTTACCACAAAACAACCGATGATATATCATTATCAAATCGTTTACTAAATAACATATGAGTTAACCCTTTCACATTATTGATCAGATATACAAGGTGGAGACGACCATACGACAATAATTTTAATCTAGTGTATCTGATGACTTGCCCAGCCTGTATACAAACTTTGAATACAATATGTCGTATAGTTTAGCCGCAGCACATTACTTTGTATTATTAACAATTTCCACACTCTGTATAAAAATTAAAATTATTCGCCTATCAATGAGCTCCCGCGCCGCATCGGTATAAACCAATATGAAACTAGTACCTACATATCGCCATGTTTACCAGTTCAAGTCTTCCCCAAACGTAATACAAATCAATGCATATTATACCTTATTCCTAAATCTTAAGATCCATACATATAAACCGTGTCATCAGACTTAGATGAGAAATTTAAAACTACCTAATGCGGCTTAATGAAAGAAGACCTCGGTCTCATGTTCAAAACTATTATAATAGGTCTGTAGGTCAGTGTGCCATCGTGATCCTGTGACGTGAATGTGCGTAATTAGACGCTTACTTTGTGTTAGAATAGTATTTCTTTCTCATTTACAATGCCTCGTTATAATTACACAGCTTCGGGTATACAGATATGATTTTAATTTATGGAGAATATCACGGAAATGCAGCTTTAACCATAGGTACGTACGTACCGAAAGAGATATGGAAACACACGTGTTTGTACTACCAATGGCCGGACTATTGTGCAAGCTGTCCAGAGGTTACGGGATAATTAATCCTTACTGCCTCATATGGATAGTGCTCCTTCGCGTGTAAGAGTCACCCTAGATGAACAAATTTTAAATTATTTTTCTCGCAAATTTGACACAGGTTGATAATGTAGAGAACTTAAAAAAAGGAATTGTACGATCTTTCCACAAGTTAAAATACATCGCCGTCAATGGCGACCTGTTAACAAGAGTTCGAAATAATATTTTAAGACGATATAATTTGTGCGTTCGGGTCCATGGCGCACATATCGAAAATTTAAGTTTAACGACCAAGTGAGTTATTAAAGTTATCGTGATTATTTTAATAAAATAATCAAGTGAGAATGAATAGTATAGCGCCCAATGTATTTACCTACGTTTCGAAGTTGTAACATATGATACCACAAGGTCACTCGCCGCTTGCCGACCACAGGTTAGTGAACTAATATTTACAAACGGTGTTCTATTTTGTTTCAATATTTATGATAAAAAGTTTGTTTGAAAAAATTGATTTTTAAATATGCATGCGAGGACTTTTTTAATAGTTTCAAAATACTCTTATACACTAGTATTGACGGTGTTTTCATTTATTGTCGTATTGACGTCTCCACTCTGTATGTAACTTACGTGTGTGATACAGGTTAGTTTTAAATCAGTGAAACACGATTGGAATATTAACTAAATATTAAATGTATTACGATATCTGTGTGTACAGTCTGTTTGAAATTTAACTTGTCACATATAATAAAGTGCTTAATACTTGTGATATTGGCTATCGAGTGTACACATCGAAATTGTAGTTTAGGTCTAACTAGGTGGATTATTGCGTACTATCAACAGTTACATAGCTAGTGGTTGTCATGAAAGACGAAAAAGAGCAATATTTTCATTCATGCTGCGCTCTTATTTGTTGTAGCGTGATGTTATAAAGTGTATAACCTTCCTCGATAAATGTGCTATCCAATACTGAAAGAATTTTCAATTGAAACGTTTAGTTCCTGAAATTAACAAGTTGTTCAAATTTTTAGATTAGTATAAATTAGTTAGTATATATAGTTAACTTATTAGTATAAATAAATTCCAAGTCGAATAATTAAATTTTAAACGGCTTCATTCAATATTCGTTCATATGTTGTATACATTTACATATATATACCAACCCATCGAGCAAATTTTGTAAATAATGCCTTTTTGTTTTAAAGTTTTGTATAATATAAAATAAATCTATTTGATAATACAATATAACGTATTTCGTAGATAAATAATGAGCTTAACATCTAAGGCTTAAATGCTACTTATAAAACTTAAGTTAATGAAAACGGCCATATATCTCTCGTAATAAAAGGACACGTGTATTGCCGCTAACTGACTATTGTTCTAAACTTTCAGTTTTTGTTTTAGCCGAGAGAATTTTTAGTCTTAGACTTTTCTCTATATTTTACTAAAATATATTTTTAGATACCCCGTCTCTTTATACATGGTGAACCTGTGTACGTGCAAACAAATTTAATACATAAGACTGTTATTTAAACAATTGAGTCGTTCGTGCAGTACCCAATATTCGTCGTACTACAAATTGAATGAACGAATCACGGAGCGGTTTTCTGTATCAAAGCGAGCTGTTTACTTTGTACCGTCGGTCGTCAGCACAAAGGCTTCGCTTCCGCTTCCTCCCGCAGATCGGCAACGGAAGTCTATCGCAAACACGCTCAGCGACATCTCTGTTTGAATTTGTATCGGTGATTCGAAATTTATTATTTGTGTTTTATAACAACCACAGAAATCATTTTGCTGGAAACATGCAAACGATTTTCTTATATTATGAGCTTTGCCTGTGGATTCGTCCTTGAATCTGATCTTCATTATTAGTGTTGTAGATTAAAAAAAAAACATAGCGAAATTTTACACCTTTTGGGAGGAATATATCACCGAGGGGTTGATTTTCAGAATATTCTTTCTAGTGAGTCAATGTTACGAAAGACGCTGTCTAGTGCTCATTTGTTCTAATTTTTAATTCAATAAAAAATCACGTCAAGTTTAACCCATTATTTACTCCCTTAGAGAACCAGAATTAACAAATGCTGAAACACGTATTGCTTTATATTTACTGAAGAGTAATTGTGCTTAATTTCAAGAGAATATTTGTGCTTAATGAGAGTGAAATAGCTTTTAGATTTCCATGCACTTTGCCATCACGTTTCACCCCTTTTATTTCACAAAAAGAGACTACAGTTAAAATTAAATGATTTTAATTTAAATAATTTCAGTTCGGATTCCAGGAACCAGTTCCTTAATATATATAGAGAGATAGGCAGATTTCAGTTTTCGTATGGGATTATACTAAATACCTTTGGTGGTATTTTTGTTCTAATTAATTAAAAACTATAAATTGTAGAGATTTATACAACGGCAGAAGTTTATATTTATTCTTCCCAGTGATAAGAATATAATGTGCTACCATCATTTACTTGCCAATGATGTCGGGGATTGAGGTTTATGTTCGAGCAGGGTAGACACTTGCGGTCTATGTGTTCTATCGATTCTTGGAACTGTTTGACTTCCAACCAACGTCTACTTTTTGCCATCGAAAACAATATCGTCCTCAACTGTAAGTTTTCGGGGTTATTTTTCCTACGCATGTGCGGACCCTGGAACGAATTAACTGCTTCATTGTTTCTCGAACGCTTTGACATGTCCTTTAAATGAGGCTTAAGGAAATCGCCTTTCTCGCCGTAGGTAGCGACCTGTATCTCTAGTTTGTTGAAGTTCATAAATGTCAGGTGCCATCTTCCACCAGGTGAGCTGTTTGCTCGTTTACCTTGAATCGTTGAAAATATAACATTAATTACGAACAGCAAGTGCCTTCCCAGACGAGACAATTATGAACATTATCTCCTTCTTGAGGATGACGGCCATTGTTGAATAAATTGGACTTTGATAGGCAGATAAGATTATAGAAATGGTATTATTTATGTTTTCTAAAATTTCTATAGGGTTAGTAAGCGTTGCGGTAGTTTTACTAAAATATGCTGTTCTTTCCTTTTAAAGGTATTGACCAATGAGATTGACTGTCCCAGTATCTTACAGAAACTAGATTTTAATGTTCCTCAGAGATCGACCAGGTTTAATCCACCAATATCTATTCCACTATCGTCCTCTAATTATAGGCAAAATTCATATATTGTGCGAGCGAGCAAAGATTTTAATAAATTATGTAAAGAGTTTTCTTTTGACCCTTTCAATACTAGGAGCGAGGTGGCACGCAGACAGCTAAACCTTAACTTTTTTAATAAATAACCAATTTTATTTAAAGTAGTTTAATAGTTATTTTTCTTCTTCTGTCATTGTTTTAATATAATGTTACAAATCGTTATAGGACTTACCGTAGGTGTGTGTCTATCCGTGAAAACCTGTAATTGGCTTTATGTTTCTTAATCTAGTTTTAATTATAATTTTGTACAGCTGTTGGTTTTCCAAATAATAAATAAATAAATTAAAAAAAATGTCTAAAGATAATATAACTAGTAAATAAATATTAAAAAACAAACATTAAAATTTGGCTTTTTTCCTTTGACTCGTATACTCACTAGTAATTTTATTCAAAACTCATTGTACAGACCATAAATTTTACTTAAGGTCCGAAATGTAACCCGCTGGGTGGACTATCGAAGACTAAGACTAGAATCGGGATTGGCGTCCAGCTGAAATGGCAATGGGGAGGCGATACGGCAGGATATAGTCCCTTCAACCTTTCAGTCACAGACGATTCGAGTGAATAGCCTGTAAGTAAAAAGCCAATTTTGAAAATCATGTATATTGCAAATTAAATAAATAAATCTATGAATAAAATTCTCTAGTGGTATAACATAAGATATAATATTCTCTCTTGGCATAAAACAAGATTGAACCGCTATAAAACGAATATCAGACAGTAATTCGATGCTGTTGGCCGCCACACACGTTCGAGAACTTTCGAGAGGTTTCCAAAGATATTTGTTAAATTTTTCGCGACGTTCAAATGGTTCTTGGATCTAGATTGGATTAGTTCTCGAGTGCTTCATGCCGAGGGTAACACCTATCAAATATATGTATATTCTTATCTCATTTTTGAGTTCACAGAGATCATTTACAATGTTATTACTTCGTATACATTAAGTATATTAAACATTTGCAAGCTCTTACGCTTACATCTGCCCTTGGGAGAACAAAAAGTATGTAAACGAAATTTAAATTTTTATTTGTCTGCTTTTCTGTATGATGACGAAATATTATTTTAAATTGTTTCCCCGGGTGTCAGAGATGACTAAGAGA